>OX453274.1:34115213-34292713 GCA_949710005.1 Ricordea florida | reverse complement strand
GGATTCAAAGTCGCGACCTCGTGATTACCGGTATAAAATTCCGGTTAATACTGTGGGATTAAATCTTCAACTAACGGTTCTAGGATAAGATATCATAAAATGTAACGACTGGATGCAAACAGTTTATAAGTTACAACAATAACTCAAGGTTTGGCTATGGGAGGAAAAGGGTTAAAGTTAAAACCAACCTGTATGACGAAGGGGTTCACACTGGGAGTGAGAGAGTTAAAACGTAGAACCTCGTTGTGTTGCTCAAAATTTGAATGTGGGAGTGAGAAAGCTAAAACGTAGAACCTCATTGTGTGGCTCTAGCTTTGAATGTGGGAGTGAGAGAGTTAAAACGTAGAACCTCATTGTGTGGCTCTAGCTTTGAATGTGGGAGTGAGAAAGTTAAAACGTAGAACCTCATTGTGTGGCTCTAGCTTTGAATGTGGGAGTGAGAAAGTTAAAACGTAGAACCTCATTGTGTGGCTCTAGCTTTGAATGTGGGAGTGAGAAAGTTAAAACGTAGAACCTCATTGTGTGGCTCTAGCTTTGAATGTGGGAGTGAGAAAGTTTAAACGTAGGACCTCATTGTGTGGCTCTAGCTTTGAATGTGGGAGTGAGAAAGCTAAAACGTAGAACCTCATTGTGTGGCTCTAGCTTTGAATGTGGGAGTGAGAAAGTTAAAACGTAGAACCTCATTGTGTGGCTCTAGCTTTGAATGTGGGAGTGAGAAAGTTAAAACGTAGAACCTCATTGTGTGGCTCTAGCTTTGAATGTGGGAGTGAGAAAGTTAAAACGTAGAACCTCATTGTGTGGCTCTAGCTTTGAATGTGGGAGTGAGAAAGTTAAAACGTAGAACCTCATTCTGTGGCTCAAGCTTTGAATGTGGGAGTGAGAGAGTTGAAAGGTACGTTTGACTTTTTCTGGAAGTGACTAAGTCCTCATAAGGTTGCGCTAATAAAACAATGCTTTAATAGTCAAATAAAAAGGATACCAATTTTCAATGTATCTGACTTGACGAATTCATCCGGATGGTACGACCGCTGAGTGGCAGCCAGGGTGGAACCGTCCTGAATATGTCCAGCAGAAAATCTTAAAATCTCACTTCAGACTCTTGACGGAGTGTCAATTATTTACACTCAAACACCCGCCTAAAATCTTGCTCTTCACTGGGTTATTCTTTTTCTTTCAACGTTACTCAGGGATAGGGAGAGGGGACGGGAGAGGGGGGAGGGGTGAGGATATTTGGCGAGACCAAAATGTCGGTTTTCGACCGTATGTTTTTTTTTTTTTTTTTCACAGAAACGGTGTGTTAATCACGTTTTCTTGCTTCTCTTTCTCCAGGGGTACCTTCGTAGAGACTTGTTTACACGTAATGTTCTGAAACCCACCGTGAATTTTTGTATCATGGCAACCGAAAAATAGATTCTAGATTTTTTGATACATGCAAAAAGTTAATTTGCGTCTGTTAATTCGTTATATTCAGCAATTCTCGACATCGAAAGCGCATCAGTTCGAGACAGTAAAAAATCTGGTGTACCATTAAAAATCAGCCTGTGCTTGACTACCCCACGCGGGAGCCCTTCTCCTAACCTACGCAATCGTCTTGTCCCTTGAGTAAATTCATAAAACTCTTACAAGAGTAATTTACAAGTGCCTCAAACTATAAAACAATAGCTACACTGGTAAATTGAACTTGCAACAGTTTTACTGAATAAGCGCCTGGTTGTCGTGTTTTACATCCGGGATGTAAAACACGAATAGACTCAGCTGTGGGATCGTTACGTCATAGATTAAGTACTTACGTCACATACGACATAAGGAATAGTGTCTCCAACGGTGACTTTTCTTTTCTTACTTAGCAACCACATGGCCACATGGACGTGAGGTAATGACTTCTTGTCTGGGTAGTCGTTAGGGTTCTTGGTTAATTGCTGCAATTAAGTATCGAACAACTTTAAGTCACCTGATTCAATCAACTGTGTTACGACTAAGATGGAATTTTGTGGAACTTAACCCTTTAAGTCCCAGTAGTGACCCACATCTAATTTCTCATTACAATATTCAATGTTCGTCAACCATTCATGTTACGAGAATAACGAAAATGATCACCAATGAATGAATATTGATATTGGGGCCTGAAAGATCAACTGGGGTTTAAGCGGGACTTTATCAACTGAGATGAGGTGTAGAATAGGGGCATTTTCTGTTTATAGGTGGAGAGGAGAAGACTGGAGTAGTTTCGGTCACCAAACTCCTCCAACCCCATCACGTCCACAAAATCCAGTTTGGGCTCGTGTCAAAAACTCGACAGCTGCGGACATCTCGCAAAACCTCCTTCATACATCGACAAGTACTGGGGCATGTCAAGGCAAGCGAGCACGGCTAGTTTACTTTCTTTGCGGTTTCTTTCTCTGCGGTTTTTTTTCAGTGCTTCCCTAAAGGAGACATTCCGGAGCACTTTTAGGTCAACCTCAAGAGACTTACACGGACATTATACTAGAAACAGCTACTTACCCAGAATCCCTAACCCAAGAACTGATTGGGGTAAACGAACAACGTATTATACGTGTATAAGCGATTGGGCAGTTCTTCCCAGTGCCTTAAGAAAGCCTATGCCAAGTAAAATTTTTAAGCGTTACATTAAGAAGTTTTTAATTGCTAAGTACTTCTAATTTTGAACTTTGATATCCAGTTCCTTCTAGAATTTTATTTACTTGTATGTGTATTCTCTTACTTTTTAAATTTTTGAATAGTTTAGTGCTTTTTAGTTTTTAACCTAGTTTATAATAGTGAGGACCTCCCTGAAAACCACATAATGTGATGGGAGCATCCTCTTTAAATATTTATTATTATTATTATTATTATTATTATTATTATTATTATTATTATTTGTTTTTATAACACAGTGCACATTTCAGGCACTGGAAGTTTGTGAGGGTCGGATCACTTTCCGTGATCTAAGACGTCCACAACTGAGTGGAAAGTCGAGATCCAGCGGGTAATTTCATCTACTCGACATTAGCTTTATTCCTCTAGGTATCGAGCACTTTTCGTATGGTTCTTGCTGTACCGAGGAGGCAAGCTTTCTGCAGCATGTCAAACGAGGGCATTAGATCTAGAGCGTTGAGCCCTCTTACAAGGCCGGTTGGTACTGTGCCAAGGACTCCGATGACAATTGGCAGTATTTGGATTTCTCGACACTTCCTTATTATTATTATTATGTCCATTCCTTGTAGACTCAGGCTAAACTAGGATGTTCAGCCTGGTATATAGTCCTTTGGAGCGGGTTACAACAAGTGACCACAGGTCCCAGGACTCTCTTTTCCTTCTTTTTTACAGAGTCAGCACTTTCCTTAGTATCTTTGCTGTCTTTTCTTCTTCTTCTTCTTCTTCTTATTATTATTATTATTATAATTATTATTATTATTATTATTATTAAAGAGGCACTTGGAAAGAGAATCAGAGGTATAAGATCAAACCACGCCGTTTTTTTCCCCATGCCCCTCCCCCCAAATCCCACTAGGCCTCCCCTCCCTCGTAAAAATGAAAGGTCCCTTAACTCCTAACCTTATTGATGACAAACTTCTGTACATCAGCTTTACCATCTCTAACATTTTCTCCAACTGAATACACAAAAATAAAAAAAAAAAAATAAAAAAATAAAAATAAAAAAAAGATTCTTAAAAGTTTCCTATAGAACTACCATCAAAAGTGACAAGCTCGCAAAGAAAAAATTGCTAATTGCAGCGAACAATCCAACGATTTAAGGGAAACGACATTAAGCTCCATCTGTGTATTCTGCCATCGGCGAAAGTTGGAAAAAATAGCAGGTGAATACCGCCGACCGGTAAAGCTCAGTGGTAGAGCACCGGACTATCGTGCGGGAGGTCGTGGGTTCAAACCCCGGCCGGACCAACACTCAGGGTCTTAAATATTTGAGGAGAAAGTGCTGTCTTTGTAACGACATCTGCAAATGGTTAGACTTTCTAGTCTTCTCGGACGATAAACCGTAGGCCCCGTCTCACAACTCTTCATAATTGATTTTGTGGGACGTAAAAGAACCCAAACACTGTTCAAAAAGAGTAGGGGACGTAGTTCCCGGTTTTATGGTCTACCTCTCGTCTGATGATTCAATATTCGGAGATATTAGCTGCATAAGCTACTCTAAAGTTCGAAGGTAAATAAAGTAATCTAATGAATGAACAGTTTTAAAGCTCACCTGAGATAAGGTAGTCATGAATATTTTCCACGATCAGTTCACGAGCCTGGGATGAAAGGATCTGAGACAGGACATAGCTATAAAAAAAAATGTACCAAGAGAAATGTAAACAAAAATGAAAGGTCACGTGGTCGGAAATGGAAAAAAGTAGAGAAACTAACAAAGCCACTTTGGTCTTACTTCCCAGAATCCTTGGCGAGGTCGCACCAGTCTCTCCTCACAATGTCCAGTCCTTTCATCTCTTTTACTTCATTGAGCGTCCCTGGGAACAAACGATTTTACCACGTCAAAAGAGATGCACCGCTACTAACACAGAAATACTGCAGGCAAAAGGCAAGCATTTTTCCCTGACAAGCAGTTAAAATTTCGCGAAAAGGAACAAGCCATGTCCAGCCAGCGCGCAAACACCTCTTATTCCCTTCGTTGCCACAAAACCAAGAAACAAACGATGTCTGCATGTACGTTACCGAACGCTAAAAGATACCAGTTATTTCGTTCTTGACCCAAACAAGGCAAGACAGAAATGCCCGCTAAACCTCAACAAAGCTACTTTTCCATGCCGTCTTGTTCTTGTCGTTTTACACAACACGAAATGTTAATGAACGTTAAAATAGTCACGTGTTATCTTACCGTCTTCGTTTTCTGAAATACTGATTGCAGCGTATCTAGAGAAAAAAAAAAATAAGAAAAAGGAAAAATGTTTGGTTAGCGAACGAAAATGGTTACTACAAAAGATGGCAAAAAAAATCCCATGGCAAGCTCTACCTGAATAAAAGCGCACATAGAACAAAGGCTGCTGTATGATATTGAGGATGGTGTGCGATCACTGGATAACAAAGAAACTGAACGCAAACACCACCAAACAAAGATAACTACACATTGATAAACGCAAAACAAACAAACAGCCAAAGCAATATGGATACACGTTCCGCCTCTGTACGAAAAGAAAGTACAAATTGCATTTTTCGAAAAGCTCACTTCTTTTTCTTCAAAAGTAACATAGATTTGAAGATTCCGTCAATGTCAATCTCTAGCAGACGATAAAGCTTGTTCACTTCATTCTTCACCTGCAGTGGAAAGAGAGGAATAGATAGTTTACGCTGGGAACAGCAAGCTAAGGCCGCCGCGTCTAGTTCTATTGACAAGCTTTGGAATTTTTCTTCTCCAATAATTTTCAAATTGGAAAGCAAGTAACCCTATCACCTATACTAACTAGGGAGCTTAAGCACGCACGTTTTTGAGACGCGGACGGCAACCGGAAGTGAGCTGTTTTCCCTTTTAACTTGTCTTCACACAACCACATTTACATTGATTAGTATCTTTTCTCCATTAGAGATGATCACTATAAAAATCTGGGAGACGCTACTGTCCTGGCACGCGAAATGTTCTCTTCCGGTTGCCGTCCGCGTCTCAAAAACGCGCGTGCTTAAGCTCCCTAGTACTGATTCTCATGTGAGACGCTCCGGTTGAATTACACTTAGACGCGTACCACGCAAACAGCCCAGGAGCCTCTACGACAAAACAAGCCATCAACCATTCTCATTATCTAAGGATCACGGTTTTCATATGCCCAACTTCACGAATAGTTCAATTCATTCTGCAGCACGTTCTGTTGGTTTGTTCGCCAGCGGGTTATAATCCCTTTTTAAGCGGACGGGTGGGGTAATTTCGTCCTTTTTTTACGTTACGCTGGTGGGGTCTAGCATCGGTTTGTCCTACTCCCCTCCCCTCCCCTCCAGGGATGCCGCCTCACTTCCTAACCTCTCCCACTCTGTCTGAAGCTGACTTTGTTTTCCTCATATATTAATTAGCATAAGACGAAAAGTGCCTTTTGAGGGAATGTGAATATAATAACATTAATAACAATAATTAATAATAACAGTAATAAATAAGAATAAGAATAATAATCATGAATAATAATAATTTTAGATTTGTGAATTACTCATTTGGTTTTTGGTTATCTCACGTGACTAAGCAATATGGTTAGGATGAGGAAAGATAGGATCATATGTCATACTACTGTAGTAAAATATTATAAATAATTTTCCAGTAATTGCATATAGGTTTTTATATCTTTTAGAAGTGTAACAATTTGTAGTCTCATAGGTTACACTGAGCGCCCTATGAAACTTTCTTCTCCTGGCATGCTGAAGTTCAAAAAACTGCACCGATAATAATAATAATTAAATTCATGTGAGTGTTAACTGTATCTAGCACTGACGTACTAATTAGGGACACTGTAAAGCACGAATCAAATCAAATCATACTAACTTAAATTAAATTAAATTAAATCAAATCAAAACAATTGTTGGTTTTTGTAGAGAAGGGAAAACCGAGTACCCGGAGAAAAACCTCTCGGAGCATAGTAGAGAACCAACAAACTCAGCCCACATATGACGCCGGGGCGGGGAATTGAACCCAGGTTACATTGGAGGAAGGCGAGCGCTCTGCTCCCCAACACTGTGCCAGCCCTGCTCCCCAACACTGTGTCAACCCTGCTTCCCAACACTGTGCCAACCCTGCTCCCCAACACTGTGCCAACCCTGCTCCCCAACACTGTGCCAACCCTGCTCCCCAACACTGTGCCAACCCTGCTCCCCAACACTGCGCCAACCCTGCTCCCCAACACTGTGCCAACCCTGCTCCCCTAGTGCTTTTTGAGGGAATGTGACTATTATACCATTTTTTGTGCATATGGGTTTTGGTTGGGAGCAGGGGCTGCTGCTAATCGTTTACCTGTCTTATCAAAAACCTCACCTTGTTCCCGATCTTCCGAACTTCCACAAGATCCGTTGTGTTCGTATTGATCATAATCGAGTCAGTGTCACCATAAATAACATCATGGCCAAGCTGTGCAAAACAAAACAAAACATAATTAACGGTCAGTAAAGTCTGTTTTTGACGCTGGTGGGATTCAGGGCTACTGTCTCCACGGTATTCTGATTTTGTTACACGACTAAAGTAGTCCGCGAGGCAGTAAATAATATCAGCCAATCAGATTCCAGCATTCCTGGTTCTACTGGGGTCAACAATTTTCCAGTATTAGACCGGGTGTTGTTTCGAATGATCTCCCACAATTCAGCGTTAGATTTTACTTTATGAAATCATGAAGATGGAAGTTATTTTTATGGGGCAAAATTCATGCAAACCTCGTGAGTGGAGAACACAGGAAATACCGTGTTTTGATCTTTAACATTTTTTCTTAATCTTCAGGATAGCAATTTTGAGCGTGCAAATTCTAAACGCAGATGCCAGCGAAGTAATAAATATGCGTTATTGACCAAGCTTGCTCGGAACCGTACAGTCAAGGAGAATATCAGTCAATTACATGCTTACATTTTATATTAACATCAAAACTCAAAACAGAGGTAAGTTATTCTTACATTTTGAACAAGCTCTTTCGTTTTCAATAAAATCTGAAAATAAGCAAAAGAAAATAAAAAAATGTTATCTACACAAGCATATCCCACTAGTCACTTGTATTTTCTTGGTATACACACGAGCTTAAAGGCTCGTGTGTAAACAAAAAAATACAAATGACGAGTAGAATATTCCACGGTATACCACTAGAAAGCGTTGCATAACTATTTTGTACCTTGCCTTAGAAAGAAACTGTTGAGATTTGCAACATACGATTGGAAGGTTGGGTGTGATATCGTTGAATTGCACTGGTCAATGGAAAGGGTTGGTGGAATACTGACGAATGTACAACGCTTTCCTGCAATCTGATTTGCTGTATTTTTTATCGCATGGTATAAAACCAGTTATACATACTGTCAAATGAACCAATAAAGACTCAGAGCAGATACATGCGATTAGAACTAAGTGCGACAAACGCTTGGGGGAGAGGGTAGGCTAGATGGGTGGGTTGACAAAATGGCACCACTATTGTAGCAAAGGAAAACTAAGCAGTCACGAAGTTGCTTTCGACGGTGAATTGAAAACCACTCTAAAATCTGAAACCCATCAACAGCTAATGGCTGGACTGCAGAATACCCAGGCACTCCCACTACTCTTTGAGTATCAAAACAAGATGTAACAACGTATGTACCAACTATACCCATACAGTTTTCACACTCTCGCTTCGAGTGCCCGAGTAATCTGCAGTTGCTTCCAATTTATATTACTAAAAATATTGGTTTATTTTTATTAGTGCTGTTAAGTGGCTTTCCATAAAATGTCACACTGCATTATTTGACCCACAGATGAAGCAGTTAGAAACACACTGTATAATAAAACAAACAGTACCACGGTGCAGTACAGTTCAATAGGTTTCCGAACAATCATCACACTGCATGGTTTGGGTCACAGGTGCTTCATAAGAGTAATTTACAAGGATTCAGGAGCTAGACAGAATAAAGACTTCTAGTCAGGCTTACATTACCACTGTGAGAGCAAAAAGTCTGACATCGGAGTATATTTGCATGCGAGGTAGACAAGCAAATTCCTTTGTTTCTTAGAGTTTACAGCACGCGCCATAATAGCTTTCCTTGTTAATCACAAAAGAAGTTTTAAAACAACAGCGCACGAGCCCCGTTGTTTTATCAATTTCATTGTTCATTTCGTTGGTATATTAATTGCAATTTTCTACAAACGCCTTGTTACACCATCTTAGTGTTAATGGAATTTTTGTCAAGTAATTTATGTAATTAGCAACTTTTAATCAATTCCCTTTCAAAAATTGGCCGAGCTTTAACCAATAATTAAGCGAGGATTAAAAATAAACTTCAATTATTGAGATATAAAACTCAGCTTGCCGTTGCTTGATGAGACTAGAGAAAAGAAATTATAGTTCTTCAGTAATTAAGAAATAGAAAACATGTACCGTGTTGCTATCGAGTTATAGAAACACGAGTGAAAGTTTGGGAGAACGAGAAATGCTGTGGGAACACGAGCCGCAGGCGAGTGTTTCCACAGCTTTTTCGAGTTCTCCCAAACTTTCACGAGTGTTTCTATAACTCAATAGAAACACGAAGAACATGTTTTCTATTTCTTTTAGAAAACACCGCGACGAAAAAAAGAAAAGCAACTTGTTAGCTTTGATTATCAAAATGTAAATTCTCTTTGCTCGCGTCATCATTACGTCAACAGCTCGTGCTAGTTCTGTGTTTCTATCGAGTTATAGAAACACGATTTCTAACCAATCAACGCGCGTACTTTCTTAGGACTGTTTTCTAAAGCGTGTTAGAGTTCTAAATAATCTAAGCAAACGAGTTTTGTGTTACAAAATATTTCCCAGTGGCAGGAAATTTGTCTGTGTGATTAAGTCTAGGGTGAAAGATTTACTTGCTCCACTCAACCGCTACTATGCTTCATCGTCAGTATACGTCCATAGCTGAAGAACCAGACAACGAAGGAAGCGCGAATAACAAGGCAAACAACGGTGAGATATACAATTCATAAAAATTCCTGTATACAGAGCTTCTTCCCGGCGTTACGATAAAGAGCCGACTCAAGAGAAACAGAGCGGAAAACACGGGAGCAATTATCATACATATAGCTCAGTTTCTGTACAATGTTGTTAATTTATTGCGCCTTCCCGTGTTGCACAGTGTCATAGTTCGAGTTTAAGCAGAGCCAGATTCCTGGAAATTGAACAAAAGCGTTCATGCAGTGCCGGGGCAGGAAAAATAAAGAATTTCAAATTTGGATTTCTAATGTTGCCAAGCGGAAGTCGCATTTGTCATTCTTGTATATGGCCAAATACAAATCCTAACTCAATGACATGCTCTAGCTACGATGTTGCAACTGGTCAGATGACACCACTGCCATTCTGTTGTGTTGATACAATCAACGAATTCTTTGTGAGAACCGGCTCTCCAAAGAATGCGAGCGAAGCTATTTAGCGAGTGGGTACCTGACATACTCAACTTGCTTCGCCCGCCTACAAACGCAAAGCCATTTTACAGCTTGCTTCTCTCCCCATTTGACGTCTATACCATTTCCGACAGGCATCGAGTTTCAATGGCTGAGAAAATCGTTCAACTTCAACAATTTACTTATCAACAAATTAGCTATCTGCATAAAGTCTCTCTAATTTGTGCACGCAAGTTAATGAAAATATCCTAGAAACTGCAAACAAGGTGAAACTTCCCGCTATCGTGAATTTAAATCTTCCCATGACTCTAGTTTTCAGGCATTTTTAAATAAAATGATAGCCACTGTCATCATACATGGCAACAAATCAACATTGAACGTGGGGGAGAGGGGAGATACTGCTTTTGGGTTACCTTGTTTTGCAAAGTGTCCCAAAGATTTTGGCCAGGATTGTTGAAAGTTGGAGAAATCGATTTCAACTTTACTTTTGCTGACTTACATCACCAGTTTACTAAAAATGAATTCCTATTGTATAAAGTAAGAGAATGAATCATTTCTGAATGACTTTTGCTTTTGTTTTCTCAACTCGCTCTCACTCTTTCACAACTGTTTTTCAAACGTTAGGTGCCACTCCAAATGGAACGAGGAACGAAAAACGAGGCTTTAAATCGGCAAACAGGTCTCCAAACCAACTATCGGCGAGAAGCGCCCGACTATCAACTTCAGTCTCTAACGAGGACACGATGGATGAATCGGGAAGTGATCGGTTTTCGGTTACAGACGATGAAGAATATGTTTTCAGCGAAGATGATGAAAATTCAAATTTAAGCAATTCGCAAAAAAGCGAAATTCGACCAGGAAGCAAACAAAAAGAAAAAGAAACCGGCAAATTTCCTCTTGAAAATGAAGACGATTTGCTGAAGGAGGGCAAGCTAAATGCAGGTCAAATTCGAGAAATCAAAGAGGCGTTCCACGTTTTTGATGTCAATGGTGACGGCTGTATCACGGCAACGGAGCTTAAAAAGCTGGTGACGTCATTGGGGTATAATATAACTGAGGCGGAACTCATGGACATGATGAACCAAATAGGTAAGAAAAAAACTGAGAAAAACAACTCAAAAATAGAACGTTCTTAGTGCTACAGTAAACTTTTGATTAGTAGATTTGTAAAGTCAATCGATTTGCATGGTTTGATCCACAGATAAAAAAGTCAGAGCCAAAGTTAGAATCCACACAAGTATTGTGTGCGTTCTTAAAAAGGCTATTCTATTGAGGTTCACTGGTTTGTGGATGAAAACCGGGCAGTGAGAAAACCATTTGTAAAGCTACTGAACAGTACTGCATTGTGGTACTCTTTGTTTTACTACACAGTGTGGTTCTAACTTTTTCATCTGTGGATCAAACCATGCAGTGTAACCATTATTTGGAGAGCTACTGAACAGTACGGTAGTGTGGTGCTATTGGTTTTAAACAACAGATTCAATCAAATTTGGCATACAAACTGAAAATTGACGAGGTTAAGTGACTGTATATTTTATTCTCCAGATGCCGACGGCAATGGCGCCATAGATTTTCCTGAATTTCTCTCATTGATGACAAAGAACCTGGACAATTCTGACCCTGAAGACATTTTGCTTGAGTCCTTTAAAGTGTTCGACCGAGATAACAGCGGTTTTATTGGAGTTTCTGAACTCGAGCGGGTCTTTAAGCTTCTCGGCCAGGACTTCAAACACTACGAAATCGAGGCTATGATAAAGGCCGCTGATGCGGACGGCGACGGTCTCGTGGGCTACGAAGATTTTCAAAAGATGATGAACGTCTGATAAAATTTTCCAGTCCAGCGGTAAAGAGGGGAATAATAAAATACTGAACTGTGGTGCGTTTCTCGAAAGCTCCGAAACTTGTCGAGATGTTTTCAGACCAGAATAATTTTCGCTTTGGTTTGGAAACGAGGACATTTCTACCCGCGAAACTCTGCGGTCATCAGCAACTATTCATGCAAGCAGGACTTTAGAAAACCTGTTTTAGGAGCCTAACAAAATTTTCCCTGTAGTCGGAAACCCCTAAGAATTTTGCGAAACAAGTGCAGTAAGAAAAGTTCTTACTCTTGGAGATTTGACTATTGTGTAGTAACTTAAGCTTTCAAATTAAAATGGGAAAGGTTTCCCACTTTTATCGGGATACCAAACAACTTGGCCACATTTTGGTTCAGGTTTTCCTGTATACTGCCATAAGAAATAGAAACTTCTAATTATCAATAAAACGTAGGAAAAAAACACTTTGGGAAAGTGTTTCCTCTCAACCTAGCACTCTACTGCTTTTCGCCAATGACTAAAATGCAACAAAGGTGGGCAGTTAGTTTATAGGAAAAGTGGAGCTGCGTCGTTCCAACTGAAATTGAAGCACAAAAATCGGAGTGACCAAACGAGATAAGAGAGTAAGCTATTTAACAGAGTTCTCCAGAAAATTTTAAGTAGGAGAGGAATTTAAATCAGACGGCAGTGGGATTATTTGAAAGCCGCTGGGAGCCTTTCACTCGGCGCAAGTACGGGAGCGGGGTCTCCCCCTCCCATTGTGCAGGGGCGTAGCTGGGGGGGGGGGGTTTCCTGGTGTGCCCATGACCCTCCCCCTTGTGAGACAATTGTTTCATGTCCCTAGAATTCAGGTGGCGAAAACACTCGAATTCGTCGAAGAATCAGTATGCAATAAATCTTTTCCTGTGCTAGATAGTTACATTTAGTAGAACACAGCGTGGATGTCGACATGCCACTCTGGTAAGTACCCTGGGTGTGACACAGTGTGACCCTCCCCCCCTTTGAAAAATCCTAGCTACGCCTCTGCTGTAGAATATCTCATAAGAAGATTAATCATCCAATCAGTGCGAAATACTATATAATCCAAGAAATCTGCGTCATGGTTACCACTTTCAAAACGTCTTTGAATATCAACAACATAACTTTGCACACAATCTCTCAACGAAGTCGGTTCACCGCGATTAGCCATGTTGAAAAGGGATGATTCACATTCAGTCCCAAAACGAGACAAAAAAACCGACTGTTCACAAGTGGAACAAATTTCTTCGAGGGGGAATTGGGGTTTATCCATTATAATGTTGAACTGGCTCTTACTCAGGTTCCACTCGGTTCGTCGGAAAAACACAATAGAAATTGAGACATCGTCAATTTGTGTTCTGTTTCACCGATTTCTGTTTCGTTTTGTTGGGATGCTCTAAATTCTGTTTTGTTCACTCAATTTCTGTTCTGACTTCCTAAATTCTATTCTGTTTGTTCAATTTCGGTTGTATTTTTATTACCAAAGAATTTGATAAAAAGTAATAGCGTACATGTTCTTCATACAAGTTTCGTTTTGTCGGTAGATAATCACAGTCAGTCATATAGCCACTCGCGCTCGAGAAAGATAATCCAAACCGTGTTTCATAAAACGTCTGCAAGACACTTGTGCATTTGAGAAAATACTATGCATTCCTCAACATTGCTAACTATAAAGTTCACATTTTATCCAGGAGCGCACCATTGGGTACTATCGATTTGTAACTACAATGGATAGAACTAATGAAGAAGAATTGACAACTAAGCTGTTCCGTATTCGCATCAAATGAATGGCAGACCGAAGTGTTATCCATACAGTCATCACTGTAAGGGCATGCTAACCCGTCAAGGAAACTTTGTTAGCCATAAGGTCTCTTAAAATCGGCCAGCGGAAGACGTTAGAAAAGAATTGGAAAAATATGAACTGGCGTTCGCTGGCCGATCACCAGATAGCTCCTGGTCAACGGCATATGAGGGTGATGTCTAGCAGTTGGCAGTTAAGCCTCTGTATGAATTCCTCATGCGTCAGAGTGAACTTAAGATATCTGCCCACAATGAAATAAGAAACCGGGATGGCGGAATATTCTATGCATTTACCAACATATGATCAGTTTTTGTAAAAGCTAGTTTGAAACTGGCCGAAGATTCATCACAGTTCCAGTCTCCCTTCCGATTACTGACCACTGTTGATAAAATGAGCCCGCGTGCATGAACGAAGACTGATGATACGTTTTCGGATATTTCCAGCTTTTCTCGCGCAGAAAAACCCAATCGTAAAACAAAAAGGACTTATTCTTGAATCCTGTTCTTTTAATCTGTCTTAATAAGTGAATAAAGTATTCCATTAGGGCAAAACTTGATTAGTACAAATCTCTTTGTTCCTTTAAGTACAGTGAGTCTAAATGTGGCCGATATAATGCCCCAAATGTTTCGAGTGTCTTGAGAGAAGCACGCCAGACCAGAGAGAGACGGCTATGGGAGTAAAGCTTAGCTGAGCACTAAGGGAAAATCTAACAATATAACTTGGAAACATCTTCTACCGCCTTTTATTCTTGCTTATGATGACAATCTCATTCTCCATAATGGTTTTAAAATATTATTTTGAGCTCGTCGGACCAGATTCAAACCTGAAATCTAAAACTTTAGCGCCACTTTTCCGATCATAGAAAGAGCAGGATTTGTTATTAGAAGGCTATTTCATGCGGTTCTGTTCTCCCAAAACTAAAATGTTGAAAGGTTGTTTAATGTTGTGATTATTCATCCCTTTACTGAAGAACAAGATTTCTATTTTGTAAAGGCTTTTCGAAAAGAACACAATGCCGTTTGAATGCCACATGAGAGGTTTTTTCACTGAAAATGAATAACTCATTCAAATACGAAAAACATCGACTGTTTCCCTAGTTTCGCTAGCGCAATTAGGTTTTTTTACGCCATCATCCACGCATTGATAAATCACGCTGGTTTCAGCGGGAATGCAGTCTGTTATTCTCTGCGAGTTTACAACGTCAATTAACCGCCATTGTAGTCTGAAGCGAGTGACGCTTAAAACTTCGGACCTAAATTTTAAAGGAGACGTCAAGTCAGAAATAGACCCATGCCCCTTACTAGCTCGGTCAAGTTTGACGGGTGTGGCTCAAGCAGGAACTTTGAAGGACGATTTCAGGCCAAAAAAACGGTGGAATTCGAAAAAGACTTTTTTCAACAGCTATCTACTCTTAATGTACCAGAATCACAAAAACACGGAAGACGATATAGGCACTACGATTTTTTTAAGCCGAAAGGCGAGCACTCGAAATAAATGATTTATTTAACATCGGTCGATAAACTGGTGTAACAGCTTCCAAGTGATCAATAATTAAGTACACTCGTTATTGCGTGGGAAACCAATAGAAACTAACCTGTCATTCTTGTTTGTGTAAAATTTATAACCCAAGCCAAACAGTTGACTCTGAATGGCGACACACAGTACCAAGAAAACCGAAGTACTGCATGTATTTTAAGCGGTACGTTTTAACTTAAACGAACTTAAAATAATTTTCCAATCTCCATTTCTTAGCGTTTGATGTAAAGTGTTATTATAAGACACCAAACAAAAACTAAAAGCTTCAGAAAAACGCTTTTAAGCTGTGTGTTACCCGGTTTAAATTATTTTCGCAGTAGCTCGGGATCTCACGATGGTTTAATTTTATTACCATTGCAAGAACAATGGCGCTTAATGATGAAATGCAATATGAATGACAACCCCATCCCTTAGGTTTTCGCCAATTTGTGTTTTGAGCATGACTGCATGCTAACAAGGTAAACAACTTTTCTATTGTCACAGAAACAATGGCACATTATTGCCTTAAACAATCTGTGGCTCGTTAACAGCCAGCACGGTGTTGATTCACAGATGCAAACCGAGACAAGATGTTGGTACTGTGCTTGACATGATCCATCCGACTCTCGAGGTTTCTAATCGGTATTTTAACGATGGCTGTCAGTATAAACCAAACGCAGGTCAATATGAGAGTTATTTTTCGCAAATACGATAAGGATGCCGATGGAATGATACAAGTAAAGGACCTTAATGGTATTTTCAAGGAATTTGGGGAAGACATTTCAGAGGCAGAGCTGAAAGAACACCTACGAAATGCAGGTACGATGGCCTCCTTTTGCAACAGATATATAGAATAAATGTAAGAGTCCTGGAGTTTTATTAATTTTACATAGTTAAACATGAACTGTAGAATTTATCAAAAAACGTCCTGAGTTAGAAACTTGTTTTGGTTCAACAAAGGGACCCGTTCTGTTGAATGAAACTGGAAAAAATATGCAGTTACTGGACCAGGTTTTGATGCCTTCCGGAATATGAAATTTTCGAACATATGAAACTTCAACAAACGGCTGCTCATTCACATTTTTATCAACGTAATTCGAGAAACGTTAGGGAAGTCAAATTGAACGTCGTCAACTGAAATCTTCAATTCTACCGGCTCAGTTTGGTTATTTCAAGCGAAGCAAAATGCCAATATTTCAGTTATAATATCGTGGCATCCGACGTACTTCAAGTCTTGCACTTTTTTCTTTTTCTCATTTTAGGAATGAGTAGTCGACCGAATACTGTGCTTTCATACGACAACTTTCAGAAGTTACATAAACAAGTTGTACACGAGAGCAAGCGAGACAGAAGACTTCGCCGGGTGTTTCAAGAGTTTGATGTGGAAAAGAAAGGATATATTGAGGCACAGGGAATAAAGCGAGTTCTCAAGAGACTCAATATTGAACACACCGAGTCAGACATCGACCTAATGATCAAGATGGCGGACACAAAGGGAGACGGAAGAGTAGATTTCGAAGAATTTATACAAATATTCTCCGAATCAGACGTTATATGAATTTTAAACTTCGTAGCATCGTTTTAGCGGACACTGCAAATATTTGTTAAGTGCATTTGACACTGGATAGAAAGACGAAGATGTTTCTTGATTAACTGAGATCTACGACAAGGGGTGAAATTGTTTAAACTGTAAAATATTCAGAAACACGCTATTTGCAATTAGTATCTTTTTCCAACCGAGAAGTAACTCAGTTCAGTTAATACAGTAGAAGAATAGAGAGGATTAATGGAATTTAGAATGACACGAGACCGTGTATCAATATGTACCAATGAGACTTTAAAAGATTTTAGGTGTAATATAACAAGACATACGTAAAGTGAAAGAAACCCATTGGAATACAATTTTAACGAATCAATAATAAAGTGGAGTCTTTTACGACAAAAAAAAATAAAATTAAGGAATAAGTTCCTTATGTCGTTCGCGGGATTGAGCAAACTGCGTCGTGAAGGCAGATGTTTCTGTTCAGCCCACTTAGAACGTGCGTCATTTGAGATTGTTTGAAGAAAAAACCCTTAAAAGAAAACTTGACAGCCGGATATGCAGCCGTATCTGGACACTGATAAAGATTGATGGATATTACACGGTTATCAGACGTTCATTAATATTGGACTCGCAACGGCAACTGACGCTGTCATTTACAGTTCAACCGAGACGATCTCTGTAAATTAATCATGATTCGCAAGCGATTACAGTTGGCGTGAAAAAACAAGGAATCGACAATTGCAAAAACATGAAGTGCGCTATAAACTCTCTTTCTTTTCAAAATCCTCTCAGGGACAAGAGAGCTGGGTATTAAAATACAATTCGAACTGAAATGAAATTTTTTTTCTCGACTATTCTTAATCTTCGAAGTTTTAACCTTACCAGATTTTGGGAAAAAGGTCTTGGCTGTTACGAAGACTAAATAAGGAAGCTTCGCTTCGCCTATATAACTGGAAAGCGCCCGGCCGAGTTCCCAGAAAACCCACAGTTCAGTGTTCAGTTTTAGTCATTGTTCAATACCGGGTTATCGCTAATCGGCTATCTCTGAGCCGAACCGAGATCATTTGAATCAAATGCTATCTAATTTTGGGAGGTATTCTCTCGGCGCAATATTTGTAGTGCTTCGTGAACAGTTCGTTCACTTTGATAGACTTCGGACTCTTTTGTAATTTCACGGCCCCATAACGAGGGGTTACTTTCTTGTTTCAATCTCTGTAACTTAAGAGGTTTAGAGATTTCCGTTAGTCTTCTGATCTTTTCGGGAATATTCGGAAAAAGATGACGGTGACCAAAGCTATCAGTTTTAAATGGACAGTTAAAGGTTCGGAAATCCTTAATTATTCGTCGGATTCTCTCGGACGTCTTCGTGCCTGTAGACCAGTAAATGCCTTCCTACCTCGCGTCCTTTGCTTGTCACCAGAGCAGCGAGTGGCTTGGCATAAAAACGGGAGTGAGAAAATCCCAAGCAGCCATACATGCTAACAGAAAGAGAGAGAGAAAAAAAAAACAAGAAATGTGTATCAAATATGCAGTTTAAAAATTATACCCGCCAAACACGAAAAAGTTAACTAAAGTTTGTTATTTTAAGCGATACTTACCTATTGGCAGTAAGTTTCAAAGCTTTCTGTCTGATGTCATACTGTAAAGTAAAAAAAAAAGGACAAAAGTAGTAGTAAAACGCCGGTTCCGGGACATGCAGAAAATTTATAAAAATTATCCAATAACTTACCAGAAAAAAATCAAAATTTTTCCCCCTTTGCAAAAAATAATAAAATTGGCGCAAAAAATTTGTCGGAGATTTGCCCGAGATTTTGCCAAGCTGATGCCAAGCTGATACCAAGCCGATGTCAAGCTGATGCCAAGCTGATACCAAGCCGATGTCAAGCCGATGCCAAGCCCCACCAAACCTTATACTGCACCCTCCCTTTTCCAACATCCAGAATAAGTTTTGCAAAGTTTTTACAAAGTTTGAGGAAAGTGGATGTGGAGAATTCATCATCCCTATACAAGCCCGCCCCTGAATAAGTATCCGCGAAATAAAATTTTGATTTTAATGTTAATTTAAAGAATAACTTACGAAAGTATAAATGGAAGAGTTACAAAATAAAAAAGTTGTGGAATTGAATCTTGATGAATTGAAATTTGTACAACTGAAAAAAATTGCTAAAGAGTTGAAAATTAAAGGACGATCTAGAATGCGAAAAGTAGATTTTATTAATGTGTTAAAAAAATTTCCAGATGAGGAGATTAATAAATTAATACCAAAAGATACTATCAATAATTATGATTATATTTGTATTCATGGAAAGTATAAATATTTCTGTAGAGAGTGTGGAGGAACACAAATATGTGAACACAATAAAATTAAGCCATACTGTAAAGAATGTAAAGGCTCTCAAATATGTGAACACAAATTACAAAAGTATATATGTAAAGAGTGTAAAGGAAAAGGAATATGTAAACATAATAAACAAAAGAGACAGTGTAAAGAATGTTGTTAAACATAAAAAAATGAATTATGATTTTTATATTTTAAAATAAAATAAAAAGATGAATATAAAATTATTAACTATTAAATATGATAATAAAGAAAAATGTTCAAAAGATTTCTTTAATGAAGTAAATAAAGATTTTTCAATTTGTGTTTCAGAGAATGATAATTTAAATATTGTTGCATCAAATAATTTAGCATTTTTTGGTTTTAAAATTTGTTACCGATTGGGTGATATTAGTCCGGTGGTAATGAGGGAAGGGTCGCTCTATGCTAGAAATTTTATTACAAAAGGAGTAAAACCCCATAAAATTGAAGAAGATATTAAATTGGATAAAGATTATTTTGAAAATGCAATTAAGTTTAGTAATGAAAAAGAAATTAAAAACACTTTAGAAATATTTATTATTTCATTTGAGATTAGTTTAAATATAGTAATTATAGATAAAAATAAGTTTTACAAAAAAATAAAAAAACATGTAAAGGATGGAATGGCTTCATACTTTTTAATCACACCAAAAGTTACAAATATGTTTGAAGAGATGGAAATATTTGTTTTAAAATAAAGTATTTAAGAAAAATTATGTTATATAACCTAAATAATGGTTACATAACAAAAGACCTGAAATTTACCTAAATCTTAAACTAAAAGTTATGGGAGAGCCCTTAAGATCAAGTTTTTCCCATTCACCGCCTAAGACGGTTAAATCAAAGTGGTTTATGACACTATCATATTTTCGAACTGGAATTGTTGGATAATCTTTTGAGGGTATGTTTGCAAGTAGTTGTGATGGTGAGAGTTTCACAAGTTCTCCATATTTTGTTTTATTCATATATGAAAACTTATTATCCACTATACTACACATAAGTCTCAAAGGCTTCTTAATTTGTATATTTATAGGGTATAATTTACCGGGGTTTATGACTTCAGGCACCCCCAAACCAATCGACAACGCTCTAGTAAGTTTAATGTTAAAGTTCTTATTTGAATATAGATAGTCAACAGCATCACTTTCAATTATTGTTATCTTTTCCCTATCACCATCTTTTAGAAAGATCGATTGAATATCACGCAACGAATATGTACCGGATTGTATTATTATGATGGCTTGATTCTTTTCATTGTATAATACCTGTTGATCCTTGAAATTAATCAATCTTTTGGTTTTTATATTACAATCCAGGAGTTGTATCTCTCGAAGATTTTTAAGTGGAGGATCTAAATATATCCTAGTTTCAGACTCATACATGGTAATGCTCAACATTTTTTTGTTTGGTTACTTTATATTCATCTTTAAATCGAGCTTTGACGTAATCACATTCCTGAGCGACGTTAGAAACGAGCCTTTTAAAAGTAAACATAAAATCTACTTTCAAACTTTAAAACCACTTTACATTTTTCTTGTTGCTATGTCGTAAAAGTATGCAATCTATTGTTCTACACGTGAACATTAATCCAAAAACAATGATAATCACGTGAAATGAGCATGAACTACCGAAATAGATACCACGCTAACCCTCCACTGATAATTATAAATGTTAATATACGCACTTCGTGCTCGCTTTGTGTATTCTTTTCATGTTGGGTTGAGTCAATATTATTTTCAGCGGGGCTGGTACTTCGGATTTCCTGTTTCATCGAGTCTGGTTTTGGTTTCGTTTCAATTCTATGAGGTAACTTTACCTTTGAAGATCCTAAGTTATGACTTATTCCAACTTGTTTTGCTTCAGTGTTTAGGGAATTATTCACACCAAAATTCATATCATTACTCGCTTTCATAAGTTTGTTGTTAAAACCTGTCACGCTTTCAGTATTGATTATCATATTACTCGGCATCAACCACACACCAGGAGCAATAGCGACATCAAGCCGTAATTTCGCTTCTTGTACAGCTAATTGATACCTTTGGATAGAACTAGAAATGTCATTCTCGATCACACTACTTTCAAATAAAGCCAAGAATTCTTGTTGTGTCTCAATCGCACCACCGCCATTACCATAAATCGAGTTTCTAGTGTTGACTTGTGCGCCCAATATACAGTAGACAAAAGCTTCAGCAGATCGATTCAATCTACCAAGCCCAGCTTTAGTGAGTCCATGTCCACTTGTAGGGATAAACCAAGCATATTTGAAATCGGCAAAGTCATCATTACGTATAAATGAAATGAGATTACCCTTTTCTTTCTTACCTCCTTCATCAGCGAATTTTCCACCCTCACCGGGCCATTGATCTGCTTCAACATCATAATTCCTTACAACATGTACGTTTTGATATCCCCCTCCTTTTCCATGATATCCCGCGCCATAATCAAGGAATATATCTCCTAATCCTCCGTTTCTACCACCTTTCCATCTAAAATCGGAATTATTACTAATCCCAAATTCAGAGCACAATCGTTGATATGCAACTTTACTATATGGATTATTATTTATCACAAAAGGTTGCTTATCAGGTAAAGGAAGGCTTAATTCATACAGTATTCGCCTTATTGTGAAATACACATGAAACTTGATAAAGCTACTCACTACTTTGGGATAATTTAAACTTTCAAAAGGACTAATCCCACAACCAGATGTTGCACACCAAACTGCAAAGTTAAGTTGTTGCGGCCAATAATTCATATCCGGGGCGTTCAACCATTTTCTACTCTTCTTTCCAAATTTGAAAGTTACAACTTGTGATGTAAATATGTTTCTCATCTTTGCTGTAAATTTCTTCGTATTTGACACATATATATCCAGATAGGTTAGCATTTTTGTTATATCAGTTGAAAAGTCATCAAAATTAACAGCTGGTATTGGATAAGTTCGATTAGTCAATGTTAAACTTTCAGGAAATGAACTAAATTCTTCGTCATTCAAACCCAAATCTTTCCATAAAAGCCTTTTAATATTAGGTGATATGTCATCAGTCCATGTTTTTCCAGTAGGATCATCATTTGTCATTATTGTTGTTCCATCAACTTTCCATTTAATATAACCACCATATGAATCATTAACAAATGTAAATTTATCAAGGTTAGACTTTGGATATCTATTTCTAAAATCATTGAGTAACATTTTATTCTTTATGTTTACTTCGCTTCGCTCAGGTCTTTAGACCTAGAATAAGATGTAAAGTCTTTAAAACAGTTCTTTCCGATAACCAGCAAAACAATTAAATCCCACATCAGTTCTTTCATATGAAATTTTCAACGATCTCGACTTACCAATTCCTTTAATATTTCCTCTCGAACCTCTGTCCTTATCTGATTCATATTTAAGTTTTTTTCTGTATCTTTTCTGGTTTTTTGGCGGATTTCGAGTTTTAGTTTTTCAAACTTATCCACCTCTGATAAAATTAGAGAAAATTCTTGGTCTGATATCGCGTTATCTTTTAGTGCTTTTGAAACCAAGCCGTGAATGGTGTTTACTTTTGCTTTTGCCAAAGAAACTGTCTGTTCATGTTTACTAACTTTATGAGAAAGCTGTTTAGAAGCCGCACCGAATCCAACCGATATTCCTCCACAAATACCTCCCACAGCTCCTAATGGTATGCCAACAACAGCACCAAAACCAGTAAGGGAAGTTCCAAGTCCACTTGCAGATAGAATAACTGAAAACACCCCACTACAAACACTGATTTTTGTAAATATACCTCTTGCTCTATTGTATTTTTTCCTAACATCTTCATAATGTTTAATTTCTTTCTCAAGATTTTGTAATACTTCACTCGATTTTTGTAGTCTGAAATTAACTGCTTGATTGGCATTATTAGGTAGTTGAGGATAAATCGAGCTTCCGCTTTGCTTGGGCTCTGCTACGCCGTAAATTCTATTGTACTCATCCATATTGTATTTTACTGATCAACACGATATCTTTAGATCTACTTACTTTCTTTTCTTTTTAAACTGTTCCACAAAATATATAACCACAGCCATTATCAACAACCAAGCGTTCTTACCTAAAAACCCAATAACTTCACCAGCTGTTTTGAACAAAAAGCTTACAATCGCTCCAACCATTCCTGGTAATATTTCGCCCAGTTTCTTACCAATAGCTTTCAACCCATTACCAACGCCTTTACCTAATTTTTTTATTCCATTAGAAAGATTAGAAACTATAACACCAATAACAACGCCTACTGCACTTAAAACTGAAAATACTGTAAAACCATACTTTTTGAAAATTTGTTTTATACGTTCTCGCAATGGTAGATTTTTAAGTATTTCTTCATTTTTACTCTCAATATCTGATATTTGTTCTTCATTTGAGATTATATTTCTTCTCATTAATTCTCTTGTTTTTTCAATCTCAGATTTTAATCGTTCATTACCTCTTTCTAACATTGTTAAATTTGACTGCCCCTTCTTATACTTATCTATTTCATCTTTGTATCGAGTCAATTCAACTTTAAGTTCTTCAACCTCTGTTTTAGCTACCACCTTCTGTTTAACAGCAGCATCTAAATAGCTTTCACTTTCTGCGATTCTGGTTTGTTGTTTTTCAACTAAAGCTATCATATTTTCTTTTTCAATTGTGACATATTTTTCTATATCATTTTCATATTGTTCCAAAACTGTTCTTAAACCTCTTAATGCATTATTTAAATCCTTAATTTCATCATTTTTTTCATTCAATTTATCTGAAATTTCTAAATTCCTGTTTATTTGTGATATTGCGTCTATACCTAGAGATTTTTTTATTCCATCTGGAAGCGAGTCTAATTTTGCATAGCCACCATTGCTTTGAATAATTAAATGGGGTTTATTATCCCGCCTAGAAGTTAATTGACCCCATATACTCCCATCATCTTCTAATATTGGATTAAATAAACTATCTTTTGAGTTGTAATCTGGAAAATAATTTTTAAGTATCTCTACCGCTTCTCTCCTATCATCATATTTCTCATCCCTTTCTCTAATATCCCCCGGTTTTTTCTCTTCAGCTTTTATTTCCCATTGAAGTCGTTTTCTTTCAGCCATATATTCCGAATAACCAAGATAGCCCCGATCGATGGAGGTTGATGTTGATGTTCTTTGATAAGTTGATTCACCTTCTTCATCTTCATTTTCATCATCATCATCTTCTCCTTTTGTTACATCTAATAATGGTATTGTTTCTCCTCCTTCTGCCATGATTTTTTACTCAACAGTAAGAAATCTTTAGACCCCCTTTGGGCGGCGAAGAAAAATAATAATACAATTAACTCTAAAAGAATTTACTAGCCATATAACCTAAAGCCAACATGCCGCCACCTACATATACCATCTCGCCCATCTTTTGATTTTCACTGGGTCTATAATAATCAGAGAATTTTGGCTCATGCGTTTGGTTATATAATTTCAAAGCTTCATCGGTATTAGAAATATTTTTTGAGGCTTGGTATTTATCATCCTTTTGTTGTACTTTCCAATCAATTAGTTTCTGTCTTTTTTCCTGATATTCAGCATAATCTTTTTGATATTTTTCTAATGCCTTATCGTGTCGTATTCTTTCTGTAGCGGCGGAGCCGCCGTCACCAGATAGATATTTTGCAAGATATGATCCGCCAACAAAAGCGGTTGCATTTAATACGGCTCCACCTAACATCATTGCTATTGTTGCCATAATTATTTTGGTAAAATATTTTGATCCTCTAAATATGTTTTTAGATACATACTACCAGACAATACAACCACCCATTTTGCATAATTTGTAATACTTGAGGATGGGTCATTCATAAATGATTCTTTCATAACCTTTTTAGCTATATAACCAACAGCAGCCGCTAAACCAATAAGTACTGCCGAATCAGTAACAGTTTTCACAAGTTTATTTTCGGATGACATAATTTTTTTACTACATCAGTAAGAAACCTTTAAACTACTTTCCTCACATCATTCCAATTTTCGGAGTTGGTGTTGTAGTGGTATGTGAGGGTGGTGGTTGTGACATTTGTGAAACATTAGGTGTTCTGTTTTTATTATCCTCCTTTTGTCGGTATCTCATAAACATATCAAATGCTGTAAACCCTATTCCAATAATGGATAATACAGTAGTAAAAGATAATTCTGGAAGCCACGCCTTATTAGACTCACTTTCTCTATTTTCATTTTCTTCTTCCTGTTCCTTTTCACGTTTCATCTCCCTAGCCAATGCTTCTTTCGCTTTTTTGTTATATTCTGCTAATTTCTTACCAGCAGCAACCTTTTTAGGGTCTTTCACCCTCTTTTTAGGTTCTTTATCTTTAACAACAGGATCCGCCGTAATTTGCTCGACAACTTCTGTTCCTCCTTCACTTATTTCAGTTTGGTCAGACATTATTATTTTATTTCACAAAGTAAAGAATCTTTAAATCAGTTGTGCTCAGTAAACAGTATCAGACCTGCTTGCATCTTGATTAGTAGTCTGCTCAGCTGTATTTGAAATCTCTTGATTTTTGTTGAATTTAATGTGTTTAGCAACCTGAAATAGCCCACTAGCAAGTGCTGCCAGTCTTCCTGCTTTTAATGCTAAGAGACCCACAATGTTTGTTAGTTCACGATTAACCAGATCATCATTCTTCAAATCATCACAAAGAGCTTCTATATCATCCACAGGAACCATGTAAGAAATAACTTTAGAAACTAATTGAAGAGATGAATCTACCAACCCGCCATTAATTTTCTTACCCAATACTGCTTGGTATCGATTATAATATTTATCAATGTCCTTCACTGATAATTTTTTTATATCACCTAAACTCATATCAACACCTAAATATTCTTTTGTGGTTCCAAGAGCTGCGAGAATGGCTAGTGATTCTTGTTTGATTTCAAGTTTATGTTCCTCTCTTCGTTCGGTATCATCATTATCTTTTACCCCAGTCTTTTCTTCCTCTATATCCTTCAGATCAGCAGGGCCGATATAATCTTCTACACCTGTCATCTTATAATTTTCTAATAATATAAAGATTCTTTTAAATCACCTCAGGGATCTCCAAATAGCAATTAAATGGATGTCGTAAAGATAAGCAAAGTCTAGAGTATTTTTCAGTTTTCAGGAGTTGTACAAACTTTTTACTAGTTTCAGGGTCTAAATCACCCCCATAATCTTCAAAAAACATCTTCATACCTTTCTGCGAGGGGTTATGAAATGAAACAACGCAAGCTACATTTTCACGGAATGGTTTTGCTATCGATGTTAATTGCTGAGTGAGAACCCAAACTGATAATCCATGATGCCTTCCAGAAAATGCTAAATCTATAAACTTGTTTGATCGTTTCTTCAGATCATTCGAAACAGCACAATCGTCTAAAATTATTAGTGTATTTTTTCCAGAGAATAAAGTTTGACAATCAGTTAACAATTCATTAATCTCATCTATATTACTAGCATCTGGTGATAATACATAGAAATTTTTATCTCCTCGAGCAAAATTATGATAGGTTTTATTTTTAGAATAAGTTGGGCATATTAAAACAATGTATTCAAAAACTTTTCGGAATGGGCCTCGGAGTTTATCTATAATGTACTTTGTCTTTCCACAATTTGTTGGTCCAGTTATAATACAGTTAAAAGGAATTTTATCTCGCAATTCTTCCATGATTTTTTGTATCATAACATAAGGTTTTAAGTTAGGTGTGCGCTCTTCGGTTAGTACATAATGGAGCGCAAACCTGAATTCATAACCTCCATTAATGCATCAGCTACAACAAACATATAACAAGTAATAACACCAGACCCACCAACTTTTCTTCTCATTTCTATTTTTATACCATCTTGTGCGTTGTTTAAGGCTAGACCACCCCCATGTATACCATTATCTGGATGAGTTCTCAAATCTATCCACAGGGCAAACTTGTTATTATAAAAATCCTTTTCCTTTACTGACCAACGTCCGTAACTAGAGGGGAGAATGAAGCGTTTCTTTATTGACTCCCAGAAGTCTGAAGGTACCATCCCCTTAGAGTAAAAACGGTTTGGCACACCATTAACATCAATATTAATTGAGGTGAAACCTGGATTTAAAAACCTCTCAGAATTTTTTTCCCCTCCCGCGTATGGTAATATAAACAAACATAATATCCCTGTAATTGACCTTCTGGGGAGATTAATATGTTGATTTATAACACCGTCATTAGGCCTGGATATGGTGAAAGTTTTATGTAGAGTGACATTCTCGTAAAAGAATCCTTTACCAACCTGATAAGCTGCCTGTGCCTCACGAGCTAAGTATTCGCTTGATATACAAGAATATTCTAACTCAAGGTTTGTTATTTTGTAAGTTGGAATCTTTGTCGCGTCAGAATAAACAACAATATCGTTAACTGGAGCTAGTGTAATCTCAAAGATTAGTTGATGATCTAATGCCTTTGGATAGAAAACCCCATGATCTTTGAGTATAGGATGATTTAGCGGGATATGGTACTTGGTGTTATGTACTGCTGCAAGGGCCGCTTCATTTGCATCTGTGTCTACTTTATCACCTGCATTTGTCCGGAGCTTCCTCATGTTTCTAGAAGAAATACCCTGTTTTAATCTATCCTCACGTTCTTCATCTGTTAAGAATAAGTCGTGGTATGTTTGAAAAAGATCGTATCTTTGAGTATCCTGTAGTGTTTCACCCCCAAAAAGAACCCTGAGTCTGGTTACAAGATTACTACTTACATTATTCACAAGGGTGTTATCTTCATGACCATCAACAGTCAAGTTAAATAGTAGAGATACACTTCCTGGCACAATCACTAAATTTTCAGAAAGTTTAGGAATGTTTATATATAGCGTTTCTCCCGGATTAGCTGATGATGGGTTTAGTGTAATTCTATTCAATGTTGATTCCTCTTTCAAACCTAGAGGATCTCTTGGAATCCTGTTTGGGTTAATTTTTTCAGATATGGTTGTCATATTTATTTATAAGATACTTTGGTTAATCTTTAAATGAGTAACGAAAACATATCCCAAAGGTTATCAAAAATATATTATTCAACTGAAGGGTATTGGAAAGGATATTCTGCAATTAATAAATTAGCTGAAAAGGTGAAAGTAAGTGAAGATTCTGCAAAACAATGGTTAGAGAAACAGGCGATATGGCAAATATATCTACCCGCTCCAAAGTATATTCCTAGACCGCACTGGACTGTGGATAAACCTAATCAGATTCACCAAGCAGATTTATTATTTTTACCACATGATAGAGTTGGGAGAAAAACATATAAATACGCATTAGTTGTGGTTGATGTTGCTTCAAGATATAAAGATGCTGAACCATTAACCTCAAAAGAAAGTAGGGAAATTTCAAATGCTTTTGAAAAAATATATTCTAGAAGAATGAAATACCCAAAAACATTAATGGTTGATCCTGGAAGAGAATTTATGGGTGAGGTTACAAAACTTATGAATTACCATAATGTAAAAATCCAGAGGGGCGAAGCTGGAAATCACAGAGCCCAAGCGTTTGTTGAAAGGGCAAACAAAATATTAGGTGAAAGATTATTTAGTCATCAATATGCACAAGAAATGGTCAGCGACGCCCGATCCAAAGTATGGGTGAAGCGATTACCTTATATTTTGAAAACTTTGAATAATACACCTACGAGATTAACTGGAAAAGAACCTGATAAAGCCATTAAAATGAAAGAGGTTGAACTTGAAACAAAAAGATATAAGAGAGTTGTTGGTCTCGATGAAGTTAGACTACCAATTGAGGTTAGGGTTAGATATTTACTGTTTCCTGGTGAACTTGAGGGCGGAGAAAGAAGAAGGGCTACAGATCCTATTTGGAGTATTAAGATTTATGATATTTCTGGAAGTAGGGTTTCACCTAATCAACCGGTTTTATATTATTTATTGGATGGTCCAAGACGGGGTTTTGTAAGGGAAGAATTGCAGGTTGTTCCTCATGATACTGAACTTCCTCCCGATTCTGTTTTACTGCGATAATGTCCAATAGCTAAAGTATGTATATTATCTTTACAAATTTCTCTCTTATCATCATCACAAGACAGCGCAACTTTATTAATTGTTTCTGAAAAAACGTCGTGCTTATGACTTCTTAATACATTCATCCGTCTCATTTGCGGTTTTTTATTGAAAAGGCAATCCTTATAATCATTAAATATTATGCTTTTTTTCACGATTGCCTTCTTTACTCCCTTACATTTCTTTTCTTCTTCACCTTCATCCATCTTGTAGGAGTAAAGCTTTGCTCGTAGTCCTACAAATTCAGTTATCTGCCTACCACCGGTCTCATCTTTAAACATATTAACAACTTTCTTATTCACACCAGTCTCAATACCGGACGGATGGTCTTTAGGAAAATTGCTGGTATCGAACATTTTTCTCACATCGGGGCTAATATCTTTATAGAAATCACCTGTCTCTATCTCATATGCAAGGCTGTCCGTATCTGTAAACAACAATTTTGCTTTTTCTCCATATTTAAGTTTAATATAATTATAGTGAAATTTATACATTATTGTTTTACTTAGATCTAGAATGCACATACCCAAGTAAACAGGTTTATTGAATACTAGCTTTGTTTTCTTCATGTGAATGGCCGCGAGATTTTCACAAAAGATTTTGCGATGCTGGTAATTAGGTTTTGATATTAATTTTTTTGCATCTTTTTTATTAGTAACCAATTGCACATCCACCCTTTTTCTAATGTTTTCCATTGTTTTACCAAACACAGAGTTATTCATAAGTTTGAAGAAATCTTTCTCAAAATCGTTATTTCCTTTAGCTCTGAGTTTTGTATTCAAGTCAATGTATGGTTTTAACCAAGCTGACTCTTTGAATGTAATGCCTCTATGAATTTTTGTAACTTTTAATCCAAGACTTTCGTAAAGTTTTAGTGTTTCATGATGAACAACATACTTTACCTTATTGTTTAGGTTTGGAATCAATTTCTCAACCTTATTAATGATAAGTCTCTCTGGAGCTAGAGGATAATCATTATGCAAGTCGTGAAGGTTAGTTGGGTATTCCAAATCAACCTCTATTATACAGGAGATATTTTTCCAGTTTTTAAGATCTTGTTCACTCATCCATCTAAAACCATGCGTAGGTAGTTTTTCGCTCATTCCCCCACCATATAAATTATTTGCGTCGAGATATGTAATATACTTTGTAGGTAGTTTTGGATTATATTCATTCATATAGGGGTTGTTAGCTTTCCCATATCTGGTAGATATCATGGATACCCCACCCCGCACACCTTTTTCAATCATAAGTAACATATCGATGTCAGTCAGCAACTCTAAATTAATCTTTGTTATCTTTAATGCTGCATCCCAAGCTAGTCCTGGTGCCGTATAATACCAGGCAGGATCTAAACCATAATTCTTTTGACAAACATCTCTAAAATTCTCGAATACATCCGCCAAAAGTAGTACATCCGACTCAAGATATAGGTTGTGATATTCCCTAATTGTTTTCATATTGAAGGTTTCCCACACCTTTTTAGCGTGCTGGTAGTTATCTTTTGTTATATCTTCATCGTTTAGTTTTGAGTAGAATGCTTCTTTAGGCGGAAGTTGAGTTTCGTTGAGTTTATCGAAGCTATCAAACCAATCATATGGAAAAACTCCTTTTCTCAACAATAACTTTAATTTATCACCTTTATAACAACTCTTTAGGTTTTTGAAAGATTCATTTGGCAGATTAGTTACTAATTTATCAAGACTTGATGCCATAAATTTAAATGAATCTATGAATCTAATATCACGTTTCACCTCAACCCGATTTCCTTCTTTATTTGTAAATGTATCAACCACAATCTGTTTTGTGAAAGAAATATACTTTTCCTCATTATTAGGTATGCAGTTTATATTACCTTTTGTTGTACCAAGATTCTTGATAAAAAGATGCGCGTCATATCCAGATAGGTTGTGAAATATTACGGGAAAGAACTTTGGAATCTTGTAATTTAAGTTGCATTCATTATGAGCTGCCCCTCTATACTTTCCTGTAAGATGACAGTGATCTAATACCTTATCTTCTCCCAATTCTTTCTCGCAGATGTGGCAGTGAGTAGCATTTTCATATTCTTTTTTATCCATTTCTGTCATATTTCTCACCTTCTTATGGTATTTTGTCTTATTATAAATTTTTTTAATATAATACTCTAAATTATTTATAAATATCTGCGGGATATCATCATCTGGGGATTTGGCGGTGTATTGTAAAATCCCGGGTGGAAATATTTTATCATCAAAAGATTTTATGATATAACAGAATCCTGATGGTTTGTGTTTTTGGTATTGATTAGTAAAACTTTCACTTTCATCTGGTGAGCAGGTGTGTATTTTCTCTGGGTAACACTCAAAGTCTGCATATACAACAAATGGTACTCGCATTTTTCTATTGAAGTTCTTAAAATTAATAAACTTAGGATTTCCATCTTTATCCTTGGGCATAACAATCTTTACTTCTTCATTTGTTTCGCAATATTCAAGATGTTTTTCCAACGATTTTTTTGTAGGAAATGAATTGTAACATCTACGGCAAAATTCACGTTTGTGTTGATTATTATTTATTTGTGATGATACAAGTCTGCTAAAATTCTTTATCCAACAGTAATGTTGATTTCCTTCATCATTCGATATTATAATTAATTCAATCAAAAAACCACTTTGTTTCTTACTTATTCTCAGGGGATATACTTCGCCCTTATCTTTATTAAATCCATGCACGTTAATTGTATAATGAGGATTTTGCTTTTCAAACTTGTCAATATTTTTTAGTGAAGTTGGGAACTCAATTCCTGCCCAATCGAAGTTCTTTGAGTTTTCCATCATTTGTTTGTTTAATCTTTCTGGATGAATGTTTTGTATGTAGGTGGCGGAGGTTACGGCCCACTTAAAACACTCGTGATCATTTTCATTCTTAACATTTATAATAGCCTTCTTTTTTGCTAATATTTGTGGTAATTCAATATATGAACTTCCAACAAGCGGCTCGAAGGGGTCAATGTTTATATCAAAGTATTCAACTTGATCGAATTGCCAACCAGAACCTTTATTTTGAAACTTTTCAACCTTTTCAAGCTGGTAATCTGTCATTGTATCGAATAAGTTGGAGAAATCTGTTGAGTCAGTAATCGTTTCTGGTTTTTTGGTATGAAAGGGGCGTGATGTTTCTTCAATCTGTCCTGTATTTGGATTCTCTTTTATAAATTTACATTTAAAGATGAACTTAATTTTGATTGGTTTCTTTTTCTGATTAATTAGATTAAGAACTTTTGGTTTTATTTTAATGATAAATCTCTTTGGGCCATACCCCATCTTTCCATCTATCCTATAAGTTTTCAGATATCCCCTCAATGCTGTTTGTTGTTCTTCTATATTGAATTCTTCATCCAATTCATCTCTCACACTATCAGATATATTTACATTTTTTCTAGGTTTTGATTTTGTTTGTTTGTTATTAGTAAGTTTTATAATATTTTCATTGGTTAAATCTGCAAGCTTTTTGGAAAACTCATCTTTATCCATAACCTTAAATGAATAATTTCCCCAATTAAAAGTTTTGTTTGATGGTTTTTGTTGTTTTATAAAAGTTGGTGCTAGTTTCCTTTTTGTAATATTTTTTCTAGGGCTGGGTGGTGGTTCTTCATTAAATCTTTGTATTTGTCTTTGTCTTTGTCTTTGCAGATTACGCATCTCTTCCATAACTTCTGGAATATTTCTCAATGCTTCAACTAGTTCTTGTTTACGTCTCAAATTAGAAAATCCCCTACCAATATGTGTGCGGGCAAGTTCTTTCAATTCCACAACTTTTTTATTTTGTAACTCTTCCATTTATACTTTCGTAAGTTATTCTTTAAATTAACATTAAAATCAAAATTTTATTTCGCGGATACTTATTCAGGGGCGGGCTTGTATAGGGATGATGAATTCTCCACATCCACTTTCCTCAAACTTTGTAAAAACTTTGCAAAACTTATTCTGGATGTTGGAAAAGGGAGGGTGCAGTATAAGGTTTGGTGGGGCTTGGCATCGGCTTGACATCGGCTTGGTATCAGCTTGGCATCAGCTTGACATCGGCTTGGTATCAGCTTGGCATCAGCTTGGCAAAATCTCGGGCAAATCTCCGACAAATTTTTTGCGCCAATTTTATTATTTTTTGCAAAGGGGGAAAAATTTTGATTTTTTTCTGGTAAGTTATTGGATAATTTTTATAAATTTTCTGCATGTCCCGGAACCGGCGTTTTACTACTACTACAAACCTGTTACTACTGGCCTGACCCACTAAGTGGATATGGTGGGCACTGACTGGTGTGTCGGGGTATAAGCCTGATAAAGCCCGACTAAGAAGTAAATACTGGATTGACTTTTGAAAGCCGAACTAACCTGCACGTTTGGTGAAAAGCTTGATATAGACTAACCTGTAAATACTGGTCGGAATCTCGACTGAGATTTTTCATCATTCCTTTCACCTGATGTAGAGAAATTACAACATCAAAATTACATTAAAATACGGTGAGTTTGTTAAAGCTAAAAAAAATTATAATTGCGGTGACCATAGGTGGATGAAATTTCTGTATATTTCTGGACACTGTACGAAAGTTTTAAATGCGGAACGTAGTTGAAGATTTGATTCTTGTAGTATATACACAATTAATGCATTACAATTAAGCCTGAAAAAAAAGAAAAGAAAAAAAAGAGAAAGAAAAAAAGGCCGACACAGAATTCGAACGCGCTGATTCTAAATCAGCTTTCACACTAAATTGCGATTTTCTAAAATTGCGCCAATACTGCGCAAATCACATGTTAAACTACGTTCCCGTCTGAAGTGCAAATACATGATTTATGTCTTAACCTCAGACTGGTTTAAAGCAATGTAGAATGTCAATCATGTACCTGTTTTCTTCGTTCCACAAGTTTTCTTATTTCAGTGGGTAAAATGCCAGGTTCCAGGTCAGGATCAGGTAAATCCGCAACATCTTCATCTTCGGTCTATCAATAATAACAATAATAAATATATAAAGTCACCAAAGTAACACAATCTTTCCTCTTAAGCTGTCACCCACTAGGTGTCAACAGAAATTCGTAAGACTTTAAACATGTCAGTGCCTCTAAATGCCTTAAGCGACAGCTTGTCCACATTCAATCTACCACATACCATATTTCCATAGCAACAGAAACCTAATTAACCAATCAAACTGGTTTCAGTAGCATAACGTATTCACTGGGAAATGCGTGCCTCTGCTCAAAACATGGCGGACACGTCGTTGTTGCAAATGCAAGTTGTTTACGATGCGCAATGGAAGCGGGACAGGGCCAATAAGCTTAAAGACTGGGGAGAGCAGTTTCCAAATATGGTACTCGGGAAATATTGAATCCTAACAAACTGTGAACGCGTGTTAAACGTTTCATGTCTTATGGGTTTCTGTGTCAACCAAGATAACGAATCCGCCCGGTAGGAACAAAACCAACCCCAAGTGAAGGAAACAAATTTATGCACACTTTTGTACGATTAAAAAGAGATTGGCCCTTTAAAGAAATAAAAATTAATTGCAAAACAATTTTAGCGAAAGTTTCGAGCGCGTTTGAACGCGTGTCCACCATTGTGAGCTGATAAATGGTGCCCTAACTTGTTGCAACATTTAGCGGCGCGTTTAATGTAAAACCCAAGCTTAAAAAGCAATTTGCGAAATACTTTCAGCACTAAATTATAAACAGCTCTATTATTACTTTTTCGCGGTAATTTTCAGGCAAATGTGATCAAACTCAAACACATTCAAAAGCTAAAATGTAAATAAAAGCTGAAATACAGAAAATAAAAACTGAAATATAAGTAAAGATAGTAAAGAATACTATCGGCGTTTTGAGAAATGATTTCAGACATTCAAAATTTACCTCCCTGAAGGGAAAATTGTTCCATAATTCACCGTTAGGAATCACATATGAAAAGGAACGGTCCCCTTCAGTCTTTTTAAGTTTTAAACAAACTCACAGCACTTGATGAACTGCTTGTTTTACTGATGGTTGTGAAGCAGATGTTGTACTCCTGAATGATGGACGGATAAAGACTGTTGAAATCCAACAACAGAATGTGCTTGTCATAAAAACCTGCAAAGGATGAAACACATGAGTTTGAATTTAGACAACCAACCTTATAAGGTGCGTTACTTAATCTGCTTCATTCAGATACTGAAATACCTTTTTTGGGTTCCAGAACCAGGCCTCCAGCATAGGCAGGTTTTTTCCTGCCTTTCTTGGGTTTAACTTCTTCTTCTTCGTTGTCGGCTTCAGCCTGTAAAAGCGATTAGCGAAAAAAAGAAAAGAAAAAGGAAAATCGTCGCTTTTAGGGGTGGTAATATGAGAAACTATCAACTAAATATATTTCTACGAAACGTTGTAATGGAAGAAATACAATTAACAAATTGACGTCAGTTTTTTATGCGTCTGTCCTCTTATTGATGATAAATTGCGTCATAACATTGTCAAAGTGTTCTACAACAAACTTTGACAATGTTATGACGCAATTTATCATCAATAAGAGGACAGACGCATAAAAAACGGACGTCAATTTGTTTTTTACAATAACAAAACGCGAAAAAGGTCAAATGAAGATAAATTAAAATTTTATGTGTCTGTACTCTTATTGATGATAAAAATTAGCCAATCAGCGCGCGAGAATTCGCTGAGTTATTGTAAAAAATGGTATCATGGATTTTCACCAGTTCACTTGAAAGTCACGGGTCATCTTCCCACCAATCATGCGCGTGCGAAATTGTTCTAGCAATTAGTGCTTACTGAGAAAACTTAAAACGATGACATCATAACAACTCGAGATTGGCATTGTGTGACGTCATTTTGATTGCTCGTTAAGTAAAACAAGTTTTCAAACAGAAGTAAGGAAACATGGCAAGCAGAGAGAAAGGAAAAACGTCCGGAAAAAAGGCGAAATCCGTTTCGCATTCAACGAGAGCTGGTCTTACTGTAAGTACCATAGAAGCTATATTGTAAAACTTCGAAGATAATTCCAAAAGGTTTCATGGATTGCATCCCTTATTCATTATGTGCGCGTTTTTTTTTCTTTTTCAGTTCCCAGTTGGTCGCATTCACAGACATCTAAAAAAGCGATCGGCAGCCCACAGCCGAGTCAGCTCAACAGCCGCTATCTACAGTGCCGCTGTTATGGAGTATCTAGTAGCCGAGGTTCTTGAACTGGCTGGCAGTGCATGCAAAGAGTTGAAAGTAAAACGCATCACTCCTCGTCATCTTCAACTTGCTGTACACGGCGATGAAGAGTTGGATCAGTTTGTGAAAGCCAGTATCGCCGGCGGAGGTGTCATTCCTCATATTCACAACACTTTGTTGCGCCAGAGGCCGGACAAACCACAAATACAAACACAAGCTTAATTCCCAGTCTTTCTTTTCATGCTTCCCTTGTCACTGCTGTTTTGAACGTTCGGACATTTTGACGTAAATCGTATACAAACAGGAGATGACAAAATTTTTGTTGGCGGTACTTAAACTTGCAATGTAATGTAACTTAAGGTTTTAAAAACCATCGTTACTTAATAAAAAGGTTTTGCTCTTTTTCGGACTCAATTGTGTGACATCTACCAGTGCGCGCATTGTATAACTACAGTAGCTACGCACTTACTAAGTCATTGATATAATAACTAGTGACTGGTCATCATTTCAGTAAGGCAAAGGTGTTAGAAAAGTGATAAATTGTAGTCCACAAGGTTCGTCTTGCTCTTCGAATAAAAGATTGAAGGGTGATTACAACAAACTATTACAGCCACAGGAACGCAGTACAACAAAAACTTGTTTCATTAAGGAGCAAGACAGTTGCGATACACAGCTCCTTTGCATGAAAATAATAACAAAAACAACAATAACAACAACAACAATAATAATAACAACAACAATAACAATAATGATATTGATAATAATCATCATGACCACCAATGTATGAAGCTTATAGAGCTTTTGTTTGTTACTTAGGAATGTCTTGTATCTTAACTTTCAACTAGCGTTTTTGTTTGAAAACTTTAATCTTCAAAGGGGAGGGGGACTGACTAAGTCACTAGAAAACCTTCCAACACATTTGAACATGACTTAAACCTTACCGCTTGCTTTTTGCCGTAGGTCTTGTCAGGGCAGATGAAGTTCCTGAGAAGAAGTAACAATAAAATAAATAAGTAAACAAACAAGGAAATAATAATTGCCTTAGTAAAATTGTGAGACCGTAAAAGTAATAAGATTTTAATGGAACAAACGCGTGAAGATGACAAGTTTTCTTTCGTGATGTAGTAATTTTTTTCACACTACCACTGGATAAACTCTGTGGGAGAAGGGAGTTGACGCTGAATTGTAAACTTTAAGTGCTCAAAAAACTCCTCAAATACCCACTGAGCGTTAGCCCAAGCAGTGGAAATAAGAAGCGAAAGACGTAGAGGAAATTTTCTATGACTTCGTGGGAATCGAACCCGCGTATCTTGGAGATAGAATGGCGGTTTAAAAGCGAACTTAACAATAAACTTTTTGAAATTCTAAAAAATAAAGGCGACTACATAAAAATTTCTGATATAGGAGTGCAATTCTCAAAATCATAACATTGTATGTTACTCCCATTAGTCCGCCCCCCATATCATTCTGCCTATAAACCATACGACTATAAACCATAGATTGCTTCTAGGTTTGTTCTCTAGAGAGTATTAATTGTGAATTTTAAATTGTCTTTTCCTCGTTTGCCCGCCTCGAATAGCCCTCGCCAATTGCGGGCAAAAGCTCTTTTTTTTAGAAATTACGATTAGATCTAAAAATAAAGTTGTTGGTTAGTTGTTGTTGTTGGTTTTATCCACAAACCTGAAACCGCTAATCCACGGTCACGTGCTCAACCGCGTAAGTCGAGTTTCCTTTCCGTTTACAGGGAAAAATGCTAATCGGCTTTCTAGGCACACGTCCCTCAAAAGTCCCGAAAACGTCTCGGGAATTAAAAGCTAATCGTAAAAATATGAATGATTCTCCACAAAACTGTTCTTTGAACATGTCTAACGGCTCCTAACGAAGCATGCGAACCCTAATTATTAGTCTGTAGAGTTAATGCGCTCGAAAACGTCCCGTGAAAGCGTCCCATGACAAGGTCCCGTGAAAAAGTTTCGGAACTTTTGAGAAACGCGCGCCAGGTGTCGAAGAAACGTAAATTAAAGAATCTTACTTTTCATTAAACGCGTGGAGCAGAAGAAATTCGTTTCTTTCGGAGCGACCGCCGAGTAAAGTCCTGGCCTGAGAATGAACAAAGGGAATATTTTAAAGAGAGCATGTGTAGTCACTACGATAAGAGCACAGAAAAAGAGACGAAAAATGCTAACAAACCGCTTGCAACCAATGATGTGCGTAAACTTACCATAACATTTCCAGCAATGGTGGTTATTTGAAGAGCGAGTGGTAAAACCTGGATACGAAAAAGTCCAAGAAGCGATTAGAGAATAGGAATAATTAACGGAATTCTTTCTAAGTTTTACATGTGATTTGATTCCAATTTTACAAGCGTCTTGTTTTAGTGACTGCGCCGAATCAGGCTGACTTCAATTATTTTTTCTCGGCCAATCAGGTTTAAAACTGTCATTATCCCGTGACTGCTTTGCCCGCACGTGGCGTCGGTCACAAGGTCTGAGATTAGAAAAGATTAGCGAGTCCTGACTCTTGTTGACAAAAATGTTCTACAAGGTCTCACATTGGAAAAGATTAGCGATACTTAGTTTCTTACTTGCTAACTTACTCATCTGCTTACTTACTGACTGACTAACTTACTTATTGACTTACGTTTAACTCGTACATTATCCTCAAAGAAAGCAAGGCGTCCATCTGAAAAATCAACGGCAAAAAATCACAACAGTGACTCGCTGTGTTCGGAAAGAAATTACGCTCTGTTTTCAAAAACTGCAAAAAGGTACGAGAATCCTAAACCTACCGATGTAAGCTCAAACATGTGAAGCAGCTCAAGCGAAGAACTAAAAAGAAAACGTCATATGAAAATATTCAGCGCAAGGTTTTCATGTTAGTCTTACAACAGACATGGCAACTGACCAAATCTAATTTTTAGAGTGATTACAAGCAAAAGTACGTTTTATCACCATAAAATAATGGATAATGATACCAACAACAATTACAGTATTTTGGCGGATATCCAATTTAACTCCATGCAGCTATAGTTTCATTACATCTTATTGAGTATATAAGAAAGAAACCATAAGTTGGCACTGTGCGGTAAAAGACCAGATTTTAAAAGATTGACTCTTCCAGTGTTTAGCCTGAAAACGAAAAGGATGGTAACTTAAGGGACTTATCTTCAATTTTGTTTTACACCTCAGTGCAAATATATAGAGGATATTACAAGCTGGGGAGAAGATATGCATTTTACAGACAACTTACATAAATGGCGGCCGATTTATTATTCTTTTGTATGTATGTTAATTAGACCCACTAGCCTCATTTTGGGACAAAAATTCTATTGAATTGTGCACATCCTGTTTGGCCGCCATTATGAGAGAGGTCTACGTTCGAGAACATAAAATTCATATCTTCCAGCTAACGTGTAATTTTTTTTTTTTTATTATATAGACAAAAACATATCAAAATGTTCGTTTGGCAGCTTTGTACACAAACTGAATCGTGCAAGCCGGAAAATGACGTCATCGAAATCCTCACTAGTGAGGATATGGAAAATACGTCACTAAGGTCCCGGATGTAGTTTCGTATGAATATTACGAGTCGCGTAATTCCCTGTAAACCACTCACATCCATACAATCCGTTGATATCATTCCTTACACGAGCCTATATGAACAATTCAGTTCAGTTTATTGTTTTGCCAAAAGCTATAGAAAGCAGAAAGATCTAAATATTTTAAATTCTCATGGCGAGGAAGCTTCCTCAGTTAAATAATTAGAACAAAATATTATCATAATTACGTGGAAAAATCAATGTCAGAGCTACAGTAAATCGTACAATATATAGATAGTCGTGCTAATCATTGTTAGGCTAAAAACGTGAACTGACAAAAAAATTAAAAGCGAGAAGGAAAAGTAAAAATAAATATATAAATAAATGAACATTTATGATAAGAGGAATGCATTTAGCTTGCAGCAAAAAGAAGCGGTACTTGTAGCATTTCGAATTTCAAAGCTAAGAGAGTCAAAAAATTTAGGACCTTGGAAACTGATGAGAACTTTCTTATATTAGTCATGCATTGTGGTATATAACCCACTGTTGACCTGCTCCCAGCATGCTCAGCTGGCTTAGCTCAGTTGGTAGAGCGTCGCACCGGTATTCGCGAGGTCCAGTCTCTAATCTTGTTGATCTTACTGATCTGGTTGGATCGTAATTGCTAAAATTGCGTCAATACTCTATTCCTGGTTTAAATCCAGGTCTAGTCTCTGATCTTGTTGATCTGGTTAGATCGCAATTGCTAAAAATTGCGTCAATACTCTACTCCTGGTTTGAATCCAGGTCTAGTCTCTGATCTTACTGATCTTATTGATCTGGTTAGATCGCAATTGCTAAAAATGGCGTCAATACTCTATCTTCAAAAAATATATTTAATATCTTCAATTACATATAATTTATTGCAGCAAAGAGACCATAATGGACGACAGAGAGGGACACTCCCAGACCAGCCTTTGGGATATGAAAACTTCACAAAAGTTATTTTTGGACACGGAAGTCCGTTTTCCGAGAGCTCCGCATGCCACATTGTGGTGCCCAGGGCGTACCGAGGAAGACTCTTGTATGTAAATTTCGCCTGAATAATTTATAATTACAGAAACTCGTGCATATTCAAGAGCCGCGAGCGGCCATTAAATTCAGACGGCTGGAAGGATTTGATTACAGTGGAGTCATGCGGTCCTCATGGAAAACGTACTTCCGTTTCTATAAATAACTTGGATCAATGTAAGTACCTGAGCAACTGTACACCTACCCCTCCCCTAACCCAACATTAACGCTAACTTTTTAACTTATTATAACTTTAGGGGTTAGGGGAGGAGTAGGTGCACAGTTGCCCAGATACTTACATTTCTTTATCGAAGCGTTCATATCCCAGCGGACACCCCGAGTGTCCCTCTCTGACCCTTATGCTCTCTTGATTGCAGATGTTCAGCTTACTTGAACTTGTTGGGCACGTCGTCCTGGTCAATCACCTCTCGTCGGCTTTGTAAAACAGCCCACGACAGCTCTGTTGAAGGTCAAAAAGAAGAATAAAATTGAATCTTGGCAATGGTAATTTATTTTGTTCTAATATGCAATAAATCATTCGTCTAAAATAGAACAGACCTGTTAGATCATAACTCTTGCATCTAATGAGCTCCTTAGAAGAGATCTTTACATCGCACATCATTCGACCGCACGTGATCGAACGTTCTAGAAGGTTGCCGCCTTTTCCTGGCCCTCCACTCTGCATATGACCAAAAAAAAAATAATTTGATTAATTAAAAAAAGGTTTTAATTAAAATCCTTTCTTGTCTCTCCAATAAATATGTATTAAAAGTCGATGAATGTACGTACCGACAGTTTGGGCATCACAGTCCTTTTAAGACGCCCTAACCGCGACCAGTGAGGGATCTACAACAAACAAACGACACTATTACATATAAAATAATTCATTTTCGCTAACTCGTAGACATTCGCATTCCAATTGCGGCAGTGTTCAGTACGTTAATTGCTTGCACTTGAGTAAAGGGGCACACGAGCCTTGAAGCCCACGCGACCGAAGCTTATCCTGGTTTCAGTCGCACGAAGGATCTGGGAGTATTGTTACACCCTCCCCCACCCCCCGGGTGGGAAATCAGTCCAACGCAGGGTCACCCCCAGCTTTATAGCGGTACCCATTTATACACCAGGGTGGAGAGAGACATTGTTGAGTTTAAAAGTTTCTTGTGTAAGGAAACAACACAATGCCATAGGGGAGCAGGGTTGGCACAGTGGTGAGAGCGCTCGCCTTCCACCAATGTGGCCCGGGTTCGATTCCCGGCTCGGCGTCATATGTGGGCTGAGTTTGTTGGTTCTCTACTCTGCTCCGAGAGGTTTTTCTCTGGGTACTTCGGTTTTCCCCTCTCCACAAAAACCAACATTTGTTTTGATTTTATTTGTGCTTTCAATGTCCCCAATTAGTACGTTAGTGCTAGATACAGTTGACACTCAAATAAAGGTCATCATCATCATCATTATTATTATTATTATTATTATTATTATTATTATTATTATTATTATTATTATCATTATCACTAGGACTTGAACTCCCTACCACCTGCTCGGAAGTCCGACACGCCAACCACTACACTCGCTTGCACTACATTCAAATATATCACTTCTGCAAGCGTCCCTCTCCGCGTTGCTCCTTTGCTACAGAGGTCGAATTAAGTCCCGTCCGTGGTGTGTCATTAGTCCAGGATTATCCCTCATGATAGCAGAAATTGGATGCCCCAGTCAATAAAACTTCACATAAACGCACACAATTCCGAAAAACACAAACATTCATGCCACTTTTCGATGTCTGTCATAAATTACTCACTGAACACCTTTTGCAGTCGATCGTGGACACGCGTGTTTCGTTAGTGAACTCTTGTGCTTCTAACTTACTTTAACAATACGGGGCTTTGGTATAACTTTTAAACAGTCATAAACTACTAACCTTGCACGCATTGATTCTGTGTAACAGGAGATCTAAATCAAATCCATAAATATCATGGCCCTGAACAAAAAAAAAATATCGGAATGGGCTCGGCATTAACTCGTTTACCCGAGGATAGAATTCAGTAAAGCAGATATGTCGTGTTTCGCCTACCACAAGTACGTCGGGATCAATCCTGTGAAGCTTTGCCATAAAAAGTCCAAGAAGTGCTCGCTCCGAAGTCGTTACTTCCATCTTAATTTGCTGTTAAGATAAAACGAAATCATCGAAATTCAACGGCAAAACTTAAGGGTCCTTAAACTACCTACTTTACGCGTAACGATGTCTTTTTCCCGGAGAATGGATACCGGGTGCTGCGGCTTCGTCACCACTACTTACTTCTCAAGTAACTCACTCTTTTGTGGACGTGAGCCGAAGAAGACGTATGCAGTTGCTGTCTAGAATTTATTAAAAAAAAATTTAAGGTCGAAGACTTGAGAGGCTTAAATCGAAAAATTTTAACTAAAACGGCTCAGTCACGGATGAAGACCCAGGTAAAATATTGGTGTTAATCTGCTAACTGCTATGAGACTTTTTGTACTTCTCCTTCTTCTCATTATTATTACTATTAATATTAATAATAACAATTATTATTTTTATTACTATTATTATTATTACCATTATTGTAATTATTATTATTATTTTTATTATTATTATTATTAGGCTTGGTTAAATCCCTATGTTGCAATTTATTTGTACATACATATAGTGGCTCGTCCCCCAAGGGGGCTTTTCAGAGTCACTTATTACATACAACATACAACATAGCTAAGAATCCCAACTGGTGGGAGGCAGACCAGTTGGCTATTTACAAGGATGATCGAGGAGTTGAACCAGGTACTTACCCAGAACAACACCAGGCAGTGGCCAGAGCGGGATTTGAACCCGGGTCACCGCATTGAAATACCGCGCCCTAGACCACTCGGCCATCCTGCGCATCATCGACCGACCTATTCTATTCTATTCTATTCTATTCTAGGTTAATTTGCTTGTTAATGCCAGCTTCGCATTCCTCGTGATAGTTCTGACGGCACAAAGACATACCACATACCACTCTCTGTATAGCAATATTACGATACCTTCTTCTTGAGAACATCTTTGAAGTCATAAGGGAACATCTGATCACTTGGTTTACTCACAGCTGACATAAACAAACCACAGAAAATAAGGAAGTTTATCATATCTCTCAGTTAGTACGCGCGCTGTGATTGGTCAATTTAGCGGGCCGTACTTCACTGTACGGCACGCTAAATTCAAAAGTTTGTTTTGAGAAATAATAAATATTTTACAAACCTCGTTTTCTCGGTCCGTACTGTAAGTTACGGATCCTCGGTTTTTTCCGCTCGCATTTATGGCCCAAGCGCGATGCGCGCGCGTCCGTAACTTATAGGTATCGGTCCGTAACTCACAGTACGGACCTGGAACTCGGTTAGTAAGAGGTATTTAATATACCGCTATTACATCATTTTGCCATATAAGGTCAAGAGAACACGCCAAATATGCTAGCGTATTACATTGTAATGTCCCGGTTTGACCAGTTTTCCAGGAGGACGAAAAGCAAAAAAATGGCCGAACTGGACGAAAGCAAATTTCGCTTTGTTTCCAGCTTTCAACCTTGACTTTCTGGACTACGAACTATTGCAGCAGCCGACTCCATAACTGAACTTACAGAAAACACTAAGGGACGGACCATTAGAAAAGTGATGGGGGGGTGGGGGGTGGGGAAAAAAAAACAAAAAAAAAAAGGGAAAATGTCATTAAAAAAAATTCATGCAAAGAAGAAGGTAAAAAAAAAATTCATGCAGAAGGAAGGTCCAATTGTGACTTTTTCACACGTAGTAAGATAAATTCGTGCAGAGGGGTTCACCTGAAAAAAAAATTCCTGCACAAGCAGTGAGCGAAAAAAATAATTCGTGCAAGCTGAAAATTCCCCACCCCCCCCCAATCACTTTTCTAATGGTCCGTCCCTAAAACAAAATACGCTCGCCGTATGAGGAACGAGCAAGTCACCGCTTTCTGAACTCAAGCTAAAAAAATTTAGATGCTTGATGACATGAAAAATTTCAGTGGAATAATAAACCTCGTATTCAATGTTTTGCGAGATAATACGCGCGAACATTTTACTCTTTCCACGCATTTTTCCTCGCCCCTGCGGGGCTCAGAAAAATACTTCGCAGCTCGTAAAGTGCCCGCGCGTATTATCTCGCAAAATATCCAATAAGGGTTATAAGTTATCCTTGGTTTAAATTTCCTTTTTTCAAACTCATAATCGTACATTGTTCCTGGGCAGCAAATCGGTTCGCCGCACGGTTAGCCCAGTTAGTGGAGCGCCGGCCTTTCGAGCGGTTGGTCGTGAGTTCAAACCTCGGCCGGACCAACACTCAAGGTGTTAAAATGACTGAGTAGAACGTGCTGCCTTTGTTATGACATCTACACATGGTGAGACATTCCAGTCTTCTCGGATAAGGAGGAAAAACCTTAGGCCCCGTCTCACAGCACTGTTTTGGTGGGGCGTTAAAGATCCCACAACACTGTTCGAAAAGAGTAGGGGACGTAGACCTCGGTGTTGTGGCCGACCTTTGTAAAGTTTGATTGCAATTAATTAATCAATTAATTAATACAAGAATTGATAAAAAGCGCCTTTGGACAAATCCATATGAACAAGTGCGCTATACAAATTCATTATCATTAAACCGTATTCGCATGGCATTGACAAAATGCAAGATGTACCCATGGTAATGTTATGGCAATTCAATTAACCCTCTCACTCCAAAGATCTAAGTTGCAAATCTCACAAGTGAGTCTCATACAGTTTGGACATATGTTAGTTTGGAGAATTCGACGTCAGATCGACCAAAAATACTCATGTTGATAAATTGCTCATTTCTCTACATCTGCTTGCTCTTCAATTCAAAGGTGTAGTTAAGAGAAGTTACGATTTGATCAATAATAGGATCGAAAGGATTGTTACAGTGGTAGGGAGATACGGACTGAAGTACGAAGTTTTGAAAACGACGAAGGCGACTCTTGAATTCAACAAATCAAACGTAACTAGCGTAACGACACTCAACAACAAACTCGTTTTGTGATATTTCCTCGCGCGCGCAACTTACCACAAAAATGGTGCTGAAACTTCTGCTTTGGTGCCGCTTTGTCCAGTGAAACTTCATAATGAATGAGGGCCGACACGGCCAAGATCTAATAAATCGTTACATAGTTAATGCATTTACTAAGTTCAACAATAAAGGAGGGCTATACAGAGCACAAGTAAATGGATTTTTCAAGGAACACTACTGGCCAATACTGTATTTTATTATATCTCTCAGTTAGTACGCGCGCTGTGATTGGTCAATTTAGCGGGCCGTACTTCACTGTACGGCCCGCTAAAGTTTGTTTTGGTCGCCAAAATGACTCCAGAGATATAATAAATATCTTATTAACCTCGTTTTCTCGGTCCGTACTGTAAAATACGGATCCTCGTTTTTTCCCGTCGATTTATGGCCCAAGCGCGAAGCGCTTGGGCCATAAATCGACGGGAAAAAACTCGGTCCGTATTTTACAGTACGGACCTCGAACTCGATTAATAAGAGGTATATACTGGACTGTGATACTGTTGGTTCAATATGCAGAATGATTCTAACGTTTTCATCCGTGGATCAAACCATGCAGTGTGACCATTCTTTGTAAAGCTACTGAACAGTACTGTACTGTGGTACTGTTTGTTTTACTATGCAGTATGGTTCTATCTTTTTCATCTGTGGATCAAACCATGCAGTGTGACCATTCTTCGGCAGTTGTAAAGCTACTGAACAGTACTGTACTGTGGTACTGTTTGTTTTACTATACAGTGTGGTTCTATCTTTTTCACCTGTGGATCAAACCATGCAGTGTGACCATTCTTTGTAAAGCTACTGAACAGTATTGTACTGTGGTACTGTTTGTTTTACTATACAGTGTGGTTCTAACTTTTTCATCTGTGGATCAAACCATGTAGTGTGACCATTCTTTGTAAAGCTACTGAACAGTACTGTACTGTGGTACTGTTTGTTGTACTATACAGTGTGGTTCTAACTTTTTCATCCATGGATCAAACCATGCAGTGCGACAATGACGGAAATTTAATAAACAGTACTGTACTACGACTACTAAGGCACTGGTCCTCTTTTTACTTTACAGCGTGGTTCTAGCTTTCCAATCATTTTATTAAACATTGCTTCAATTTACTTGCCTCATGAGAATGTGTCTTGGTATTCAGCACTGTCCTTAAACTGAGGCTCATTACAACCTGCAAGCAGTGACAAGGTTACCAGAAAATACGACATGTTCTACCGCTGATTTCAAATCAATTCAATTCGCTGATGTAGAAATGTGTTGGAAGAACAAGCGATTACTTTGGTTGAAAAAACGCTGTTTCACGTTCACGTTCACTGAACGCTTTTTAGGACATACTTTCATGACTTGTACGTAGAGCGCTTTTTCATTTGAACGTCTGTCTAGTATAGCGTAAAGATGCAAAGGATGTATACAATTCCGTTGTCTCTGGTCTTTCAGTGTGACCCAAAAGCGCGGGAACTTTTCGCGCCAAAAGTTGCGACCTCGGAAAATTCAGCGTTTTCACTGTAGTCATGGGGTATTACTAAGGCCGTAAAATTAGGACAGACTGCTTACTTACCATGGGAGGGGGAGGGTCTTGTTGTGATGAAACAGCAAGGTGCTCCGGTTTTGTAACCAAAGCCTTTAAAAAAGATAGAAAGGATCGAATTATAATTCAAATAATTATGTTAATGTCTGAGCATATTTATGTTCGTTAACAAAGTAAATTTATAACAATTATAAATTTACGCAGTTAACTGACACAAATACTGCATATATTTATAGTAATTGTTATTTGATGTAGATCATGTAAAGTTTAAGCCACACGACAAAAGAAGTTCATGTTTTTTACGAGAATCTAAACTTTTAGCGCATTGGTGCAGGTGCTAACACGAAGTTCCTAAAATAACGATAATATCAAATACCTAATAACATGTAAATGTATTTTTTTTACATCTACTGAGATTTACCCGAGGAAATTATAGGGTAAAAACGTACTATCTTTCGTTTCTCGCTAAAACTTATCTCTCGTGCCAGTTGACTTTTTTCACTAATGAACTGAGTCAGTTCCCGTTTCACCTGAATGGCTCGGACCGCTTAAGCTTTTACTTGAGAAAATGCACAAATAGCATGTGAAATGCTTTGTACAGGGTCCTGAAGGGGTAAAATGAGAATTGGGATTGGCCGGGTTTTGCCCTGGGAAAATGGGATTCAAGTCACTGGGAATGAGAATTTTTTTTCGAACTGTGCCAGTGAAAAAAAGGATTTGAGCACTGGGAAGTGGGATTTCGAAAAAACAATTGGGCTAGGAAATGAGATTGGTACCCCCCCCCCCACCCCTTTAGGACCCTCTTTGTATAATTCAGCTCTGTTCACTCGTTAAGGTGCGTCAGAACACCCACTTGCCTGTCTGGACATAACTCAACTTGTGAATGAGAATCAACGGGTACATTTTCTATGAATCTCTACTTACCTCCACCTTGCACCAACTTACGGGCTGCGGGGGAAGCTCTGAAAGCCGAAATGGAAACTTAAAACATTAAAAGAATGCTGTTACACACAAAAAAAAACATCCAAATAGATCCCTCTTTTCCAGGGAAATGTTATGAGTCAACAAAAAAACTGGATCATGGTCTTTACCAAATTTCATCGTTCAGATGGATATTTTGTTTGAAAGAGAAAAACGTTTCTAGGATTCCTAACTTCTTGGCATCACGACAAAAAAGGGTAATCAAAGAGTTATCAGAAGTCCTACCAAGATCCGACTAATACCCACTCCAAAGCAAGAGAAAATGGCCTCATTTTCTCTTGCACCAAAGCTTAAACGTTCAGTTAAACACGGTTTAAAATTGTTTCCTTCATAAAAGCTACTTACTGACGATGTCGACTACATATTTAACACAAATATAAAGAACACGTTAAAGTTTACTTGATTCCTGTGTAAAAGCCCGTGTTCCAGTGTTCGGCTAATAATTTTCACGTTCTAAAACTTGGTTTACCTACACATGTTTAGTTGGTGTGAATAGGAAATTAATTGGTTGGAAGAATTTGGTTTTAGATCACGTCATCTTTTTCTTATTACCCATTACCAGTTTGCTTTATAGCACAACAAAGTTCAATTTTGATCTGCGATAAAAAAAGGGTTCAAGGCATAACAACAACTTACGAGGCATCTTGATGTCCAACCAACAAGGACCTTTCATTTTTCGGCCAAGAAGAAGGAGCTCAAGGCTGCAACAATAAAATTGAGCTGAGGTCTCATATATGCATCATGGACCTACTGTGAGGTCTGGATACATGCGTTCATAGTTAGTAGTTATAACTATGATACGTTATCGGCCAACCGTGAGGCCTGGATACATGCGTTCATAGTTAATAGTTATAATTATGATGCGTTATCGACCTACCGTGAGGTCTGGATACATGCGTTTATAGTTAGTAGTTATAACTATGATGCGTTATCCGCCAACCGTGAGGCCTGGATACATGCGTTCATAGTTAGTAGTTATAATTATGATGCGTTATCGGCCTACCGTGAGGTCTGGATACATGCGTTCATAGTTAGTAGTTATAATTATGATGCGTTATCGACCTACCGTGAGGTCTGAATAAATGCGTTCATAGTTAGTAGTTATAACTATGATGGGTTACCGGCCAACCGTGAGGTCTGGATACATGCGTTCATAGTTAGTAGTTATAACTATGATGCGTTATCGGCCTACCGTGAGGTCTGGATACATGCGTTCATAGTTAGTAGTTATAACTATGATGCGTTATGGGCCAACCATGAGGTCTGGATACATGCGTTCATAGTTAGTAGTTATAATTATGATGCGTTATCAGCCTACCGTGAGGCCTGGATACATGCGTTCATAGTTAGTAGTTATAATTATGACGCGTTATCGGCCTACCGTGAGGCCTGGATACATGCGTTCATAGTTAGTAGTTATAATTATGATGCGTTATCGACCTCCCGTGAGGTCTGGATACATGCGCTCATAGTAAGTAGTTATAATTATGATGCGTTATCGGCCAACCGTGAGGTCTGGATACATGCGTTCATAGTTAGTAGTTATAACTATGATGCGTTATCCGCCAACCGCGAGGCCTGGATACATGCGTTCATAGTTAGTAGTTATAACTATGATGCGTTATCCGCCAACCGTGAGGTCTGGATACATGCGTTCATAGTTAGTAGTTATAACTATGATGTGTTATCAGCCTACCGTGAGGTCTGGATACATGCGTTCATAGTTAGTAGTTACAACTATGATGTGTTATCGGCCTACCGTGAGGTATGGATACATGCGTTCATAGTTAGTAGTTATAACTATGATGTGTTATGGGCCTACCGTGAGGTCTGGATACATGCGTTCATAGTTAGTAGTTATAACTATGATGCGTTATCGGCCAACCGTGAGGCCTGGCGTGATACATGCGTTCATAGTTAGTAGTTATAACTACGATGCGTTATAGGCCAAGCGTGAAGTCAAAATGGCTGTGTATTGGTCGAGTTCCTTCGTTGTGTTTTTATTGTCCGAGAGGCAATCCAGGTCAATAAAGACGCAAAAACAAGAACGAGGTTGATTAAAAAGGATTTACTGCACGGCCATTTTGTATCGTTTCATTTCGCCGAACAAAGCTGGCATTCGCGAGCGTGTAGTCTGGCAATCAGAACTCAGGAATGGCTTCATGTTGGTGGAATAGAAATTAAAAAACTGACTTTACTTTGCCACAAGCCTTAAGTGATACAATGGGTTTATTTATTCTTTTTTTTTTCGGAAAATCGTACACTAAGCAGGCAATAATTTAATGTTTTGTGACCTTTGTATTGTAATTATCTTGTGTGATCTTTGTATTAAGGGGAGCAGGATTGGCACAGTGTTGGGGAGCAGGGTTGGCACAGTGTTGGGGAGCAGGGTTGGCATAGTGTTGGTGAGCAGGGTTGGCACAGTGTTGGGGAGCAGGGTTGGCACAGTGTTGGGGAGCAGGGTTGGCACAGTGTTGGGGAGCAGGGTTGGTACAGTGTTGGGGAGCAGGGTTGGTACAGTGTTGGGGAGCAGGGTTGGTACAGTGTTGGGGAGCAGGGTTGGCACAGTGTTGGGGAGCAGGGTTGGCACAGTGTTGGGGAGCAGGGTTGGCACAGTGTTGGGGAGCAGGGTTGGCACAGTGTTGGGGAGAGCGCTCGCCTTCCACCAATGTGGCCCGGGTTCGATTCCCGGCCCCGGCGTCATATGTGGGCTGCGTTTGTTGGCTCTCTACTCTGCTCCGAGAGGTTTTTCTCCGGGTACTCGGTTTTCCCCTCTTCACAAAAACCAACATTTGATTTGATTGATTCAATTTCATTTAAAATGATTTGAATTGATTTCATTTGTGCTTTAGTGTCCTCAATTACATTCAAATAAAGGTTATTATTATTTTATTGTTATTATTATTAATCGAAAGCCCTAATGATCCAGGCAAGAATGAAGAGAAATGCCTTTAGCTTTGTTTTACCAACTGCCTTTTTCATTGATGACGATTTCGCTGGCTTACAGACTCCTCTTTTTAAGGCAACTACACAATCATGAAAACAGTGTTCACTTCTACCGAAGAAAAGAAGGCACGAGAAATAATTTTTTATCCCGTCATCTAACAACATGACCCAATGCGCCAAAGATTCGAAACACTAAAAGAACATACCTGGAAGTGTTTGTCCCAAAAACATGGCTGAAAGTTTCTCCACTAAGGTCTGAGGGCAGCTGCGGAAACTCTGCCTACAATGGCAGAAAAACATTTCTTAGCTACTCCTGCTTTCCTGCCTTTTCCAAGGGTTGAATGCTGGTTCTGTGAAACATGAATTTCCCTTGGCAAGCAAAATGTCAGTTAATCTTGAAATTATTTAACAGATTTCATAGTTTCTAATGAAATTGGTGCTGATTCGGTTGGAAATTGAAACGCACAAACTGGTTTACCAAAAGAATTGATAGTGTAAGTTGTAACACCGTAAGATTAAGAGGCGAGGTGACATTTCCAAACAGAGTGTAGAAAACAGTCGTCACGGTCCACGAAAGCGGTTGGCTCTATAGAGACAAATCACTACCTTTCAATGCCTTCAAGAGAAAACGAGAAAAGAAAGAGAACATAACCCCGTCTGATATGGTAAGGGGACAGAATCTATATTCAGCGCTGAATCTATTTATATCTCGTTCCATGACTGCGCGGTTTCCACATGGCGTATTGAAATTTTACAACCACGTGATGAGAAGGACATCAGCCATTGGTCAGTTAAAATAGTTTCCGGATCTAAAAATAGATTTTAGCCCCTTATCATAGTAAGAGAACCCAGTATGGAAGATACGTTCTCTTACCTCAGTTTCTCTTGATTCTGTCCCCTTAGCATAGTAAGAGAACCCAGTTTGGAAGATGTGTTCTCTTACCTCATTTTCTCTTGATTCCGTCCCCTTATCATAGTAAGAGAACCCAGTATGGAAGATGCGTTCTCTTACCTCATTTTCTCTTGATTCTGTCCCCTTATCATAGTAAGAGAACCCAGTTTGGAAGATGCGTTCTCTTACCTCATTTTCTCTTGATTCCGTCCCCTTATCATAGTAAGAGAACCCAGTATGGAAGATGCGTTCTCTTACCTCATTTTCTCTTGATGCCTTAACATCTAAAACTACTCTGACCAATCGCACAAAACCAAGGGGGGAAATCGGCCTTCAAAGCACCGTAAGTGTTTTCAGTCAGCAACAAGCACGGGAAATCTTGCTGCTCTTTTTTTAGCCAATCCATAAATTTAAGCACAAAATAGAATCAGCTTTAATACGAAGTCACTCACTGAATATCTGACTTCCAGGTAGTCTGAGGTGACAGGGATATCTTGGATCTCAAAAGCATACGCCTTTTGAACTTTCTGAAAATAGCAATTTAAAACAATAAAAAAATTTTAACATTGTCTTCTAAATGAAAATCTTTAATTTCCACTCTTAACATTTTAAAAGTGAAAAATCCTAGCTGCAGAAAAATCCTAGTTACAACACTGCAATAATAAGTATGCTCAGGCGTAGCAGTCAACCCGATAAATGTAATAAATCCTATTAGTATAAATACTCAGGTGATTATACAAAATCGCGCGCTTTGATTGGTTCGTTATCTCGGATTATCAGCCGATAATCACCTCGACGAACAAAATGGCTGCCAGTCGTTCGCGCGCTTTTGATGAAATAAAAATGTTTCGTGTTATACAATGCTTTTTCTTTCTTTTTTTTTGAAATAATCACCTGTGTATTCATACTAAAACAATTATTCCCCTCAGGCTCAGTGATTCAGTGACTTCGTCTCGGTGAATATTCACCGATAATCACTTCGTCTTCAGCGAATAATTGTTAAATAAACCTGATCAGAGTTTAACAAATATCTAGATCGCTCACAGTCTTCCATTTTCTTGTTTTCTCTTTTAAAACCTGGACTCACACCCAAAATCGGTAAGCCAGTAGTTCACAGCACTTACCTGGTTTCAGTTATGTTTGAATTGTTTGTATTGAAAAGGTAAAAAGGCTTTGAACGGTGCAATAATAACATTATTGTATTATCTTAAGGATTATCTACAGCTGCAACCTTGAAGGGAAGTTGTGAAGAGATGAATGCTGATAATACTTACTCTGGAACTGAACTTCATGATTTTGTACCTTCGAGCTATCTTATCATTAAACTCCTAAGAAATACAGCATAGTATTAAATTAAGAAACAATCTCTAGTTGGAAAAAAACAAACAAACAAACAAACAAATAAACAAAAAAGAAAAACATGATGCTGTATAAATTACGACATTTGAAAGTGGGAAAAATTCAGGCCTGATGATTCTGATACAACACACAAAACCGACCCCCGTAAATACTAAAACATGGAATTTTCTACACCCACCTGAAGAAATCTAAAAAAATCCGCTCACAATACTGTTTTTGTCATTTTGAGTGATCTTGAGGCATTTTGGTGACAATTTTGTTGACAGATTTTGGCGCGTGCCACAGTGATCGACTTCCACGTAAACGCACACCGGAACTGAAAAATGGGTTTTGTTTCGCGGATGCTTATCAAAGACTTCCTGCCACACATAAATATGGCAACAAAATTCATGTAATATACCCACCCGTTTCAGAGTTCTCTGCGCTTTAAGTACGATAATTAAACTGGATCGATGAAATCCATATCTCAACGCTCTTACCAAGTATTTACTATGTTTACAGGAAAACAAGAAAAACGTGAAACACAGCACTTCCGGTGGGTACGCAGGCTAATTGAAATCGATCACACAGTCGCAAAAACTGACACTAAAATAGCTCAAAATTATAAAAACAGCATTATGAGTGGGTTTATTAAATTTCTGAAGGTGGTTGTTGGTGGTTTTAGGTCATTCCATGTTTAAGTGTTTAAGAACCAATCCCACTACTTTGGCCAATCACAACAAATGCAGGCGCTACAATAAACCAATCAGAATCTAGAGAAGATACTGAACATTTCACCAGCAGCAAAAGCTGAAAAAACAGTAACAAGTGAAATCAATTTAAAAAAAAAACAACAACAGCATTTTCATGCAAAGACGACCTCTGAACAAACTTATACGTTTTGCTTATACGTTTCTAGGGGGTCGATGTTAATTGGGGCTTGCCCTGTTTTTTCCTCCTGTCATAGATGTTATTTTTTGTAAATCTTTTGTGCAATATATCAAATTCTTGCGACGAAAATAATAAAACTAAAATTAAAACTAGTTTTTAAAGAAACTGGTCCTGCGTCGGTGGGGAATTGAAACACAAGAAATTGGGATAATCAAACGAATTGATAAAGTAAGTTATACCACCGTAAGGTAAAAGGGAGGTGCTGACGTTCCGAGCGTTAGCTCCGACGATGGGCTAATGGTGTTAAGCGGCAACTGGCAAAACACCGGATTGGTTGAGAAATCAGTCTAAGGTTCTTTAGCCAATCTCCTTTCATATCAAAGCAATCTAGATTCTCCAGCCAATTGAAGAGGGATCTAAATTTGAAGTTCCATATTAACTGGTCAGAGTTTGCATACTGTAGGCAATTTTAATATGAACAAGCAAACATACTCTACCTGATAGACATCAATAAATCCAACAGGTTCAGGCTGAGACCCATCTACACTTAGTTTCTGTTACAACAGGAGTAAAACAAATGTAAAAAGATATGAGATCTTAATGAGAATTGACTGATAGAAAAAGACCGCTATAGTTGTGGATTATGTAGACTTTATCAGTCCACTATTTTCTGTTTAATTTATGTACAAGTCAAGAACAACTGGTTCTTATTAATATCTAAATATCTTCATTATTTGATGAACAAAACAAGAAATATTGACTCACCTTCTCTCTTGGAAGGATAAAAATCTGTCTCTCAATGTTTTTCAAAGCTAAAGCACAACTGAAACAGTAGGCAGATAATAAATATACTGGCTAAATGCATTTATCCTTTCACTCACTGAAGTGACTAGTTCTTTCAACAACTTTAATGAACCATCAAGCACACATCGATGAATAGAACTAAGAGAATGATAAAAACGTTAAAGTAAAGAAACTCTATTTATTATAACCATTTTGAAATCACAGGTGATCCCTGCAATTTGATTGGCTCATAGCAGTGTGATTTATTCATTAATAATATACATGAAAAAATTACTCGATTCTGACTGGCTGAGAGCAGTGCAGTTCAAGTGTAACACCAGTGCAAAAAGTGTAATACCAGTGCAAAAAGTGTAACACCAGTGCAAATTACACATCGATTTTCTGGATTATGATATTCTTTATTTTTAAACAAATCGCTTTGAGTTCGTAGCGTTATCAGTTCATCTTCATCAGCCAATCAGTAAATAAAGTGTCAAATCCGCGTCAAATGCTTACTTCCTATCCGCAATGAGATCTTCCGGTACTTCTTCCAGGCGAATTTTTTCATGTTTATATTATTAATAAGTAATCATACGGCTTTTCTCGTTCAATTTGGAATTAATTTGTACTTGTGAGTTTTTCAAAAAGCTGAAATTGCACTCGCAGAAGCGGCTTGTGCAATTTCAGCTTTTTGAAAAACTCACTCGTGCAAATTAATTCCAAATTGAACTCGAAACCGTATGATTCCTATTACAAATTGCACCATTTTTTGCTCTAAATCGCATCATTTTTAAAAAGTTACTTTTCTTCAAAAACCGGGCTTCCTGAAGTGGAAAAATATATAAGTAGTATTGACAAAAAACTTTGATTTCAAAATGAGTGTAATAAAGTGGTAACAACAGTGGTAGTGCCTGACCAAAAATTTGTAAAGTACAGAATAAGCATTTGGCTCCCAATATATCATCAGATCCAGCTCTCAATAATTACTACTCAAATCTCACAAAACTTGATTGCATTTGTTGTGGACCAAGCAAGTAGATATCAGAGGAAGATTACATCAGATTCAACCAAAATAAGGTGAGCTTTATTCCGCATTCACAACTCGTGCTCGATAACAACAGTCAGGCCTCCTCGCTAGGAATGAGAGAAACTGGGCCTAGTACACTACAGCATTTTGCTTTAATAATTAGTCGGGCAACCGACTATAGGTTTACACTCGAGTTTCATCGCAAATCGCAGTCACGTGCAATGGGGAATACCGCAGACACGTAATACTGGCGCAACCTTCTTTCTACGATGTCGAAAACAAATGGTGTCATCTTTTCTACACTCAGACATACAGACCCACACACCGTTCGCGGTAGACCCACTCTAAAAGATGGCGTGTGTAATGAGCGCATATTTCGAAACGGGTCGTTCCGCGAACTGAAAATAACAAAAGAATCAAATGATTTAGCGAACGCCAGCAGACTCCTAGCGCCTGCGGACACATGTTAGTTAGTTATGCACGCGCTTAGTGGCCGCGCATATTATTATTGTTGTGGTTGTTAGTCCGCCATCTTGTGGCTACGTTCTGTTCCTATTAAACGTGTTCCTTTCGTTAAGTGTTCGTCCCATTTACTGGCGTGGTGGCAGCGACTCAAGAACCCACGATTACGTAAAACTATAGCGAACGAAGCGAAGGTCTCTTAACGAGCCAACCTGAAGTTGGTTGGACGACGAACACGAAAGATCGTGAAAGCCCACGAAAGCTAAGTACCCCTGCATTTATACGTTCTTCCTTTATACCTACACAAACATGACCACTAGCCGAGCACCTAAACAGTGGTCGTTGACTAAAACAGAAACGATAACTTCTTTCGAAGCTTGGAGACAGAATCTACAGTACATCTTATCACTTGATTCTAACTTTGCACCCTTCTTGGGCGACACCGTGACATGGCTAAAAAAGTCTCGAGGACCCTTAAGAGGCTTTACTGATGATGGCGAAGACGTTCCCACCGCTAGGCGACGCTCAGCTCAACAAAAGTGTACACATCTTGAGCTCATGCTTGGACAAATTGCTAATTATTGTCCTGTTATATCTAGCAATTCCATTGTTAAGAATGCCACATCAATCAGTTCTATCTGGCAAATGATCCGTATGCATTATGGGTTCCAATCCACCGGAGCACATTTTATTGATTATAATAATATCAGATTAGAACACGATGAACGGCCAGAAGATCTTTTTCAGCGCCTGATGTCCTTCGTTGAAGACAATCTACTCATTGCTAATGGCAACATTACTCATCACGGCGAAGCCATCCCAATCGATGAAGAATTAACACCTAGTCTTGAAAACATGATCGTCCTCACCTGGTTAAGACTTATTCACCCGGACTTACCGAACCTGGTTAAACAAAGGTACGGTACCGAGCTTCGTTCAAGAACCCTTGCCTCTCTCAAACCCGAGATCTCCCAGGCATTGGATTCCTTGCTCGACGAGCTCCGCTCAGCTGCTGATTCAAAAGTACTGCGAACTGCTGTGTCAAGATTTAACTTTTCAACCTCACGTGATTCCAACAGGCAACCTATTCCCAGGCGCCAAGTCTCCACCAGACGTCCCAGGTCGTGCCCCCTATGCAAAGCAGCAGGCCGTGTAGATCATCAACACTACCTGAGCAAGTGCACCTACTTACCCCCCGAGGACCGCCTCTTCTTCACCAAAACCAGATCGACAACAGTCGTCGAAGAAGATGAAGAAGCTGGTGATAATCCAATTATTTACCCACTTGAGCCTCATGATCTTGAACCAACTGACCTGCCATCGGCACGAGCTGTATCACGCAGAGTCAGCACAAGAAGTTCGCCCCAACTCAATGCCTTCTACCGACAACACCCAGTCAGATTAACTCTCGACACTGGCGCTGAGACCAGCATGGTTAAAGCATCGCTTGCTCGGTCACTCGGTCTCACGATAGAAAAGTCCTCTCAACAAGCATTACAGGCCGACGGTACAACCCCACTAGCTGTTGTCGGGGAGGTTCATGTGTCTCTTTCTCGCTCCAGTAAGCAACTCACTCTTGATGCTCTTGTCGTAGACGGTTTAGATGTTGACATCCTGGCTGGCATTCCATTCCTTATAAGCAATGATATCTCTGTACGCCCAGCCACTCAGCAAATAACTATACAAGGTTCTGAAACCATCCGGTACCACACCGATGACAAGAACAGTGCACAACCCCACATCATTCGTGCAGCTACGTCATATGTGTTGCGCTCATCAGGACCCACTACCGTCATCTGGCCTGGAGATTACCTTGAGATTGATGTTCCTCCTGAACTCGGAACTGACTCCACTATTGCTGTTGAGCCTCACTGTGATACCGTCTCACCTAAAAAACACCCAGTCAGCAACAAGTCGTGGCCCCAACCACAAGTCTTAGGATCTGTTGGGAGTAAAGTTCGCTTAGTCAATACATCCGATGAACCATATACTGTTCGTCGCCACGAACACATTTGTCGGGCTCGTCCCACCACCCCAGCAACCACTTTAGCGATCCCTCCAGCTACACCCCATCCTGCCTACACCCGATCAGCCACAGAGACAAAATCCGGCCTACCATTTTCTAGCAGTGTACTCCTGGACCGTGATAAACTCCTCCCTGACGCCCTACGTTACCAGTTCCAGGCCACCTTACAGAAATACGACGACGTCTTCAAGCCAGATATCCCAGGATACAACGGGGCAGCCGGCCCCATAGAAGCCAATGTGAACATGGGACCTGTAGAACCCCCCCAACGAAAAGGGCGTCTCCCCCAATACTCCCGAGGCCAACTAATAGAGCTACAAGAAAAGTTTGACGAACTCGAAAGACAACAGGTCTTCCAAAAACCTGAAGACATCGGGGTGGCAGTAGAATATTTAAACCCCTCCTTCCTTGTGAAGAAACCCTCAGGTGGCCACCGTCTTGTTACAGCCTTCGAAGATGTCGGTCGTTACAGCAAACCCCAACCATCATTACTGCCAGATGTTGATTCTATCCTTCGCACTATTGCACCATGGAAATTCCTGATTAAGTCGGACCTCTCCCGTGCCTTCTATCAGATTCCTCTCTCTAAGGCGTCACGGAAATACTGTGGAGTAGCTACACCATTTCGCGGCATTCGTGTATACTGCCGATCTGCTATGGGTATGCCTGGATCGGAAACCGCTTTGGAAGAGATGATGTGCAGAGTGCTCGGCGACCTTATTCAAGAGGGTTGTGTAACCAAGATAGCTGACGACTTATATTGCGGAGGCACCAGCCCTGAAGATCTCCTATCCACCTGGACACGAGTACTTAACCAACTTGACAAGTGCAACCTTAGACTCTCGCCCACCAAAACTGTAATCTGCCCAAAGTCTACCACTATCTTAGGTTGGGTGTGGTCCCAAGGCAAATTGTCTGCAAGTCCTAATCGCGTTTCTGTACTGTCCTCCTGTCCTCCACCCACAACCGTCAAAGGCATGCGTTCCTTTATTGGATCTTACAAGGTCCTCAGCCGTGTCCTACCTGACTGTTCTTCGTTAATCGACCCCCTCGACAGTGCAATCTCGGGGCTACAATCACATGATAAGCTCCCTTTAAATGACAACCTTCTCCACAAGTTCAGAGTTGCTCAACAAGCCCTCACAACGACTAAAGCCATTACCTTACCTTGCCCCTCCGACACCTTATGGATAGTAACAGACGGCTCTGTAACAAAACGTGGTCTTGGCGCTACATTATATGCTTCCCGCAAAAATCAGCTCTACCTAGCTGGCTTCTTTAGTGCCAAACTCCGCAAACACCAAGTTAACTGGCTCCCTTGTGAAGTCGAAGCTCTAAGTATTTCTGCTGCTGTCAAGCATTTCAGCCCGTATATAATTCAGTCCCAACATCGCACGTGCGTCCTAACTGACAGCAAGCCATGCGTCCAAGCCATCGACAAGCTTTCTCGTGGAGAATTCTCCTCCAGCCCACGAGTAACATCGTTCCTCACAACTGTCAGCCGATACCAAGTCTCCTTGCAACATCTGGCCGGTACCGCCAACTTGCCATCTGATTTTGCTAGCAGAAATGCCCCTGAGTGTCAAGAACCCATGTGCCAAATATGTACCTTCATCCACGAAGCGGAAGACTCTGTTGTTAGAGACGTATCTGTTCAGGACATTATCGACAACACCAAGTCCCTGCCTTTCACCACAAGGTCAGCCTGGCGTGATCTGCAAAATCAGTGCCCCGACCTACGCAGAGTCCATGCCCACCTTAAACAAGGAACAAGACCCTCAAAAAAGCTGACCAACATTAAAGATGTCAAACGCTATCTCACTGTATCATCAATCTCTAAGGATGGCCTTCTTGTCGTGAGACGCAATCAACCTTTTGCATCGACAACGGAAGCAATAGTCGTCCCACGTTCTGTCCTCGACGGTCTCCTCACAGCCCTCCATGTTCGCCTAAACCACCCGTCTCGGCATCAGCTACAGACAGTCGTGCAACGACATTTCTATGCTTTGGACATGAGCAATGCCCTAACAAGAATTTCATCCTTCTGCCATACCTGTGCCTCCCTACAAAAATTCCCAGTTTCCCTTGTGAGTCAGACATCTGAGGACCCACCAGACGTCGTCGGCATATCCTTTGCTGCTGACGTTATCAAACGCCAGCGTCAACTAATTTTGCTACTTAGGGAGTGTTCAACGTCCTACACCAACACATGTCTTATACCCGACGAGAAACATGACACTCTACGAGATGCACTCACTCGCCTTATTGTGGAGCTACATCCTATTGATGGCCCACGAGCAGTGGTTCGTGTTGACCCTGCTCCAGGTTTTGTATCGCTCAGCCACAATGATAGCCTAAAACATCTTAATGCCTGGCTCGACGTCGGCCGCACCAAGAACGTGAACAAAAATCCAGTAGCCGAAAAGGCCATACAAGAATTGGAAGAAGAATTCCTACGGCAAGAACCAAGAGGAGGACCAGTCTCTCCAACAGGCCTTGCCTTGGCCACAGCTCGCCTCAACTCGCGTTTACGCCATCAGGGGCTCTCTGCTCGTGAATTGTGGACTCAACGGAGCCAATTCACTGGTGACCCACTCCCACTCTCTGACTACCAAACCATCCTAGCGCAACATCAGCAGAGGTCTACCAACCATCCCTACAGCGAAAAATCCAAGAGTAAGCACAGCTCTGTTCCATATCACCCGCAGATACACGTTGGAGATCTCGTGTATTTGCTCTCTGACCGTGACAAACTGCGTGCCCGCGATCGCTACATTGTTACTGAAGTTAGCGACCCGTGGTGCCGCATTAAGAAATTTACAGGATCCCAACTTCGCGCTACATCATACAAGGTCAAACTGTGTGAATGTTACGTAATTCCTACTCCCATCTGCATGCCTCGCCCTCGAGAAGACGACAGTGAAGATTATGAAAATCCACCAACCGCTGATCCAACCCCCTCACCTCCACCATCCCCCCCTGCAGAACTCACTTGCCCATACGACCCTGGCCCAGCAATTTCATCCACATCTCCCTATGACGATAACACCCACGAAGAAGACACCAATCTTGATCAGGAGCCTACAGACAAGGACCCACCAGTCCGAGAAGACCTCACATATACCCCGGCCCCGCCCATTTGCAGCCATTACACTCCTCCGAGACCTCAACGAGTACGAAAACCCCCCAGTTACCTCAAGGACTACTTGTCATACTAAGACATGCCTTCAACCACTGGTCAATATTAGCCCCTCAGGATGTACTACTTAGATACCCTATGCAATCCAACTTACCACTACATAACTGTATCTATACCGTCCCCGTCAGCCATGTTACCCCTAAAGAAGAAGAAATGACGAGATAGAAAGACAAAAAGAAAGAAGAGATTGCGCCAGCAGACTCCTAGCGCCTGCGGACACATGTTAGTTAGTTATGCACGCGCTTAGTGGCCGCGCATATTATTATTGTTGTGGTTGTTAGTCCGCCATCTTGTGGCTACGTTCTGTTCCTATTAAACGTGTTCCTTTCGTTAAGTGTTCGTCCCATTTACTGGCGGAATGTCTCACTAGAATCAAACCAGAAATCAAACGAGTTACCAATGAACAGAAAATGTGGACAGAGTGACAGAAGAGCATTTGCTGATAAAGACAAGGTGCCTCGGGATGAAACTCGAGGAAACGACAACAAAGATGCCACGTTGGAAACCAGGACCTTGGTACTTGGTAGTTTGCTTGTTTTTAAAAAAACAAGACGATCTAAGATCGTAAGTCGGGCAACAGGTAGACGTGCTGTTATGAGTGTTGACCACTTATGGTGTGGAGTGGTCCAAAAAAGAAATGCTAATTACCTTGGCATTTCTTTTTTGGACCACTCCGCACCATAAGTGGTCAACACTCATAACAGCACGTCTACCTGTTGCCCAACTTACGATCTTAGATCGTCTTGTTATGGTATAAAATAGAACTGAAAGCAATTTTTTTCAAGACCCAAATGTTTAGTGTTACATGAATAAGCGATAATTGATAGACCACAGAAACATACTGCTGGACACTAGATAAAAGTCTTCAAATACCTGACATGTGTTTTTGCAGATTCTATCCACACTTTCCCAAACAAATAGACTGTGCCTAAATGGAAGGAGAGAGAGAAAGGGAGAGAAAGGGAGAGAGAGTAAGAGAGCTGGTTGTGAACTTACAGTTATTGTAGTGATGAAATATTTATTTCAGAACCATTTGTTGATAGGATGAAATGTGATACAGTGATGTATTCTTCAAACTCATGGAAAAAAGTTGACTACAGATATGACAGACAAAACCTGATGGAGCTTCAGCAGCTTACAGGTTTTTTTTTTTTAGTAGTTCACTAATGTAAAATAGATCACGGAAGCTTACCTGGCTGCTTAAATCTGTCTTCATATGCATCAAACCAGTAGAACTTAAGAACTTTTTCACCTGAAAACTCAGAATAATATTTGCATATAGTTGATCTATGCAATGCAAAAAAATACTTCTGGCAATAAGAGCATCCATAGTTGAGTATTTAAACTGAGGGGTTTGGCACTATCTAAATGTAATTGTAGTGCCGCGAACAATGGGAGTGCATGGCCGAGTGCTCTAGGGCGCTGTATTTCAATGCGGTGACCCGGGTTCAAATCCCACTCTGGCCACTACCTGGTGTTGTTCTGGGTAAGTACCTGGTTCAACTCCTCGATCATCCTTGTAAATAGCCAACTGGTCTGCCTCCCACCAGTTGGGATTCTTAACTATGTTGTATGTTGTATGTACAAAAAGTGACTCTGAAAAGCCCCCGTGGGGACGAGCCACTATATGTATGTATGTATGTCAAAGGTAAGAACAAACCAGTACACTTGAAAAAGGAACAAAGGCTGAACAGATAACTACTTAGCATTGCCCTAGTCAACTTTTGACCAGGAACTATTGGTATGATGTCACTGGGTGCTGCCTGGTTAAGCATTATACCAACAAGCATAGGCTATATAGAACTGCAAAGAACGTTGCAAGCAGTAGACTGCAAACATCCCTATCCTAACTTCTATCTAATGATACTTAGATTAGGCTGAGTTAGGGATTGAGTTTGGCTCTGTGTGGCAGAATAGTTTCAAAAAGAGATCTTGACAAATCAAGGCAATAAGTTGATAACTGGAAAAATAATGGTATTAATCATTAACAATTAGTCACCAATAATCACTGCGCCTGAGGCAAATAATTGTTTTAGTATAAATACACAGGTGATTATTTAAAAAAAAAAGCATTGTACATGTACAACACAAAAACAGACACACATTGTACAACTGGCAGCGATTTTGTTTGAGTTGATTATCGCTGATAATCCGAGATAGCGAACCAATCAGAGCTCATGATTTTGTACAATCACCTGAGTATTTATACTAATATGAGTTATTGAGCAAGTGTGAGGTCAAGATGGCCCTTTTTTGCATTCTTTCTGACCTGTATGACTTCTGAGTCAAAAAGAACCCAAAAAAGAACAAGGTCAATATCCAGTCATCTTGACTGAACAAGCTTGGTCCATAAAGGATTTATCACATGGCCATTTTGTTTTGTTTTGTTTCACAGGACAAAGCAGGAAACCCAGAGTGGGCAAGATAAGGCCAAGCCAATACAGCCAATCAGAACTAGGATTTGCCTCATATTGCATGCTTGCGGAACCAGCCATATAACAAATGCAATAAGTGTGCAAGACACAATCAAGTGCAAAGCAGTTAGGACATCAGAAATAATTTTTGAATTGCCAGTTTTACAGCACCCATCTTATGTGGCAAAATCTGATGGACAAAATCTGGATTATGCTTGAAATTCAGTGTTTGCTCACCATTGACTTCTTGCAATGGAAGAGACGAGGAATCCACATTCACATCTGTAAGAATCTAAAATCAATTCAGAGAAGAATCATTTGCATTAGAAGTAAAAGAAGAAAAATGCCAAAAAAAGGAAAAGAATCCGGGTGAATAATGTAGTAAAGGCCAGACTTATCTCGCTGACGTATAAAATCAGAAGCTATGCTAGACTTCAAGACTCTTGTTTAAAACTCCAAGTTTAAAAGCTTTCAAATCTAAATTTATGCAGACAGCCCATCCAATTTTAGACAGATAGATAATTCCAAATCTGAGATCAGGTAGCTTGAATGGACCATTCTATTGCTTGATTATGAGATTTGGGTTTGTGGTCATGTATGGTACTTCTTTTTGGACCTCACTGAGAGGAACTTGGATGGTAGACAACAAACGCAAAGGTTTTTCCCTTGTCTTTGTGATTCTGTAGGGGTAAGGTTACTGTGGTCAGGACATTGCATGTTTATGTCAGAATGCCTACCTCTTTCTCCTTAGAATCTTCATTTCCCAAAATTATTTCCCAAGCAGACTCTCCTTGCAGTTCAGTTATTCTGCAAAAGCACCCCATGATACACAGTGGCATTAAATTTACAATATTTGTATATTCTAAAATATTTACACTAACTTAAAAACTCATTGTAGGATAAAACAAATCAGATATTGAGACTGCAAGGACTTGTATGATAACTGACCATAACAGAAACAAAAAAAAATTATAATATATCATTGCAAAAGAATTGTAGCGTAAGGCCGATCAGCGTACAGATAGCCCGGAACTGGGGCTAGCTTGCACTTATGACAACAGTAACTACTCCAGCTGGACTATATGTATTTATCTCTCTTTATTACAATAACCACGAGTATTTATATGTTACACAGCATTCCGATTATCGGTGCACGATTTCCATGTAAGGAAATAGAATAGAAAGGGAGTTTATATATTGAGCAACACGTTGAGCAATCTTACGTACAGCAGATTTTACATGAGGTTATGCCGATTACACTGCATTCTTATTATGCAAGTGTTGTTATCACGCTATGTCACAATAAGTCACGCTTGTAACACTTTGCTACAGAATCATTGAATTTCCTTACTGTCTCAATAGAGCTGGTTCTGTGTCTTCTGCTTCAGTCTGCAAAAAATAAAAATCTCATGATCCTACTCCAAATCTTGTAATATGATTAACAAAGTTCAAAAACATGGTGCACAGCTGTACCTTTACTTTTACATCAGGTTTTATGTCACTGCTGGCTTCAGCTTGGTTTAATGCCTGAATTGCCTCAGCGTCATCAAAATCTTCACCTTCTATGTCATATTCTGCCATATGGTCTTGAACTGCAGATACATTTTGCAAATGGATGTCAAAACTAAATTTCTCTTTAATAAAAAAAATGGTATCAATCAGTAAATTGGGTAGTTGGCAATCAAGGTTTGTCTTTATTCTGTACAGTGCTTTCTATTGACACACCATTTAGCTTGGTCTATTTTTCTTGCCTCACTTTTTGCCCACAAGACAAGTATTAGAGAAAAGAATAAGAAACTAATTCTGCAGCAAATTTCTGGTATTTCCAAGTCAGTTATTGCAGGGTTTTCAAATTGGGAAAAAGTTGCAGGAGTGAAAATTATAGTAGCTGGAGCACTTTTTGCTATATGATAATTCCCAAGAACAAAGAAGTTCATTTTAATTTTATATTACAGGCATTGCAATTTTAATTTGGGCCAATTTTTACAACATCAACTCATACTTGGTACTTTTTAATAGCAAAAGTACCCAGCTCTAATACTCAAAGTGGTTGGTGACTTGCATTGGGTGTTTGCTGCTTTTGAAAACCCTGTTATTGGAGTTTGATTCCTGCTTTGGGAATACACCAAAACGCAATGTGTTCTGCCTCCTTAGAGCCAAATCAAGAAAGCAATAAAGGATCTACCCTTCTCAATCCCTGCCCTTACATCTTCTAAAACTGGGAAAAAAACACAGAAATTTTCCATCTGTCAGACTTTGTCCAACTGCAAGTTTAGAATCCAGAACCATTGCTGCTCTTGTGCCTCATATGTAGTACAAATCCCTGAATATGTATGGCTTTATTTTAGAATCTTCCTATCATAACATCTAACTTCAAATACCTTAAGTAATTCTTACCATTACTATCTTGTTCCATACTTAAGGCTTCCATCTCATCCATTGGTTCTCCCACCATGCCACCATAGCTGTCTTCTGGTGTATCCAAAGGCTCAGTTTTAACAGCAGTGTGTCTCTTCATTGAGTGAGTGGGCACAGGCTTTTTAGGTGACTCATCTCTAAACACTGGTTGCCGTAGGCGAGGTGTGCTCTCCTGACAAAGCAAAAAAAAATACCTTATTATTTTCAATTTGATTAACTTGTGTTTCTTGCTTTTAACCATTTCACTCCCAAGAACTGAGAAGCAACTCTCGTACATGAGAGCCAGACATTTGTCTATAGATAAGCTAAGAGAATCTGGTGTTAGATCAGTTCATCATATTTGAGTTGATCCTTTTAACAATTCTCATCACCAGTTTACTTTACAGTGACCTGTTATTGTAAGGAGGATTTCCCAGTTGATCTCCACTCAACCCCTGTAAAATTAGTTTGTCCCACTGACCCCCAATTTCCTTTGAATTTTATTGGTGTGCAAGTTGGAGAGGGGAGGTGATAACAGATCAGCCATCATTGCACTATGCACACCCCGTGCAGTGAACTCTTAACTTTAGAGTCTGTGATGCAATGCAGCAGTCAATTGTAACTTAATTCATATTAGCTAGAAGTACATCTTGAATCCATTTACACTTAAGCTTTTAAATTTAAGTTGAGCAAGCCAAAGTCATTCCTTTTTACCCCAGTGAAGTTTGTCCCAAATAAATTTGTGAAAGATAACGATTGAATTTCAGGTACTACTACCGTCTACCATCTACTTTGGACGAGAACCCTGGAGTAGCAGAACAGAGTTAGCATATTAAAGATTATCCTGTGATAATGTAATACCAGTTGCTATGTTAACAACAAACATCTTAGTAAGATTTTTGATTCTCAATAAATTTCTTACTTGTAGTCTTCTTGGAGTGTGCCGACTTGAGGAAAATCCAGTTGGAGTCCTACACAAAGGAAATAATTTCAGTTATAATGGAATGTAATGCACAAAAGTTCTATAAAACTGCTTTATTGCTTTAAATATTTAAATAGCAAATGTTTTATAGCCTTCTTGACTAATCATTTGTTTAGAGAATACACTGTACTTGATATTGAATTGATTAATCAATGGATTTTTAAGTGCTATTATCTGCCTGTCAAGCAAAGCATAATGAATTAAGAAAAAAAACCAGCTGAAGTTCACCACTTGTAGGCCCTTTTAGATCGCCTTAGAAAACTACAATTACACTCAAGCTCCTATATGGTTGGCAATAGGTGAAGCATATCTTTGGAATTCCTATACAGTTTGGTTTTCAGTTTTTACATACTTCAATGCTTGACTTCTGGACTTTGGCATTCTCACTGGAGGTGGTTTTGGGTGCTGTTCAATCACAAATAACAGGTAAACAACAGTTAGAACAGCAAAATTTAATAGAGATTTTTTTATAATGAAAAAAAATAGTTATTTTAGGATTGCATAAATACAAAAGTATCTAATATCTAATGTACGTTTGGTCAAAATAGGGGATGTTTTGGAAACATTTAGAAAGTGTAAAGAACTGAAAATGTGTTAGATCTCCAAGTACAGAAAAGAGCTTTCTATTTACAAAACCAAGTACAAACAGCTGCACAAGCCCTTGGGCAGGTAAGGGATTGTCCTTTACAGTACAATTTATTATATTATCACTGTACATGATAAAGTATCTACAAAGTAGAATACCATACCTCAACCTCTTTCAAGAGGTCATTCAAGAGGTCATCTTCACCAAGAGAGGTTGCATCGCCCTAAAAATGAAGACCATATCATTATTTTATGGAGATCTCTCAGTCCACAATACGGTCTTGCAAAAACTATTTTGGAAAGGTGTCTGCATGTTTCTGTTAGTGTGAAATAAGGCAAGATTAGTCAGAACAAAGTTTGCCTTTATAGAGTAATGTTATCTGTTAGTCAAACCTCACTTGATTAGGAAACAACTTCATTATAAAATTGATTCCATTTAAGGTTGATTTTCTGCAACTTTTCCTGTAAGCAACCAGTTTTTCATGAGCCAAGCTGCAGCGGAATCCCTTCCAAGAGAATGACCCGATTAGAATCTGAAGGCCAATCACTGTGGTTGATAAATTAACTAGTGGTTGCTTGGTTTGCCTCACCTGAGATTTCTTGGCTTTCATGGCATTAGCAGCCATAAACATTTTATTAATTGTCCTTGGTTTGACAGTTGGTTTCTTTACATTCTACAAAAAGCAAATTCAAATTACCAAAGATGAAGCAAATCTGAAACAACAGTACATGTAGTTTAATTTTTTCTCTTTTTAATTAAACAATATAGTCAAGCTGATAAAACACTCACTGGTTTTTTGGGCTTGTGTTTAGGAACATTTTTTCCTGAAATATTAAAAAAAATAATTGTGAATAAATCCACTGGAACACTGCTATTAAAATAATACATTGATGATAAACTATGGAATACTATACAGCATATAAATTTTCATATCACTTGATAAAGCTTCAGAAATCAGTCAGTGGTATCTAAAGAATAAAATCACTTGAAGAGCCCTTGTATTTAACACTTCTGTAATAAATTGAGCAGTATAAACTGAAAACAAACATTACAAATATTTTTTACTTCCTTTAATTAATAGTTACAAACCAGCGGTAGAATCCTCATTGTTGTCATCATCAAATATCTCCCTTCCATCGTCAACATATCCTGTACCATCTGAAAAAGAATTCATTTGTGGCAGATTATGCTGAGACTATGGTACCTAATCTGAAACTTTTAGGAACAGAACTTGAAAATATTTCCATATTCAAGGATGAAAGAGTACAGCATGCACAATGGAGTATGGAGGATATGTAAGTCTATCTGGTTTCAAGCAACATAATACAACATGACTTTGACTGGAATAAGATTATAACCATAAGAGGTTTTTTTCTCACCATCATCAATGACAAAGTCCTCTTCCTGTCTTTTTCTTACAATATCAGAGTATTCATCTTCATTCACCACTTTATAAACATCATCAACATCACCAACCTGACAAACAGAATAGACTTCTCAAGTCTTGGTGGGTTACAGATTTTCATTGTTAAGCCGAAGAACTTAAACTTTTTCATTTCCAGAAGATGCCGAAAATAGCTTCTGCAGTGATAAATTTATCCAGCAAGTTCTCTGATCAATATTTATCTTCAATTTGGCCTGCTGCTATGTTGATCATCTTAGATAAATGAAGAACTGGCAAGACGAGTTAAGCTACCACATAAGCTCTTTTTTTGTTAGCTTGTACTTCATTTTATACATTTTACACATTTTACAACAAAAACCGTATTTCGACTGGGTGATCAGAATTGCAGGAACTATGGAACAAATTATTATTATTATCGTGCACAAATCCAAACCTCAAATTTCGATCTCTCTCCTGTTTGACGAAATCGCCTGGAAAAAGAGCAGATCGTTGGTTAATGACCAGTAAGTCCCATTTTTCCCTTGATTTAAAACCCATTATTAATCTAAGACGTAGGGTTGATCTTGATACCTGATTTTCTCGAGCGCCGAGGTTGCTCCAGCATGTCTCCTACCAGATCTCTTTGATCGTCGAATCCCAGCGTCTGCAAAAACATTGGACAGGTTAAAATGAAATCGTACGCTTAAGTAAATCTAGAAGATATTTTTTGCGAATAGTAATACGAATATATCAAAGGAACGAACCATCTTGCGATGATGAAGCAGAATTATCCTCTGTTGAAGTTGGCGCCATCTTGAAGAAATGTTGAAAAGTGGCGCCAAACAGATTGTGATCTGATACAAGTATGGATGACGCATCACTATTGTCAGTAGGGTAGGGTGGTGGTACCCTCGGGACGGTTTGGGAGAGGAGAATATTTGTCATTTTTGCGTGCGTCTCGGGGGCTGCCCTTCTATTCTAATTACAGTGAAAAGGTGAGAGACCTTCATTTTGATTTAGCTGTATATTTAAAGTGAGCTACTGAATTGTTGAAAACGTGTAGGGCTGCAAAGGTAACGAACGCTTTAAGGATAGAACGCGCTGAATCTCCAAACCTGGCTAACTTCTAAAAAGTAACTTACATCTGCTTACATGCAACTGTACTGTTCCTAATTCAAAGACTTGTGTACAGTAAATTCTGGTTTTTGTGCCCAACCAGCTGAATTACTGCTTTAAATAAATGATTGGATCTTGATCTGGCTAATTCGTTACAAATCTGAGACTTGGGAGAGAAATTTTAAGTCCGGCCGTTTGGGTTGACTGGTACGCAGTGATCGAGAGTACAATATACGCGTTCGCTTCCTGTGTGCAATATAATGTATATCTCTTGTTTTGGGTAGATCGACTGGGTTGTAAAGTCAAAGGCTCACAAGAGCTAGCTCATCTCTTGAGTCTGCTCGCAGTTTACCTTCTCTGCTGCTCTTCTCAAATATTATTTTCCTGAAAACGTTTATTGTAAATTGTTTGGACCGAGGAGTCTTTGCCGTTCTTTATCGAATGATACTTTGGGTGTCTATATATATAGGTAGTTCTGTAAAGAACGGTTGTCGCATGGCCTCTTTTTAGAACTTGTAATTAATTATATATAACCTTATTCGGACGATCGAATTCGACAAACAAAAACTTTCATTCCAATTTAGCGACCGTGTTGCAATATTTCTTTTTTAATTTAGTTTCTCGAAGCATAGGGTGTGAAAAATATAATAGATACGTGTCTATGTGTACAAGCGCATCTGCGAGTACGCATGGAATAGTCAGGAGTGCAGGCTATTCTACAGTCAAGCTAAGAGCTCACCCTAAAAACGGTGGAACCGTTGAACCCAAAATGAATGTCTTACTCTTACTTTTCCGTAAATCGTATTTAAAAGAAAAAGTACATGTAGGCGCAATATGGTGATTTACCATGTAATCGGATGTCGGGGGTACTCGATATATCCCTGGGTGGGGAGGTGCAGGCGCGCCCCCTCGTACCCTGACCCTGTTTAAGACAAATATCGCTGATTTTCCTACCCTGTTTAAGACAGAATTCAGATTTTTGAATCCCTGTTTAAGACACTTAACCCGAAACCATACCCTGTGTAAGACAATAATATCCTGTTTAAGACAAAAATTGATAAATCGATACCCTGATTAAGACAAAAAATGATAAATTCGATACCCTGTTTAAGACAAAAATCCCGAAAAACATACCCTGGCTGGCCGCACGTCCCCATTAAGCCCTTACAAAGGAGTACCCCCCCCCCCCGGATGTCATCCACACTGAGAATTAAAATTTCAAAACGATTTCAAAGTCCTGCTGTCACGCATTATAGCGCTACTTCTCTCTTTAAAATTACTTGAGTGTGCTGCTCTCTCATATAAATTCATAGGGTAAGTTGTTTTCCTTTTGCCCGTCAGGTTCAGCGGAAAGTGTTCACAAGGAGACAACTATGCCTGCCAGCTGTGATGTAGCAGTAATTGGGGCAGGAATTGCTGGTATAGCCACTGCCAAGTGCCTTCTTGATGACAACTTCAAGATAGTTGTTTATGAACAAACCGACCACATTGGAGGTCTGTGGCAGTTTACAGAGGATGGGTATGGAGTAATGAGGTTTACTCACATGTAAGTTCAGTGCGTTTGTACAGTTGGTCTTTATGTCCAGAACCTGTTTTGAAACGAAGATTGGATCTATTTTTTCATTACCCCAGACTTCATTATGCATGCTGAACCTGCATGATTTTACAGGATAATGCACATGCAGTTCAGTTACAGCATGCATTATTGAGTAGGGGGTGTTGCAGATATGTAGCCCAAATATTATGCAAATCCCAATGCTATTTGTCGCATTAGAGAGGTCCTTTCAGGGGGGAACCCATGTCCTCCATCTGAATTTTGCAACCAGCCATGTCAGCATTTCACACGATTCTTATGTCGCCTGTCTGAATTTTGTCTCAAAATTAGTTGTTTGTTGTCAGTTCGTTGCTCCCACGTTGCCAGTTCAAAGCCATGTTGCTTGTCGGAATTTATGTCTAACAGGGTCTAAATAAAGAGAGGGCATGTTAAGAATTTAGTGAAATAGTTTTAAAGAAGACACATCAGCCTCGACCCTTTCCGAGCCAGTACATAATAAATGGCTCATGAGACTTCCTGGCAACCAGCTCTGCAGTGTGCCTTACTCCTGTTAATTATTTATTACCAATGCACAGGTTAATTCTAGCTTTTTACATTATTGTGCTTGTCTTGTAGTTCCATGTAGGATCTATTATTATTACTATTATTATTATTATTATTGTTCTCATTACTATTTCTTGTGAAGCGAGGTTACTAGTTGTGTCACTTCCAGTCAGAACACATTACTGGTCATGAGGGTGAGCTATGTATAACCCATAGCCTAAGGCCTCATGTACATTTGTGAGGATTACTGAAGATTTGCCAGTAAGGCAGCAATCTGAATGAATTCTATCTTGGTCATGATTCTAATCTTTTGAATCCATTACTATTGCTATTACTAATAAATATTTGTTTGATTGTTTCCAGAAATGTGTCCAAGTACAACTACTGCTTCTCTGATTTCCCTTTTCCTGATGATGTGCCTGCATTCCCGCATCACAGTCACATGGCAAGATATATCAATGAATATGCAAAGCATTTTGGCTTATTTGAACATATCCTGTTTAATACCAAAGTCACACTGGTTGAAAAATTAGCTTCTGGATGGAAAATCACTTCTAGTAAAGTTGACAACAAGGGAGAGAAGCAAGGAAGTGCAGAGATCACCTTTGCCCGATACATCGCTATAGCAACAGGACATCATACTAAGCCAAATAAACCAACTTTCAATGGACAGGAATCATTCACTGGGAGAATACTCCATAGTGTAGATTACAAAGATGCTATAACTAATGGCCTTGTGGGAAAGAGAGTTCTTGTCCTAGGAATTGGCAACAGTGCTGTAGATGTTGCGGTTAACGTGGCTGAACTGGGGGGTGAAAAGCCTGTGATGATTTCTACACGTTCAGGGGCTTGGGTCATTCCTAACTACATCTTGGGTTTTCCTGCTGATCTTTATGCTTGCCGTGCATTTTTCTGGCTTCCCTGGAGGGTGTCAAATTTCATATTTGAGCAAATGATTCAGTTCCAAAGCGGCAGCCCATGGAAGTGGAATTTGAATCCAAAGATGCATGCTCGGCAAACACAACCCACTGTCAGTCCAACCTTGATTCATCACATTCAACGGGACAGCGTTATGATTAAGCCTAATATTGCAGCATTGGAGCGTAGTGAGGTTATTTTCACAGATGGAACACGTGCAGAAGTAGATGCAATTGTTTGTTGCACTGGCTATTTCATTGATTTGCCATTTCTTGATAACAGTGTAAAAACTCTAGCTATTCAAGAAGGCACAAATAACATCAAGTTGTTCAAGAATGTTTTTGTACCTGAAATAGGTTCCTCCTTAGCATTTATTGGATTTGCACAACCTGCATCTGGAGGTCTCCTCTCAGTTTCCGAAACTCAGGCAAGATGGTTTGCAGAACTTTGCAAAGGTACTATCAGTTTACCCAGTGTGGAAATTATGCAAGATGAAATTAGACAAGATCAGAAAGTTAATGAGAGTATTTACCACCCGTCGTCTAGGCATACTATTCAACAAGATCCCATCCCTTACAATGATGAAATTGCTTCTTATTTTGGAGCTAAGCCTCAGCTGTGGAAGCATCCTTACTTAGCATGGAATTTGGTCTTTGGTTCAGGTGGGTCTGCTCAGTGGAGACTTCAAGGACCCAACAGGTGGAGCAAAGCAAAAGAAGTTGTACGCTCTGTTCCTGTTACTCCAATAATGCATTACTCAGCCATTTCTGTACTCCTGTTGCTTCTTGCTGTTGTGGGTTTCATTGCACTTCGATGTCTTTTATGAAATGAATGACACTTACCAGTATAATGTGACAGTTTAATTAAAGAGGCCTTGTTAGGATACGGGAGAGAGGGGGGGGGGTCTGTTTTGTCTCATCTCCAGTGTATAATTATAATTTTTGTTCATGTTGCATGACCCATGTTCACTTCAACCTTACTGCTAACTCTGGAAAGTTAGAAACAGCTCCTTTACCAAGGCCTCAGACATATTGCTTTAGAGTCAGGCTGCTCTCGATTTTCAAAGATACTCACTCTGGTAATTCCCCAGATGTATTTCATTAAATTTAGATAATCCAGAATCATTGATGGGTACACTGAAACTTTTTTATTTCACCCTTTCACTTTTTACTTGGCCAGTTACAATATTAACTGTTCCCTATCATTTTCTCAGAACTATCATGCCAGGCATCTGCAAGGCCAGTTTACACTAATAATTATTTTTATTTTGATTACGTCATGGAAAATACAGCATTTATTTCACATTTATTACATAATGCATCCTATCTGGATTTTAAATAAACAGTGATTTAAAATTCTTATTTACATTATTTTGACTAGAATTAAAAAATGTAAGTGATATAATCCACTGTCATTTGTCAAGCTGAATTCACAGTAACACCAAGATGTGCAATCAAATAATTTGTTGAAGCTAGCTTAGTGGCTTTTCGTCAGGACACAATAACTTGGTAATGATTTAACATCCATTGAGCATGGAAACGCAAAAAATTGCAAAGCACAAACTTGTTTAATCTCCTACATAAATTTCAATTCCCTTTCCTCACTCATCCTTAGTGTGGCAAACAAGTTGAGTTAGATATTGGAGTTTTTTATAAAAGGAATAAAAAAAACTTGTTCCTTGAGCATCATTGGGTTATTTGAGCACCTGAAAGGAAGAAGGACACTTGTAGAGTCCCTGAAAATTCCCACATGCTTGTATATGTTACAGGTTAAATTTGATTTAACCTGGGTTGGTTTGTAATTTCTTTGTGTCTATTATTCATTATCATAAATACAGACAAAGAAATTAATATATAGATTTAGCCAAGCCTAAAAGCGGAGCTCCTCACACAGACCCTCACACATTGAAAATGCTGACACTAAAGTTATTAAATACGTCTGGTGTATGCAACTACTTAAAGAAGATTCGATAGCTGAAATAAATCGTCAAAAATAAAACATCTAGGTCGTGACTCAACGGAAGAGCCATTGCGCAAAAAACAAAGCCTCGTTTCGGTTTAAGACCTTCTAAATATCCCGCCCGCGAGCCATGCCGCTAGCCACGATGACCATGAAAACTCAAACGCATGGTTTTCTCAATTTCTATCCTCGCACAGCAGTTATGGGGCTCCGCTCTGCGGCTCTTCGAGCCGCTGTGGAGCTCCGCTACAAACCAACCTAGGTTAAATCAAATTTAACCTGTAACATATATACTCAATAATGCACTCAAAACACTCAATCCATTTTTTAAATACATAATAGACTGATTTGACTTAGTATGTGCTCTAAAGTTGATTTAAAACTGAATAAAACAATATACATTACTGTCTAATTAATATATATTACTGTCTAATTCCAAATAACATGTCACCAAGATTTCCTGAATTCATTTTTTTTTGGGGGGGAAGAGGGGGGGGGGTAGATTTCTTTTACTATTTGATCATTTGATTTCTTACGCAGAAAGGCCAAAAGATTGGTTATTCAGATGGCTGTCAATAATTTTCACTGACCTTCATAATGGCATCCTGATGCATCGCAAATGTCTTGCAGAAGTAAATATCCACATTCACCCCTACAGAGGGTCTCTTAATTTTAACCGCCCACCCCCTTCCCTTATAGAAAATCTGCACTAGCTTCATACTTTTTAAAATATTTTTTGGCATTTAATGAATCCCTCTCTCATTCCTTTCAGAATTTTCAATTGCACTTCATGTGAGTGCTGGGGAGGGGGTTGGGGGGAGGTGGATATCTCCTGAAATCACACAATATTTCAAACTTTGAAGTCATGTGTTCAAAAGATCCCACACCTTGGACAATTTTGCATATCTTTGTATTAATGACTACTCTGGTGATTATTAAAACGGTACTCTAACTTTCAATAAATAATAATCAGGTGCTTCCACTGCTGTTATCAATGTCATCATCATCGTCGTCGTCACTGATTTCTGGATCAAAAGACAAGCGAGGTACTTTTGGTGATGAAGAGGGTGAGCTGGAGGGAGAGATCCCAGGGTAGTAGCCTATCTCTTGTGGTGGGGAAAGAGCTCTTCTGATTCGCCTACCAGCACCTTTGAGACGTTTTCCAGCATCAAAGATTGTGTCTTTACCCTTCCCAAGCAACTGGTTCTGTGAAAATCAAAAGATTGCTTATTTTTAAGTGTTTATTAACAATCCCAGATCAAATGCTTGTGGTAAATATGACAATCAAATTAAATGCCGCTATATGTCCGTCACTAGATGTGTGTGTATGTATGTATGTATGTAAGTAAGGAAGTAAGAAAGTATTAAAGTAAGTATGTATGTATGTATATGTACATGTACATGTATATGTATATGTATATTTATAGATTACCAGAAACCCATGAAAACTGAAATAGGCAAGTACTTTTGAATGTCTGAAATGACAGCTTGTCCACTTTCAATCTACGAAGTACCACATTTGGAAAATCAAGAGAAACCAAACAAACTAATCTTTTGAAGTAGACGTGAATTTTAAGTGCTTGAGCGGGGCTTTATATTAAGTGAAAGCGATTGGCATTTAAAAAGAACCATTTATTACAAAATAGTGTTTTGTTTCACAGGTTTATGCTACTAATGCAACTGAACTTCAAAAGTTTAAAAAAGCTACTAAATGTGTCAGAAATTTATCTCTATTTTTTTATTATCTTTAATACTTAAGTTGTGACTTTAAGGATTGCAGAGGAAGAAGAGAGGAAGAGAAGATTTAGTTTGAATGAAGTTTTCCTGAGGTGAAACAAGCTTGTTTGGTACAAAAAGGAGTCATCATAATGACTATAGTAATTCATAACATTATTTTATAACCTATTATGGTCACAACAGAAGAACAGCACATGGTGACCTTTCAACATTTCCTAAGTAAAACAAAAATATTTTGTACAAATGCATGAATGAACAAATGAAATAAAGATGTAACTTGAAAGAAAAAAAACTTATGCAATTTAAGTGTTATTTAGTTTTACAGGCATGAATAAGAACAAATCTTTTTTTAACTCAAAAGAAATAAAATAAAAAACAAAAGAAAAAAGATAAAAGGAGCTACCTTCAAACACCAGTAGTACAGGACTTGTTTGCTGCTGAAAGTACATCTTATCACATTGACGGTTATAAACGGCACTCATGAGCATTTTTAAACGTTATGTTTTATTTACAGCAAGGAGAATTTAACAGGTTTAACAAAGGCCTGTTACTGAGAATTGAGTTATTTTTCTAAACAATTTTTTTATCCAGCTATTTATTTTTTACACTGTTGGATTATTGCTCAATATTTACTAATTTTATTATTTTTAGAAACATTTAAGTTCTGGTTTAAATCTTTTATTTATTATTGATAATTATTAAAATCTACAGTATATGCTTGCAAATTGGTTGTCATATACTCCTCAAAACCAGAAAAACACACTGTACTTTAAGTTTTATTTAGCAGTTCATAAACAGCCTATTTTGTAGAAGGATCAAGAACTTTACGCATATTTTTATTTTGCTTTATATAACAAGATAGATTTTTATTTAGTTTACATGACATGCAATGCACCTTGATTAGCTGTTAATCATTTAAGAAATAGAAAACATGTACCGTGTTTCTATCGAGTTATAGAAACACGAGTGTATGTTTGGGAGAACGAGAAATGCTGTGGGAACACGAGCCGCAGGCGAGTGTTTCCACAGCTTTTTCGAGTTCTCCCAAACTTTCACGAGTGTTTCTATAACTCGATAGAAACACGAAGAACTTGTTTTCTATTTCTTTTAGAAACACCGCGACGAAAAAAAGAAAAACAACTTGTTAGCTTTGATTATCAAAATGTAAATTCTCTTTGCTCGCGTCATCATTACGTCAACAGCTCGTGCTAGTTCTGTGTTTCTATCGAGTTATAGAAACACGAATTCTAACCAATCAGCGCGCGTATTTTCTTAGCACTGTTTTCTAAACAGCTTTATTTACAAGTTATGTAAAAAAAATACTGCACAAAACACAAATGAGGATACCTACAGTATATGTGTACAAATTCCCTTTTAAAACAGTTCTTAAAAGGGAATATAAATATTCCCAATCCATACAAAAAGCTTTAAAACAGGATTTATTTTTTTACAGTAGGCCTCTAAATGGACTCAGTAACGACTGTTCAAAAAATGCATAAAAAACCTCTTTTCCCTTGAATGATATATTAATTACATCTAGCTATAGACAAAGAAACACAATTAATTAGCTTCAAGCAAACAAAGGCAGCAGATTAGCATTTTTCTAAATCTTGTTCTATCAGTTATCATGCTTACATGCAGTGTAGATCTGTCATGGTTGGTACATTTTGAAATTTTTTTTTTATTGATTGAACTAAATATTATTGTTCTGCACTGTTAAAGGAATGTTAATGCCAATATCAATGATATTGATCAAGTTCTTTTTTGACATTTACCAAATGAGACACAGGCAAAATGTGTAAAAAAGAAAGAGGGCCAATAGCCAACAAACAAATTGGGTCAATACAAGATTTACCACAAGTCAGTAGATTAAGCTAAATACTTTGGCCAGAACACATAGAAAATCCCAGGCAGGCTGCATGTATATAGCTCTATCTTGGCTGCTCTGGTCATCAACTACAATGCCAGCTTTCTTCTGTCTTGTCTGCTTGTGAAGCCATAATATAGCTTGGTAAATTACATGAAGGTATTTGAAGTGTTGACTTAACAGAGAGATCTGATGTGCTGTAAAAATGTTTCAATCTATTTTTTGCCACAGCCATTATCATTATTATTATTGCTATTATCATCATCATTATTATCCTCTTGAAATAAACTTGTTGACGAGAATGATTTCACCAGGCTTACCAGTCGGCCATCCCTTCCGAACAGTTCAATGAAACTGCCTATAAAGTCGCGTGACTTCTCTTCCCATTTCTGCAAGATCTCCTGTGACTTTCCTTTGATTTCATCCATCTTAAGTCGAACCTGGACTTCCTTTTCCTGTATAAAACAACATTTGAGAAACACAATAGTTGTGCTATCCCCCAAAGACTGTATCATTGTATCATGGACATTAATAACTATGCAACAATACCCAAGGTGCACAGTAGAACACAACTTTAAATTCATTCAAAAACTGATGAACTGTTCCTCCCAAATGAAGTTGTTCCAAAGCATGGTCACCAAACTTGAAAATGTTGAAAATGTAGCTTACCATCTCTACCCTTGCAATCTAGTAACACTGCACTCAGCCTTTAATATTAATTTTGGCAAGAACAGACAATTCTGCAGTTTCCCTAGACTTTGAGTGGAAGTGAAGCTGAAGGTGGCTGTGTTTCACTACATGTACAAACCTTCTTGATCTTCCTCTGTAAATAATATAAATTGCTCGAGAAAGGCAGGAAGGTTATCTCCAAAGCAAGGTTATCTCCAACCTGGCGTTTATTCAAATTAGGCCACACCAAAATCAAAGGACATAAATCTTAGTTCCTGTAAAATGACCAAATGTGTGTAATTGTTTATAGTTTTTCAACTTGTGGCAAACTAATGTTTTGGAAATTTAATGTAAATTCATGGTATGGTTTCCTTAACCCTTGATTCCTAAGATCTAAATATCAATATCATTTTCATTGCCATATATTCTGTTACATGCCAGAATGGAGATGATCAATTCAGATCCCTTCAGTTGATCATTTTCTCAATTTTTATTACTAACTGGCTTGACAATAATTATATTGATTTATTATATCTCTCAGTTAGTACATGCTCTGTGACTGGTCAATTTAACAGGCTGTACTTCACTGTACAGCCCGCTCAATTTAAAAGTTTGTTTTGAGATATAATAAATATCTTACAAACCTCGTTTTTTCAGTCCAAACTGTAAGTTACAGACCTCAAACTCGGTCAAAGGGAAGATGCAAATATTGATCACACTGGAAAATGAAAGAGTTCTGATGACTATTGGTGTAGTTCACTTCATCAATCAAAGCACTTTGCCAGTGTAAATTTTGCAAAAAATTGAGCAATGCCAGATCTGAAATGGTGAAAAATATTGAACGATGTGATTACCTTGATAAAGCCAACATTCAGCTCCTTAGCAGTGTAACCACGTGACAAATTCCTTCTGATGTACATGTCATAGTCTTTAACCACACGTGCAATGAGGTCTGATGTGGAAATCCCCTCTGTCCTCTGAGTGGCAACAAATTTGCCAATTGCTTTCACTTCTTTGTAAACATCATCAGCTCCGGCACTCTTATATGGCAAATCATCATGAGCAACAAAGTCAATCTACACATTGAATGTAAAGGAAAAAAATTCAGTAAATGTAATCCATAGTTACCAGTTTATGTCCACAATATAGATTAAAATGAATTTCAGGTCAAAATGGTTCCAAACTAGTATTCAGATTATTGGAGGATTATAGAAATTAATATGAAACAAAGGAAAAAACAACTTAAACTAGTTTGGGAACTGGCGCTGCGTCGGTGGGAAATTGAAACACAAGAAATTGGGTAAATCAAACGAGTTGATTAATAGTTATACCACCATAAGGTAAAAGGGAGGTGCTGACATTTCGAGCATTAGCCCTTCGTCAGAACGAATGACTAGTTTGGACCCAATTTGACCTGAAATTCATTTTAACCTATAGCAACCACAACACAATCCCTGCATACAGAGAACACTAGAAATACCTGTACAGTCCACTCCCGATAACTCGAACCTTCAAGGGAAATTGAAAAAGTTTCGAGTTATCGGGAGTTTGAGTTATCAAGGGTAAAATTATAAAGAAAAGGACTTAAAGGGAAACAAAAATTGCTTCGAGTTAGCGGGAGGTTCGAGTTATCGGGAGTCGACTGTATTTTATGTTGAATTTGCTGTTTCTGTGAACTTGAATAAGTGATAAATACTTGCACTTTGATCTGCATATCATGAGTTTTACTTGATGCATCAATTTTGAACCAGTGATTTGGGAAATGGCATAAGCTCTAACAGAGAGGAGAAACAATTGCCGCAATTGAGTCTGGATTTCAAAGTGGAACTACACATACTTGACACTGTAGACACCCATTCTTTGTAGGGTTTTGATGGCCGAGAAACCCTAGTCCTTTAGTGCTTGATTTTAGTAATACCAGATTGAGAATTTTATGGTGAATTTAAATTTCTTAAGTTAACCACTTAATAAGTTACTACAGTGATAACTCTCATTCTCTGTTTGCTTGCCAGCAATCATGATGTACATGTATTTGTATAGTAAGGAGAAGCTGCATGCTGATGATGCACATCTGATAGCAATGGTTGTCTACAGTCAAACCTCGATTATCCAGACTTTGTTGGGCCTTGAGCGAAAAGGCTGCATTATTGAGAGTCAGGATGAAACAGTAACGTAAACAAGAGAGATAAAAGAAACTGACTGTAACAGTGAACAGATCATTTTCAAATATGGAGGTGTTATGCCATGAGAATTTTAAACTTGTCTAACCAACCAGTTGACGCTTCAAAACTTTCATGATCGTCCACCTCTGAGTTGACAGCTTTAAGGAAGCTGAACTCAGCTGCATAAATTGTATGTTGTGAACTCATCTTGTGCCCTTGCAAACTAAAGCAAATTTTGACCTCACATTTTTAACCTTCACACACCTTTAGTGAAGAAGTGTTCTGTTGCCAGTCCAATCTGAAATCTACTTACTGCATGCTCATGAAAAAAATGGGACCAGAGAAACAAGTCTGGAAAATCAAAAATTCTGCATAATTTTCTTTCTATTTCTGGTACCTTTAAAGTGAACTTTAATTTGCATCAGGTTCTCATACCTTATGGAGATCTATAAAATCCAATGATAATGTCCACGGTGCATCACGAATCACCTCATCAACATACCGACAATGCCTTAGGGACTCGTACCGTTCATCTTCTGTCATTACAGTGAACCCTTTTAATTCATGTGTCAGCTCATCACTGCAAACTAAAAATAACAACGACATCTTAGATTTAAGGTGACTTTCATTGTTATTCATTAAAAATGTTTTTCAGTTTCTAAATGGTCAGAATTCCTGTCAAGCTAATCTTTCATAGCAAGTAACATCAACAATCCCAAAACCAAAATGTTTCCCATTTATATTGAGTCAAATACTGTGTAAACAACCTTCTTGAGCTGCATAGTTTCTTATACCAAACTCAGCTTCAGCTAATAAATATTGTTTGTGCTGAAATTATGATAATATGCCCATGCACACTTCATCAGACAGGGGAAGGAATGGATAAGTAGATAATAGATAATAAAGTTGACTTGAGAAAAAGCCAAGCCACTACCTGATCAAAGGAGTATAATATGGCCTAACATCTTTTACTAGCTAAATTCAAGATCCATACTCTAACTTGCTAAAAAAATAATATTAATCCACAAAGGAAAAAAGCATATTCTGTAACTTGCAGAATAGATTGAGAAATCAAGGTTCTAAATATTCCTATTACGCCATGAGTAAAATATACCTATTACCTATCTAGAGGAAAAAATCCAATGAAATGGGATGGCCATCTTGACAGGGTATGCACGTGAAAGTCCAACAGAACATCATTGTTGAAGAAGAAATGCTATTGGCTTCAAAAACCATAAGTTTGAGCTGCCAAGAGCGTTCATGCAAATCATGGTTTTTTCTAGGGTTATTTGGGGTTGTTATTTTACTTTCAGAGATTCCTCATTGCACTTGAAGTTACATTTTTTATTTTAATTTTTATTTTGGTGTTTGTGGGAGGGGAGGGAGGGGGGAGTAATTTTAAATGCCATTAGCATCTGCTAGACAGTTCAAGCCTGAAGTATCTTCCCAGGGGACAAAAGGTTGCACACAGTAACACATGCTGTCACAACCTTACAGAAAGTCTACACTTTTTTTCTCTACTTTACTTGGGTCAATTTTATGTCCCATTGCATTCTCTTTCAATCCCCAGACACAACAAAGTAGACATATGTTGTAGGTTAAAATGAATTTAAGGTCAAAATTATTCCAAACTAGTTTGATTTGTTTTTTCCTTTGTTTCAGATTGATTTACGTAATCCTCCAATAATCGGAAACAAAGAAAAAACAAATCAAACTAGTTTGTTGCCATTTTGACCTAAAATTCATTTTAACCAATGACAAATACAATGAACACAATGGGTACTAAGTTTTACTTTGTAGACAAAGCAACACAGTGCTACCACTGTTCAACTCGATATTCAACCATGTGATATAATGTATTTGTTTTTATTATACCACACCAAGTGCAAAATAATGTAAGTTCACATTGCACTATGTTTAGTGTTTTTACCCAGACAATAAACAATGCAGTAGGGGTGTTCAGGCTACAAAATATTTTTTTATGTTATTTGATAAGCAAGTTATTGAGCAGAAAGCCTTATAATACAGCTGAATATTTTTACTTTTTTATTTTGTTCTTACCACAAGGCTCCAAACAAATAAATTTTGACTTTCCATCGAAATTATAATCCCTATGAATTTTATCAAGACATTTTGTATGTTGACAAAAACATACTGTATGAGTGAGTTGAATGGGCCTTCAAGCTTTTCACCCTAGAAGCCACTGAGGAAATTTGTTTGGACTATTTAAAATACAACACAACTAAAAATACCAAAGCGATGAATAGAATTACCATTAATTACATACCGAAATAACATCTCTTGTTTTGTCTACATTAGTCTACAACACAGTCATCAAAGCTTAAAAACTGAGCAGTTCTAGCTAAATTTCCTAGCTGGGAACGTTAATTATTTAGAAGAACTGAACTTCGGACCAAGGGCGTGGGAATCCAAACTAATTAAAGCTATGTTTAAACGTATGGCTTGGGAATCAGCTGATGAAAACACTGGCGTTACAGTTTAAAGGTCGAGTGCAGCATTACGTATCAAAGTTCTTTCAAAAAGGTTGACCAAGGCATTTATAATAAAATTTAGAAAACAGCTCTGTCCATTTAATTTTTCAACATAAAAAAGGAAATTAATCAAACGACTATCAAAAATTAATCACTGTAAAAACAATCACATATTGTACCTCCAACCATCAAATAAACATCCGTTGGGAATGTATTCTTTGCCTGCATCAAAGCTCTTGCGTGCCCGAAATGATATACATCGTATATGCCGTCTGCATAAACCCGGATAGGCCTCTTTGCTACAACAGAAAAGGAGTAAAAATCTACAGCTGATAACAAAAACCTCAATCAAACTAAGTGGACCAAAAAAACATCCGCGCTGGAGTTAACATTACCTCTGCCAGCTTTAGCATCTTCTAAAGTAATTGGCTCGTATTTTTCTTCATTCTCTGTTTCGTGTGTTGCGATTGTTAAATCTGGTTCGTAGAAAGGTGCTGGCCGGCGTTGTGCCTGCACAAAGAAAGTCAGTTATAGCCAACTGAGTTGTTATTAGACGAGATAACAAGGAAATAATTACTCACGCCACTTGAATGATCATTCTGTTAACTAACTATGGCGCCAGAAATTGCGGCAACTGTTCAATTCAAATGAACTTAATTAAGCACTGTATCAAAAATATGAAAATTTCTGCTTTATCTTCGTGTTAGAGCCCGTGAACGTGACGCGTTCATGTGTACGAAAGCAGGATTTAATTGAACAGAATTTAATTGAACTCAGTTGTGTGCGATTCAGATAAAAACTAACATTATTTTCTCTACAGAGAAGATTTTCTAGACTTGCTTTTTCGTACAAGAAGATGTTCTGAAGTACAAAAAACAACGAAAACAGTTTACAGCTACAATAACAGTTCGCGTAAATACATGCACATGCCAGCAAATTATTACCAGAGAAGATTCTTTGCTCCTTGGTATTCCATTAAAATCCCCATCCGAGGAGCCCGGACGTTTCCTTTTTCTTGCGCCTCCTTGCTTCCTCATGTCTCCTGGAGAAATATTTGGATCCACTGAAGACATATTTATATCAAATTATATCGGACTTTGCCACGGCAAAACAAAACTTGGCACCAACCACTGGAATTGAAAGAAGACTGGTACTAATCTAAACTGAGCCGGAATATGCCGAGTACTTCCGTAAATCTTCGGAAAAATTCGTACTGAGGTCGTAACCAGTTGTCATGGAAATCGATCATGGTTGTCATCACTTGGAAGGAGAAATGGCGACGGCCAGCTCTTGTAGGCCGCTGCCTCTCTTACGCCGGCCTTTGCCTCCTAAAGCACCCCCTCCATCGTCTGCAATAAGCTTGAAAGCGGAGGATAGGTTTTTAGACACCGATGATTACAAAGTCCTTTCCAAATCGCCGGACTTCTCGACTTCTTCGCGTTATGTTGGCACGAAATCAAGATTGATTTCGCCAGTTAAAGGAATTCGATTTCACGGAGATGTCCCTCTGCCGAGTACGTCAGTTGTAAAACCGTACAAGTCTAAAGGCCCGGACCCTCTTCCACCTCGGCCACCAAGAAAACCAAGAGAACTTCCTCTGGAAGCATTTATTAAAGATTCGTACGTAAGACCGCCTCCAGAATTCACTTTAAGAGACTTCGTTAGAAGACTGCCATCGCGACAGCACGTCGACGATGACGGAGAGCCTATGGTTTCCGAGCAGAACTATGAAAAACTAACGAGTTGGTTTGCAGTGAATAAGCCTAATCAATCTGCAATTCATAGCTTTGAAGTAGACAGTGAGTACATAGTTTGACTTGCATGGTCTCAGTTTTAAAATTATTTTAAGGGGATTTATATTTTTAACCATAAATAAATTGGCTTTATTAAATGTTAATATAACGTGAAAAGTTACATTTTAAAAAAATAACTTGGGCTAGATTATTGTGCATTCTAAAGCTGAGTTGTTTAGGAAAATGTTTGTGCCAACATTTCTTCTTTTCAATGAGCAAAACAGTACGCGGCCACAGCATCCAGAATGAAGTTTGGGGTGATGTAGAATATCTGGTCATAATTTGTCTCCGAAATGAAGAAGGATTATTCGTTTCTAAGGTGCTTATCATTAACAAGAGCCCATTATTAAGCCCCTGCTGTCTACAAAGGGTGAATCGAAAATGCCATACACCACTTAAATCAACCAACATATTCAAAGTGCTCTTAGTTTTCTGTTTGTTGTTAAAGGTTCCAAGTTTTGAAAAATTATTTCAACCATTTTCCTAGCAGTATGCAGGATGATGCAAATGAATATATAAAAGACCATATATTTGAACTGCGGATTAATATGCAATGACATTAATTGATCATCGCAGTTATGCACACAACTTAAGAAGCTGTGACATTAAAGCCTGAAAAAAAAGAAAACTCAGGCCTGAATAGGATTCGAACCCGGTATCGCAGAAGTCATGGGTTCGAATCCCGTTCAGGTCTGAGTTTTTTTTTTTCAGGCTTTAATGTCACAGCTGCTTAAGTTGTGTGCATAACTGCAATGATCAATTAATGTCATTGAGTATGCAGGATGTTTGTCCCATGAACCTTGGCCTTGCTCCTATGAGTCTCCTATAGCTCAGCAGTGGAGTGGCTGAGCTAGTAATCAGGTCGTTGGTTTAACTCCTACTGGCAGAACTTGGATTTGCTTTTTCTAAGTTTGCCTGTGACTGTGCTAAAAAACCCATCTTCACATTTTCATTTCATTGTAGTTATTGTAATTTCTTGATTTTTCTTTGTTTGGGGTGTTCTCTATGTTAATATTATTATTAACAGTAATAACAGATTGATGATATAAGTGACAGTTTGAGTTACCTTTATTATAAAGGTGCAGTTCAAGTGCCAGATGTCACCCCAAGAGTTCCAGCCAGGCAGTTGCTAATAGGTAAAATTGAAGGAAAAATTTTAATTTGGACCTTTGAGTTATTATGTCTCTCAGTTAGTACGCGCGCTGTGATTGGTCAATTTAGCAGGCCGTACCTTAGTTTATGGCCCGCTAGATTCAAAAGTTTGTTTTCAGATAATAATAAATATCTTACATACCTTGTTTTCTCGATCTGTATTTGTAAGTTACGGATCCTCGTTATTTCCTCGCAAATTCACGCTTGGGCCATAAATTCGCGAGGAAAAACTCGGTCCGTAATTTACAGTACGGACCTCAAACTCAGTTAGTAAGAGATATTTATTGTCCCATTTCACTCTTGGGCTCAAAATAAGGGCTGGTTAACGGACAATGTCTGGCCAAGCTGACTATTTTGCTGGACAAAATTTCGGTTTGGGTGTCAAAAACGAGACATAACTGAGCTAAAATTGGTTTGGCTGGTCAACATGACCGGCTACTGTCTGAAAATTATTTTGAGTCCTGCACTTTCCTCCAAAAAAGGAAAACTCATGATCACCAGCCACTCAAAATTACAATCAATTTATTACACTCAGAACTTTGGTAACAAACTTTAGCAGAGTTTGCTGTATTCACAATATTAATGGCCAGTTGTACTGGAAATATTAATAATCATTCTTGTCATTGAAAAAGAGATAATTATTTTACATTGTGAGTGATTGTTAGTTCTTGCCATCCATAATTAGCCCCCTTGTGTTAGCCTTTTTCAAATAGATTGAAACATTCAAATGGATACTTGAAATATATAATATATCAAACGCAAAATACATGCAGTATCCATGCAATCACAAATCAAACACTTAGAGAACAGCTGAATATATGATGTCCAGCAGAATACAAGTTATGTTTAATAAGTAGAATTCAAGGTTTTTGATATATGATTCTCAAACTCAGTAATAATGCGTAAGAGCAAGATATAGAAATGCAGGCACAGTGACATGTTTGAATATCTGATGGAACATGGCTTGTTTTTGCATCATTAATTTCTCCTTCATAATAATTTCATTTGAAAGCTATATCAAACACTTGATACATGTGTGTTATTACATATCAAACACCTAAAATTTTGCTTAAAATACTCTGATGTGCATAGTATTCTCATTGTATTGTCTTTCAAATAGTCATTAGTAATGAGTTTGTTTTCATTTACAGAGATGCAATTCCAGAGCATGGATACCCCGTTCTCACCAGAACAAGACTTTATGTTTCTTCCTGACCGTGCAATCACCACGGTACTGCCTATTACTCCAGCTGCCTCCAAACTAACAATCCCTGCATCTCGATATCCAACGTTACCACCAATAGAGACTCCAGTGGCAGAAAATGATAGGGAGGCCCTTTTATCTGCTGAAATATTAGTTCAGAAGGATATGATGCATTTTCCTACAAAAACGATAACTATTGGTGAAATAACAGATGGAAGGACAGTAACACAACTCAATGGAGAAGAAGACAAAAAAGTCACTTTTAAAGGGCAACCTATGAATTATGATGTATCAGGTGAAGTTAGAACTAGATTTGAAGATCAGACATTAACAGATCATATAAATGATGACAGTCGATTGCTAAACAGAAGGAAAAATGAAAATACTGAGAAAGAGGAAAAGTCACTGGCCTTGCATGATCTGTAAGTATTTTGTGGAATGCAATTTACAATAATATTATTGTTAAATAACATACTACTCATTAACCAAGAGTGAGGTCATTACGGGGAAATCTCGACTGAACAGACAAGGTCAATAATTTGTTTTTTATATGGCCCTTTAAGCACTGAAAAAAAATGAATGGTTTTTCAATAGCCGCTTGCACACGCAAGAGGTCATTTAACATCATGTTCACTGAACTGAATCAAACCTGACCATGCAGTTGAAACCAGAAGTGACAGAAGAAACAGCTTCTTTGAAAATGAGACGCTTTTGTCTATATTTAATTTCCAGTCATTAAAAGAAAATCTTGCCCACTCTACAGCCAATCAGATCGTCATACTTTTGCAGACATACAATAAATTTGCATGATTGTATGATTGTATAGACTCAGTTTCAGACAACAGGTAACAAATTTCCTTTTTGTGACATTGTGTTTAATACACAGAGAGCCATTTATCGAACACAGAGACATGAGAGTCATTCTTCCTAGTTCACAACCGGAATACTTCCAAGGGGAGGAACTTCCCAGAACGGCATCGCCATTTGGTGTGTACTTGTATTTCAGATAATTATTTTGTTTTGGCATGGCTCTGATAGCCATAATTTTTGTAACCAACAGTTACTGAGGTTTTTTATTGCAAGTAGTTTCCAAACCACTGAACTACAATGTAGGTTATTAGTATACTTTTCTAATAACTTTGAATCACATGCCAAAATCGTATTGGAAACATTTTCAGTAGTCTTAAATTAGGTATTATTTAATTGCAACCACCTAGCCAGGGCATCAGTTTATCAGTGTGAAGAATTGTCAGTTTGGTCAGTCAGTCAGTTCATCTGTCGCTCGATCTAAGGTTAATTAGTCAGTTTATTAGGCAGTTGCTTAGTCTATAAGCCAGGTGTAAAGTGTGACAGCTTGGCAATATGTCAGTCAGTCACTGGGTCAGTCAGTCAGGCTCAATTATTCATCATTAGTCATTCAGTCAGTCCATTAGTCAGTCTGTCAGGCATTCACTCAGACAGTCCTTGCTTAAGTCAGTCATTTACCATCAGCCAGTCAGGCCCCAGTTGTTCAAAGCCAGGATAACTTTACCCAGTGGACAGGTCACAATTCAGCTGTACAAATACATACAAATGTTCCCCAATTTCTACATCAAACTATCAATATACATATTGTATGCATACCTAAGTACCGGAATGAAAAAAAAAACCTTGATAAATGTTTAAGTTCAAATATATTTTAAAAGCTTGATAGTTATTTATCCACTGGATAAAGTTATCCAGGCTTCGAACAACTGGGACCAGATAGGCCATGAGTCAAGTGGACAGACAGGCATGTAGTCTGTCAGTCTGTCCATTGGTCCTATAATTAGGCAATTAGTCAGCTGAGCAGTTGTTCCATTGGTCGGTTAGTCTCTCAAGTCAGTCATATAGGCCATAATTGAGACTGACAGATAAGCAGCCAATCCATGAGTCCTTAAGTCTAATTATCAGTCTGCTGCCCATCAGAAACGTATAGTAACCTTTATAATAAGAAAATACCAGCTTTTGATTTTGCTGCTTTCTTTTTTCAATTTTTTTACAACATGCTCAATAAATTAAATACACACATTAATTGATAACTTATTTTGTGCTTGTGGATCTTATTCAGTGAATGCAGATGTGTATGATGCCCAGATATCTCCAATAGAAGCTGTAATTCTGAATGCCATGATGACCGGCTCATCCCATCTGAATCTCAGAGCACACTTTCTCAATCGACTTCCCAATCTAAGCACTCTTGCAGGAATGCTGACTCACTTAAATCTCACTTTCAATGATTTTTGGGTAAGTTGGAAATCCTGAGGAACGTTTCTCGAATGTCCCTTTGACTCAGTGGGCACGAAGCTATATTTTCAAGCCAGGGTTTATCGAGTATTTGTGTAGTTCTTGACATTACATGCACACCAACCCAACGTGCATGATGACATAGAATTGCCTGACTTAAGCTTAAAAACCAACCAAATTTTAATCTCTGTTGTAAATTACATCATAAAATTGGTTTCCGGGTCCAGTAAGATACCAGGCCTTTTGAGAAATAATTATTATGGCCCACAGCTCTTAATTTACTGAGTTGCTGATGTTTCCTTTACAGCCATTGTATAATTTTCCGGAAAAATTAAGAATTGTCCTCATAAAAAACTTTATAATTGAACAGATACAGAAGACAAATTGTGTTGCATAATTTTATCACAAAATGTAAACATATACCCATTGCAAAATTTATACAAAGAACATTGAAAACAATTGTAACATTAATACTTGTAATGTGAAATAGTAATTTTATTACTCAAAACTGTGGTCAGCTTCCAATCTCTCCTCACATTATATCTGCAGGTTTGGAATGCAATGAAGAGTATTATGATTGAGCAACAAACACTACAATGTAATGATAAGATTTTAATTCTCCTTAGTGGGCATACACCATTTCATATAATACCAGTAATGAGAATAGTGCAGATTTATATTGGTGGGGCTGAAAGTTTCAAGGTTTTACTGTTTTTTTCGTTTTTTGTGTAAGGTTAAGCAGCCTGGTGGAAAGAACTGCTTGTTTACGCATTAAATGAAATTCCATGACTTTTTAGTGACTTGTATATCTTCTTTATTGGACAGATCTGATTCTTGTTGTGGTTCGTTTTCTCAACAGGTTTTCCCACATGAGATCCTTGAACTGGTGAACTTGGTTTCTCTAAAAATGAGGGATAACCCCATCAAAGAAATTCCTCATGGTGAGAACTACAGTGCTATGCAAATTTGTTACTCCTTTATCCATACTATACTGTACTGTGAGCTCCTTCTTCATGGGTTCCACCGTCACAGAGACTGGATAGTGCATTTCTGTTCTAACTTGGCAGATTTGTTCCTTGATTTTGCTGCTTTTTTTTTCTTTGTTCGTGAATGAAATTTTGATCCACAGGTTGTGATAGCAACTTTTTGTTTCCTTTGTAAACATCACCTTTGTTATCACTGCATGTATGAATTCTCTGATTTGCATTCATGTGTAATGTATTTGGGATACTACCAACTGATGTATTGCCTCAGTGGCTGTTTCCCTATGATAATTATGTTCTTTCATTATATACACATGATTGTTTTACTGGGAATTACACCACTCACAAAATTCATACAAAACTACATCTGGGACGGTAGTGCAGTTTTCCATATACTCATTAATTAGTGAGGATATCATTTCCCGCCTTGCATGATTCAGTTTGTGTACAAAGCTGCCAAACGAACATAAAATTCATGTCTTCTCACCACCGTGTAATATCCTATATGTATCTGTCCTCAGTGTTAGACAGTTTTAACTTAATAAAGAGAATGCATGTGCCCAACTACAAGGGTCAGTTATTATAGATGTAAGGTGAAGGATGGAAATAGAATAATTGTGATTACCAGTGATTACATTATTGCCTCTTGTGTTTAATTATAACCACCAGGTATAAATACGCTGAAGAGACTGAGAGTGTTTGAAATGTCCTTCAACCTTCTGACTTCCTTACCATCAAGGTAAATTGTTTTGCTAGTATCAGAAATGTAGAGCAGTTTCAAATTGACTACTAAAAACATGCAGTGGTTCTAATTTTGCTCTTCAGCACCACATAACTGTTAAACATTCTTGCCAGTTTCTAAACCAATACGAAGCAAGCAAAATGAAAGCCAAGAATGATTATCAATGTGATTGGCTAAATATGTTCCATGACAAGTTTGGTACTTATGGAGAATTACTACACAGAGTTGAAATTGTAGTAGTAGATGTAACAGTATATATATGAACTACATGCATTGAAGGCTTTAAGTCAATATTTTTTTACTGTTCCATCCCATTTCCTTAAACACTTCTCTTGAATGTCTGCCTGAATCCTACTTTAGAGGTTTATAATTTTACATGTTTTTTGCTTGCATTTACTAATTAGTGACAAAGGGACAGTACCGTGATTATAAACAGTAGCTTTTACTTTCATTATTGCTCTGTTGATCCTGTACCATTTTTGCCTTAGTCTTTTTGAGTTGGAGCATCTTGAACTTCTTGACCTGGCATATAATCGCCTGTCGTTCATCCCTTCAGAGATCAGCAGCCTAAGGTATGAAAAAATCCAGACAGTGGACTTTGTTGAGGTTATTCTTCGACATGTTTATAATTCCAGTAGTCCGTATCGATTACGATATGCATTCGGGCAAATACCAACGTGTCACGGGATATCAAGTTTCTGTTCTTGCCATCATAGTTAGTAGAGGGGACTGGTTATGTAACCCGGCAAACTTCAAAGAGACATCTCTTTGTTATGGTTTTCGCTTGGTCACGTGACTCTGAGAGTGCACATTTGCAAATCGAAACAAGCGAGTTGTACCTCGAGTGAGCAATTTAGCAGATTACTCAATTTAGCGTTGGTGTATTTAAGTTTTCGGTTGTTTGATTAATAGAAAGCAATACCTGGACGCAACTGTGCTGTGTTTGGACGCGGCTCTGACTAAAAAGAAACCCAGATTTGGCGTCTAACCGAAGTTGAATATGCCGAAGAAGAGCCATGAAACATGCAAGCCAGTACCAAGACCATAGCGTCCCGTCGTTTAAGACGTTGTAAAATCTTCGAACAAGAGCAACTACTACCAGAATTCTGTCAAAGAGTGAACAATTTTAAATCCTTGGAAAGATGGAGTTTAAAACAACTCTCTGATCGTGTCATTCTCAAGAGAGTAGTGCAGCCATATCTCCTTCCAGAGTTCGAGACAGTTGTAGGCGACAGCCGAGGTTTTACTGTGTTTGGAGCCTATTTGATGAGGTTCATGCAATATATTTGAAGTGTCCGCGTCTGTCTAAACAGAGTTTTATCATTTTGGGCATTTCTTTGTCAAATCAGTGAGATGTTGTAGTTTCTTAGTTAATCCACAGCTTATTACATGTATGCTGGGGTTTTTGTTGTACAAAAGGTAAAGTCAAGACAAGATGATCTATTAAACTCAGCTCAGTTTCACATCAAATATAGGTTAAATTTACATAGGCAACTAAACAGAGTAAAGCCAAGGAATAAAAGAAAAAAATGTAACAACAAATAGGGAGTGAGTTGGGATAATCCAAATAGCAAAGGCTAATCTAGTGGAACACCCCTACAATAAAATACAGTTACAGACAGAATTAAAAATATATGTTTTATAAAAAGTATTTCTTCATACGCTAAGATAGATAATTAAATTGAATAACAATCAAGCATAGAGTTCTTAAGGGTTTTACAAAATATTCTGAGAGAATTTAAATTAGTTATACTTGTAGGGAAGGAATTCCAAAGACGAGGACCAGTGAATTTTAGGGAGTGTAAGCCATATTGGGTGGTATTAACTAAGGCTACATAAAGATTTCTATTACATGATTGCCTTGTTGAATAGGAATAAAATGGAAGATGTAAATTTGAAATATTTACTGAAACAGAGGGGCATGACCACTGATAAACAAAAGAGAGAATCTGTGATTCAATAATATCATCAAGCTTAAGTAGATTGAGAGATTTGAACAGAGGCTCAGAATGGGATTTTGGTTCAGAGAAAGATACTATTCTGATTGCTTCTTTTTTGGATAATAAATAATTGTTTCAGAAATGATGGAAAGGTTAAACCCCAGACACGGACACCATAAGTGAGGAAAGGATAGATAAGAGAGTAACAAAGCATGACAAGAATATGTTTGTTAACAAAATGTCTCACTTTTGACAGGATACCTACTGTTTTAGATAGTTTCAAACAAAGCTCATTAATATGACTTTTAAAAGTCACAATGTACCTTGAATCAAAACTCATCCTAGTTTTTTATTCCAGCCAGTGTTACTGGACATGTGTGGAAACTTTTTTCAATTTGCAGTTCCTAGGCAAAAATCATATCTTGTTTTTTGTTTTCTATCTTTGTTATCAATACCCCTTCAAAATTATCAAAACAATCTCTGAGCCAACTGGACTTTTCTTTCATAATCTTCAGTAAGAATCAAGAAAAACTTTAATTTTGTTCAATGTGTGTTAAAATTTATATTGTTTCTGCAGAAAGTGTACAAAAACCATTATGAAACAATTTATTGGATTGGGTTTTGCAATATCTGTGAGAGTTATCATCATTGTTTGGCTTATGCTGACAACACCTGCTCTGACTATAGGACCATAACATTAATTCACAGAATTGAAAAGTAACAAAAAGATCAGTGAAGTCTGTCTATAAATGTGCTTGTCACAACACTGTTTGATTTCCATGCGTAACCCTTTGGCTTTCAAGCACCAATTTTTTACCCTGTATTTCAAGCTCGCTATTTCATGCAAAATATCTGTGAAGACACATGCATCTGGTACCAGCTCTGGATCAGAAACCATCAAATGAAAATTTGATAGCACTTCACAGTCAGTAATTGATTTATGAATGATATCCTCAATATAATATTTTGTACATTGGCTTTGGAGGTGAACTGCCTGAAATAAGTTTCTGTATTGCTAAAAATGTGTTCTGCTGGCCTTATTTAGTATTTATGTGCCACAGACCTCTGCGACTGAGACTTGCAACCAGCTCTTCTCCATTTTCCTACATTTCAAAACAGCCATCGCCTCCTTGTTCTCAAGTGAGTTTATTCTGCCACGCTCTTTGTAGATATTGTGCAGCACATGTCCTCCTAGATAAGGCAGACCAGTTTTCTCTCTCTCTGAAAGCATGGGTTATGAAAGTGGGCTGTTGACTTAAGGAAGCCTAATGTGCTTGCAGTGTGCTAGCATACAACCTGCTACCTTGCTTGCTAGTAATGTTGCAGTATTTTGAGACAGTCCTTTATAAAAGTTTGAATAGTTTAACATAGTATTTGCCAAAAAACGTTTCAGAAACTCCATCCTTGCAATGTCTATCAAACATGGACTATATGAGAGAAAATTTTACAGTCTCTTCATCAGGTTTTCTAAATAAATATAAGTCGAATTCATTCCTTAACCTTTCAGCAAAAACTTTGGATCTTTTCACAGTAAGTAAGGTAGAGTTGACAATTTCTTAAATAATGCTTGGTGTTGGTGACTGGCGTTGGGATGTTGTTGTGCATGGCAGCCGTATGTCTGCAGAACCCTTCTCCTCTGGTCTTATATTTTTCGCCACGTGAATGGCAAAATATTTCTAGCGATTGCACCTGCAAACGGGGTAAAAGTAAGTTAAAACAATTGGGCTAAATAGAATCAATATCGTAAAATTGAAACATGTCCAGACATCGTCAAAATTAAGTTTGAATATTGTATAGAAACGATCAAGACAGCTTCTGATTCAAAACGCCCTAAAGCGAGATTCCACGGTTAACATGCTAAAAGGCTTGCGAGAAATACGCTTGACTAAAGTGCAAACTTTTATGTTTAGTTAATATAGAGTTCGATAATTCTGCACCGCAGTTGTTGGAGAGACACTTCGACCTTGGGTCGATAAATCATGTGGTTTTCATACACGACGAATCGATTCCCAAAGTTTATACTCACGTCTTTATCTGAGATGGTAAAGTGCTCCTCCATTTCTTCTTCTTGTTCTATAATATCCAAAGAGCATCAAAATCATCGCCAAGCAAGTATCAAGTCGTCTAAGTTGTCCGCCATATTTGTTGTTGAGTGTGCACTCTCGTGATCACGTGACCGACAAGTTCAACATCGAGAACGGGCCTACTGTTGATCTCTCTGAAGTTTGCCGGGTTTCATAACCAGTCCCCTCTACTAACTATGTTGCCATGTGCTCGTGAGAAAAAAATCTATCAAGCTAATAGTGCGGAGACGCTCATCGTGTTTTTCTTGCGGGTTGCCGCAATCCAGCGAAGAAAGGTGAGACGTACGGTATTCCAAAATCTGTGTAGCGTTAGTGTTAAAACAGTAAAGGATCGTAAAGCCAAAATCCCAGTGTCATTTGTCTACCCGGTGTGACGAAACTAATGTGGTTTATCTAGAAACCACAAGGGCTGACCGAAATAGTTTACGTGTCTGCGGTATCTATTACCGGAAATAGTTTAGATTTTTCACTAGCCACTCCTAGCACATGTATTACTTGTTTTTCTATCCGCTCTACATTATTATTAAACGTCGTTTGCTAAAGAAAGTCTCTCGCGTGTTGTTACATGGTGGCAGCGAGTGGAGAGCTATAGTGGTACAATATTACACATAGTTTCTCATCAACGCAAGAGTAAAAAGAATGGCATCGGGATACTCCCTACCACCTCCAGCGCACCTCGAGATTCATGACTCGAACGCTGCGGAAAAGTGGAAAAAGTTCCTGTTAGCATGGGAAAACTACGCTCTCGCCACAGAGCTCAGCGAGAAGTCCCAGCCAGTACAAGTAGCCACACTCTTGACAGTGATAGGCGAAGAAGCAAGAGAGGTGTACTCCACCTTTAACGACTGGGTAAACGAGGGAGACGACAAGAAAATCGGACCAGTACTAAAGAAACTAGGAGATTACTGCGAACCGCGCAAGAACATTCCCTTCGAAAGATATCGCTTCAACCGACGTATTCAAGAGCCAGGAGAGACTTACGACCAGTATCGCACGGCACTTCGAAAGTTAGCCGAGGGTTGCAATTTTGCAACAATAACTCCCGAAGAAATACTTCGCGACCGCCTGTTGTTTGGAATTCGTGACAACAAACTCAGAGAGAGATTGTTAAGGGAGACAACATTAACACTCGCCAAAACAGACGAAATCTGCGGGGCATCCGAGAGCACAACTGCTCAGATGAAACTTATGGAAAAAGAAGAGAATCCATCAAGCACCGTAAATGCAGTCAGAGAAAAAAGCAAGAACCTTAAAGTGCCAAGAAAACGAAATCTCAAAGGCAAGGACTCCCAACACGGAAAGCCCAAAGAATGTGAGAGGTGTGGCTCTGTTCATGATCACGCAAAGAAAGAACAATGTCCGGCTTTCGGCAAGACGTGTTTGAAGTGTGGTAAACTATCGCATTTTGCAGCTAAATGTCGCAGTAAGAAACGAGACAACAACACTCGCACGTTTGTTAGAGCTGTCGACGACGATGTCAGCGAATCCGAGGTATTCTACGCCGACATGATATCAGCAGTAGATCTGGATGATTCCCAACTCGTGACACTAAAACTGGAGTCTGGCAATTATCTGCGGTTTCAACCGGACACTGGAGCACAGTGCAACGTAATTCCGGTGAGCCTCTACAAGAAAGCCACAAAAGACCACAAATTGGAGCGCGTGACACCACTGAACACTCAACTCTCAGCCTACGGTGGTTCGAAATTACAAGTTGTGGGCCAAGTTCGTATTACCGTGTGGCGTGACGACTACAGATGTCAGTTGGATTGTAAACTTGTTGACAACAACACAATCCGCCCCCTCCTTGGACGAAAAGCCTGTGTGGGCATGAAGATCATTACATACACTGACAATGATCAATTAAACAAACCACAAACAGGAAATGCCCCAGTGTACTCGCTCGAAACGGCAGCAAAAGTAACGCAAGCGCCCATTACCAAAATGGCCCTGATTAAGAAATACCCGCAAGTTTTCGGCGAAGGTGTCGGAAAGCTGGCCGGTGAACACCATATTAGAATTGACAGCACCGTTAACCCTGTACAGCACGCACCGCGTCGCGTACCTGTGGCACTCACAGCTAAAGTAAAAGAAACCTTAGAAGACTTGGAGAAACAGGAAATCATTGCACCCGTGACCTGTCCCACAGCATGGATAAGCTCCATGGTAACTGTACCGAAGAAAAACGGAAAACTACGCGTATGCCTGGACCCCAGGGACCTCAACCGTGCCGTCCAACGCGAGCACTACCCTCTCCCAACAATTGAAGACATTGCTACTCGACTCCATGGCGCGAAAGTCTTCACAAAGCTCGATGTACGAAACGGATTCTGGCATGTGGTCCTTGATGCAGAGTCGTCCTACCTGACAACCTTTCACACCCCGTTTGGACGTTACCGTTGGCGACGCCTGCCTTTCGGTATCAGCTCAGCTCCTGAAGTCTTCCAACGCAAAATGCACGAGCTCATTGAAGGACTTTCAGGCATCGAAGTCGTGGCAGATGATTTTATCGCAATTGGTTGCGGAAACACAGTTGAAGAGGCCATTGATGACCACGACACAGTCCTGATTAGATTCCTGGAACGCTGCAAAGAGCGAGGCGTTAAGCTCAACACGTACAAGCTCAACCTCCGACTAACGGAAGTCCCGTTCATCGGACACGTCGCCACAGACAAAGGTCTATGTGTAGACCCCGCCAAAGTCCGGGCGATCAGCGAAATGCCAGCACCCACAGACAAGGCCGGAGTTCAGAGATTGCTGGGACTCGCACAGTATCTCAGCAAGTTCCTACCACGTCTGTCTGACATCACAAAGCCATTAAGAGAACTCACCCAGAAAGACGTACAGTGGACCTGGGAAACTGCCCAAGAAGAGGCATTGGTGGCGCTAAAGAATGCTGTCATGACTACCCCAGTCTTGCGCTACTACAACCTAGAGGAAGAAGTCACGCTCCAGTGTGACGCCTCTCAGTTTGGGTTAGGCGCCGCCCTATTACAAAACGGACAGCCGGTGGCCTACGCATCGCGTGCTCTTACAGATGCAGAAACTCGCTATGCCCAAATAGAAAAGGAACTGCTCGCAATCGTTTTTGCGTGCGAACGTTTTGAGCCGTATGTGTACGGCCGTGACGAAGTCCATGTGGAAAGCGACCACCAGCCCTTAGAGTCAATCTTTCTAAAGCCACTCCACTCAGCACCTAAGCGACTCCAGCGAATGTTGCTGAGACTCCAAAAGTACAGCCTTCGAGTGACTTACAAGAAAGGTCACGACATGTTTCTGGCCGACACCCTGAGCAGAGCTTTCCTCCCAGAGGTCAACGCCTGTGAGTTCACGCAAGAGCTCGAGGAAGTGGATCACACAGCCTCACTACCAGTCAGTGACGAGCGTTGGCAGCAGATCAGACATGCATCGGCAGATGATCCTGTGTTACAGCAGCTACGTGCTACTATACGCCGGGGATGGCCAGAAACCAGATCCGAAATTCCGGAATGTCTCTACCCCTACTTCGACATGAGAGATGTGCTGACTGTCCAGAACGAACTCGTCTTCAAAGGACAACTTCTCGTAGTACCAGCCTCCCTACGTAAGGAGCTTATGGCAGTGGTACACAGCTCGCATATTGGCGTTGAAGGGTGTATACGCAGAGCACGTGATACCCTCTACTGGCCCCGCATGGCAACCGAGCTACGAGAGTACATCTCGAAGTGTGACGTATGCCTAGCCCACCGCACCGGACAAGCCAAGGAAACACTCGTACAGCACGAAGTGGTGGCCCGTCCCTGGTCCAAAGTCGCCGCTGATCTTTGTGAGCTAGACAACCGCACACTCCTAGTCATCACTGACTACTACAGTAACTTCATAGAAGTTGCTCGACTCAACACCGCGACGTCACGCAACGTCATCAAAGAAATGAAAGCCGTATTTGCCAGGTATGGCATTCCAGACGTCCTCGTGACGGATAACGGTCCCCAGTTTGCATCCGCTGAATTCGCTGTCTTCGCGAAAACCTGGATGTTCAAACACAGTACTTCATCACCCTACCATCCACAGTCAAATGGAAAGGCTGAGAACGCCGTGAAAACTGTGAAACGCCTGTTTACCAAGTGTAAAGAGTCTGGCCAATCAGAGTTCCTAGCACTGTTAGATTGGCGGAACACCCCGACTGAAGGAATTGGCACCAGCCCCGCCCAGCGTCTAATGGGACGTCGCTGCAAGACCCTCCTTCCTGTCGCCGGTACCCTGTTACAGCCTCGTTACTCAACAGAAGAGGAGACACGCGCGCTTATTGGCAACAAACAGCGGCAGCAGCACTACTACAACAAGCATGCAAGGCCGGCACTGCGACCAATCGGACAAGGTGAAACCGTGCGCATGAAACTACCTGGTCAGAAAACCTGGAGCGCTGGTACCTGCATGGCACAAGCTGGTCCGCGTAGCTACGATGTGAAAGTCGGTGAGACTGTATACCGTCGCAACCGCCGCCAGCTGATTCAGTCCAAAGAACCTCCCATTGTAGACTGCAGCGAGCCAGAACCTTCTACATCATGTGCAGAGACAAAACCTCAACACATTGAACTAGCCAATCAGCCGCTGACCCAAGCATCCAGCACCCCTGACTCACAACCTGTTAGTATACGCAAATCACAACGTACCCGCAGACCACCTGCTCACCTAAAGGACTTTGTCACCAAATGAACTATTAGTTCCTCTAAATACTTGTTGATTCGATCTTGATTTATTAGGAAACACATGTAGCTTACTTTCTTTATAGGAGGAAAGATGTGACGAAACTAATGTGGTTTATCTAGAAACCACAAGGGCTGACCGAAATAGTTTACGTGTCTGCGGTATCTATTACCGGAAATAGTTTAGATTTTTCACTAGCCACTCCTAGCACATGTATTACTTGTTTTTCTATCCGCTCTACATTATTATTAAACGTCGTTTGCTAAAGAAAGTCTCTCGCGTGTTGTTACACCCGGACGGTGTTTTTGTGTCTTTACCATTTGTCCCCGGACAGGCTTGGTTGTCAGTACTGCTTGCTTTTACACTTAAACTAATATTGCGTGTTTCGTATCCTGTGAGATTCCTAGGAATCGCCATTAATTCTCACTTTCATTGGTTTGCTTCCTGGCATTCAAAGGGGGAAGGGGACGGGGAGTTTAGGTACAAGGAATTTGAGTGCATAACATGAGGGTGTGTCCACACACGAAAATTTCCCCTACCCCTACCCCGGTCAGGCAGGCTCTACTGACACGTTCATCTTTCCGGAAGAGTTCCAAGAAATTATAAGCGAAGCCTCTGCCCTTAAACCAATTTTCATGGTTGGGAATTTTTTTAATGATGATGATAATCAATTTATATAGCGCACTTTTTCATATGAATATGTTCAAAGGCGCTTTACACTTTTATTGGGTGAGATCGGACGTCAGCATGTAAGGTGCCTCTGGCTGCTGCCATCAGTCCATAGGTGATCTCACCCACCCACCCTACCCATGCATGAATTGTCAGATGAAACCAGACGTAGAGATAGACCACCACACTCGGAACTACGTCCCCTACTCTTTTCGAACAGTGTGTGGGTTCTTTGACGTCCCACAGATTATTAGGAACAAGTATTGTGAGACGGGTCCAACGGTTTATCGTCCTTATCCGAGAAGACTAGAAAGTCTAACCATTTACAGATGTCATTACAAAGGCAGCACTTTCTCCTCAGTTATTTAAGATCCTTCAAATTCCTAGCTTTCTGGGAATCTATTTACAAGTGCAAAGCCTGTTGTTGCAAAGTCAGTGTTGAAAGTATTATTTACTCAAGGTGCCTGTAGTCGTATCTAACTTGTAGTACTTGTTTAGCTCTCTTAGGGAATTAAATCTTGAAGGCAACCAACTTGGTGCAATGCCAGTTGGTGCTCTACACCTAAACCTAAAGTTTCTTGGAATAAAGAACAACTTTTTACATCCACTGCTGTGGAGAGAGACAGCAAATAATCAACCTCAGGTGAGTCTTAGATCATTAAAGGTTCTGCTGCTGTTGTAGTAATCGTGGGTGGGGGGGGGGGGGGTGGGGGAGGGTTACCCTAGGATTTTTTGGGTGGGGATGTGCTGCTGGGACCCTGGAACCATCAGCCAATAGCAGACCTAGTTCAGGTCAATTTTGCTGCCCCATAAATGATACTAGACTAAACTCCCAAAATCCCCCGTGTATTCTGTAGTGTTTCCAATGATAGCCACCTATTGACGCTTTCTTTGCTATTGCAAAAATCCCGGTCCCCTAGTCTAAACTAAAATCGTTAACCAAATGACGTGGTTTATGGAAAATGATACCCTATTGTAGACTCAAACTCTTTGATTTATCTACCCTATCACAGAATAAACTGCATGCTTCATTATGGTTTCCCTGACTAATCCCCACCATACGCAGTTATCGTAATACGAGGACTGTATACTCTCAGTAGTCCATTGAGTCTGTTAACTGGTGTTATATATTATTATAGTTTTCCTAGTCACGTTTTTAGTATGTGGCTTTTTAGTCGGTTTTAGCTTTTTATATTTTATGTTTTCTTTTATTACCAAGTTTTTATATGTATAGACTTATTGAGATAATATTATATAGCTGTAATTATTATAGATTTTCTTTATACACGTTCGTATTTCGAACGAGTTTTTTAGCTCTTGGACGAAACGTGTTAAAATAAATGATTGATTGATTGTATAAAGAACGCTGCATAGTTGGCCAGCCCACAGTAATATTAAACGTGTTTTTCTTTTCCTTTTTACCCAGAGCCTTGGGGATATGTCGGCCCTGGCAGTGGTCAAAGCTGCAATAAACTATAAGGCCGTTGACCTTCTACCAAAAGCGCTGCAAGATTTTCTTGGAAAGTGAGTAGAACCAACATGAGATGCACTGGTCAATTGTCCCCCTCCCCACCCGCCTCAGGCCCGTTACTTCTGAGAGTTTCATTCTCAAGGGAAACGGCGGTGACTCTGCAGTGATTGCGCGCCTCCACCCTCAGGAAATATGCCTTTAGAATCTCTCTGTGGTACCCGTGGGGGAATTTTCTTCATCGTTTCACTTTGTAACACTATTCCGAAACTCAAATATGGCGGGTATATTACAGCGTGGAATGGAGTCCTTTTCAGGACGCTAAAGCAAAACAAGGGACTTAGTCAGCTCAGCGAAAAATGTTAATTCTTTGAGTAGCATAAAATGGGGAGATCATCTCATTTTGGCGTTGTTTTTTACAAGATGATTTTACTGATAGTTTTAATTTGTTTTTTTTTTCTGTTTTGTTTCAGCCCAGGTCAGTGCGATTGCTGTGGAGGTCCTTTGTATGGCCAGGGCTTACGAGTTATCCGAGCACCTCGCGAAATCTTCGGCATTAAAAACCTGCCTTTTCTCTTTAGAGCTTGCTCACAAACATGCAGAAAACAATTTGCTAAGGACTCATGTTCAATTCAGCAGTGGTTTAGGAGAAACACAGCGTTGACATCGATAGAAGAAACAGATTAAAACGATGAGTTTATAGCTCGAATAACACACAAAACACGTCTTCTGATTCTTTCTGCAGAATCTTTTATATTTCAAATTTTATTTCTTGGCGGTATTTTGGTGCGATGCTGTATCAGTAAAATTATTTGATATTGTTATAGGGAACGATGGGAAGCAGAGAATGCACTTATGGCAAGGCTTGGAGAAACGTGTAAAAACCGGGAAAATTTCAAACGTTTAAATTTATCGTTCCGAGTGCGGCGGAATATACCAGCAAACTTAGTTTAAATTTAGTATTCCGAATAGCGCTGAGAATTAATTGAATTTATAGCCTATGTTAGGTGCCGAGTTTGCATTCGACTTAATAGAAGATAGCTCTAAAATTCACCAAGAATAACGGGAGTTTTGCCATTAGCCCTATATTCGTGGTTTATTTAAAGTGATCATACTTATTTTTGTACAGGGTAAATTTATGGAGGAGATAAGATAACTACGAGAATGCGTATATAGAAAATTTTTTGTATAAGAGAACGCAGTCAAACCTACATCAAAGCAGATTCAGCAAACTTGAATATTTATACCCTCGGTGAGAGTGGATATCTATGTATATGTTGTTTATATTAGTTGCTGGAAGAAAGCATTGTGGTATTTTTGTAATACTTTATTACGACATGTAGGGATGACTATTTTTATCGACAAAGAATATACCACTTTCATTGACTGTTGAACTGTTTCTTGAAGTAGAGTCGATCTTTATTTAGAATACTTAGGCAAAAAAAATGAGAAAGTAAGGCCTTTGACAATGGAGTCTTCTTTTTGTGCCTAATTTTGTGGACAAAAAGAAATAAGAACGCCATAATAAACGAAGACTAAAGAATCGGGGGAAAGCCTGATGAAGAGCAAGCCCTAGGAAGTTTGTTAGAAAAACCAAGGGGGAGGGAGGGCTCGGCCCCGTAGCCAGATTGAGAGCCGTCCTGGATTTTCGGACCACTAGACCACGCCGACGTCACTGCCTGGTGTCATGGAAAAAATTGGGATGTATATTGTTCCATTTTTTTTTATTTTCAAAGTGAGCATGCGCATCCTGTTATGTTAAGCACAGCCTGGTACAAACTATTCCACAAGGAATTTCATTATGATAAGCGTTAGCGCGTATTGCTGCTGGTCCGGACAATAAATATTTAACATTTCCCGGAATGCATCAGTGTTAGGTTTAGGTTTCAGTGTTAGGTTTAGGTTTCAAAGTTCAGTTGATAGCTCAGTTGATAGTTCAGTTGCTCTAGCGTCGGTCATTAGTCAATTCACTTCGAACAATAAATTAATTTTCAAGCTTAGGAGATCCACTCTTCAGGTACAATATTTTCTTTTTATTTGTTTCAACTTGTACGATGATTTCTCGTTTGTTTTAAGAATTCCTTCATTATTTACATTCCTTTGTTTATTAGCATCTAGCGTAGCAAACCCCTTTTATTTCAGAATCTTTTCCAATAAAGATTAAAAGAAATCTCCTTGGCTTGGAGTGCGTTATTTCCCTCGTTACCAGCTGCATTTAATTTCGCACTTTCAACCGAAAGTATAATTCCACAAAAAAGGAAACTACTTTGGCAAAGAAAATATTCAATATCCTTTCTCTTGAAGCATCAGCTCCCGCTTCCCAAAATCGGTTTATTGGTTGAGCCGCGCATGTAACGTTTACAAAACTGAATCATCAACATATAGCGGAGGGTCCAAAATAGACTTTTCAAATCTCGCATCCCGCCACTATTTTTCATTCCATCCCGCCATCCCGCCGCAATAAACATTTGCATGTCGATCCCGCCTGGCTAAACCCAAGTTACTATATCTCAACGTCGTATATCAACCAATGGAAAATTTATAGCCTTAACAATAATGATAATGTACTCACATAACGGAGAAGGGCAAAGACTTGGGCATATTTAGCCGGATTAAAAAGAAAAAACGTTTCAGTGTTCCTCGGTGTGTTTACAACTGAGACAAAAACTCCACTTACGGAGGATTTGAATTTTGCGCCTTTTAACGCGCGGTTTTATGAATCGATAGTTAACCTGTTGTATGACGTCCGACATCAGTAGAATCTCGGCAATAGCCCTTCGTTGGAGCGACTAACGAAGGGCTAACGCTCGAAACGTCAGCACCTCCCTTTTACCTTACAGTGGTATAACTTACTTAATCAACTCGTTTGATTTAACCAATTTCTTGTACGCAATTCTTAGTTCACTTGCACAAGCATTTGATAAACTCCGACTTTTAAAATGGAGATCTGGGCTCGTAAAGCTATCGGAACCTTCGAAAAACATGCCCCCTGGTAAGTAACTTCGTTTCAAAACTTACAGTACTTGTAATTTTACAGCTGCTTAAGACAAAGTTGTGTACATAACTGCGATGATCAATTAATGTCATTACATATTACTCCGCAGTTCAAATATATGGTCTTTCATATATTCATTTGCATCATTGTTCTCCATCCACGGGTATATTACGAACTCACAATATGTTGGTAGAGCACTGCTCCGGTATCGCAGAGGTCATGGGTTCGAATACCGTTCTGGCCTGATTTTTTTTAGGCTTTAATTTCACAGCTGCTTAAGTTGTGTACATAACTGCTATGATCAATCATTGTCATTACATATTACTCCGCAGTTCAAATATATGGTCTTTGTTTTTCATATATTCATTTGCATAGTACTTGTTATCTTAGACCATGTTGACGCACTCTCCAAAATAGCCCCCGGGGGGTACTCTTTTCACGCTTCTGGTATATGAATGGGTGGGGAAATCTGTCATTTAGGTATTTAAAAGGGCCTTTCATTAAAATATATCGAACACACATACCTTATGACTGTACTGTTCTAATTTATTGAACGCAGCGTGAAAATGACCGTGAGAAGATTTAATGATTTATTCGCAAGACGGGCCAGTTAGAGTAGTTACATTCTATCCGCGTGCTTGGTGGACTTCGAAATCAGTTTCTAAAATCAGTTTCTAAAATCAGTGTTCATGAGATGTAATATCGTTCATTCACTTCCTTCTGAGGGCTAGAAAGGGGATGCAGTGTTTTTAAGTAGGTTTGTAAAACGAGTACTATTTTCCAGTGGAAGGTATACGAAAGGGGTACAATTTGTCAATGGAAGGTATACGAAAGAGGTATCTTTTCAGTCAAAAATGGCATGTAAAAGAGTAAGGGCTCGAACTTCGGTGCGGAGCCTCCCCGCATTAATTTTTTTAGCACCACACCCCGGAAATAGCCGCCATGGTCATGTTCACAGCCTCATCCGTACTCAGCTTCGTTTTCAATTCAAGATGATGGAAGATTGTCTAGAGAGTATTTTAAGAAACTGGGTCTAGTTAGACCCATTCCCCATCGTTACTCCAACACGTCAACAAGTCCGCCTGACTCTTTCCTTACCCATCTTATGCACAGCGCTTCTTCGCAGCAGGAAAGCTGTAAACGAACAGGTTTGATTTGAAATGTTATTGTGGTTATAACCTCAGAAAGAAAGATGTCGTCGTTCCCTTTTTCTAAAAGTCCATTGGTGGTTCTATCTTTGCTCATAGTTGCAGTGTTCGCCTTGCGTTCCTTCATTGATGCATTCACCCATGTCGAATTTCTTAGGAGTCGTTCCGTCCTATCCGGTGTTGGAAATCAAATCACGATGCTTACTTATAATATATGGTTTTCCCCCAAGGACAGGCAGAAAAGAATGCAAGCCCTTGCTGAAATCGTGCACCGTTTGAAACCAGATATTTTAACTTTTCAGGAAGTTACTCCGAAAACCCTTGCGATCTTGCGCGAACAAAACTGGTTCCCTAGATACACCCTCAGTCCTCCTGAAGGCAAGACAAAAGAGAGTTATTTTGTAGTTATTTTAAGCTCATATCGCGTTTATAACTGGAACATCCACCCGTTTAAGAACTCAGATCACGGACGACAATTATTAACAGCGGTAGTCAACTACAAGCGTAACTCGACATTGAAGCTTGCTAATGGAACCAGTTTCGTAATTGCAACCTCCCACTTGGAGAGCTTAGCTCCCTCAACTAGGAAGCGAGAACAGCAGTTAAAGGAGTCCATACGGGTTTTGTCAAACTATAACAACGTTTGTTTAATGGGAGATATGAATATTGAAAGTGGAATCGATGGGGAAGTTGTGTTACCCTCGCCATGGATAGACGCATGGCTGACATTTTCCAAGGGCGTTGATGCCGATGGTAACACGTGGGACCCGAGAAATAACGTGTATGTGAACAAACCGGGCCGAAAAGAGCGACTTGATCGTGTATTCTGCAAACTTTCAGACTTCAAAGTAAAATCAATGAAAGTGGTTGGCAAGAAGTCGAAATCAGGTGTTCTGCCGAGTGATCATTTTGGCCTCTTTACTGTTTTGGAACATACGCAAGGCTGGAACAATAACGTGAAACATCAAGAAAATACAGAAGTTTATTTTAAGAGACCTGTAGGTTGGGAACGCTTGATTTAGCATTGGTGTCTTGAGCATGGATTAAATAATTATTGCATTTCTGAGAGCTCCACTTAGGTCCCTTGCTGTGGGTAGCTGGTGTAGTGGTTAGGGTGTTGGACTTCTGAGCAGGAGATCCGGAGTTTGAGCCTTGGTGCTGGCACTGTGTTGTTTCCTTAGACAAGAAACTTAACTCCACACTGTCTCTTTCCACGGAGGTGTATAAATAGGTACCAGCACTATAATGCTGGGGGGTTACCCCGCGCTGGACTAGCATCCCATCCAGGGAGGAGTAACAAAACTCCCAGGTGCTTCATGCTTCTGAAACCAGGATAAGCTTCTGCCATGTGGGCCCTAAGGTTGTGTGTGCATTTACCTTTAGGTCCCTAGCTAAATTCCTGTATGACGCCATATTTTATTATGCATGTTTGTAGCTGGAGTGTCTAGGATAACATTTGATAATAAATGGTTGTTTTCAAATAACAAACTGTGCAGCTACAGCATGCATGGTAAAGTATGGTGTTATACAGAAATTTGGCCTGATACTCCATGCCCACTTTGAACGCTACCTTCCTTAATGTTTGTAAGCCTCTATCGTGGTAGCTAGGATGTGCAGCCTTGAACCAGGCTTTAGGGCTTCTCTAATAATATTGTAACAATTTTCAGTGTGCCTAATCAAAGTTTGGAATTAAGCTTTACTATAGATTGTCATGCAATTATTGCTTTGTAGAAAAAGACCTCCAACCTTTCACTTTATCGGTTAGTGGAAGTGAAAAAAGTAAGGAAATTCAGGTGAAATCTTATGTGTTGATGGCAGTTTCCCAGGAGGCAGTGTGGCCGAGTGAGTGGTTAGGGTGCCAGACTTGTTATCTGGTCATGGTCCTGTGTTCAATTCCCGTCCTGACCACTACATGAATATGAATTACAGTAATCTCCAGTTTCAGATCCTCTACCAGGCTTGTAAATAGCCAACTAGTCCACCTCCCTTCTTAGTTAGTGTTTTTTATTCTGTATCTGAATGGATTTTACCCTGTTTAAATCAACTATTACCTACCTCCCACCAGTTGGGATTCTTAACAAAGTTTTTGTTTTTAGTTAGCATATGTGGTGGTAAATTCAGTTTAATCCTTGGTTTCAATTATATTTTCCTGTTTCAAACTCATTATCATACATTACCATACCAAAAACAAAGGAAGTTGCTCCCATCTAATTTGTCAATGAAAAATTTCTCCATTGCTTGTTGGCACAGCAAACAATCTACTGTACTTCTTCGACTCAGCCACAAACATTTTCCTCTAGGCCCATAACCTAATCTTTTTCTTCAGCGTATTTTATTTAACTGAGCTTCTAACTGAACCGCTTACATTTATAAAAACATTGAACAACATATGCATAACCCACAAGCTTATTATTATTTTTTTATTTGGCTTCCAAAGGCATGGTTGAGTCACTAATCAAAATCATTCTTTCAAACCAGTTTTTGCTTGACCCTTCAAATTTGCTCCAAAGATGTCTTCAAAAAGGCATTTTGGTGACTATTAGCAGGTCATACAGAGACAGTCTACTGCCTTTATTGAGAGATGCAGTAATAGAGGGAATAGTCCAACATTTAAGCTGTTAATTTAACGCTTTCCTACAAGAGTAGCTGGTTAATTTTTGGATAATTTTCATGATACTGCCCTATTACAAGACCTGTTACAGTTCAATTTTCTAAGGGATTTCGTAATATATAATATTTAGATGGGGCATGCTAATGACAGGAGTCCTAACGAATGGCCTTTACCAGCAGCTTTGCATAGATAACAGGTAAAGTTTCATGCAGACTTCAGTGGCTTTTTAAAGACCTCGTAAGCTACAACTTACGGTAGAACAGTCAATTTATTTATTTGTAATTCAGTGGTAGTTATTGTATTATGAATTCTTGTAAATTTTATAGCCTCTGGATGTGGCATAAATATGTACTTGAGTGTACATGTAACTGATGCGATAGCTGTGGATTAGTTGAAATATTTATCAGACAATCATGTCTGATAAAAAGAATCTAGATATTGATATTTATTTTTTTACTGAAGCATCTCAGCTGGCCGGAAACCCAAATCCTCGAATCTGATTGGCTAATTGCGTGCTCGTAACCGGTCCAGCTTTTTACGATACGGACCACGGTCCGGACTTTTATCCGCGCTATTCGCGGCAAATTAAAAAAAAAACAAACAGAAAAAATAAATAAGTTATTTACCGGTCTAGGTCGGTCCGTATGGGAAAAGACCGTGCCCTTGGTCTTGAGTACTCAAGACCTTGGGCACAGTTTTTTCCCATACGGACCTCCCGCCCGGTAAATAACATATATTTATTGTACGCCATCCCATTCAAGCCTGATATTTATTTGGTTGTTATCTTTGCAACTGCTCAAGTTGCATACACAAATGTGATGATCTTTCACTTTCCAAGTCTTTCTTCCACAGTTCACATATATGGAGTTTTTATATTTTCACATTCAAATCAAAGAAAAAGTAAACTAACATAATGTTAAAATACTCAAACGACCATCACAGTTTCTTAGCACAGGCCTTTAATTATTCAGTTCCTACTAGTTGACTGTTTAGGAAATTAAGTCAACTCAAACACAGTGCAGTGCTGAAATAAAATAATCTGACATTATATAAATGCCAAAGAAATACCAGATAAGCTTTCGCACATAAACATGATATCTTCACAAGTGAAATATCATGTCATTTTCTCACAAGATTACCGTCCCTAAGGTAACATGAAAATTGCACCCAACAATAATAAAGAAAAATGGTTTAGTATTTCATTGTCATTGGTGTTTATGTAATAAACACTACATAGGCATTTGGAGATTCAAAATTTCTTTCTTCATGTTGGAAAATGTTCCCCTTATTAGCCATCTACACTTGTGAAATATTTTTTAACATTCAGAGAGACATTCTGTACCTCTGCCCAGCTACGTAATATCCTCTAATTCTTCCAAACCAGGGTAACAGGCCAAAATTACTGGATTCTGCCTATGCATTCCCCAGCCCATAATGGATAAAGAACGTGTAGTGGTAATTAGTAAGAGGGGGGAACAACACGTGAAGGAGCAACTGTGTTTTTAAATTATATCCCATCAATAAACTGAGCAAGTGCTGCCTGCTTTTAAATTCTGCCCCAAAGAGCTGACAAATGAATAATGGTCACAAGAAGTTAGAAAATGCTATGTGACATTTTGTTGGTCATTGTGGATGATGTAGTTGTATGAACTTTTTCATTTCTCTCAATGAAGTCACTTGGATGTGGGTCTCAACATTTTGAAGACCAGCAGTTAGCAGTTGAAACATCACAATCCACATCCAAGTGACTGTGTTGTGAGACAAATGACAATTTTTAAACATGTTCAAAAATGTTCACACAAGCTTAGAGGCCTACACCACTGAACCTTAGTCTGGTTCCTATCACATCAATCACCAACTTGTATTACTTCCCCTTCACTGGCTTTTATTTTTTTTTTAGTACTCATTAAAACACCTTGGTGGAAACAAACAGAATAAAGTCAAAAAATGATGGAAAATTTAATATGCCATCACCAAGATTCTAACTCTGTTCCTCCTAGTGAGAAGCCAAATACAAAAACCTCCACTCTCCTGTGCACAATGTGTTTGACACCATAATAATCTGATGACAATTAAAAATAACAGTAGTACAATATGTCCTATCTAATGGGAAATAAAAAAATGTACACTTCTTCATATGTTAAGACTTCCCAAAGAGTGCACCTGTTGTCTAAATTTATTCCATTCCGTGCTGGTCAGTTAACCCTCTCACTTCCATAATGAGTAGCAATTCTCTTAATCAGTTGCAAGTTAGTGTGAAGAACTAACTGTTATATTGATTAATTGTACTAGATTGATAATATTTTTTAATATCTCGTCATTCTGTTTGCTTGCCAATCTTTTCTAGCATGATATGCATACTCATCATTCCTGGCAATGAAAGGGTCACACTCTTATGTGTAAGGTCAATATTATGGCTGACAAACTATATAAACAATTGTAAAATAATATGGACAGATTTACTGAAATGATGAATGTACAATACTCTACTTCAACTTCTCTAGGTATCTCAACACTCTAAAGAAGTCTTGGAATCTTAAATCTATTCAAAATATAATGATTCAAAGTCTCTATGTCAAACCTTTTGGGTTTGAAAGCCACGCCAAAAGTCTACTAATTCCTGTCTTGCAACCTCTTAGATATGTACTAATGCATTATGAGGATAGTTTCTAAAGAAACTGGTGCTGCGTTGGTGGGGAATTGAAACAGAAGAAATTTGGATAATCAAACAAATTGATAAAGTAAGTTATACCACCATACCTCTCTTATACCTTACGGTGGTATAACTTACTTTATCAATTTGTTTGATTATCCCAATTTCTTGTGTACTAATGCATTACATGCATAATGAATCTCAAATATCAAAGATTATACTAAAATTAATTTTGGGTACCCAAAGAAAAATTGGTATAGTTCCTGAAAAGAAATGGTCCTAAATTAGCAGGGAATTGGAACACATACATGTCCAGTTATAAAACACTCTAAGGTAATAAAGAATTTGAAGATTAACTGTTTGATTTTTGTTCAGTGAAGTTGCAAACAATAACCTATTACATTTATTACCCTGCATTGGTATACTGCTAACTTACTTTATCAGCTGGTCAAAAGCCTTAAAGTTTGTGATGACTGGCTATTTTTACACTGTCTTCAGCCAACAATTTGTGATAGTTGAGCTGAAGTTTAATCTTACATTATTATGCAGCAAAAAAAAAATTATAGATTAGAATATTTTAACTATTAGAATAGTATTTACCAGTAACAATTAACCCTGTAAGCTCTAAGGGGCCTCGCTGGGACAAATAAAATCATCTGGCATTAGCCAGAGTAAAATCTATAAGGTCACTCTTAGGGGGTAAACGGTTTATTTAATCAATTTGGCCACTGACAGTTCCATGACCAGAAAAGATCACAAAATAAATCTCCTTGCTTTTCTATTTTGCCAGTAACATACTCAACTGAGGTTGAACCCTAATTGTGTGAACTAATTATCTAGAAGTATGTGCTCACACATATCTTTATCTTATCCTCACTTCCTCACTTCCCTGGAATTTTGGAGATTAGAGAGTTAAACAACTTGTTTATGCCAATGCTATGGCTTATGGGTTTTATTGTAAATTAAGTTACATATTCTTAGCTACTTATTCAGTCTGCCTTTCTTAAGGTCCTTCCTCCAAATCTACTTGTGACACGAAGTTTCCTTTTTGACAATTTCTTCTTTCCCTAAATGGTAACCTTTTATAACCTGCTGCAATCCTATTTCTGTGGTTCACTGAGAATGCAGGACAACAGGGATATGGAGCGCTAACCATTCCACAACAATTCTGGTTTAGGATTTTGGAATTTTTGTGCTGAATGAAACAATACTTTCCAATGGACAAACCTGCTTCAAGTTCCTGAGCATTCCTATATCTTCTGTGTGATTTTCAAACAAAAAGAAAGCTGAGACAAAACAGAAATGACCAAATGGAACATGCCATTTTGTTGGGCCAGACAGACCTGTCACTCAAGGCCATGCTCAAAGATTGTCCCAAATGTTCTGGTCGGAACAAACCAAAATGCACAATTCCATTTGCTTTGTAACAGAAATATCCAGATTTTTCAGTTGAATGAAAAGCGCCCTTGATGTGCTATAGGTTCAGGGACCTGTTGTCTTTCTTTGGAGAACCACAGCTTTGGCTGTGCGATGTTTGAAAATGTAATTAAAAGTTGCACTGCACCTCAAAATAAAAATAATGGGACATCTGTGTATGGTCTTGGAGCACCAATAAATTCTTCGATTCTGCTCAAGATGTTATAAAACCTGTCTTTTCCCAAATAATCAATCTGCCCATTTTCCCAAGCATGGCGGTGGGCAAGGTCTCTTGCCACAGGATCTAATTCAGTGGTTGTACCAGGGAGGTGTAGGGATGAGATACCTTCTGAAAGTTCTTGAACATCACTTGATTCATTCTGAAATGATAAATTTCAAGATAAAAATTGACGATGAAATAAACATGGAATTCAACTGATTCAATACCGTATAGAGATAAGAACATTATGTACAACAACAATGATACATAAATTAACAGAGGGCAAATAATAATACTAACATCATAATGTAAAAATACTAAAATATTAGAAAAAGTTGCTAGTTAATAAGGTAGTTAGTATAAGCAACAATATTTAAGGAATGTCACTTGAGCACTTAAAACTGTGCACTGGATTTTAGCACTGAGCTGGAAAAATTCACTGGTGAAAAAGTTGGAGACATCTGTTATAGTAAAACAACATTATTGGTCTGTTAATCTGTTAATCTTACATCGAAATAACCATTCCTACATTTACAACATTAGCTGGTCTTAGAATTTTGAAGAGATTAAGCATATCTGTCACATGAGCGTTACCCTCGTTCATAATTACATAAATATACACTATGTTTCACTAACAAAAATAACAACACTGTGGAAATGATGTGTTGTAGTTTGCACTTTATATAACTTTTCAAAGTGTTAGTCATTGATGATTGGGTGATTTTTAATTGCCATAGTTAAAACCAAAACCAACTAAAAGTAATTATTTTAAACCAATCTCAAAAGATGTGCACAATCCTATGGACCAATCAGAACTTAATGCAAGTATATTTTACAACACCAAATACATAAGGCCAATTATGGTTTCAGTTTAACCTTTCATTGGCTTATAAAGTAGTACAAAACTCTTTAGCCAGTCACCTTTAGGAGTGGCGAATGGTACCTCCAAAATCTTGGGTCTCGCAAAATTTTTATACGATCTCAAAATCTTGGCAGTTTTTGCAAAAAGTCTTGACATCTTGTTTAAAGTGCATTTATTTCGGTCTCAAAGTTGCAGATTTGTTATTATCGCCAAGGGTCTCAAACAGTAGCTTCCACTATCGCTCTTGGACGAATGTACTGAAAGTTTATGTCTATTTTAACAATCCGAGATTAACAAGTCTCAAGCTCCATTTTTTTCGGCACAAGGTCTCAGGCTCAGATTTTCGGAAATCATTTAGTCTCGGTCTCAATGTTTTAAACAACGGTCTTGGCGTCTTGGCGAGTCTCAGATTTTACCATTTGCTATCTCTACCTTTTATAGTCATGCAAAATCAAAGCAGTGGATAAGTTACTTTCCAGTGCATCTATCTTCAGATGGCAAAAGCTTATTTACATTATATCTTTTACTTCAAAGTTAGTAAGACATTATATTGTTCTGACATAATTTATCAGTTTTAAAATTCAGTTAATTCAGACTTAGTAGATTGTAGCAGGAATTAGCAAGCCCTTGTGATGCAGACCTATCCAAAACACTTTTTAAAACATTTAACAACCAAAATCAAAGTTTTGTCGCACTAACACACTGTGTGGTTCAGCCTTTTCATTCATTCACAGAAAAGCTAGAGTACAGATTTTGAAACTGCACTTATTAGATTGCTTGTCTAATTGAAAGCAGAAGGGAGAACATACATGGCTGACATGAATACCTTGAATGTGTAATACAAATGAATAATTCTGGGTGCAAACGTAGACCTACACAAGTGACTTATGCAGCTGACAGAAATGGAAACAGCTTAAGTGTGTATTTGAAAACTGAGTAAGATTAAATGCTTGAGCATGATAGGAGAATAAGAATAATTGGTGACAAATAATGCCAGTGATAAAAAAAAAACTTATTGTGCACGAGGATAAAACATGGCTGGTTGCAATAAGAAATAAAAAGAACTGAATAACTGAAAAGAAAAAACAAAGCAAACAAGAGACATGACTGCAGAAAGCTAACACTACGCTGCTAAAATAACCACACTGCAGCAATGGATAACTTGTCATGCACCAACCAAACAAAAATAAAAGTGCCTACATCGTTAAATTCCTCTTGTTGGTTAACACTCTCAGAATGTCCTGTCTCCATCTCTTTATATTGTTCTAACCCTTGTTCAGGAGCAGTTGATGAATTGTTATCTGGTACGTAAGATGATGGTTCACAATGTTCTGGAAGAGGTGGTGGGGCTGATTCTTGAAAATGCTGTGCAGCTGGGGATGGAGGTGGTGGTTCAAAGTGTTGTGGGGGTGGGGGTGGTTGTTCAAAATGTTGAGGGGGTGGTATGTAAGGGGTTGGGTAGAAATGAGAGGGATTTTGGGGTGGTGATGGTTCGAAATTCTGTGGAGATGGAGGGGGTGGAGGTGGTGGCATGCATGGAGGTGGTTGATAGTGGTACTGGGGGGAAGGTGGTTGATAGTGGTACTGGGGGGGAGGTGGTTGATAGTGGTACTGAGGGGGTGGTTGGAAATGTTCTGCAGGAGAGTGATAAGTAGCTGGATGGGAACATTGTGGATAAGGAACACAAGGTGCAGGCTGGTAATGCTCACTGGGTGAACGCGATGAGTCGTCACACAGGTCCTCACGGCATTGCTAGATGCAAGACAAGCAAAAAACGTCCCTAAGTACACACTGCTGAAATAGCCTACGTGTAGCCGCACCCTCCCCCTGAAGGAAAAAACGGGAGGAGGGAACGTCTACGAAAACCTGACACAAATCGTGTTATGTGAAGTCACCCTTTAGCAAGAAAATGTGAAGTACTTTTTCATTGGTGAGCCATTTTCTCAATACTTACATGAACTCTGATTGGCTTAAGTCTGTTATAGTCTCGTGAGAACCATAAAAGAAAATGCCGAGCTAACCATGTTCTCGCACAACAACGAGCTATATCGCGGCTTTGACTTTTTCTTGAGCGGCTCTCGGAATAGAGAAATTTCATGGAGAACAGGAGAAAGCCATCGATTTGTTTCTTGAAAGGAAGGATATCTTCGTTTCTCTACCAACCGATTCCGGGAAGTCGATAATATTTCAAGTGATACCGTTGATGGCCTCTGCTCTTTGGTTTAAAAAAGTTGACAGGCCTACACGACTCCCGCTGTTCGCAAGTGTACGGTTTCTTTGCCTTTAGAGTTTGGGTCTCACGAGTATGTCCTTGAGCGATTTTCCTCTTTTGTACGAGATGATGGGAGGCTCTTTGTATATCTCACTTAGTAAAGGTTGATCCTGTATTAAATGCCATTTTTTCAATAAGATTCTTTTTAAATAGGCACCGTTAGGTGGTATTGTGTGACAAAAGGAAGAATTATCTTGTGGGTTCGTTTATTTTGTTGAAGAGCCGACTTTCTCTCTTCGAATTTCACTTCTGAGAGGACTTTATTCACCAGAATATCAGGATAACCTCTCGTGTAAAGGCGTGATCTGAATGCTACAATATTCACTTCAAAAGTATTTTTTGAAGAGTTAGTTCGAAGCAGCCTAAGTGCTTCGCCTTTGATGAAGCCTTTACTGACCCCTGGTGGGTGGCAGGAAGCGAAATGTGTGTACTGAAATGTTTCTGTCGGCTTGTAGTGAACGTGAGTTCGCAAGTCCAGGATAGATCTTTGTCTAAATCTATCGCCTTTGTAAACGCAAGTATCCAAGAACTTGCTAAATTCTCAAGCGCTAGACTTACATCAAACATAGTTTTCCTTCCGCTCTTAACCAAATATCTCTCATAATCCTTGTCGATCTCTTTAAAACAAAAAAGCACAATTGTAAACGGCCATAAATTGCAAATGTGTTCGAAAGAACAGGAACGTGATACCATTGTTTACACAATCAGGGAAAGTGCTGAGACATGCGTTTGCATAAATTAGAGTGACGTCACATAACACGATTTGTGTCAGGTTTTCGTAGACGTTCCCTCCTCCCGTTTTTTTTCCTTCGGGGGGAGGGTGCAGCTACACGTAGGCTATGCTGAAAAAGCGTGAAGGCGTGGGAAAGACCCAGACAAAAGCCAAAAAAGAACCTTGGTAGCAATACTTTGTGGATAATGCTTTGTAAAGTGGACTATTTGAAAAGAAAATGTACAACCTATTCTCTGAACTTCAGCAATTTAACATTTCTGGACTACTGATTTGCCAAGAAAGGAATTGAATGTAAACAGTGTATGCATGTAATTGGATGTTGATGCTCAAAATCTACTTTGCGGTTTCTGTTAAAGTCTGAAGAAGCTTTGAATGGGATTAAGCAGGATGGTTAATTCTTATTACCAACAACACCAACAAAATTATTTGTCTGACCAAATCAGGCATGCAAAACAAAACATAACAAAAAACAATTCAAGTTGCTTAGAAAGAGTGAAGCAGTTGGCAAAAACTGAATTCCAACTGAACTTTGATGTACTTCCTTACAACTTCAAAATTAGCCTCTTGCGTTGGTTAAAATTAATGTTGCATACATTATAACTAGATTTCCACAGTAAAATAAAAATAGATTATTAATTAAAAATGCTCATATCAGGCTTTAACAAATCTAAATGACTGCTTAAAATTACAAGCCTCAAATGTCTATTATAACAAACACTTTGCTTGCGACTATATATTTCATTCTACTAGGAATTGCATTTATGTTACATGTCTTTAACACTTAAAGATGATGATACATGTACATTTATTTTGCATTAAGCAAACATTTATTGTTAAGCAAAGCATAATACAATCATCACACACAGGGAAAAAACAGCATTTGGTTTTAAAACACTTATTGAAAAGTAATAAGTAATAGAAGAAAAGTCATAATTATTAATAAAAAATATTATCTTAAGCACAGATATTATTATTATTATTATTACTATTATTATTATTATTATTATTATTATTATTATTATTATTAGTAAAATTAATAAATTACATACGTTAATTGCTGGGCAAATCAAAAGAGAGACGGACCCAAATTTAAGGTCTTTCCAAACCCTCCATCACTTGCCTGATGGAATCAGAAACCCATTAAGACTTGAAGTGTGTAACTGCCTCAGAATGTCTTCGACCACAGCTTCTCCACTTTTAAGCAACCAAGTACCATATTTGGGAAGCAAAAGCAACCTAATCATTTAATCAAACTGGCTACAGTAGTCTGACATACTTACTGGGAAATGTGCGTCTCTGTCAAAAATATGGCGGACATGTCGCTGTTGTACATGGAAGTTGTTTATGGCAAGCCACAGAAGCAGAACAGTGCCAACAAGCTCAAAGAGAGGGGGAACCAGTTTCCAAATATGGTACTGACCAATTATTGAATCTGAACAAGCTGTGAATGCACTTTACACATTTTAAGTCTTACGGGTTTCTCATGGAACTTTAAAGCATCCCATTCAGTCCTATTACCAATATCAATTCAGGAGCTGTACGAGAAAGGGTGTAAGTTGGTTTTGTTTTTTTGCTGCATTGACCCAGATTTTTTAATGTGGACTTGTTTTTGTGTGATAAGCAATGTCCAGCAATTATTATCATACACCCCACACAAAGGGGACGTAGTTCCCGGTGTTGTGGTCTATCTCTTATCTAATGGTTAAATGCTCGGAGAAATTAGCTGCATAAAGCTACTCTAAAAATCCGAGGGTAAATAAAGTAATGTATGTATGTATGTAAGGACAACATAAATCAAAGAAAGTTAGATACAGGATCACTCTGAGATTGAAAGTTATCCACAACAGAATAATGACAATAGAAGGGCTTACAGTGAGCCAAGAACTTGACCGTAATGTTACTTTAAAAATGAAATTGCTTCGAAAACCAACAATATGACTAACAACTGCAGGGTAAATAAGACTGTGTTAAGAACAGCATAATGATTTACAAAGATTCAACATAGTCCTAAGAAGGGTTTTTAAAGAACAGTAAATATACAGCATGATTTATGCTAGTAATACAGTAATGATAAAAAAAAACACATTTAATACAAACACCTATTAGTATACTTACTGCTACGAACATGGTCTGTTTGTATAAATCTCAACACAGATATCAATATTCAATAGATGGACTTATCAAAATTCCAATACACTTCCAGAACTTTGTCAAAGACATGTTGTGAATGTATGGTATGTTTGATTTCTGCTAAATGAACCATACAGTAACTGTTCAAAACTCAACCAACAAATTTTTTTTGTTTTTAAAAACAAAATAAATAATGGGTGATGATCATTAAGGTTTTTCATCAAACTTGTTCCAAATGAAATTTGGGACTTATTTTCAAGAAGTAATAAGTCTTTCTAACAATACTCAAACCAATTACCTCAAGAGTCAATTAATGGGTTAAATTTTTGCCCTTACTTTTTTCATGGCTTAAGTTTTCAACAAAATGTTAAGGTTGTAGAAAAGCTCTTCCCTAACAAAGTGGTCAGCTTTTTAATTACAACTTTTCTGTTCAATGCAGCTAAAACCGAAAAGGATACAGCACTTCATTCCAGAGATTGATCATTAGATTTCAACTTCTAATCTGTTGCCAGAGAAAAGCTTCTACATATATAGCTATGGCAGGTTTCCTAAAGACCTACCAAAACAGACCGCAGATTCCAAGAACTGGCAAAGTTTCCAAGGACACCTTTCTAAATTAATAAGACATTCAGTTACTTACCCTCATTCCAGGTTGGACAAAAGTCAGGAATATGTCCCACCAAAGATTCAAATACAGTGCCTCATGGGGAACCATCCCACGCCCCATCGATGGGGTATACACATTGCCAGTGGCTGGATTGTAGGTGTAATGCCAGGGCTTAAGGGGACCAATGAAGTGAACAATTCTCACATCCTGACCGAATCTACAACAGAAAAAAGGAAAGAACTAAAATCGCAATATTATGATTAAGACTTAGATTGCCAGCTGACATTTATAATATATACTTCACACAGTCTGCACATAGTTCACTATAACCCAAAATTATGCATTGAGTACACTGTAATTGCTTCAGGGTTGTCACTACGATTTCACGTTGCTGGGTATTTGTTGTTAGTTGCCGGGGAAAGCAGTTATGGAGCACGCTTATCTCCTTTTTAATGTACAATTTTCGGGTGCTCGTTTGGTTTAATATAATGACGAAAGTAGCCGGGGGTCCTACCCTGAGTAGTCGGGGGAAATCCCTGGCCCCCGGCTCTAATTGACAACCCTGTTGCTTCATAAGAAATATTGCAGGCACAGACTGGGGAAATCAGTACAATACTACTGTATCAATACTTTTGCAATACGCAATGCAATTTTGACTATGAAGGTATTCCAAATAACCCACGTTATAATAAATCCTATTTTGTGATACTGTTAAGGGTCCTTTTTCCATTTAGCAATCAAGAATCTGATGCCACTCACTATATTTTCATTGCTTGAGTGCAAAAAAGCTTAGTTTTTACTTTTCATCCCAGGGAAGAGTGCCACTTTGGAATGTAAAGTACTGTTTGTATGGAAGGTCAGGCATTGGGAAATTGAGTGAGAAATGAAAGGCTATACCAAGTTGTCAGTTGGTCCCTTGTTCAAAGTTAAATGAAACTGTGGTAGTTACACAAATTAACATTGTTATTAAAGTGTAAGATAGTGTTTCTTACTGTTGATATGCTGGAGCATAGGTATAACTTGCATTGGAATTCATGTTATAGACAAAGGACAGATGACGAGAAATATCAGAAGTTCTCCAGTCTCTGAAGAAGGAATTGAGCAAACCTTGATCCCCACCTGAGAGATTTAAGAAATAAAAAAAAACAGATGTTTGAAGATTCCAAAGCAAACCAACTATTTTACCATTCTCATGGTAGCCAAATATCATTTTAAGGCTTAGGGGATTGTTTGTTTAGTTTATTACATGTATAAACCAGAACTGGTAATTGGTTCTGTCCCAGGCGTCTAACTTTCCCTAAACACCTACCTATAGAGTACTAAAGTGTGACGCCACAAATATCTCAATTTTTGAAATTATGGGATTTATTAAGATGTTTGCAAAGAGCATGATGAAAAATGCCTACAGGCCAAAAATCAGCCTCTCGTTTCAATTTTGGAGTGAGATATTGCAACTTTTACGCTCCAATGATTCCATACAAATCCTTTTAATTTTGTCTCTGTTCTAAACGTTTGCAGGAGTCCATTACCCGGAGCGTGCAACTGCTATGGGTTCATGCAATGGTGTTTTCACAAGTAAGGTTATTTTTAGAGCGGCTTCTCCCGTGAAAAAAAGTTGTTTCCACTGTCTCAGTTATCTCATCGGAGCTACTATTCTCTGTGTAAATACCTTGAGTATCATCAGAAATGCAATCCGAACACTCTGATGAAGACTTGTGTATGTCGGCTATGTTCGTTGTCGCTACAGGCGATTATCATGCTATATATCAATCATGCACTAGCTTGTGATTGGCTCTCCCAAACCAATTCATGGGAGAGATGATCTAAAAATAACCTTACTTGTGAAAACGCTGTTTCACAGACCTAGTATGGGAGTTGCATGCTCCGAGTAATGGGCTCCTGACGTTTGGAACCAAGACAAAATTAGAAGGATTTGTATGGAATTACTGGAGTGTAAAAGTTGCAATATCTCACTCCAAAATTGAAATGAGAGGCTGATTTTTGGCCTGTAGGGATTTTTCATCATGCTCCTTTGAAATGTCTCAATAAATCCCATAACTTAAGAAATTTAGTTTCTGTGATATCTTCACTTTAGTACTCTATGGCAGCTCCATTTTTCTCAGCCCCAGGGGTATTGTTTACTTTGTTATATGCTATGGGAGCTGCGACCTCAAGTAATGGACAGTTGGTTTTAAGCTGAATATTATTGAACTGAAATTGAAGTTGAAGATTGAACTTTGCAATATCAAGTTGAAAAATTGCAAATTGAAGCAAATGTGATGTAAGCTTGACAAAGATTTACAAGCATCAACAGGATTTGAGCTTGTGACCTGAATATGTTAATAAGTAACAGATGTGTGCAATAATTACATACAGTATGTTGTGGTTCAATTTTATCCTTGGTTTAAATTTTACTTTCCTTTGTTGTTGGGTATGGTAATGAAGGATAATTAGTTCAAATCAAAGGAAAACAAATTAAACCAAACATAAGGTTGACACATCACAAGTACAACTGGTTCAATAATGATAATAATTATTACAAATGAAGATAATTTTCACCGTCGAAACTGCCATGCTCCATAGCAAACTGTAGAAGAGCTTCATGTGTTGCTGTCGATGGTTCAAACACAAACACACCAGAATTGAAACAATCAGGCCAACCAATATCTGGTACAGCAGAGAGCTCATCTCTTTCAAAGAGTTCATCACAGTTTTGGACAATAAGAGTGTCAGCATCTAAGAATACGCATTTTCTATACTGAGTCAAACTCCAGCAGTGGATCTTTGTAAAAGTTATTCCAAGCTCGGGCCTTGTCAGTAGAGCCAAGTGGGCTGCATCATTACTGTCCAGCAAATCTACTATTTCAAGATGGTCCCAGACTCTTGCAAGCTCTTGTCTGTAACAGAGGAAAATAATAATGTTTGAAAAACTAAACACTAAAAAAACAATTACCTGGGATGTTTTCCTCAATGTTATTTAAGGTTATTTACTTTGTGCAAATTCCCTTTTTTTCCGAGACATTTATGAACAAAGTGAATAACCTTCAAGAAAAGGGGGCACGATTTCCACATCACTAACTTCCTTCTGCACACTGCAGCTGTACTCTTTAGTTCTTTGAAATCAAGAAATGTTTGCAAATGCCTCACCCCAAACAATTCATCAACAGCACCCATAATAAATGAAGTACAGGATGATACAGAAATCCAACCACTTTTTAAGATTCTCCTTGACCTTGTCATGACCACATAGAAGCATTACAAACAGTGATCTAATGCAAATTTCAGTTTCAGTGTTATGGACAAAGAACATTCCATTATACAGAGGTCAAAGTCTAGTATAGTTTGGACAAAAAATAGGGAAAAGCAAACTCCCTCAATATATTAATCTAAAGCAATAAAAAAGGTAAGTTTAAAAGCTTCATATTAGTTCTTACTGTTTTCCATTTAGTTTCTTTGCTGTGAAGTACTCTTCTCAATTTTTAAATCAATACAGTCTCACAACTTGCAGGTTGTAGATAAATAAGTTATATTTTATTGATGAAAAACCCAAAAGCAAGAGAAACAGTGACATATCTACAGTCTATTTATCACAGGAAACACATCCCTCAAAGTCAAAAGCGGCATATGTTAAACTGGTACACCATGTGTGCCAATATTTTGGTTTTAATTTGAAATTGAGAATTAAAAATTCATTCAATGCAGCAGTCTGCCTGCCTCAATATGGATGAACATGTCTCAGATCAGCTTGCCAACAAAGCTGCAAAGGAAGGTCATAAATTCCGTTGACTGTCAAATTGATATCTTCTGCTAATCCTCAACCTCCCTCTATGAAAGCATGATGAGGGGCATGCATTAGAAACACTCACTGGATGTATAAATGGTACAAAATTTGTACATTCGACAAATGCACGAAGTACAAAAAAAATATAAAAAAAAATAAAAATAAATTTTTTAGCCTTAAACCCTTTTACCGATCGCAATGGAGGCAAAAATAAACTAAGAATTGTACCGGCTGAAACCATGCTGACAAAATTGCGCGCCCCGCAAGGTTGAAATGTCAATTTTAACGGAAAATTTATGCACCGAAATAAAATCTAAACATGGGTGTAGCCTAAATGCAGAGGGAGGACAGGTAAAATTTCTTCAAAACATGGAATGATACAAAGTTTTCGTGAAAGCAAATATTCTAAACAGACAAGCTGATGAAAGAGGAGAATAAATAGCACACTAACAGGCATGAATCCTGCAAGAACAATTTACGTTTAATCGAAATCGGTTTCTTTTTGTTTTTAAGCCCAAAACATACAAACAGCAATCAATTCGAATGAACCACATTAATTGCACTGAAGGATATGCACGTACCTTGTTTGCTCAGGGACCTCTTTTGCCACAAGAAGAGCCAGTTTACGAGTTGTATTGACACGTCGCAGGGAGTAGCCAAGAACGAGGGCGCCATTCGCGTAGCCATTGTTAGTAACTAAGCTGACAAAAGCTTGGTCTTCCACTACGTTTCCAGACATTGATCCCTTCTATGCGATCAAAAATGAAATCGAAAGATAATAACCGGCCAGAATTTAGCGGAGTAAGTGAGCAGACAAACCATGAACCCCGTTGATTTTGCACATGATGGATGGGTGATTTTAGACCCTCGTGGATAGGGCGACTACTCCCCCTACTCCTGATAGTCCCATTTTATCCTTCCCTAGCATAGTAAGTCAAGGTTTGCTGTTTTGTATACGAGGCTTTGCCGGGACTCGTAGCAACCAGTAAGTCAATGATGTTGTGTGTTCGTCAGAAGTGACGGTAAAAGTCAAAACTGGGTTACTTTTCTTTTGTATTTCTCCCTTTGAATTTGAAGTTAAGTGGAAATCTGTCGAAGTTAAAATGGACGATTGATAAAACGTACGTTTTTTTTCTGATACAGGACGAGAAGGAAGCATTTGGCCTCGGTATTCAAGTTTGACAGCTAGCATTACAGATCTGATTGCAGTTAACTAAATTATTTGTCGGGTTTGCGAATTCCTAGACTAAAATGAGTCGTAGCAACGAAAATGAAGAAGGTACAAAGGAGTCAACTGTTGAAGAAGAGTTGTTGCCACGATCGGAATCAAGTGCTTCGTCTGTTATTAGTCGAACTAGCTCTCCAGAACAAACCCACCAAGGAATTCTTACTCAAGAAGTCCAAAATGTTGGTGAAGAACACATATCTGAAATAGCAGACGTGGCTGCAAGAGGGATTATAAACCCTAATAAGATTACGGATCTTCCAGTGCAGTCCGGTATTCGGGGGATGTTGATAGCTTCATTAGGTCGCGACGTTGATAGAGCTTCTAACTCGGACCCAATCCAAGAAAAAACGTTGGAAGAAACGCATGACGTTCAGGAAGATTTGAAAGGATTGACGACGGTAGAACCGTCTCTGTTACCAGACACAACGCAACAAGAAGAAAATGTCTTTTTAGATGATGAGCTGTCTCCTAGTAGACCATCGTCCGCGAGTTCAAGCTCCTCTCAAGAACCAGGTGAACGGAACAAGAATGGCATTTCTTTTCAAGATAACACTGAAGTCGAAAGCAATTTTGTAACTCGTCCAGGTACTGTTGATGTGGTGTCAATCTCCACACAAACAAAATGGAGTTGGCTGAAGGATGTGGAACTTTACCAAGAAATTTTAACTGCTAAAAAACCCGAATGGGCAGATAGAACAGAAAGAAAGTTGTCAAAAGATGGTTCCAAGTCACCTTCAGGTAACAAAAGTTAACAAATCAGGGCTAGCTGTCACTAAGGCCCAGGGGCCGGGGATTCCCCCAGGTGACTGCAAATCTGAGCCCTGGCTACTTTGACACAAAACCAAAATATTAGTCACAAAAGTAAGTTTTTGTCCCCAGCTACTTTTTTCATTTCCTTGCCTACTTGAAAAATTAGTTGTAGCCCTACACATTTAAACCCTTATTCACCAAAGTGACCAATGCATAGCTTCTCCTTACAATATCAATACAGTCTCAAGTAAATGGATATTGAGAATTGAGAAAATTGTCAAGGTCATGGTGTTGTATTGTTCAAACACTTGATACTTGACACTGATTCATAAGGGGCTTTATAGTGCTCACTAAGGAGATTTGCTATTCAGATCTTGGAAGTGGAAGGTTTCAGTCATTGTTCCTGTTCCCTCCCTGGTGTTAAGGTTGGTTGATTAATGTTGGTCTTAATGAAAGAGGTGTGGTATAGTGATATTGCTGTTTATCACAGACTGGGGTCACATGGATATAAAATAATTACACCTTTTAGAAGGGTGCACCCATTCACTTTCCTAGTCAGCCCTTAACCCCAAGGCTGTTGATTGTCCTTTTTGACATTTCATTGCTTGAATATATAAACAAGACACAAGCAATGGAATGACATTTCATTGCTTGTGTTTTTGGAATGATTTCTGGACAGGTCCCCACGTACTTCATTATGCATGCTGTAGTTGAATTGTCTTGGGAAGTGCATGTGCAAATATTTCTTGTACGGCAACAGCTTGCATAATGAAATGGGGATCTGTGCAGAAATCATTCCGTGTCTTTCATTGTCTCAGATGAAATTTAAATTTCTATCTTTAGTTTTTTTTTCCAATTATAATTAACTAATGAAGACAATGAATATCAATAAAGGTGTGTGTGTGTGGTAATTAGTGTTGTGACAGACCTGTATACTTTCCTGTGTTACAGCTAACAGTTTGAGTTCACTCAAGAGACAGAGAAAGAGATCTGTGAGTAGAAGACTATCTGGAAGCAGTGACAGAACACAGAATAGAGATGACGATAACATGTCACTTCCTGATGTTGATGAAGGGTTTGAGCCCAAGCAGAATGATGGTTTACAAGGAGGTATAAGTAAAAGTGCATTTGATATTGTCCACCAAGGATTTCCAATTTAAGCCTCAAAAGATGAAACTATTGTGTTTGATGATTTTTGCCATGAAAATTGAGACTGACTTATGCAAAGTAAAATTTTAATTGGGTTCTGCCATTTAATAAGAAACCAAAGCCCATAAATTTTTTTGATTTGGCATTTCACTTTTCAGAAATAAGGTATGCAAGACATAAAAATAACATTTTGCATGCATTACTTCTCAGAAATGAAATGCCACAATGAAAAAGTAAAGACAAGGCACTGCTATCCTATTTTAAAACTACAAATTCCTTGCCGAAATTCAGTGGATAATTCCCAATCATTTTCATTTAATTCATCACATATGATGGTTTTCCTTTCAAGGCTTCAGTTGATCAGAACATGATTCCACTTTTTGAAACTTTGATGATACATAAGTTTAATTAACAAAGAAAGAATGCTGAATCGATCTGTGAAATAATGTAAATGATATATTTTTTAGCCAGCTGGTAAATTTGTGGAAGATCATGTGTTTTTCATCATGTGACAGGCATTTAACTCAGAAAATGCAAATATGAGTTCACCCAATATGAGTTGAACCCACGATCTTCCGATTACTACTTTGAATGCTCTCTGCTGTGCTTTAGGAGACTTTTGGAGCTAGGCCATTAGACTTTGTAGGTTCATTGGATAAACATGCTGAATCGGTAAAAGATGTATTTTTTGTGCTGTCACTGTCAAACTCAGAAAAAACGAATCTGAGTTGGAACTACCAGTAGGAGTTGAACTTACAGCCTTCCAATTAATGGTTTTATATAAACTAGGTATAGCATCTTAATTGTTCCACATAGTTTAGTTTAATCCTCTTCGTTCCTAGTGGAACAATTAGGTCCTCAACTAGAGCACCCCACCTACAGCTGTAAGCCTATTCTGTGCAGTGCCCTTTGCCTCATTCCACATCAGAATTGTTTTCTCTTCAACTCTGCCTTTTTCGTACGTCACCAGGTGTGCTGGGGTCTCCCTCTCTTTCGCTTCCCCTGTGGGTTCCACTCCACTGTGCCCTCTTCTGGTCTTTACAAGGTGTGGCCGATCCAGCCCCAAGCTCTAAGTATTCTTATCTCTTGCTCTATTATTCCACATGCTGAATCTATTTTCTTTATACAGGAAGTGTAAGCAGTAAGACCAGAAGGAAATCAAAAAGTGGGAGTGTACCTAAATCTCGCCAGTCAGTTGTTTCTTCATTACCACACACACCTAAGGAAGGTGACATACTCTTTCGCCCTGCAACTGTCGAACCTGACTCTAGCAGTAGCTCAGAGGACAATGAAGACTACAATATTGAAGTTGAGTACATGTTACCAAGTATTGGACCACCAGCGATTCTTCAGTACATGAAAGAGTCACAGCATCCTCCATTGTCAAACAAAGAAGTCCAGGATAGAGAAGAATTCGCAAAAAGCGAAATGTTGAAAAAAAGTATGTTCAGTGGACCTTGCATGTTCTGCAAACAGGAAGTTTTGCCCTTTCCTACTGTTCAAGATTTGGAGGTCTTTTCTGCTGATCAGGTAAAGCATGACCGGTAAGGTTGAATTGACTGACAGGTTTATCACAAGAAAAACAATTTTTGTTAGTTCTCAAAAAGTCATGATGCTGTGGCGCAGAATAGCAGCACCTTTGAAGATTTGTCTCCGTGAACAAGTTTTTGTCAGTGTTGAGACAAGTAGGTTGCACTTGGCATGGTCAACTGATGACAGGAATTTCACTGACTTTTTAGTTATCAAAACAAACTTGTCTGAGTTTTGTCCCAAGTGCAACTCCCCTCCCAACTTTATTTTGATTTGTTTTTTTCTTTGTTTCAGATTAATTTCTATAATCCTCCAATACTCTGAAACAGAGGAAAAAGCAAATCAAACTGGTTTGGAATAATTTTGACCTGAAATTCATTTTAACCTACAACATATATTGACCTAATATAAGGAGCCTATTAAAGCTTATATCTATAAATACTGTGAACTGAGAAAACAGTAGTGATTCACAATTTAAATCACGTTGACACATGCTTTTATTATATCTTCTGCAGCTGTATTGCTGTCCTCAGTATGAGCGTCTTGTGAAGTTTGAACTTGCCATGAGAAACGATAAAGCTCACTTAACAGATGAGGTGATTGATATAAAACCACACCCACCTTATGGTACCAAGGCAGCGAGAAGAGCTGCTAAGGAGAGAGCAGCTGAGAGGGCAAGAGAAAGGGAGATGGAAAGACAGAGGGCGGCTGGGGCAAACCCAACAAATTTCTATGCATGTGAGCACTATCACTTTATTGCTTGTTGTGTTGTTGAAGAGTTCTTTGTTTATAAGCGGTGTATTTAAACCTACGTTAGATGGTCATATGTTATTATTAAGTTAACACAGGTTAATTAAATTGCAAGTTACCCTGGTGAAATGTCCAATGCTTGCTGATGGAGATTTAGCTATTGCAGAGGAATTGAGAACAGTCTGTTGCAAAAACTGAAAGTCATTTATTATCTCAAAAACCAGAATTTTTAAATTATGTTTTTTAATTCAACCCTGAAATTTTTGTCAACAACCCCCCTACATCACAGGCACAGCCAATTACATGTCAATAGGGTTTAAACAATTGACAATTTTTCTGGGGTTTTAACTGGTTTAGTGATCATTAACACTGTATGGAATGTATGGGGGACGAGATCAACACATTTACACTGCAGTTGTTCACGTAGAGACAAAAAGCCACTTTCTGAAGTTTTCTGTGCGCGTGGACCATGATGGTGGAGTCTAACAACTTTATTGTTTTTAGTAGTTTTCTTTCAATTAAAAATGGTAAATCATTTTGCATTAATTTCTTGCAATGTTTCTGTCATTTAGTAACCAGACAAATGAAGACGATAACATACTCACTAGCGTCTACTAAGTGCATGGAGGAAGGATGGACAGTCAGACCAGAATCACCAGCAGCTACAGAATCAGAAATATACCAAGACCCGTTTGTCATTGAAGTGAACCCATTACAACTGGTAAATTTTAGCTTGATCACCTTTTCAAATCTATTTGTCAGAAGGGCATAATATGATATTCTTTGAGAGGGGGAGAGAAAAACAAAAACGGAACAACAGAGTTATCCTAACAAGGTTGGAGACATCTGGGAGGAAATGTTACCGGTAAATTCAAGACTATACAATTTTGGGAGGGAATAGGATCGATGTACAGCAGAGAAGAAAGTGAGGGAGGGAAAGAGAGAGGGGTAGGGATCGAATTATACTGAATTTACAAATAATTTTAAAGTGAATGAGCATTGCTGTAGGTGATTATAAGGTAATGACTTTACCTGGAATAACTTATTCACTGACTGTCATGTCAATTGTATTTCACATTAAGCTGTTTATTCTTAAGAATAGTCACTGCCTTAATTCTTCTCTATATTCACTGCCTTTTATTGTCACCTGACAAAGTTTTAATAACTGTCTAATTTTCTTATTGCTCAGAGAAGACAAACATTTCTTGAGCGATTTTATGATAACAAAAGGCGATTCCTGCTTCTTCTTCCTGATGGGACTGGTTGCTGTTAGTATCCTTTCATAATTGCTCTGTGAACATCAGTACAGTGGGACCTTAATTAGACTTAAAGCTGGGGGGGGGGGGGGTGCAGCGTCTCCTAGTAAATACGCCCGAGTTATTTCTTTTTATTATTACAGTACTAAATTTCACTTAAGAAGAAAGAAACTTTGTTTTACATTATTCTTCTCTATCTTGGTGTCTGATGATTACCAACCAAATAAGATTGTTTTTTTATATGTGGCTGGTTCCACAAGCAGGCAACATGAGGTGGATTCTATGTTCTGATTGGCTACCCGGACAGGGAAGATTGGTCTGTTTTGCCCGCCCGGAATTTCCTGCATTAATTGTTCCGTGAAACAAAACCCAGTGGTCATGTAATAAATTCTTTATGGACTAGTTTGTTCGGTCAAGATGCCTTGATATTGGCCAATATCTTTTTAGTGTTTTAATTGGCCTTGACTGCATTTCAGTCAGTAAAAACGCACTCAGTCAGTACCCAGCCATCTTGACGTCATGAATGCTTGGTCAATAATGTAGTGTATAACTCTTGCATCAGATTCAAGAGTAGTGCTTGATATATACAGTGTACCTTTATTGCTTAAATGTTATTACCATGCATGGGACGTACAGGTCACCTGGTTGAAACATTCATCTTTCCATCCATCGCTTTAAACAGTAAGCACCCCCCTGGCCTATAAACATTCATGCATGACATAACAGGGGAGTGATAGGTTTCAATACTGTTCCTTAACTTCATTACTTAGTTATCCAAGCGGTAACATTGCAGTATTAATTACGTCTACAGAACCAGGAAAATTTACCTATATAACATATGATGTAAGTAAAACAATGATGCCTTTTTTATTCTTGAAATTTTCAGCAATTTCCCCTTAGATACATATATTTCTGGGCTTAGTTTTTTTCCTTATATACAGACTGACCTTGCCTGGAAAATAACTTATTTACTTTTTTTGATGTCTCCTTTTTAAAGTAAGAAAAGAGATAGCAAATTGCTACAGCTGGGAAAACAATCCGGCCTGTGGGCTGTATTGTAAAAAGCTGGACCGGTCGCGTACTTGTGATTATCCAATCAAATTCAAGGATTTGGGATTCTGACCCACTCAGATCCTTGAGAAAAAAATAACAAAACAAAAGAACAATATCATATGTATGTTAATGTGCTTTTCTATTGTTTCCAACAGTTCTTAAAAGGTTTCATTTAACTTAATCATTAATGAAAGCTATCATTTTCCCTTGACTATCCTCATAAGTTACTTTTCCCCTCTGGAAAAATTAATTTTTTTAAATTTAGATTTATTAATCTATATTCACTATTTAGGGTGAACATGCAGCCTCTTATTTAGCTATGCTAGTTTCCTAGGATCTGTTATTCCCAGAAAGGATTGTATTATCTTTTTGAGTGTTGGGGGGAAAAAGGGGGTGTGTTATCAACATTATTTTATTTTCCCTCAAAATTACCATTCATAAATTATTGTGAAGTAAATCAGCACAGTTGAGGTGATTTAGTTTCATGTTTATGGGGAGAGTGCATGTAGCTTTGTAAATTCTTTTTCAGCTCATATCATTAATTCACTTGAGACTGTATTGATTTTGTGAGTTGAACATACATGCACTCATTGGTCACTTGTTGTTGGAAAGGCGTTTAATCATATATCTGCTTGCTCCCCTGTGTTACAGGATGAAGAAGATCCTAGTGAAAAAAACCACTCTCGGATGCTGGCCATCTTTGAGCCTTCAGGACATGGAACCTGTTACTTTAAGACTGGAAAAGTCAGGTATGAAGATTCAAAAGAAAAGATCAGCTGGGGCAAGTGGGGGAATCCAACGCAATACTGGCCTATGGCAGGATAGTGATAAGTCTAATCGTGTTATGCAGTAAATATTAAGTTGTTAAGGGTAGGTCCTTTCAAAATTTCAAAAGAGATTCTGGTAGGAATTAAATTCTGTAAAATGTAAGGAAGGTCTGACTTGCATTCCAGTTGGAAAAACACCAAGGCCTTTCAGTGTGTAAGTACAACAAAACAATGATAGTAATAATGATGTTAATAATAGTGATGATGATGAGAATGTTGATGATAATGATGATATTAATTTAATAATAATAATAATAAGGAAAGTACTATGCCTGCAGGAAGGGAGGAAAGGGAGCCTGGATACCCCTGTTGACTTGTTGAGACCATGCAGCTGCTCTCCTGGGCTAAAAACCAGACTTAATGGCCTGTCTGAGCCTATCAGGAATGGACATAATAATAATCACAATAATAATAATGATGATGATGATGATAATAATAATATAATTTAATAATAATCATAATGATAATGACAGAAATAATAAGAATCGTAACCACCATCATCATCCTCGTACTACCACTATGACTGGTAATACCCAAAGAATATAGCCTTGGTGGCTGAGGCCCCATTAGGGGTTTTAAGGATACGGGATATTTGCGAAAAAAATTATAAGGATACGGGATATTTCGGGGAAAAATTATAGGGATACGGGATATTTAGAAAAGAGATAGTGGGATATCAAACGTCAAAGTTTTCTTTTTTGACAGAAGAAAACAGTTAATTGATCAATATGAAAGACGGGAAAAGTAAAAAATAGTACTGGAAAATGCGAATTTATGTATTTCCCCATGAAAAACATTGTTATCACCCTTCAAACGCTATTTGCACTCGATTTTTATTTTAAAGTATGAAACCGCACTGGAAAATGTGTTTAACATTACTTGGTAATCGGACTTATCACATGCAGTGACGTCATCAGTATTAACTTGAATTATAGGGGTACAAACTACAGGAATTAATGGATACGGGATATTCACCCCCCCCCCCCCCTAATGGGGCCTCGTGGCTACATTATCAGCCATAATCATACCACATATCTTTTTTGTCCATCAGGCTCGTGCTGAACCCGTTGTCAGGAGTTCTTCTTGACAATCGCGGCGCCAGAAGAAAGCGTTGGCTCTGGCATAACTTAAAGGATCACGTGCATGCCCCGCCCTTCCAGCCAATCACCTTCATGATGACTAGACACCTGTCAATCAGATGTCTGTCGCAGGTGAGTGACAGCAGCTGCCGTTTGATGATTACGTAGGGAGAAGCGTGCCCAGTTTTTTTGCAAATACGTAGTATGCTTTGCTCTTTTTGCTACACATGCGCACATTGTGAGAGATTTTTGTTTTCTGTTTTTGCCAACCCGTGTTTCATCCAATAATTTCGTTTACTAAGGGAGAGGGGGGGGGGTGGTAGGTTTGGGGGGACCATGCGAAAAAAAAAACTTCTTTTGAGGGAGGGTGGCACCTCCCCGAAAAATAGGGAAAATATTTTAGCAATACTTTTTTTGCAATAATAATGTTTTAATCCGAAATTGACTTCTCCTTCTTTTGATTTGTGCTCTCTGATAAACAGTTCTCTTTGGTATTAGAAATTAGGGGGAGGGGTCATACGAAAACATTAACGCTTCAAGGGGGGGTTGCGCAATTTTTAAATGGTCCTCCCCGAATCACACCAGCCTCCCCTCCCTCGTCAAAAATGAACGGTCCCTAAAGCTTGATGTAGGTATTTTGTCAGTTAGTACTAACTATGTATTTTGTATAGTAATTTATTATTCCTTATTTTTTTCTTTCAGAGTAAGACCGTTCTCACTTTTAACCACGGAAAGCACACAGCTCGATTTAATGTTGGAGCAAAACTTAAGGTAAGAGGAGCAGAAAAACTGGCTCATCCTCGGTGTAAAAACTCGTTACGTTCACGAGTGATGTAGAACAAAAAAGACAAAGGAGACAAAACAATGGAGACTACCTAAATAATAGTGAAGTAACAAAGAAAAACTTCACAGGTTTTTACACCTAGGTAAACCCGAAAAACTGTTAATACAACGTTATTACCTCGATTATCGGGACTTGTGGGCCTTGTGCAAAATAAACCGGCAAATCAAGAATCTGGATAATGGGAAACTGCTGTTGATATTAATGAGACAGAAATGTAAACAACGAGGATAAGGAAACGGACTGTAATAGTGAATAGATCACACTGTTGGCTATAGTACTCGAATATAGTAGTGTTACTGTGTTATCCTGTGATGATTTTTAAACTTTTTGTCGAAGCAACTGATTGATGCTTCAAAGCTTTCGCGATCGTCTGACTCGGTCAACAGTGCTTGCAAAATTGTACCTTTTCTCGAACTGCTCGCAGAATTTAAGCGAGTGCTCGCTTGCTCATTGCAATTTCTCGCATGCTCGCGTTCTTGTCATGATTTCTCCATTGCTCGAAATTTTGAAAATCCTTCTTTGCAACAACATAAATGAGGTTTTCTAGCTTTTTAATAACTCCTGTAAATGTAGCTATCAAGTTCAGTGGAAAGCACACGAGAAATGAAAATATAAGAACTACTTGATGCTCGCCAGTTGTACTTTCTAAAATGCTCGTTGCTCGCTAGGCCAATTCTTATCACTGCTTCCGCTCGCAACAAAAATTGTGGTGCTTGCACGCTCGCACGAATCCCAGTCCCAGTGACTTAAATCCCATTTTCCCAGGGAAAATCCGGCCAATCCCAATTCCCATTTTACCCTTTCAGAACCCCCATTAAAAAATCGCGTAACTACTTGGTGTAGACTGTGGTTTGAGAGGTTCACCCATTAAGCAACCTCAGCTGTACTCTAGCCGTATTAATCCTAGCCGTACTTCAGTGTCCTTGATCATCCCATGCTTACTTTAGTGTCCTTACTGTGTGTGTCTACACCAAGTAGTTACCGTGACTACACCAAGTAGTTACCGTCACAACACCAAGTAGATACCGTGACTACACCAAGTTGATACCGTGACTAAACCAAGTAGATACCGTGACTACACCAAGTAGTTACCGTGACTACACCAAGTAGTTACCGTGACAACACCAAGTAGTTACCGTGACTACACCAAGTAGTTACCGTGACCACACCAAGTTGTTACCGTGACCACACCAAGTAGTCACCGTGACTACACCAAGTAGTTACCGTGACAACACCAAGTAGATACCGTGACTACACCAAGTAGTTACTGTGACTACACCAAGTAGTTACCAAAAATCGTAGGATGTAAATTTAGCAAAGTGTAAAACTGGACCTCCACAGTTATTTGACGATTCACGGACGAATTTTTAGAGTAACGATTCACCTAATATGGAACTTTTAGGATGAGACATGGATGCGATAAGTTTTTAATGACTTGTTTCTTTCGGGTTTTTGGATGTGGTTTTTTTTCACCAAGGTGTTACAGAGGGTGCTTAACAACGCCAACATGCTTTCTTGCCCTAATTCCTTTTTGAATCCTTCTTTAAAGTTCCTTTTTGAATTCCTTCTTAAATTTTGTGAATACGTGATTACTGGTGTCTTCTTCACGGGTGGAGCGGCTTAGCTGTTTGCCAGATTTCTTTTATAGGTAATGGACTTCGCTTGCGCCTCTTCGGTGGGCGCGAGAGTTTGTTTGGAACGACAACGGATAAACATTTGGCTTTTCTTTTTTTCGAATGAAGGGAAAAAGTAAGCAGGGGAGCGAAGGAGCGCTGAAAGCCGGTGAAAGAATATCAGTCCTTAGACGACTTTGCGCTTTGCATAGCAGAGACAAGTGTTAATTGACGTGAACTGAAGGGGCATTTATTGTATTTTAATATGAATTCCTCCTGTACAGCCTTGTAATAGAAACAGGGTAAATGTATATAAGCTTTAAAAATTGAAGTGGCGTACTGGAAAAAAAAAAACGGTTTCACTATACTGGATGTTTCCGTGTCTAATTTAAAACTGTTAGCCTCTTTTGGGAAAAATAAATGAATACAGGAGTAGAAAACATCGGAGTCGAGAACGAGAACCAGCCTCCATCAAAACCGTTTTTTTTTAAAACGAATCCTGATACCCATTCCGGGTCACATTGATAGAAACTGACTGTCCAATGGTCGCTTTTAATCGGCCGCAATCTTGTCACAACCTGCATTGTCGGGGTGTCACGCAACGCAACATCTGCAGGACTGTCACTGATAGCGCGGTGAAATTCGTGGCAAAACTAATAACCGCAACACAATTGTTTGCACGCTGCTTTTTCAGGTGGCAAAATTTACCAAACCCTGACCGCCATCGTCTTGTTTTCACGGTGCGCCTTCTGTTGTGTGTAATATCTAAACAAAAAATTTTATCTTGTGGCAGCCTTCCCTGTCATGATTTCACACAGAGCTTGGAAGATTGTAGCAAGTAACGCATTCATGTTAAAAGAACTGTAACCAAGACCGATAACCAAAAGCTTATTGCTAGCACGCTGCTTCTTCGGGTGCCAAACTTTGCCAAACCCATGTCTTCACAGTGCGACTTTCTTTGTACATCAAGTAAAAAATTCCTATTCCTGTCACGCAACGCTTATTGGACAATCGCTAGTAACGCATTCGAGTCAAAAGAGCTGTAAGCAAACCCTGATCACCGCAAGACAGCTGGTTATGGCTCTAGTTGTTCGGGTGGGGCCAGTCCTTCACTTTCCTCCCTGGCAAGCCAAGCGTTTTTGCGTTCTCGACGCCTGCAGTGACTGATCGTCAGCAGAATCATTGACACGATGCAAACCAGTGCGACAAACCCGAGCACCGCGATCCAGATGATTTTAAGGAAGTTGCTTTGAGGGCGTTTTTTCTCTGCGGGACGGTTTTTTAGCAACAGTTTAATGTTACTCAGGGATCCATTGTTAGGTGCGGGTTCAATCCCGAGAACGTGACAAAGCAGCGGGTATATATCCGTGAGATTGAACGGGTCAGAAACAAAGTCTTCCTTAAACGCGGGACCGCGGGCAACAAAGAACGGGTACATGTCTTTGAACGTGGTACTGTACCCGTTCTCGCCTCGCAGGCTTCCATTTAGTGCACGGTCAGGAACTTTAGAACTGCGCGCATACCAGCCTTCTTTCATGATACTAACAATGGATCCAATCCGTCGGTTTTGTCTGTAGTGCAGATTCTCTGGAACGTTTTCTTTCTTATACAAGTTGAATCGCTGTGTGCTTTGCTGTGCTTCCTTGAGCCTGTCATATACGTAGCTTTGGTTAGCCTCATTCGGCTGAATAGTGAAAAACGCACGGTTCCCTGCCCATAGCTGATAAGTGCTTGGATCCACAATAGCATCAAAGTTGACGAAGTTGCTTGTGTTATAAGTGGTCATTCCGTGGTCAGACGTTAAAACAAGGTTGACTTGATCAAGAAGTTTTACCTCTCTAAGCTTGTCCAGTAGATACTTAGTGACATTGTGGTCTAGATTGGCTATTGCGGCTTCCACTTGAGGTGAATCCGGCCCGTGTTCGTGACCGCTTAGGTCGGGTTCCTCAAAATATATAGCTACAAACGTCGGCGGTTCGTCAGCCGTCAACCATTTGATAACCATATCAATTCTTTCTCTCGATGGCATGACTTTCCCGCATGGGATAAACGGCTTAGAATAACCAGTTCCGTTAGAGCTGTAGGATGGAAAATATCCCTTTATTGTTACGTCAAATCCCGGATAAAAACATGTGCCGCTTTTAAAACCGTGTTTTTGATTTGTAACCCAAATCGGTTCGGCACCATTCCACCATCTTGATTCATTATTACCAGAGTCAAACACCGCTCCTAATTGAGGATCAAACATTTCATTAGCGACTAAGCCATGACTTTCAGGAAACAAACCCGTAACAATGGTGTAGAGGTTCGGTAAAGAAACAGTGGGGAAAACGTTTTTAACAAAAGGTGCCGTCACTCCAGTCTTGGCGATGAAATCCAAGTTCGGGGTGTGGGCTTTGGACATGTAATCCCAACGGAAGCCATCGAAAATTAACAATATAACGGTCGATTTTCGTTGGGGTGAACCCAAAGTGAATAATGTGCCAGCTGCCAAAAATGCTCCGATGAACCGGAGTGTTTGTTGCATCGTTATGCGTAAACAAAACGACACCAAACGGGCCTAACGGAAAAAAACCAGGTGTTGTTTCTGAGAAAACTCTAAACATTTGCATTTCAATTGTCACGGGTGGATACTGTATTAGCATAACTACAACATTTAAATGCAAATTTTTTAATAATCGTTGTGTTTTTATTACCAGTGCTGTGGCACCCACTGTTATGTCACTGACACCTCCAACCTTTATTAGCCGTAGACTAAACGAGTTTTAAGATTCCACGTAGGAATTTGGAGAACTTATAAACTGTAAATAAGAAAGAAGCTTTGTTTGTCTACTTGAATATTCTTTTGAAGCCCCATTTTGTTCAGAGCACTTTAAAGGTTTTAAGTAATTAATCAATTCAAGCACCGAAAAGAAAAAAAAAACATTTATTTCAAAGTGGAAGGGTTAATTGTCGAATTTTGCCAACTGCCTTTGCTTCTGATTTGGACTATTTCTTTGCAAAACTCTTGAACAGTGCTGTACTGTGACACTGCTTGGTTTACTACTTAGTCTGTTTCAGCCTTTTTCTTGAATCAAACCATGCAGTGTAATGTAACCATTCTTTGGAAAATTTATTCTCACACCGTTTTTTTTTTACTACACACATGTACACAATATAGCCCAAGGGTTATTGGATGGATGAAACTACGCAGTACAACCATTCCTTGGAAAGCTACCGAACAGTACTGTACTGTGGTACTGTGTGTTAACAATATTGTGTGGTTCTAACTTTTTCATCTGTGGATCAAACCATACAGTGTGACCATTCTTTGTAAAGCTACTAAACAGTACCGTACTGTGGTACTGTGTGCTTACAATATATACCTCTTACTAACCGAGTTCGAGGTCCGTACTGTAAGTTACGGACCGAGTTTTTCCGTTCGGATTTATAGCCCAAGCGCGAAGCGCGAAGCGCGCGGGCTATAAATCCGAGCGGAAAAAACGAGGATCCGTAACTTACAGTACGGACCGAGAAAACGAGGTTTGTAAGATATTTATTATATCTCAAAACAAACTTTTGAATTTAGCGGGCCGTACACTGAAGTACGGCCCGCTAAATTGACCAATCACAGCGCGCGTACTAACTGAGAGATATAATAAAGTGCGGTTCTAACTTTTTCATCTGTGGATCAAACCATGCAGTGTGACCATTCTTTGGAAAGCTGGTGAACTGTCTGTACTGTGGTACTGATTTTCTTACCTATACACTTTGATTCTGACTTTTGACTAAACTACAGTGTATTATAGCGTCCGAAAATGTCCTGAAACTTCGCTTATTTTTTCTCGTAGGCTGTCACGAAGTCAAGACCACACACAACAAGAGACAGTTATGACACTCACCTAGCAGAAGTGAAACAGTTTGTAAAGTAAGATTGTTCAACATTTATTTTCTCTTTAATGCGTAATAAAGGAGTTAGCCATGAAGCTTAGGAGAATAAAAGAACGGATCAGCTATCCCTTCTATTCCCGTGAGTGATCAGTATTTATTTTTTCTTAAGTGAATTATATTCTTCATTTGGTGAGGTGAACCGCGTATTTGGGAGCCGACGAGACACGCGAGACACTCGAGCGGAAGATAAAGAAAAACAGATCACAACGGCTGTAGCGAGGCTATTGTTCCACCCTCCGAGATCTCTTTTCCTCCATTTGTCAGTTGAGCGAGGACGCTTCATTGTTTAGTTTTGTTTGTTGAGAGCTTTGTGATCACGTGAAATTTGGTGTTAACCTGAAAAAATACGATTTTTGTTTGTTCGAGTTTCAATCAATAATGAAATTACATGATTTAAATCTAAGTTTTGGATTACAAGGTTTTTGGGAGTAGTTGGCGTTCGAAAGTTAAATAATCCGCTAGTTATGAATTCCAAGAGTAATTCAGTAAGTGAAGCCACCTCTTTACAACAATAGGGCGCGTTTTTGAGACGCGGACGGCAACCGGAAGTGAGCTGTTCTTCCTTTTAACTTGTCTTCACACAACCACATTTACATTGATTAGTATCTTTTCTCCATTAGAAATGCTCACTATAAAAATCTGGGAGACACCACTGTCCTGGCACGCGAAATGTTCTCTTCCGGTTGCCGTCCGCACCTGGAAAACGCGCGTGCTTAAGCTCCCTAATCTCTGACCTTGGGCTGAGAGTGTCCACAAGTTTGCTCACAATTTTACTTGCCAACAAATGGATATTGTAAGGACAAGTTACATATTGGTCTCCTTTTTCTTTATTCGCAGCATTCTGGTAGATCGTGCTCACACTGCTATGCGCCTTCCAAACTATCCTCGACTCGATAAGATTCCGCTGCCATTACACCTGCAGAAAGCAAAGGACGCTGGGAAAAAGGCCAGGCTACAAACACTGTCTCCCGGCAATCAGCAGGAGACAACAGTTATCGTCAACTAGATCCCAGTCTCCAATCAAACCGTTGGATCACTCTATAATGCAACTTTTAAACATTACTGTATATTCTATAAATTTCCCTTTTCCTCTTCTTGGCATGAACTTTATGCCTTCTAAAAAACTCTTAAAATTCCTACCTTTGCGTTATTTTCATGAGACACATTCATTTCAAAGTTCATTTAGTTGTAGGAAAACTTATAGTAAAATATTTTTTTCCAACTCGAGCAGTTAAGTCAAAATTTAACGGTGGGTTTTCTATCCATTATTTTGAACTTCTACTTGTGTCAAGAACCCGGCTATCAAACAGTACGACCCTTTCAAAGAAAGAGAAAAAATTATTTACAGAAACAACAAATACTCTTTCTTAACAAAGCAGCTCAAAACTGAAGTGTTGTTCAACGCATGCCCAAAATTGTACATAGATATTTTTATGTTTATTGTACTATATGTGATAAAAAGTTAAGCAGGATTTTGAAATTCTGTCTTTCAAATAAATTATCTGGACTTGCTCTGGAGTTGTTTGATTCTCAGCATCGTGTTGCACTTGCCTTGCCTAATAATAATAATAATAATAATAATAATAATAATAATAATAATAATAATAATAATAATAATAATAACAATAATAATAACTACTTATATAGCGCTTATCCAGTCCTGTTCTAAGCGCTTTACAAAGATAGGAAAAGAATTTATACATGTCAGAATAAGTTAAAAAGATGAATGTTAACTTTTCGTTTAAAAGATTTAAATTGCAACAGGAACGGATATCCAAGTTCTAGGCGCTTTACAAGGATAAGAAAAGATTTCATACGTGTTAAAAAAAAATTTAAAAAGATGTGTCTTAAGTTTACGTTTAAAAAGATTTAAATTGTCGCAAGGACGGATGTCTTCAGGCAATCTGTTCCACAGTTCAGGAGCCGAAACAGCAAAAGCTCTAGAGCTATAAGACTTGAGTTTAAAGTTGACAAGACTCGGGCGTAATGCTGAAGATGACCGGAGCGTTCCCTAAGTTGACTAACGGCGTATCAGGTCTTGAATATAGGGTAGGTACGTGGTGTAAGCATCATATAGTGGTTCCCCGTTAGTGAATATATGGCATACATTGCTCTCCATAGCCATACACGATGCTTACACCACGTACCTACCGAATATAGATAGGAGACTGCTGGTGAAGGGCTTTGTGGGTGAGCAGAATTATTTTCAATTAATTCGCTCGGAAACTGGAAGCCAGTGCATGTCGAATAAAATAGCGGTGACGTGGTTGTACTTACAAGAACTGGTAATCAGTCGAGCCGCGTCATTCTGTACTAATTGATATGGGAGGCCATATCAGTCAAAAGCGGTATGAGTTCACGATTGGTGATTGAAAACATCGATCGCTATGGTTGAATTCATGATTGGTGACTGAAAATATCGATCGCTATGGGTGAGTTTATCGATTGGTGATTAAAAACATCGATCGCTGTAATTGAGATAATCGATTGGTGATTGAGATTGTCGATCGCTATGGTTGAGATTATCGATTGCTGACTGAGAATAACGGTTGCTATGGTCCAATAATCGATTGAATATCAAGACTGACGATTGCTATGGTCGAAAAAAAGATTGGTGACTTAAAATGACCATTATTCTCAATCAGCAATCGATAATTTCAACCATAGCGATCGACAATCTCAATCACCAATCGATTATCTCAATTACAGCGATCGATGTTTTTAATCACCAATCGATAAACTCACCCATAGCGATCGATATTTTCAGTCACCAATCATGAATTCAACCATAGCGATCGATGTTTTCAATCACCAATCGTGAACTCATACCGCTTTTGACTGATATGGCCTCCCATAAATTGAAGCTTTTTGATAATATATTTCGGAACATTGTATAGAAGAGAATTACAGTGATCCAGCTTGGAGGTTACAAAGGCGTGGAGTGGACAGGAGTCTCGGTGGTTTTAGTAGATAGCAATTTTCTTATACGGGAAATGTTTCGAAGATGGTAGTCGAGGCAGATTTACAAACAGAATTGACATGAGGAACCTTTGACATAGTACTATCAAAAACGACACTGATATTTCAGGAACTTAGAGACGGCTGGATTGTAGCAGATCCAAAACAAAGTGGAGGTAAAGGCTGTTGAGGGCTATGCTTTGAGTAGAGGTAAAGAAGTTCAGTTTTGTCTTGATTTAGTTTCAGCTTGTTTAAAGACATCCACTTATCAAGATCGGATAAGCATTCCTCAATTTTAGCGATACTGCGGGTTAATTCCAGATCACGGCGTCGTTAGCAGAAAAAGAATGTTTAATTGAGTGTCATCAGCGTAGAAATGAAATTGCATGTCGTGGAAACGTCGAATGTCGGCAAGTGGAGCAGTGTAAAGTAAGTAAATAGAGGATGGGCCCAAGGACGGAGCCTTGAGGTACACCACATTTGAGCTCACGAGACTGTGACTTCCTCCCGTCGATTAACACAACTTGCGTTCTTAGATGGATTTAAGAAAAATTATTCAGTCTTTTCTTTTTAATAGTTTTTGTTTTCACGCACATGTTTTAACGAGTTTTTATCACTCCTAGATGTAGCTTGGTTAAATAAAGTATTGTTGTTGTTGTTGTTGTTGTTCGGGTAGTAAGGTAGGAGCGCAACCAATCGAATGAACGTAGAATGTCGGCAAGTGGAGCAGTGTTAAGTAAATAGAGGATGGGCCCAAGGACGGAGCCTTGAAGTACACCACATTTGAGCTCACGAGACTGTGACTTCCTCCTGTCGATTAACACAACTTGCCACATATCGAGAATTTGGAATTCCTGAATCTTTTGAGCAATATTTCATGGTCAACAGTGTCATATGCAGCGGAGAGATTGAGTAGCAGGAGCATGGCACAATGGCGATTATCGATAGCTTGCAAAATGTCGTTTTGAACGCGGACAAGGGCAGTTTCGCAGCTGTGAAATGGTTCAAGTTGTCGGCTGATTGTAGAGACTCTGTGAGTTGGTTAGAATCAAGATAAACTTAAAGACGCACTGCCACAATCTCCTCAATAACTTTTGAGATAACCTTGAGGTTTGAGATAGGCCTAAAATTACTAAGAACTTCATGATCCAGATTAGGTTTCCTGAGTAGAGGTGTTAAAACGGCTCTTTTAAGAGACGAAGGCAGATGCCCAGATTCCAGCGAGAAGTTTACAATCTTACAAATAGATGATAAGAGCAAGTCGAAGTGATCTTTCAGTAACGTGGCAGGTAGACGATCCAGACAGCATGACTTCTGCATAACAGAACGAGCAATTTTTGATAGTTCGGAATTCGTGGTAGGTGAGAAGTTGCTAAATTCACAATTAATGGAGGAAATATCCAGGGAGGAAAAGAATTCAGGAATTTCTGGAGGAGAGAGTATGCTTTTAATACTGCCGGGTTATTTTATCTTCGAAAAAGGTGACAAATGTATTAGCGAGATCTTCAGCCGAGGAGCTGGTTGGGAAACTTTTCTCCGGTTTCTTGTGAAGGAGACGATCGATTGAACGAAACAGGGCTTTGTTGTCCTTGCCAGCCTCCGAAATAAGATTAGAGTAGCAGTCCATTGTTGACTTGAAAATCATGTGGTGTTCTGAATGACAGTGCGTTGATTTGCATAAGGTAGGTTGTCCGATTAAAGTTTGGAGCGTCGCCGGCGCCTTTCAAGCTTGAGGCATGTTGATTTCTGTTTTCTGATTTCCTTACTGCACCAAGGAGCATTACGTCGCAAAGTGATTATCCTTGTTCGCAGAGGTGCATTTTTATTCAAAATTGAATATAGAACGGAGTCATACTGGTCGCAGAGCTCCGTAATTTCTTGAGCCGGTGAGTTGTATAAGGCAGAGGTACGAATGTCGCACCGTAGTTTGTGTGGATCAATGGTGCGCAGTTTACGTGATGTGAGAGTGAGCTTAACTTTGGGTGGTCTCTTGGTAGCCAAGGCGCAATGATGAGCGAAGTGATCAGAGATAACCGGGTCGTTCTCTGATAAATTTAAGACGGTCCCTTCGCCGGATCCGGTGATTATAAGGTCCAGGACGTTGTTGTTTTTATGCGTCGGGGTGATAGACATCGCAGACTTCCAGATTGAAACAGTTTAAGAGGTCAGGAAAGGTATTGGCGGTGTTGTCGGATGGATCGTTCACATAAAAATTGAAATCACCTGCTAGAAGAAGATAGCCAGGAGAAGACATTAGCCTTTCCAGCAGCGAAGAAAAATCGTCAAAAAAAGCAGCATGTGTAAGACCGTTCTTGACTGAAATTGGAGGACGGTAAGCAATGATAATTCGTCTGATGGATGCGGAAGAATGAAGCAGTAGTTCTTTAAATTCAAACGATTTACACGGATCGGATTTAATTTGCTCCATTTATAGATTTTCCCTGTAAAGTAGACCAACACCTCCACCGTTTCCATTATATCTTGGTGTATGAACAAAAGCGTATCCGGTGGGACTGATATCACGAATGATGTAATCGGAGCAATCATCCGGTTTAAGCCAGGTTTCTGTTAAAGCAAGAATGTCGATGTTTTTTTCTACCACATAGTCTTTAATTTGTAGCGTTTTTTTGTTGATGGATCTTGCGTTTAGAAGGCAGAAATGTCTTAGCCACAGCTTTGTGTCGTCTCCGGCAGGAACCAATGACTGTTAAGATGTTGTGCTACCTTATTAAGAAGTGCTATATATGGTGTGCACCCATATTACGAATTGTTTTATGCCGTGTACCACCTTAATAGGAGTGCTACATATGGTTCTATGCAAAAACGTACATATGTACCTGTATCCGAGTTTAACCAATTTGAGTTGTTCATTAATTTTGTTACAAAATAACGAAAACAAAGTTTCTCTATTGTTTTTTCTTGTTGCTTTGAGAGCGTTTTTTCTCTGCGGGAAGGTCTTTTAGCAACAGTTTAATGTTACTCAGGGATCCATTGTTAGGTGCGGGTTCAATCCCGAGAACGTGACAAAGCAGCGGGTATATATCCCTGAGATTGAACGGGTCAGAAACAAAGTCTTCCTTAAACGCGGGACCGCAGGCAACAAAGAACGGGTACATGTCTTTGAACGTGGTACTGTACCCGTTCTCGCCTCGCAGGCTTCCATTCAATGCAGGGTCAGGAACTTTAGAACTGCGCGCATACCAGCCTTCTTTCATGATACTAACAATGGATCCAATCCGTCGGTTTTGTCTGTAGTGCAGATTCTCTGGAACGTTTTCTTTCTTATACAAGTTGAATCGCTGTGTGCTTTGCTGTGCTTCCTTGAGCCTGTCATATACGTAGCTTTGGTTACCCTTATTCGGCTGAATAGTGAAAAACGCACGGTTCCCTGCCCATAGCTGATAAGTGCTTGGATCCACAATAGCATCAAAGTTGACGAAGTTGCTTGTCTTATAAGTGGTCATTCCGTGGTCAGACGTTAAAACAAGGTTGACTTGATCAAGAAGTTTTACCTCTCTAAGCTTGTCCAGTAGATACTTAGTGACATTGTGGTCTAGATTGGCTATTGCGGCTTCCACTTGAGGTGAATCCGGCCCGTGTTCGTGACCGCTTAGGTCGGGTTCCTCAAAATATATAGCTACAAACGTCGGCGGTTCGTCAGCCGTCAACCATTTCATAACCATATCAATTCTTTCTCTCAATGGCATGACTTTCCTGCCAGGGATAAACGGCTTAGAATAACCAGTTCCGTTAGAGCTGTAGGATGGAAAATATCCCTTTATTGTTACGTCAAATCCCGGATAAAAACATGTGCCGCTTTTAAAACCGTGTTTTTGATTTGTAACCCAAATCGGTTCGGCACCATTCCACCATGATCTTGATTCATTATTACCAGAGTCAAACACCGCTCCTAATTGAGGATCAAACATTTCATTAGCGACTAAGCCATGACTTTCAGGAAACAAACCCGTAACAATGGTGTAGAGGTTCGGTAAAGTAACAGTGGGGAAAACGTTTTTAACAAAAAGTGCCGTCACTCCAGTCTTGGCGATAAAATCCAAGTTCGGGGTGTGGGCTTTGGACATGTAATCCCAACGGAAGCCATCGAAAATTACCAATATAACGGTCGATTTTCGTTGGGGTGAACCCAAAGTGAATAATGTGCTAGCTGCCAAAAATGCGCCGATGAAGCCGAGTGTTTGTTGCATCGTTATGCGTAAACAAAACGACACCAAACGGGCCTAACGGGAAAAAACAGGTGTTGTTTGTGAGAAAACCGAAAAGACTCTAAACATTTGCATTTCAATTGTCACGGGTGGATACCGTATTAGCATAACTACAACATTTAAATGCAAATTTTTTAATAATCGTTGTGTTTTTATTACCAGTGCTGTGGAACGCACTGTTATGTCACTGACACCTCCAACCTTTATTAGCCGTAGACTAAAAGAGTTTTAAGATTCCACGTAGGAATGTTAGAACTTATAAAATGCAAATAAGAAAGAAGCTTTGTTTGTCTACTTGAATATTCTTTTGTTGCCCCATTTTGTTCAGAGCACTTCAAAGGTTTTAAGTAAATAATCAATTCCAGCACCGAAAAGAAAAAAAACTTTTATTTCAAAGTGGGAGGGTTCCATGCAAAAAAGTACGTATGTACCTGTATCCAAGTTTAACCAATTTGAGTTGTTCATTAATTTTGTAACAAAATAACGAAAACAAAGTTTTTCTAGCGTTTTTTCTTCATGTCTGCTCTACATAGAAATTACAACGGTATTGACCAAAAAAACATAAGTTTTCTGTCGAAAGCAAAATGGCAGTATTTTGACCTGTGGTAACATCTTTTTCGCTCTTTTGTCCAAACGTAATTAAGAATATTCATGACCTTTATCACACAGAAACTGTAACCTGAACATCACCTTAGGCGGGCTTTCCAACCTCCCTAGAGTCTGTGCAGCCAGAGCAGGCTGACGGATTGTCACGAGACTATTTTAAAAAGAAAATGGCTTTACCCGGATGATCCATAATGCTCCGCTTTAAACTTGAGTTTCTAATCTGTCTTTAAGTCTGTTTTTTTCTTTGCACACAGTAGTGTACATAAACATCTCAACAGCTCTCGTATTAAACAAACAATAAGAAGCAGTATAAATACAATGAATGCCAACACATCCAACAAATATCGCTGATACCAGTGAAGGTTAAACACTTCCGGCCTCAAGTGAATGGCTCCTTTGTGTCTGTGAACGTATTCTATCCAGTCAGCGGCTTGCTGCACTGATGTTCGAGGAGTGTCACGCAACAGTCGTGAGATGCGAGTGGCGTTACCTTTGAAGCTGAAAACAAAAGATAAGTTCACCTGTAACGGAACATTGTCCTATTAACTGGAAATGTTAAGCAGGGTGCTCTTGCTCCGCGCAGCCATTTTCGTGCTTTTGGTGTTAGTGGTAGTGATTGGGGAAGGACAGGGGTGGGGATGAGGGGTCAATTGCAACAGGAAACTAAGGGGTCCCACCCCCCGGAAAAAAGTTGACTGTACTCAGACTTACGATCGACTTTCCATACCTTCTTTCCTTCAGGACCCGCTGAATAGATTGGTAAAGGTCTTCCTCCGTTGCAGTATCTGCATTAACACCAACAGCAAAGCCAACTGACTGCGCCTGCAAGCAATTGCTTAACTGGTCTCCAAACAGTGGCATACACACCAAAGGCACGCCATAGAAAGCCGCTTCATATAAGCTGTTGTGGCCTGTGTGCGATAAAAAGGCCTTCGTGCTGGGATGGGCCAAAAGGTCGTTTTGTGGAATCCAACCAACAATTTTGATGTTTGGTGCAAGATTATGCGGAATGTACCCTAAAAAATAATTATTATTCATTCAAAATATTTCCCCGATTCTGATTGGCTAAAAGCACACGTTTAATTCACCATAACCAGTTACTGATGACCAAATTTGGAAGAATGTTGACTTTAACGAGGAAATGACGTCAAAAATGCAGCGTTTTCGCAGGTTAAGGCACCGTTAACCGGGAAGACCTGGGGACGAGCTTGTGTTATTTTTGGCAGACAAACATCAGAAATGGCTGCGAGTAGGTTTACAAGTTTACAATTTGTGAAAATAAACCTCATTTTCTCCTTTAAGTGTTTGAAAATATTTTGATAAATAATAAAGCAATTAATTAATTCGGCTTTTTTAGGATATGAAGAATTGGAGTTGAAGGATATGAAGAAGGATATGAAGAAGATATGAAGAAGGGAGTTATCCACCTCGGCCTACGGCCTCGGTGGATAACACCTTCCTCGTTCGACTTAATTCTTCATATCCTACTCAGCCTCATTCATTAATTACTAATTATTGTGATCAATATGTGATTTGCGATTATTAATTCATTATCGAAAAGGGAAATAATGGGTAGAAGGTGAAGTCGTGATTATATTCGGTCATCAAAAATCGGAAATTTTCAAGAGCCATTTCTTTCAATTTTATAAATGACCATTAACGCGTGCAATGGCCTTTATACCCGATAAACTCATGGAGTATTGTAACTGGCATTATTCTGCCCATGCTCCAGGAAAACATTTTGTAAGCCTCAAAACACTCAGATCACGTGTTTTTCTGAGAATACCAATTCACAGAATTCCCGCTCAAACTTTTGAGCTCGACAAAACATTGCTGTTCGTGTTTTTAATAGTACATATAAGTTATCAGGATTTGGTTTCTAAAGCAACTCGAGCTGCGTCGATGGCAAACTGAACCTTTCGAAACGTCAACACCCTTTACTTGAAATATTACGGTGGTGAAGCCTCCTTTATGAACCACGTTTTGCACATAAATTATCAATTGTTAGTTATCCCTATGACGACCTCAATCCTTCGATTCTCAGCATTAGACGTTATTCTAGAACTCCTCCGCGATTTTCATACACTTTCAAAAACACATTTAACTTACCGTGCAATAAAACAAAACTAGTGAAGGGTACTCCACTTAGGGCGGGACTTTTGACTCCGAAATGCAATTTTTGTTTTCTCGAAAATCTGACGCTTTAGGCATAGAAGAAAGTTATGAGAAGTGTTTTATGGCCCTAATTGACGAGTTCTGGTTTTAGCGAAGCGTTTTCTGTAACCTAGCGAAAAATTATTTATGGTTACCATGGCAACGCAAAAAAAAAAAAGCATTTTCAATTTTACTCCAAATTAAAATAAACATGGCAAATATTCCAACCACTTTCTGGCCATAAAACTTTGTGGAGACAATCACCTATTCAGCTTTTAACTTTGATGTCTTTTTTTCTCAGAAAATGCCTTTTGCGCATTCTAGAAAGGATATCTCATAGACTTTTTAACTGATTGACTTGAAAATAAAATTGGAAATTCACCAAAAAAATATTGCTTTACTTTAAATGGGCACTGGAACCAATTTTTTTAATATTTTTAGAAAGTCTTATACTCATCCTTTCAATTTACCTCTATGCTTTATGCTTATGAAAAGAATCACAGTTAACTGCATTCCATGGCAATATTTCGTTTCCAGAGTACAGTTAGGTCATGCGCAGTGTGAGGTAAAAATGTTTGCTGCTGCCAGGTTACAAATGCACTTTGTGTAGCAATAATGATAATTTCTGTGGTTTGATATGGTTCGAATTAAAACTAAAGATGTGACAAGTCCCTGAAAACATTGGCTTTTTTAAGGTTAAGTCCCGCCTTTAGAAATAGAAAATCAGAAAAACATGACAGTGAATTGAAATTCTCTCAAACAGCGTCAAGTGTTTGCAACAGCTTATGTAAGCATAAGGAAGCCATTTAAACTTCTAGAATCAGGGCAAGCATGAAAGCAATTTAGGTTTGACATTAAAGCCGTGGTTACATAGTCTGATTCAAACTCGGGTAACCAGCCAATCAGAGCGTACGTAAAATCAGTTTTCTTTTATAAACCAATTTTTGACGCACCTTTAAGTCTCCAAATGACTCTCTGTTTCAGTCTCCCCAGAGCACCGGCCAACATGTCTACCTGGTGTTTTTGTAACACGTGATCACCAAGTGTTCCCAGTGACAGCAACACTACGCCTCTATCACGTGCTCCGTTGACAAACTGTTCCAAATCCTGAGATAGTGGTTTTGGTGGTGTGATTGTTAACGGTCCAACAAGCTTGATACCTATTAATAACGGATTTATGGGTTATAATTAACAATTATTCTCAGAAATCGAGGTAAATATCCCTAAAGCCACTATTTAATGACATTGAAAAGAATAATTGTATAAGTATACAGCAACGAAGCAACCTCAGAAGAGAGCTTATGCAAACATGACGGCGTCGCCGAGGATAACGCAACCGGTGAAAAAATTAAATTGTTGAAGCGTAACTCGTACGAAAAAGAGACTTACCGGGATTTTATTTTGCACATGCAGTTTTATTGTGTCGTTCATTTGCGCTATTCTTTGGTCCTGCCCTGGTCAACGTTTCATTGTGGTGGTGTTGAGTTCAATTTCCTAGTAAAACCTCTTCGAAAAAAGCTAAAAGGAGTGAATCGACGGCGGCCATATTTCCCTAACTTGGACGCCATTTTGTTTTTTCTCCAAACAAAACGTCACTGGCACAAGGATTACCCAGAAGCCCCACATTATTCATCTCTTAGAGACGGACCATTAGAAAAGTGATGGGGGGGGGGGGTGGGGAAAAAAAAAAACAAAAAAAGTATTCATGCAAGGGAAAATGCCAAGAAAAAAAATTCATGCAAAGAAGAAGGTAAAAAAAAAAATTCATGCAGAAGGAAGGTCCAATTGTGACTTTTTCACACGTAGTAAAAAAAATTCGTGCAGAGGGGTTCACCTGAAAAAAAAAATTCCTGCATTAGCAGTGAGCGAAAAAAAAAATTCGTGCAAGCTAAAAATTCCCCACCCCCCCCCCTCCCCCATCACTTTTCTAATGGTCCGTCCCTTAGGAGATGGATAATGTTGAATTATCTTGATCAAAGATGAAGATCAGGGAAAAAAGATATCCCGAGGTGGAGAGCCAATCAGATTGCTCAAAATGCCAAGATTGCTGAGTTGGTATATACTAAATCTAAAAAATCTAAATATTCTAGAGCAAGGTTACATGCTGGCTACATTGATATTCTGATTCCCTTTTGTTTCTGTTGTTGTTGTTGTTTTTTTTATAGACCGTAAAAGGTGTCAACATGTCCTCAAATTTAGTGCAGTAATTAAAGCTTGAAACGTATTCCTGTAAGAACGTTCCTTCCCAGGAACCCATCTCAGGGGTTTACCTCGGTGTAAAAACCTGTGCAGTTTTTCTTTTTTTTTTTTTTTCTAATCTCTATTGTCTTGTCTCCTTGATTTCTTTGCTCTACGTCACTTGTGAACGTAACACGTTTTTATACCGAGGATGAGCCCAGCTCAGGAAGAAGCAATGGCCAATTCAGCCTCCTCCCCTCGTCCCAGCACTCCCGGGCTTGATCACAAGCTACTGTTTCGGATGTGAGCCCGCGCTCCTCACTTCCCCGAAAAGACTCATGAGGTTTAGACACGAAGGAGTGGAGAAACTAGACCTCAGCCCGCACAGATCCCGGCCTCAAAGTAATAGCTAATTCCGACCAGATAATTAGAAATTAGTCTTCTTGATGGGCTTAATTCTGCTAATGCCGTTTTGACTTACTTGGCAATATCGGCTGCGAATATTCCAATGCGAAGTGACCCGTTACCAGCACCAAATCAGCCATATTCCAGGAATCCAGAAAATACCTCTCGGGGATTATACCAAACTCTTGCTTTAAAACGTTGAAGTACCGAAAAGCAACAAATTCATTGAGCAACTCATTAATTATGTAATGCAGCAGATTTTCTGCCCGTTGGCGGAAGTTCATTTTATCGGTGTTTGTGGACCACACAACTGGAATATAAGATATTGGTCCCATTTCCATCACTGCCATTCTCATTATGAATGCTGGCGCAATTTCGATCCTTGGAAGACCTAGTAACTCGGAAACGATCGTAGAACAGCTGGGAGGACAATCGCCAAATAACAAGTCATATTCTTGAAACTCCTTCAAGTTGCTCGTTACATAAACCATCAAAGACCGGCAAGTGGATTGAAACGTTTTCACCATGGCCTTGTAGTTCTTCATGACGTCTGACAACGATTGCTTCAATATTTTAGGGACGAGTTCCTTTTCGAGATAATCGTCCTCAAAAGGAGATTGGAAAACAAAATGGCGAATGACATCTGATGGCGGGAAGGAAATATCTGACGACACGATCAGCGACACCTATAAAAAGAGTTAAACAATCCGTCTACCTTAGTGCGAACCGATTTTCAATTGTGTAGAAAAATGAAATACAAATTTTATTTTCGTTTATCGATTTTCCCTGCTGATCACTAACCGGCATTCAGAATACTCCAAAACGTTGATGTTTTCAGTATGGAGATTTCGACGAGCTTGATGAAAGAGTGTAGGGATTGAACGACTTGGAAAAATTCCTCAAAATCTCTTTCCGCCATTTTCCATTTTCTCTCATGGCGGTCCATTGAATGGGCTTCACCACTGGCCAAAATAATGGCAGGCACAATAGCTGTATATATTTGTGAGCAATACCATATATATAATTTGCCCAATACCCTTTATAAATGTGTATGTGTCTTAGGTTGGAATAAAAATATTTATGACATAGGTATTTACACTATACTTTACATATTTGTGTCATTAGGCAGATATATATGCAATGAGCTCTAAAATATGAAACAATATCATATATTTACGCTTTACATCTCGTATATATTACATTACCAATAAATATACATTGCTATACAATAATGTCCCGTGTGGCACCCCATAGTTGCGGGCCCAAGAGAGGCCCGCAACCCTAATCTTGACAGTGACCAGCGGATTGCGTTTTACTCGTGCGCGCCGTTAATAACAGGCAAGCACAAAGCGGAAGTTTAAAATTTTGTTCTTCCACTAAGAACGATCGGAATGCAAATAATGTGTCAATCACGACAGTTTGTCGTAACACCGGAAGAGAAAAATCCATTCTCCAAGAACGATAAGAATGCGAAAAATGAGTCAATCTCACAATGCGAAAAATGAGTCAATCTCAACAGTTTGTCACATATATTAATCGAAGCATGGAAGATTGCAAACGTTACGTTTTGGAGAAGTTGTTTTATAGGTGTTGCTTTTGAGATGAATTGCTGTGATTGTGAAGATTTTTCACAATCTATTTAAATTCATATTGCCGTGAAGATAAGGTGAGTTGCGTTATATTTTATACTGTTTAGTTTTTGGACGGTTAATTATTCTGGTAAACCACTTTCACTTTTTGAAGGAGCTGTTTGACATGTTTCGATTTACGGAGCTGATCTACTTCAACTCAATGCAAACTTCCCAAAAAACGTCCACACGAATGTACATTTTGTAATCTAAAATTATACACTCTCGTTCCAGTACCTTCCCTTAAGTGCATCTAGGCCCGCACTTTCTAACCTGTGGTTACCACTAGTTTAGTGTGTTTCTTTCATAGAGTGTTCATTCAGCGAAAAACAAAGAAAGCCGCACAAATGCAATTAAGCGAAGTTGTTGCGATTGTTCCGATGTTAAAGTGATCAATGTCTGCTTTCTCGGACTAACACAAAACAATTCCTTAAAAAATTACTCTCGACATTTCAGTCTCGACTCTCGACATGTTACTCTCGACTCTCGACTATTACCCAGACTCGAGACACCACTGTCTTAGCACGCGTAATGTTCACTTCCGGTTGCCGTCCGCGCCTCAAATGTCATTCGGAGTCCCCACCCTCTCCTCCATGGCTCCGATTAGTGTTCAGGTCTAAGGCCATTCTAGACGGAACCGTTTCAGAAATTTATTGGATTAAACAATGCAGTAATTAACTCCTATGTTTACATGTCAAAAGCCATATGTGGGACCGCTCCGATTTGCAACGATGGGAATCTCGAGTATTTTCTTGATTCTCTCTGCCTTAAATAATTAAACAGTCAGGAGGGTCACTTTACTTTTCATGGCAAATCAAACCCGACTGCAACAATTGTAGGATACAATGTCAAGAAAAAGCGTTTGTATTAGTAGTTTTTCACCAAGAGATTGTGTTGTATTTTTTTTAACATTTGCATTCCGTGAAATCATAAGCCTCCACCGCCAAAATTACCTAGATTATACTGGTCTATTTCAGTTTTAAACCTTGCTTGCTTTTGGTGGCTTTACAATCCTCTTTCTTGGTGTTGGTGTATCAGTGAAAAACATACCTAGCCTCTATCTAAGATTGTAAAACAAGACTTATTTTAATAATGATGGTTGTGACGCGGACATTATACAGAGCTGTAATTACTCACCAGAGGCGCGATTTTACGACAGCCATAGAACACAAAGATAAGCCGCAGAAAAATTTATCATAATTTCTGTTGTTGTCTGAACAGTTTTCGTCGTACGTTGGGTAATTATTGTTGCCTGACCATCGAGAGGGGACGCAATTACAGTGCGTCCGTAGCTGTGTCTGGTGGAAATGAAAATTCAACTGACTTCATAATTCTCAGGGATTAATTGCTTCTGGTAGAGAAAGGTATTTAATGGCTTCGAAAAGCAACGGCGACTTAAGGAAGAGAGTCGCGTCATGGCATCTTTCAACTAAGCAAGCAGGTTATATCATTCACACATTCACACCAACATCAATCCATTTCAGTACTGGTTACTCACCTGGTGGCCTCTTGAAGCCAATTCGTCAGCAACTTGCCTCAAGTTTAAGTAGCGACTCTTTGTTCCTGTGGAAAGTACGCCCAGGATTCTTACCCCTCTTGTTGGGAAGTTCATTATGGCATGAATGTACAGCAAAACCATCCACAAAGTAGATGTGGACATGTCTAAAGAAGGGCAGTCTGGAAAGCGTTGTATGTAATTACAACGCTCGCCTGCGCCTGGGAGGCTAAACATGCAGTCATTTTATGTCACGCTATCTGTGATGTTTTTAGTGCGTGACTGATGATGCTTGGTCTCCCCGGCGGGGGGGGGGGGAGAGGGGGGGCTTCTCCCAGAAAAATTGGGTAGGGATGTGCGGCCCGCTCCCCAAAACCCTTACCCTCCGGATCGCTTTTACAAGCCGTTGCGGCACGTACACAGAACTTTCCCTAAACACAATCTGTGAAGGGCTTTTGTTGCCGGTCTTATCTAGCCCTTCTAGCAGGCGTTAAACAGGGGAGAGGAAGACAAGGCGTGGATGGAAAGAGGGAGGCAGGATGAATAACTTCTAAAAAAAAAGCCAATTCAAGATTAGAGTGAAAAATCCATACCCTATTTATTGCCAAAATGGCGGCAAAAACGGCTGAAAACCATATACCCTCTGTGGCCAACCTCGTTCCCAGGGCTTTTCCCTAGAAAGAAAGATGGCGGACGCGTGCAAATGTCACGTACTACGCTTGGGCTGCCTCTGATAAAAGTCACGAGAGGTTTTAATGATTACTTCTAACTGGTCAAAAAGGTGGTGTGAGATTCGATAGCCAACTGACCTATTGTAGAAATGCTAAGCCAAGGCAATTACGTAATTATTTTCCCGGTCAATGAAAAGCCGCTCCATTGGTTATGAAAAACAGGCTACATTCTGATTGGCTGAGAAAGATTTTCATGCCATACCGTGAGCAGTCGTTAAATTACAAAACGGTCACGTCACGCAGTTTTAGTGGCACTCCCCAAATAACGCAATATTGTCTTCAGCACACTGTGCATTAGTCACTCACCAATATGTTGCATTTTCATCAGTTTACATTAGTACATGAAGTTCCGTAACAATGTCCTCATTTGGTGTGCTGATAATTTTACTGCTGTCGCTAACGGATTCATCGAAAGGATTTAAGATTCTTGGGGTGCTTTCGACGGAATCAAAAAGTCGCTATTCAAACATAAGGAACTTAGCCGAGGAACTGTCTAGCAGGGGTCACCAGGTGACATTTTGAGTAATGTAATTTTGCCTTCAGAATACACGACATTGTCGAAGCTGTAGCGTTATTTTGACCCGTTGTGCACTAAATAGAGATGACTTCAAGCAAAGGAGGGGGGGGGCGTACGAGTTTTATTCACGCGTTGAGTGGTATCAGAAGACGAACGAGTGAGCACAGTGAACGAAAGAACTTCTGATGCAACTCGTAAGTGAATAAAATTCGACACTCAAAGATACGCAGGCATGTAACTACTGGTTTCACAAAGTACGTGGTCTTGGAAAAAATAGATTCATCATAAAATCATTCATTGCCGTTACTTGGGATTAGAAAACACACTGGGTAAATTTATGCATGCTGCATGTAGCTAAATTATCGAGGGTAATGCTCGTGCAGTTATTTCTCGCTTCTGCACAGGGAACCAGTACGGCTACAGCATGCATTATGAAGAATTTGCTGCATTGTCGAGGGTAACGTACTTGCAATCATTCTCGTTTCTGCAAAGCGAAACAGGACAGGTACAGCATACATAATAGACAATAGATGATGCGGAAATCTAGCAAACCATGTGCTGAAAGACCTATGTATTTTGAGTGAATTATGATATCCCGAAAGGAATATTTCTTTCCCAAAACGGAATATCTCGTGGCCCGAAGGAATTTCACGCTTTCCAGAAGGGTTCCGAATTGTCGAATCCCCAAGAGGAACTGTTTTTTTTTTTTAGGGGAACTAGTAGATCTTTGACAGGAGCTGTTGTTGATGGCGAAACTAAAGATTTGTCGCAAAGAACACATACACAATAACAAATCACGTTGGGTTGAGAAATCTGAATAACAAAGGATGATAAAAAAAATCGTAAACGACATTTGAATATTGAAACAATTAATAAACCGTTCACTTACAAAAAAGCTCCAACAAGCTGCTACAACTCTGTAGAAACAAAATTGATAAGCCCACCACCCCCGGGCGTTTATACGGTGTGTGTGTATGTGTGTGTGGGGGGGGGGGCTTTATCAGAGAGAGGGCAATTATCAAAACGGAGGGGAATAAAAGCCATATTTAGATCGGAATCCGGGGGGTCGTGTACTCCGGTATAAATGTGACGGGGGTGTTCGTCGCACCTTTAAGGGGCTTAAATTTGTGTATTGGTACCGCTTATGGTGCTAAAACCTAAAATGACTGCTACCAGAGTTGTCTCGGTACCTTTTAGGGGCCTGTGGTAAGGTTATCGCCTAATACTGTCCAAAATTTCTTGAGAAGAAAGTTTTAGGAAGTTATCTTCTTACTATTAAAATTTGTAGTGTCAGTTATATTTGCAAAACATGTTTGGACATTTTATGGGGTCATTATATGATGTCAGGAACCCCCTGCGGAAGCGTTACTCTCCTCTAAATTCTTGATCGGGCGCTTTGAGAATCCTAGTTATTTTAAGAAACATTTTTCACACAAAAGTATGGTGTTTCCGTTGCGGTTCGCACATGTCGGCGAAAGCAATATAGCTACCAAGTAAGCTATGAGCAAAAAAGGACTCTCCTCCACATATGACACCAGGGGCCCGTTTCTCGAAAGACCCGGTAAATTATCGGGCCCGGTAATTCACCCGGTAAGTCCCCGTAAACGTTTCGGGTGTTTCTCGAAGCTCCCGTTATTTTCGATCCCGTTAATTTGTCCGGTAACGTACCCGGTAATTTACGGGAGGTCGTGACCTCCCGTAAATTTACCGGGAAGTCGCAAATGTTGCAAAACTAACAAAATGGCGGCCGGAGGCGGACTTTTTTGTTTAGCGCGAAGACCACGGTCTTATCAAAGACGCCCCTTTCTAGCCGATATGGCTGACTGCGAGGTCACTGAAAGATTTCGGCTTTCTCGAGCAAGGATACAGTGGCTTGTTGAGGAAATGAAGGAAGAATTAGAAAGAAACACTGCGAGAAGCTGCCCACTGGCTTCGGAAACGCAGGTAAATATTTGTTTTATTTTTTACAGATGGAAGGCATTTGCATGGAAGCGCTATATAAATGCGTGGTTCTAATTTACTGCTTTTTTAAAACCAACAAACAGCGGAAAAAATCAATTGATAGATAACACGCCGATCACTCGCCGCGCGTTGACTTCCAAATGGCTTCTTTTGTGTAAACAATGGTTCCCGTCACGTAAACCTGATCCTACTCATGACAAACCGAACTTTTTTTATCTTTTTTTGGGAAGACGGGAATTAGAGAACAGACATTCCACAGATAAAAGTACTTACATAAAAGAGCGTTCGGGAAAAGAGTCGCGTTATGCGCGGTGCACAAACACGAAGAAGCGTACTGTACTCACGATAGATAAACGAGAATAAAGAGCTTTAAAATTATTCTCCCCAATCACAAAATTGTTTCAGTCGTATTTCTCTTGATCTTAAATCGCTTTATGCTAGAACAGTCGCTTTGGGATCGTTGAAAATTGCGCTTGATGTTTCCCGGCCACAGAAAACGAGTAAATCATCTATTTTCTACACTTAGTTAAGCCAAATTCGTATCAGAGTACCAACAACTGAATATTAGTGTTTGGGGCGAAGTGTCAAGTTTAAGTTCTCAAGTTCACTGTTTTGATGCCCACCGTAAGATTCTTTTTGGTAACATTTAATTATAATGCCTTTCAGGTTCTCTTAGCACTTCGCTATTATGCCTCGGGAAGTTTTCTTAAAGTAATAGCAGACACTATGGGAGTATCCAAGGCAAGTGCAAGCAGATCTTTGCTTGCCGTCTCCCAGTGCCTTGAGAGAATGGCACAGGATTGGATAGTGTTTCCAACAACAAATAATGATTTGAATGTAAGTACCATTTGAAGCTTAACTGGAAATTATGAAATAGTTCTGGAAAGGTTTGCAAAATTTGGGCATAAGTTCTTGTGCGTTTGTGATTTATCACAAACAAAGCTTTCCAAATCAAAATTTTCTCTTAATAACAAAAGCAAAGTGGTCCAAAGTGCATGCTCTGATTGGTTAATTCATCATCTACTATTTGCCCATGGGTGTACACTGCTGATTTGTGTACTAATGTGATATAGCTCAATTAAAGGACTTATGTGTTGTGTTATAAAACAAGTGGTAAACACCACAGCTGTACACCATTGACTTATGGGTGCACTTGGGAGGTTTGCTAAGCACTCAAGAAGCTATAGTGACAGTCGGGTATCATGCTTAGAAACCTCCTGCATGCATCCATAACTCAATAATGTGTGCTATGGTATTTACCATTAATTTTATTAATTACCTAGGTAAGAAATTCAATGGGTGAATCCAAAAAAAATAACAGTTACAACAAGTTACTTTCTGGAATTTCAATGGCAGAGAAGAGTTCTCTCTGAGAGCTTACTGGGAATGGAAGACATTTAATCCTTTAAGTCTAAAGGAATTAGATGAGAGTATGTTGTCTGAGATTTATGGAAATTGCATATTTTTTCCTTGTTCTACAGGCAACAATGGCTGACTTTTACAAAATAGCAGGAATACCTCGCGTGATTGGTGCTGTGGATGGCTCGTTGATCGCCATCAGGGCACCACACAATCAGGAACATTTGTATGTCTGCCATAAAGGCTTTCATGCCATAAACACCATGGCCGTGTGTAATGCACAACTTTTATTCACAAATTTTGTGTGTAGATGGCATGGCAGTGTCCATGATTCAGCTATTTTTAACAGCAGCATGCTGCATGCACACCTGGAAGGTGGTGCTGGAAGAAATGGTTGGCTACTGGGGGATCGTGGATATGGCATCCAGCCATATTTACTGACCCCCTTCAGGCCTGATAGTGTGTCATCTCCGCCTCAAAGGAGGTACCAGAAAGCGCACACTAAAACACGAAACACCATTGAGAGAGCCTTTGGCCTATGGAAGGCTAGGTTTCGTTGCCTTGATGCTTCTGGTGGGGCACTACAGTACACACCAAGTCGTTGCTGCACTATCATTACTGCAACTGCTGTTCTGCACAATATGTGTATTTTCGACAAAACACCACTTCTTGGTTATGAGGAGCAACCACCTCATGAACCAGACTTGGTGATTGAGGTGCCTGATCAACTTCAAAGTAATGCTGGGGTATTGGTGAGAGATCACCTCATAAATAATTTATTCACGTAACTGGCTATGTCACCCAAGAACATCAAAGTTACTTTTTGCACCCAGAGGAATCCTAAGCTCACAAGAACAGAAGTGTTTTTCTTTTTTTTGTTTCTATTTGGTTTCCTTTCTGCCTTTTTTTGAGCAAAATGTTGAATGAAATGCAATAAGCGTACTGGTACATACCAACTGTTTACTGAATCTGCGAAACATGACTCTGGTGGCATTGTTTGAATATATAAAGGTAAGTATTGAAAAAAATGGAATCAAAGTTACAGGTAGATATCTTGATATTTTGACAATAAATTAACAAACCTCATTGCCTTGTTGTACATTGTCCTTTTTGTGTCTCGGGCAGTTTTGGAGCCATTTTGGTAAGTAATTGATGTACATTACACCAAAACAGATTAAAAAATTATGGCCAGAGACACCAAAAAGGGGGCATGAAATACAATAAGGCAATGAGGTATGTTGATTCTAAATTGAAACTGCTTTGCTACCAATTATACTGCAAGGGGACAGTCATGTTAATGCATATTCAGTAAACAGTTGTTGTGAAATACTAAACATCTGCTTGTGCTTGTTGCCTTTCACTGAAAAAAAAAGGAAAATTGCAGGAAAGATTCTCAAGTTAATCACAACAATAGACAGAATTCTTTCCATGGAATTAACAAATTGAAGATATAACATATTTATGATATTACACTCAATCTTTATTTTATGAAATAAAGAATAACACCAATGACCACAATATCATTCATGGTTTCAATAGATATAAAGAACTGAGGATGATTTTGATTATGTCAATTGCATTGGAAATAATTTTCTTGCCTTAAAAACAAATCAGATTTTTAACAGTCTTAACCCTGTAAGCTCCAATATCAATATTCATTTTCTCCTACCTGTTTTCATATATTTGTTATGGTACTACTAAACAGAATTTCTAGTGAGAAAACTCCTTTTTGGTGATCATTTTCGTTATTCTTATAACATGAATGGTTGATGAACAGTGAATATTGTAATGAGAAATTGGATGCTGGTCACTACTGGGACTTCAAGGGTTATAAAAAAAACATCTAAGTCCAATTTCCATCTCCAGGAAGGCTATTTGGTGATATAAGCTGTCCCTATTTCAAAAGCTGTGCAACCATATATTGGTAAAAATATGAATTTGCTTAAAAGCTTATAGTTACTCACTGTGGTAAATTACAATGATAACGTTTGTTCAACAATAGGATTGTTCCCTTGAAAGCAAAGCCAAGTAGACTCATCTACATGCATATGAAAGAACAACAACAACAACAGCCCACTTGACTGGCAGACGTGCACTACGCGTAACGTAATTTTTTTCCCGCGCAAACTGAACGCTGCTTACATGAAATTGCCAACATGCCATGGTCGCGACGAACTCTCCACAATACGTAAAGAAAAGCAATATAAATGTTTTAAATGCATCAAACAGAACTTACCTGAAATCTCCATACACCGACCTGTTACGCTGTCGCGTTCTAAAAATAATGCAAACATGCCATCTCTAATTTGGAAGTACGAGAATGAATCACGGAAAATGACAAGACTCCTCAATTGTATTTCGAACCGCCCTACAAAGGCAATTGATCATCACTTGTACATAGTATGACCAAGCACAATGCCGAACTCTCTGAGTTGCTCTCCTTTGAAACAACGATAACCTCAAAGTTAAACTGAGCAGTAATCTTGAAAAACATCACAGTCGCAACGACAACCGTGCTTTCAGCAAAATCGAATGTCGAAATGTGTCGAATATGTATAGTCCCAACTCTTTCTCCTTCTCTCGCGGACGAGCGTGGAGCGCGCGTTAGGGATTGGTAACAACCCACTATTTTATCGGGTCCGGTAAGTACCGGGAAAGTTTACGGGTGCTTCGAGAAACACTATTCAGTTCCCGGTAAAGTTTCCCGTTAACCATCCCGCTAAGTTATTGGGCCCGGAATTTACCGGGTCTTTCGAGAAACGGGCCCCAGGGCCGGGAATCGAACCCGGGCCACATCGGTGGAAGGCGAGCGCTCTCACCACTACGCCAACCCTGCTCCCTTGGGGTGTAATGAGGCATTTTTTGCTTTTATGCGCCGTAGGTTAAAAAATCAGTAATAATGAATTAATAGCAACAACGATAGCATTTATTCAAGTTGATGTGAAGCCCGGTGTTGAAGGCTTAAAGGCAGCTACGCCCTTTTTGGAAGTAATTTGTATTTTTCTCTGCTTTCAGGTGGCGCTGATTGTATCTTCTGGTGTTCCGTTCCCGCCGTCACATGCTGTCAAGCATTTCGTTCTTCAATCTCCTTTTGAGGCCAATTATCTTGAAAAGAAAGTCCTGCCGAAACTTTTAAAACAATCGTTCTCAGACATCATAAACGGCTTTAAGACTCTACTGAAATCTTCCCAATATCAATGCCGATCCGTGCTGGTTTATGTGAAAAGCAACTTGAAAGACTTTCAAGATTACGAATTGATCTTTGGCGACTGTCCAACCAGCTGTGTTACGATTGTTGCTGAGTTACTTGGCCTTCCAAGGATTGAAATTGTGCCAGCGTTTGTGATGAGAATGGCATTGATGGAAATGGGACCAATATCTTATATTCCAGTTGTGTGGTCCACAAACACCGATAAAATGAACTTCCGCCAACGGGCAGGAAATCTGCTGCATTACATAATTAATGAGTTGCTCAATGAATTTGTTGCTTTTCGATATTTAAACGATTTAAAGCAAGAGTTTGGGATAAATCCTGAAAAACATTTTCTGGATTCGTGGAATATGGCTGAGTTGGTGCTGGTAATGGGACACTTCGCTTTAGAATATTCGCAGCCAATATTACCTGGTAAGTGAACTTTGGTAAATGCCTGATTTGGATAATTTTGTTACAGTTATTTAATGAATGAAAGATCATCACAGTTATGTATTCACTTGCCAAGATAAGACCTGAAAAAATTCAGGCTTGAACGGGATTCGAAAACATGACCTTGGAATACCGGTGCAACTGAGCTATCAACCCAACTCAGTTGGAGCTGGTCATTTGTGAGGTCGTATTTTACACATAGGAGATGAAGAAGTGAATGTACCGGTATATAGATGAAAATTCATATGTGTGCACTGCGGTAGAAAGATATTTGATAAATCAAAGATCCTCATAGTTATGGAAGCAACAAAGTCAGTTGCCAAGAGCAAGTTGCTTAGCAACCACCTTGGAGGAACGGTCCCTTGGGTGCAGTCTCTGTTTCCCTTTGAGGAAGGCAACGAACGCGGGCTCGTCTTCCAAACAGCGGCTAGTATCGAGCATAAGGTAGGTACGTTATCTGTGGGGACATATATTGTACCGTATACATTCAATGTACATTACTTATGCTGTTTGAAGTGGTTAGGTTGTTAGAGGTGGGTTCCTTGAGGTGCTTGGGTTGCTTGAGGTGCTTGGGTTGCTTGAGGTGCTTGAGTTCCTTGAGGTGCTTGGGTTGCTTGAGGTGCTTGGGTTCCTTGAGGTGCTTGAGTTCCTTGAGGTGCTTGGGTTCCTTGAGGTGCTTGAGTTGCTTGAGGTGCTTGAGTTCCTTGAGGTGCTTGAGTTCCTTGAGTTGCTTGAGGTGCTTGGGTTCCTTGAGGTGCTTGGGTTCCTTGAGGTGCTTGAGTTCCTTGAGGTGCTTGGGTTCCTTGAGGTGCTTGGGTTCCTTGAGGTGCTTGGGTTCCTTGAGGTGCTTGAGTTCCTTGAGGTGCTTGAGTTGCTTGAGGTGCTTGAGGTGCTTGGGTTCCTTGAGGTGCTTGAGTTCCTTGAGTTGCTTGAGCTGCTTGGGTTCCTTGAGGTGCTTGGGTTCCTTGAGGTGCTTGAGTTGCTTGAGGTGCTTGGGTTGCTTGAGGTGCTTGGGTTCCTTGAGGTGCTTGAGTTGCTTGAGGTGCTTGGGTTGCTTGAGGTGCTTGGGTTCCTTGAGGTGCTTGGGTTCCTTGAGGTGCTTGAGTTGCTTGAGGTGCTTGGGTTCCTTGAGGTGCTTGAGTTGCTTGAGGTGCTTGGGTTGCTTGAGGTGCTTGGGTTCCTTGAGGTGCTTGGGTTCCTTGAGGTGCTTGAGTTGCTTGAGGTGCTTGGGTTGCTTGAGGTGCTTGAGTTCCTTGAGGTGCTTGAGTTGCTTGAGGTGCTTGGGTTCCTTGAGGTGCTTGAGTTCCTTGAGTTGCTTGAGGTGCTTGGGTTCCTTGAGGTGCTTGAGTTGCTTGAGGTGCTTGGGTTCCTTGAGGTGCTTGGGTTCCTTGAGGTGCTTGAGTTGCTTGAGGTGCTTGGGTTCCTTGAGGTGCTTGAGTTCCTTGAGTTGCTTGAGGTGCTTGGGTTGCTTGAGGTGCTTGAGTTCCTTGAGTTGCTTGAGGTGCTTGGGTTCCTTGAGGTGCTTGAGTTCCTTGAGTTGCTTGAGGTGCTTGGGTTCCTTGAGGTGCTTGGGTTCCTTGAGGTGCTTGAGTTGCTTGAGGTGCTTGGGTTCCTTGAGGTGCTTGAGTTCCTTGAGGTGCCTTGAGAATGTGTTTCTCCGTCGTTCTCCAATCTGTACGATTTTCTGGACAAAAGATGTGTTTCGTGAAGGAAGTTAACGGAAACGTTTGCGTACTGATTAACATGTACAACTACCGAGCTCATACTACCCACAAGTCATGGGTTCCTTGAGGTGCTTGAGTTCCTTGAGGTGCTTGGGTTGCTTGAGTTGCTTGAGTTGCTTGAGGTGCTTGAGTTCCTTGAGGTGCTTGAGTTCCTTGAGGTGCTTGGGTTCCTTGAGGTGCTTGAGTTCCTTGAGGTGCTTGGGTTGCTTGAGGTGCTTGGGTTGCTTGAGGTGCTTGGGTTGCTTGAGGTGCTTGAGTTCCTTGAGGTGCTTGAGTTGCTTGAGGTGCTTGGGTTCCTTGAGGTGCTTGAGTTCCTTGAGGTGCTTGGGTTGCTTGAGGTGCTTGGGTTGCTCAATGCGCTTAGGTTGCTTGGCTCCCACCCCCAAAGTTGTAATGAATGAAGAGGGCAATAAGTTGGAGGTTCGATTTGGTTGTAACCTTCCATCTCATCATTGTGTTGCCTGGTATCTTACAAGGAATCCTCGCCTTAAGCAACCCTAGTACCCCAGGCAACCCAAGTTAGCCAAGCTCCGCAGGCAACTCAAGCAACCTAAGAAACTCGAGCAACCTCAAGTAATATATGTCCCCATACATAACGTACGTTCCGAACATAAGAATATAAAGAAGAATAAACTTCTCTTACTAACCGAGTTCGAGATCCGTACTCTAAGTTACGGACCGGAAAAAAAAGGGAGAAAACGGAAAAAGCGAGGATCCGTAACTTTTACAGTACGGACAGAGAAGACGAGGTTTGAAAGATATTTATTATATTTCCAAACAAACTTTTGAATTTAGCGGGCAGTGAAGTACGGCCCTCTGAATTGACAAATGACAGTGCACGTACTAGCTAAGAGATATAATAAAAATAATTTAAAATAAAGTCCCGATATTACGCGCGATGTGATTGGTCCACACAGCGTCCTTTATCAGAGTATAAAGGACGGTGCTCGTGTCATCCCCCTGCTTTCCGCAGTGAAAAAAGTGAAGGAATTTTTCAAAGAAGAGTTTACCAGCTTTTCGTTAAATATTCTGACTGAGCTCGAACAGGAGCCGTAATGGGCTCCTGGCTCGAACGAATGCGAAGATGAGGAGCTCTAGGAAAATGTAGATATAGAGGCTGATTTAAACAGCTAAGTCAGCACTTGTAAAAATGGGGAGTCAACCAGGAAACCATCAAGAAGTGGGAGAAACACTTCTTTCGTGCTCTCGTCGCCTCCTGCGTGCTTTATAACAGAACAAAGCCCAGTGGAGGCTTATTTATTTGTTGAACAGAGGAGAAGAACGCACCTAGTGATGGGCTCTTGGTTTAGGGACGAACCATTAGAAAAGTGATGGGGGGGGGGGGGTGGGGAATTTTCAGCTTGCACGAATTTTTTTTTCGCTCACTGCTTGTGCAGGAATTTTTTTTTCAGGTGAACCCCTCTGCACGAATTTTTTTTACTACGTGTGAAAAAGTCATAATTGGACCTTCCTTCTGCATGAATTTTTTTTTTGGCATTTTCCCTTGCATGAATTTTTTTTGTTTTTTTCCCCACCCCCCCCCCCCCCCCACATCACTTTTCTAATGGTCCGTCCCTTAGCTCAGTTGTTAGAGCATCGGACCGCTATTTGAGATTTTTTATTATGTCAATGGCACGGTTGCGAATTATCTCTGTCGTGAACTAATGAGAGCATGCTTGCTGTAGTGTTCTTATGTATAAGGAGCAATCTCGTTCCCAGAGCCCGTGTCCCCAGACCAGTCGCCGTTTATGACCGCTGGTCAATGGGACTCAGGCTCTGGGAACGAGATTGCATCAGGAAGCCTAGAGTAGGGGTACCAGTCAGAGTGACTGATAAAGGGAAATGTTAAAGGACATACTGTGTTTTGAGTAATTCTGCCGTAACAAATACAGCTTTTACCTAATCTAGTATTATTATAGGTATCAAGCTTGTAGGACCGTTAACCATCACACCACCAAAACCACTACCTCAGGATTTGGAACAGTTTGTCAACGGAGCACGTGATAGAGGCGTAGTATTGCTGTCACTGGGAACACTTGGTGATCACGTGTTACAAAAACACCAGATAGACATGTTGGCCAGTGCTCTGGGGAGACTGGAACAGAGGGTCATTTGGAGACTTAATGGTGCGTCAAAAATCGGTTTTTCAAGTGGATCAATGTATCTGGCAACTGTGCACCTACCCCTCCCCTAACTAAAGAAGTTACAATAAGTTAAAAAGTTAGCGCTACTGTTGGGTTAGGGGAGGGGTAGGTGTGCAGTTGCCCAGATACTCACGTTAATCCTTTTAAGTTATAGAAGCTTTTATATTTGTGAGTTTTATGAGTAAAATCAGACTTGAAACATGAATTTGCTCTGGACATTTTCTAAACCACAGCTTTCCCACATTTAATATACCAAGTACCATATTTGGAAAGCGATAGAAACCCAGTTAAACCAATCAAATTGGCTTCAATAGTTGTCATGTCCTTTTTTGCGAAATGCGTGCCTCTGTTCAAAACATGGCGAACCATGGAAGCCAGTGTTAACATGGTCAAAGACTGGGGCAAGCAGTTACCAAAAATGGTACTTGAGAAATATTGAGTCTAAACAAGCTGTGAATCACAGTAGCATCATGAAAGTTTCCTAATAAAAGATTATTACTAGTTAAGAACGCGCGTTACACGTTGCAGGCCTTCAGAAGTCTCTGATAGTACAGAATAAGCTTACATTTTGTAATGATAGTTTTCTTATTAATTCACTAGTATATTTAATCAATCATTTTTTTGCAGATTACATTCCACCAAACCTGGCATCAAACGTTAAAATTGTTGGTTGGATTCCACAAAACGGCCTCTTGGCTCATCGCAGCACAAAGGCCTTTTTATCACACACAGGTCACAACAGTTTATATGAAGCGGCTTTCTATGGCGTGCCTTTAGTGTGTATACCGCTGTTTGGAGACCAGTTAAGCAATTGCTTGCAGGCGCAGTCAGTTTGCATTGCTGTTGGTGTTGATATAAATACCGCAACGGAGGAAGACGTGTATCAATCTATTCAGCGGGTCCTGAAGGAAACAAGGTATGGAAAGTAGATCGTAAGTCATAAGGTCAACGTTTTTCAAAGGGAATGGAGGGACCTCTTGGTTTCTTGATCCAATTGCCCCCCCCCCATACCCCCCTCCCAGACACACACATGCGCATGCACACGAGCGCGCATACACACTTCCCTTGTCACCACCACTTTAATGCACCTATCAATGTTAAGCCGGCGGGGGGGGGGGAGTCAGGGCATGGGGTGGGGATTTGATTGTCTTTGTTGGCCCTTGGGTAGGCCATTTGACTGACCTTGTTCTCCTGGGGGAGGGAATATTTGAATCTTTCTTTGCCAGCCTTGGGATATTTGACAGCGATGTGCAGCCCGGGGTGGGGAAATTTGGTTGCATTTGACTGGAATGATTTGCCCGTGGGCAGGGAATTTGACGGCAAATTTTTCAAAAATGTCAAATCCCCACCCCATGCCCTGACTCCCCCCCCCCCCCCCCCCGCCGGCTTAACATTGATAGGTGTATAACTCCAGAAAACGGAACTGAAAAGCTATTGAAATCCTGCCTCGATTTTTTTTGTTAGCGAGTAGAGTCTCCTTTACAGGCGTTCTAGGATCGCTCCACGAGGGAGCGCTGCACGAGGATCTAGCTGAGGAAATTAAAGGGTCTATGATCTTCGATAATTTTACGATATAACAAGCCACATACCTGGTTAAAAAAGTGAAAGTGATTTAACATGAAAATGACAGTCAACCAGAAAAAACCCACCGTGTTACCTCGTATAGAATTCTGGGACTGCTTTCCACGAAGCAGCATTGGGTGCCTTTAGTCGCCCAATCCAATGTAACTTCAACGATGTTTCCATAATTTCGAAGTCAGTCATTTTCAGACCACCTCGCTGTTTAACTTTTATAATCGCAGTTTTCTTTACTTATGCTTGCTTATCTTCCCAAATGAAATTAAAAGCCAACCTATTAATTTCTTTAATATAGTGCTCCGGGTATTGTTAGAACCGAGGCGTAGCTGTTATATATTAATTTCGAAAGATTTAAGGTTTTAACAATGTTTATCCTTCCGAGTAGGGTTAGCTTTCTTCTCTTCCAGCAAGTTCAGTGGCAGTTAAACGTTTTCTCTAAGCTAAGGATCTTCTCTTGAAAATTTAACCGACAAGCTACGAGAAAACATAGTCCAGTATAAAGACAAATACAAAGATATCAGTGATCTTGGATTGCGGTAGGACTTAATTAAAATGGAAATAATGGGCTTTACAATCGCATACTCCAGACAAAAGCGAGAATAGAAAAAAAAATAAAGAAGCGGACCTTCAAAACAGGCATACACTTCTTTTTCTTTTCTTGTTTGTCGACTATTTTTAACAATCTTAACTAGAAATATTTTATTTCAATCCATTTTCGTGATATATCTGTAATTATAATTATGATGATGAACTTTGAGTATCAACTGTATCTAGAACTGTATCTGATTGAGGACACTGTAAAGCACAAAATGAAATCAAATCAAATGCTGGTTTTTGTGGAGTGGCTTTGGTTGGTTTTTGTGGAGTGGGGAAAACCGGGGAAAATTCTCTCGGAGCAGTGAAAAGAACCAACAAACTCAGCCCACATATGACGCCGGGGCCTGGAATCGAACCCGGGCCACATTGGTGGAGAGCGAGCGTTCTCACCACTGCGTCAACCCTGCTCCCCAATTTTACTTTTCAATTTCAGTTGCTGTTGATGTTACTTCAAGTTTCTAACTTACATGCAGTCCTAGACTGTCTATTTTTCATCAATCAGTGGATTGGCATGCATTAAGACAGCCCATTCATGTTCCCTTATCAACAAATTGCGAAGAGACAGAGCACTTGGTTTATAAATAATAATAATGGTTTGTGTTGATGCTTTTACTTTAAGAATTTAATTTCATCAATGTTCCATTACAGGTAAATTTATCTTTGTGTTTTCAGCTTCAAAGGTAACGCCACACGTATCTCTCGTCTCTTGCGTGACACTCCTCGAACATCAGTGCAGCAAGCCGCTGACTGGATAGAATACGTTCACAGACACAAAGGAGCCAGCCACTTGAGACCGGAAGTGTTTAACCTTCACTGGTATCAGCGATATTTGTTGGATGTGTTGGCATTCATTGTGTTTATACTGCTTCTTCTTGTTTGTTTAATACAATCGCTGTCAAGATGTTTGTGTGCACTTATGTATGCAAGGAAAAGAGCAGACTTGAAGACAGATTAGAAATCTGTTCTTTGGAGATTTACTCTCAAACAGTTTCCAGAATTTAAGCTGCGTTTTCACTTAAGCCATTGACAATGCGAACAATTGAAGGGGTGCACAGAGTAAAGCACCAAGTGACTACTGGTCGATTCTCCTATATTTACTTAGAAATTTAAGGGAGAATTTGTCACTACATCAGGAGTCACTTAAAATTTTATTTTACACCCCTTAAAATAAAGACAATAAAAGTTAAGAGGTATAGGAAAATTTTTTTTGTCCAACCAGCACTGCAAAAGATGGAACATGTTATGGATAGTATTTACTATATTTCCCAGCATATAGAAAATAAAGTACAGTGATCTACACATGGCCTTCTTTCAGTCCTTTAAGTTAACCAAATAAAATAAACAAATAGCTAAATTCAAAATACTCTGTATGATTTTAATTCACTGATTGAGGTGCATCACAAATCTCACTTGCTCACAAATCTCACCACTTGTACTCTCACACTACGCATCTCATGAATAAAAATTGTTCACATGGAGTTTGTTGAAGTAAATGTAACAAGTTGCCGAGAAAAATATAACAGAGTACTGGAATGTACTTTGTGAATTCTACAGTACATGCATGGTGTACAGTGGACATTGCGGAGTTAAAAGTTACATGAATTACTTATAGAAACAAATTGTTGGTCAGAGCTATTTCTGAATTTGGATTCGTAGGTTTTTTTTTTACTGAATGTGGAATTATTGGATCAATGCTAGGATCAAGGCAACTGTTCACCTACCCCTCCCCTAACCCAACATTAACGCAAACCTTTTAACTTACAACGTGTTGGGTTAGGGGAGGGGTAGGTGCCCCGTTGCCCAGATCCTTACATTTATCCAAATTACTTAAGAACCATGGAGGCTCAAAGTGAGCTTACAACAACTCAAGAGTTCAAGATAAAGGAAAATATAGAATTCAATTTTAAGCTAACAGCAATGCACTCGTGCTGAGCAAAAGCACAATTTATTCATGATCTATAGAGCAACACAAGGAATCCACATGCATCCTTGACCCTCCTTGCCATCACTGCAAAACAACAACACATGTTCACATAAGTACTTTTCATAAACTGGTTGAATGTCAAAGCATATATATATATATATAACCAACACTGATGAGTTATCTGAACCAGGTTATAAAAAGAAAGGTACCCACTGGGAACATAGGCCTTCTGCTTTACAGGCATAGGGCAGTTAGTAGGCAAGGGATTTACACCTTTCAACTGCAAGAATCTGCAAGTTTCAACGGTCTATGTGCTACAGAGTAGCAGAAGACCTGATACAATACAAGAAAATTAAACACGAGGTAAAAAGGACCAATGTAAAATAGGACTACTAGAAAAAAACTACTCCAGGAAAAAAGGGAATCGAAGATGATTGCTAAACGTAAATGCTTTAGCAAATCGCTAAGGAAGTGATCGCTAAACACTAATGTTTCAATCAAACCAAGGAGGCCAAGTAAGAGCCCGATTGGCAACACGTTTTGTAATCAGACTCGCACATAAGTCTTTTCAAATAGCATGGGATACATAACTCAACAGACCTTGTAATCAAAAGTTTATATTTTAAATTATTACATGGACAAAGCAGTCCAAGGACCAATGGGTAAGACCAGCAAATCAGATTTCTCTAGATCTCTCAAGTATTGGACCAGGTAATCTCCTGAATGATCCCAGTCAGCTTTTGGCTTCCAAATCAAACCAGCAGAAAGTATGAATTTAGGGACAGAGATATAGGCAAAACTCCTAAATTGATAGCTAACACAGCAAAAACCTGTATTGATCTTAAAAGACAAACATTTACGCTGACATCAATTTGTCACTACTTCAATTAATAATAGTAGTTTATCAAGCTCTCTTGCAGTAACTTACTGAATTAACGAGTTTTAATACAATGAAAAGTTAATAAAATAAGCTATGTACATTTCTCTATACAATAAGTAAAAATTATATACACCACACTGGAACATGCATCACCATTGTTAATACTTAAATTATAGATTTCGCACAAAGTTAACATATGATTTAGTCTCATGTTATGATCTATAGAAAAATTGTGAATGCCAGATACAGTCAAACTGAGAATACTAATAGAGTTGCTGGGTAGTATTTCTATGCCAGACAGGTCATCCACAGACTTGACTGTCAGATGACAATCAGCTAAAAGACTGTTTGCCATTATTGTAAAACGTATCACTCCCAGTTTAGTTACCTGAGGCACACCTCCCTGAGGAATTTGATACTGATTATAAATGCATTTTCTGGTCATGCAATAAATCTCTCATTGACCAAGCTTGCTCAGACCCATATTGGGAGGATACCAACTGTCAGTTTGACACACAGAGACACAGCCAGGGTATAAAACTTGGGATCTGTGTTTAGACCATGACAGTTGGAAAAAGATGGCATTTACAGGTATACTGTACGTATACTTACTGCATTAGTTAAGAAATAGAAAACATGTACCACGTTTCTATCGAGTTTTAGTTTAAATCTACTAGTGTTCTATCACAAATGCCGCGCTCTGATTGGCTACGCTACCCACTATCTATTTAAACAATAGAGTGTCTCTGTCGAGGAACTATCGGCTGATAGTTGCCCCGCGGAAATTTGATGTTCTTAAAACAAATATTTGCCCGAGAAGCGAAGCTTCCAGGGCAAATATGCTAGTTTTAAGAACATCAAATTTCCAAGGGGCAACTATCAGATCGATAGTTCCGAGACATAAACACTCTATTGTCTTTATTGTTCACCACTAAATTTTCTTCCGCGCGCCAGTTGAGAAACACTCAAAACCCACTAAATGCAGATCAATCACATATTTATCCAAAGCACAGCCTGAAATTTCAATAATTCGCAACGTACACTGCCTAAAAAATACGGTAAAACTGTCAGAAAATTCACATTTTCACGGACGGGCACTATCCATCCGGGTATTTTCCTCGGAAGGGCACTATGCGCTGATAGTGTGTCTCCGCGGACGAACACTATCGCGTCACATGATCAATTTAAACCAATAAGAATCGGAGAAAATTTAGTGGTGAACTATAATCTGTGATAGATAGTGAGTAGCGTAATGGCGGCCTCTTCTTCACATTTTCGAAGTGTGCGTGAAGAAGATTTAGACAGTTTACTGGTCGAGGCTGTTCCAGAAAAGACAAAGTTTTGAACGACTAGTAGATTTATACTAAAACAATTAGATTATTCGCTCTCGATTTATATGCGTGATAGTTGACTCGGGCTGCGCCCTCGTCAACTATCGCGCGATAGAAATCTCGAGCTCATAATCTAATTGTTTAATAGAAACACGAGTGGAAGTTTGAGAGAACGAGAAATGCTGTGGGAACACAAGCCGCAGGCGAGTGTTTCCACAGCTTTTTCGAGTTCTCCCAAACTTTCACGAGTGTTTCTATAACTCAATAGAAACACGAAGAACATGTTTTCTATTTCTTTTAGAAAACACCGCGACGAAAAATAGGAAAACAACTTTTTAGCTTTGATGACCAAAATGTAAATTCTCTTTGGCACGTTATCATTACGTCAACAGCTCGTGCTAGATCTGTGTTTCTATCGAGTTATAGAAACATGAATTCTAACCAATCAGCACGCGTATATTCTTAGGACTGTTTTCTAATCTTACATTACTGTAAATAGAATCTGAAGCTAAATCTTACCAGTTTCTCTTCAATTAAGCCATCTTTAAAGAAAAGCATGTACGGAGTAATACCATCCTCTCGGAAGTCCATAAGTGCTACCATGCCCTCTCCATTATCAACAGACTCCACCTTTTCTCCAATAAAGAACCGCCACTCATCAAATTTGGAAAGAATCATAGTCACTCCTGCCTTGGCTTTTACCTTGAATTCATCTACTGCATCTGGTTTTTCCATACTGAGCCGGTCCACAATTCTCTTCACATAGGCTTTAATGTGTTTTTGGTAATCCTTCTTTGTAAAAAAAATTTCCCGCAACCGGTTGGCAATCACAATGCTACAGCCGCTTTGTACTGAGCCTTCACAATCATCAGCACCTGTGTCTTCAGCAGATTTGTTCCCTCCAATCGAAGCTTCAGAAACAACTGTGCTTTCCGTTACCAACTGCAATAAAACCATGGAAACTAATAACTAATTCTACTTATCAGGATTATAATAATAATAATAATAACAATAACAATAACAACAAAATGAGTACTGGAATAGCACACCTTGGCACCGTCAGGGCTAAAAATTGGCGGTCGCACGGTCACCAGTGGCGAGTTAAAACTGAGAAGGGCTACCAAAAGTTAAGGTTTGAACGCCTAATGTGCTACTATGCTACAGAATTTTAAAAAGTTGCAATGTAAATTATGCAAAGTACAAAGTTAAAAATAAAACTCAATGTGTAGTTTAATTGGACCACCTTTCCCTTCGTTTCTTTTCCTGGACTCTACGATCATTCATTTTTTATAAATTTTTAGGTCTGAAATGGAAATTCCAAGCCGTTTTAACAATGACTTCACGAGAGATCCACACTCACAACATATAGATGCCATTTTGATTTTACGATTGCCATGTGACTCTAAAAAAAAAAAGAGTCAAGAGCTACTTCATTTTGGGATGGGCCACTAAAAATTCAAACTGGCTCGACTGGCCACCAAGCACTGGAGTTAATTTTTAGCCCTGCACCTTAGCCTACACTCCTGCCCACCAGAGTCTACAGTGGTACCTTTGGCCAGTGCCAACAAACCTTAAGTCAACCCCATTAGAGTCGCAACAACAAGGGGTTGGAGGGACTCCTAAGTCTTGGTTGGCAACCCACCTAGGATTAGACAACTCTGATTCACAAACTCCCCAGCTAATGGGTCAAATATTAACTCTTCAAAAACAAACGGAGATGAATGATGAAGATAGACATGATTACGTTGTAAATGGGACCCAAGCTAAGAGTGAGGGTGTCACACCTGGCAGGATGTCTGGCGAACAGCAGCCAGCATCAGTTTGTTATCTTGCTACTGCTAGAACAAAATGGTCAAAAGACCTGAACATACTTGTGATGAAGTGCTACATATGGAGTAGCCCAGGTAGCAGAGGATATAGGAAACACATGCTTGTCTATTGGAGGGAGGTTGGAGAGTTTGAGATTAGTGAGCAGAGACTAACTTATCAAGCAAGAGCTGTAATTAAGAAATAGAAAACATGTACCGTGTTTCTATGGAGTTATAGAAACACAAGTGGAAGCTGGGAGAACAAGCAATGCTGTCGGAACACAAGCCGTAGGCGAGTGTTTCCAGAGCTCTTTCAAGTTCTCGCAACCTTTCACAAGAGTTTGTATAATTCGATAGAAACACAAACAACATGTTTTCGATTTCTTTTACAAAACAAAGCGACGAAGAAAAGGAAACAACTT
>OX453274.1:33947713-34110213 GCA_949710005.1 Ricordea florida | reverse complement strand
TTGTATTGATATTTAAACAAATTCTTCTCACAAGTACCATAACAAATATTACGAGAACAGTAAGGAGAAAATGAATATTGATACTGGGAGTTTAAGGGTTAACGACTTGTATGAGGATAAAAACACTTACTTTGCCCTCAACTTCATAAAAGATATCATCAAACACCTTTACTTTGTACGAGTCTGTAAACAATTCATCTTCTGAGAAGGAAAAAAAGGGGATTTTATGCTAAACATTCTGGCAAACCAATAAAATTCCCCAGCCATAGGCAGATAGTGTAAGTCTTTGCAAGAGAAGACCCTGTGAATTAATTTGAGGCAATATTTCGCTGCGATATTGTTTCTTGATACCTTTCATTTGCTAGTGATAGTAGTGATACTACAAACACTAGTGATAGTAGTGATACTACATACATACACTAGTGATACTACAAACACTAGTGACAGTAGTGATACTACAAACGCGAAACAGCTTGTAATTTATGTTTTGGTTCAGTTTTTTACGAAATACAAAGCACCTTAGCATGGCATAAGCGTGGTGCATTTGAAGTGACAACACAGAGCACAGGGTACGCACAGGTTAACACATTCAATCTTAGATTATATCTGCTGTTATGACTTAGAAGTTAGGGACCACAAAAAAAGACAACTTACACCAACATATCAAATGTACATTTTTATTGATTCTAATAGTTTTATTTGTCCCCAATAAATTTTTAATTCTTCCACGACAAATCAATCATGAAAAAAGCATAATCTATTGTCGCGTCACTTGAACTTTTTGATCAACTTCCGATTATAATCAATCATCGTCCCACCACTATTATGCACTAAGCTAAAAGTGGACATAATTGTCTTAATTAGGTTCTCTGAGTTCTTTGTCACATTATCTGTTTACATTGAGTTCTCTTTGTTACAAGAAGAACCTTCTAGATCCTGTTAACATACAGATGTCTGCATAGTCATGCAACATTCCTTCTGGGGAGTTCTAGAACACACTAACAACAAGATGTAACAAAGTTAAGTAATCCTACTAGAAATAGTTATTATTTGTAACCTTTAGAACGTTCTAGAATTCTCTGTAACTGTACAGAAGAAACGTTACCACAGAGCTCTAGCACTTATGTACATATGGGTGGAAGTACAAGTAGTCTGGAGTTGTTTGGAGATCATGCCATTTGCCCTTAAGTTGTCTGGAGAAGTTATCTGAAGAAGCATTCAAGAGTTAGTTGCCCTCAAGTGGATCTCTCAAAGGAACTTGTGAGTTATAGCATCAGTGGTGAGTAAAGTTATTTAGTTTTAAAGTTGAGATAGCTTGTTAGCGTATATTAAAGTTAGTGATTGCTCCCTCTGTAGACTACTTGAATTTGACTTGTCAGTTTCAAATAAATAGTTGAGTTTGTAGCAGAACTATGTTTGTCACCCTTTTCTGTATGGACAGAGCAGACTTATTTATAAATTTATTTGTCTTGTAACATTATTTTTACACTTCTCCAATTAAACATATTGGCTTCAATCAATTCTAGTAGAAGAGAATTATTGGACACATTTTCTTCTGGCAGAACAATCTGTTTGGCTGGTAGAACTGATACATCAGGCATGGATGGCTTTTCAAATGGTGCTGGCTGTGGTAATGGATATGGTTTTGGCAAAGGAAAAATTGCAAATGGCATTTCAGCCAATTCAATCTCTGGTACTTCACAGTGTTTGGGCTCTAAATCGCTGGATCTGCTACTTTTGAGCAAGCCAGCTCTTGCAACTGAACAATGTGTCTTTTCCAAAACAGTTTTCACACTTGCACTCTGTATGTGGCTGGGTCAAATCAATCTTGAATGACTCCCTTAGTCCACACTGTTCTGCAGGGTTTTCAATAAGGGCCGGCGGCCGGCGAAACTCGCCGGCTACTTCACACGTTTTCGCCGCCTACTTTGATTAACAACTTATTCAAATTTTATGAATTAGCATGATAAATAATTTGCCACAACATGAGCCGCGGATCGGCCAACATTTAATTTGTTAAACACAAAGGAAACTTGCCTGAACTCTTGGTTAATTTAGCGACAATACATCGTGTTTATCTGTTTATTTATTGAGTTCAAACTGAGCAGCCTGGCTTTACTCAAAACCTTGGGATCTGGGTCTGAAAGCTGCACATCTCCACGTGCTCTGAAAACCAGTCATGCATGACATGGTCACATCTACTTCCTAGATTACGAGTTTTGTCAAAATTTTGAGTAAATTTTTGTACACCTACACCATTGAATAAAACTGGAAAATAGAGCATGTATGGTTCTGTCAAACATGACCTAATTCTTGCCCCAGAATGCAGGAAATGCACTTTTAGAGGCTCAGATCTTAAAACCTTTCCGGGGGGCATGCCCCCGGACCCCCCTAGAAGGTCACGCCTGCGGCGCGAAAAATCTCTTTGCCGTCTACTTCCACATTTCTGCCGTCTACTTTGATTCTTATTGAAAACCCTGGTTCTGCAATTCCTGTAATCCCTTGCGAGAACAGGTTCACCAACTTCAAAGCTGCACTATCCATTCAGACTAATTGGGTCTCAACAACTCAAGTCTTGTTTGCAGTCTTCACCCAATCAAAATTTCTGCAGGTGGACAACCAGTGGCGTTGTGGGGTGTGGTTTGGTAGCTACATAAACATCCGGCCAAATTATCTGTTTGGGTGCCGGTTCATTCTTCCTAACTTTTATGGCTTCCTCAAATGGCCGAACATCCCATTCTGCTTCACCGTTAGATGCTGGATGGTATGGTGATGACAAGCATAATCTTTCACCTCTTCTGTAACAAACTGTGGACCATTGTCAGCCACTATCTCTTGAGGCAGTCCATCTGTTGCAAACAAACCACGTAGGGCTGTAATTGTGGAACCAGCACTGGTGGAGGACACTAGAATGACTTCCATCCACTTAGACTATGTGCTGACCACTATGAGGAACATTCCTCAAATGAAAGGACCAGCAAAATCCACATGTAAACGCTGCCAAGGGCGTGTAGGCCACCAGATCGATGGGTTACTCACTTTCAAGTGTGTTTTACAGTGGTGAACTTGACAATCACAACAATCTCTTATGGTATGTTCAATACTGCCATCCAAATTTTTCCACCAGACATGCAGTCTCACCAAAGACTTCATTCACACCATTCCTGGATGGCTTAGGTTCAAAGTTCCGACAGCACTTCTGGTCGATACCTGGATGGTATTACGGTAAGATTTACGCACAGGTCCCTACTTTATTATGCATTCTGTAACTATACAATTTTGTTCTTCGAACACAAGAAATATTTGCACGTGCATTACACCAGACATTACAGCTTCAGCATGCATAAGCAAGTAGGGACCTGTGCGGGAATCTTACCGGTATTACTACTCTGGTACCATGCAATATACAGCTATCCTCAATGGTAAACCATAATATCAAAGCTTCTCTGGAGTATTTTCTTCTGTTGGCCAACCATGCAAGACAAAATGTAAGACACATGAAAGGACTGGATCGCCTCTTGTAGATTGTCTGATTCTGCTAGCTGTAGCAGGCATATGCTCAATTTGGACTCTGTTGACATGACCGCATTCCTTCAACCAATCATCAGCTTCTTCCGTGGTTTTCCTTGACAAGCACGACAATGCATCAGCATTTCCATGGTACTTGGATGCACGATACTTAACCCAATGACAGGTTGTGACAAGCTCAACGAGGTTAGGGATTTTCTTGACTCAGAGCGTGCACTAAAATGGCAGATACACACGTTTCGGAAAGCAATATCGCATTGTTTGATGAGGACTCGGGTTATGAAAGAGCTTTTATGGTTTCGATATTAGGGGTTCTAATATTTCTGATCATTCCAATGTGAATTTTGATGGGTTGGAGAGCAAAGGTGAACAGGTAAGTGGTGAAACTAGTGATGACGATGACGAAGAGCCAGCGCAATGGACACATCATATTACCGATTCGTCATTCATGACTTTGTTTAGCTAAATGTGATTAATTTTCACCTTCCAGATTACCCTCAAGACTTAGATTCTTTTCAGCTTTTGTAGAGAATGATCTGTGGGGTCATATAGTTTCAGAAAGCTATTTGCAAAAAGTTTCAGAATCCAAAGCTGAACTGCCAAAAATTTCAAACCCATTTCCCTTGGGGAATTCAAAGCATTCATAAGGATAAACATTATTACGGGCATATATAAATAAATTACCAAACCTAGATTTGTACTGGTCATCTGATTTGAAGTTTAATTGTGATTGGTCAAGCCAACATCATTAATTTCTTTGTGCCTGGTCAAAAGTTAAAAAATCAAATCATTCCTTTGGGGAACCGATCGACTTCTTTGCAGAAGGTGGAAAAGACCTCGATATGGATCAAAATGAAAACAACCACGAACTGATATGAGCAAAAGAGTGCATGGATAATGAAGTATGTGGTTTAAATACGGTATGTGATAAGCACGTGGCTAACCTACACTTATGGAATAAAGTAAGATATTTCATAATCAGAGTATCATATTTTCTGTTATACCGAGCAAAAGTTCAAGATGTGTATGCCCATTTCACTGTTATATCGACTGCCAGCAGAGCCACCATATTTTTCCGAATATTGCCTTAAAAATCGTTACATAATCATTAGAAAAGGAACAATTTAAGAAAAGCGATGGTAGGGTACACGAAAATATAATTACGCTTTAAAGATCACAACACTATACGGTAAATAAATTTGTGATCGTCAAAATCAAACACGCAACAAAAATACACTTAAACCAAACTAGCGTTTGTGAAATATTACCATAAGTACAAAGAGAAAGGTTTTAAGTTAACATCTCACCTGACAAACAGTCTTTGAAGAGAAGCATGATGTCGATGCTGGTCGATTTTTGACAAGCTAAATCTACAACATGAAAAGTCGCGAACGAAAAGGAACAATACGTGCTCGTTTACGCAATATGTAGCTGCAAGCTAGTCCCAGATTTCTTTTAATTTTACTAGCCGAGGTTACTGGTAACGAGGTCAAAATGGCGCGGGAAGAAAGAGTTACAACTTTTGAAAAAACTGACGAGGTACGGGAGTGATTTGCAGATATGCGATTACCTAGGCCGCAATTATTTTCCATTTTTAATCTTTTCTTTCTTGATGGCCATGCATTTGCGCCTTAGTTATTCTCAAAGCTAGTTTGTTTGCGAGCTAAGGCTTTGTTTATTAATTGTATAGAGAATGAATTACATGTAGATTTCCGTATAAAGGAGTATAAAGGTGTATAAGCCTTACAAACACAGTGGATGTGTTTTATTTTATAATTTAATAGCTTGGGTAATGCAACCAGTTATTTTGGAGCTGAGATCAAAACCATGTTTGTACAGCTTGTATACTATTTCGGTTCTTTTATTTTATGATCTGTTATTATGTGAGGTGGCTCGTTTTGCTGATGGCTAAATGGCTAGTGTTGATTATTCTGTAGTTGTGAGTCAGATCTTATGGAATAAAAAAAGCAAGTTTGGTAAAGTTGACACAGAAACGTATGAAGAAGAAAGGGGAGAAAGATGTTTTGAAACCCAGTCCAAATGAAGAGGTAAATGTTAGATTACATATATATTTTTTATCAATTTCTCTGTCCTCTGTGGAAATATCTTCATGTAATTATCATAATTAAACTGGTTCTTAAAGCCCACTGCACACATGAGGAAAGAGCTGAGCAAAATGCCTTGCAAAGCAGTTAGGTCAGCCTTTTCCTCATATGCCTGTGTGGCACCTTGGGTAAGATTTCCGCACAGGTCCTTACTTCATTATGCATGCTGAAGCTGTCTTGTCTGGTGTAATGCACGTGCAAATATTTCTTGTGTTCGAAGAACGAAATAGTGTAGTTACCGAATGCATAAGGAAGTAGGGACCTGTGCGGAAATCTTACCGCACCTTGAAACACTTGCTGGTGAATCTGGTGATTAGTCAGTGGCTCTGACCTCATTCAATAAAGTTGGTGACATTAGAAACCCATCATGCCTGCACTTGATCATAGGCACTTAGGTGAATGGTAAAGGTGTGTATGTTGTAGTTCAATTTTTTCCTTGGTTCAAATTTTATTTTCCTTTGTTTTCTGATATGGTAATGTATGATCATGAGTTTGAAAAAAAGGAAAATATAATTTAAAGGATAAAATTGAACTACAACATGTATACCATATTATATGATATATGCTTACATCTGTACATGTTTGCAGAGAATTTCTAAAAATTTGTTGTAGCCTGGCACATCACAAACACTGCCATTTCTTTTAATTCTTACAAAGAAGCAGAATTTATTGAGAGGGTTACAGACTTTTGTGCAATCCTTTGTGAGCTTTGAGACTTAAATGCACTATTTTCTCTGACTGTGTAGGTTTACAATACATTGATTTTATTGTTATATCATCCTTATTCAGGCTCACCTGATTCACAGTGAGCGGGAGAAGAGAAAAAAGCTTCGTCTAAAACAGGTAAACAATTAACTTCATTGTAAGAATTTCTTAAAAGACCAAGATTATTGTATGTCATTATTTAAACAGTGTTGTTAATGAAGAGCCTCATTACAATACATTATTGTTAGTTATATAAAAGTTCTCATAAAGATCAATCACTCAAAATTTAATACCCTCCCGTGCAATATCTCTTTAAAATCAATTTTAATGAGGACTCATTTAAAGAAACTGACAATGTCATTACACTTTTACCAGTATTGTACATCCTTTAATTCCCTTTTCAGATTAGGGATCAAGAAAAAGCATTCTCTCGTAAGTTGCTACAAGATGGAAGAAAAAGAAAAAGAGCTGAACTGCAACATCTCAATCAACAACTTAAGGTATAACCGGTACACTATGTTAGTATAAGTCATTATTGATTATGGTCATGAACCAAGTGTAAACTCTCAGGCAATTGGTTGTAAACATTTTTTACCTTCTTTAGTTTTTTTATGGAGGTAGCATGGAATTTTTGTGGTTCATTTGAGCATGGGTACTATTGATATGCTATTGATACTGATATTGATATTACTACCAGTTTCCTGTGCACATATAAAGAATGTTAGTTTTCTTATAAAAACTACAGGGAAAATGGCAAAGCAAGCTTGATGAAGAACAAGAGAAGTTGAAGAAAAAGTACCAAGAAAATGTTGCTGAGTTTGGGTTAGGACATAATGCTGCTGCCCAGGTTAGAAATATTAATTTCATTGGCTTAATTTTTTTGGAAAAGTCAAAAATCATAACATACAGTACACCACAACTGTATTATTAGAAACTCCTTGTGAATGGTGGCAGAAAAAGTGGTGGCATTTACATGTGTAAGGGGTTCAATTTTTACTATCTTAATCTCATTTTTCAGGAAAGTTTCTTACTGTATTTTTTTAATTTTAAAATGGGACTGGGGTTACCAGCAGTGAACCATTTCACTCCCCAATTTCAAAGTGATTTGAGGCAAATTCTCCCCACAATATCAAAATAGTTTTAAGCAAACAGATGATAAGAATTTGCAATAAACTTGAGGATTTTGAACTTAAGTATCAGACACCAAATTCTTCCCACTGACACAACACTATACATGTTAGATCTGGGGAGTGAAAGGAGGAACATTGTTTTTGACACATACTAAGTTGCTAGAGCACTTACTTTCTTGCTTTTGAGGTTTTTAACATTATTTTAGAGGAATGCTTGATGCTGCAAAATTGAGTTTTTATGCAATCCTATATATATATACCTATATTTTTTTCTCTAGCTGATTTGTTGAACTAAACTCCATGTGTTCATTTTTTGAAAGTACTATTTCTAGACAAAGATTGCTTCCTATAATGAAGTAGATTTAATCAAAGTTAATTGATGTTTATGCATGACATGAAATTAAGGATTGCAATTCATAAAAGTCTGATCCTTTTTTTCCTTTTCCTTTAGGATAGATCAGACTATTCCACAAGAAAATTAACTGAAGAGGAAAGACAGAGGTTTGAAAATAAAAAAAATTGAATATCTACTGTAGTCAGTGGAGCCTACTACACTGAAGTTGTTTGGACTTTGTCAGGCATTCCCCTCTGTAAGGTGACTAAAGAATGCTTACTTTAAGTATCCTATAGTCAGCATTCCTGCTTGTCTTATGAGAGGATGACATTTTACATTGTCTTAAGGAGTTGTTTGTTTTGATGATCTAAATGTACATAGTTCTGAACAAAACTGTTGGTGACATTGACGGACGTTTTGACAATCTGAGCATCAGTTATCATCAAAGTTGAGTGAGTAGCATGTTGTCATGAGATGATATTTATTTCTCTGCCCAATGCTATGATTGGTCGTTTAAGCTGTGATGTTATTGGCTGTTTGTCAGTAAGGCCATAATGCCATTGGTTGTAGAGACTCAAATGTTATTGGTCAGTTTTTGCCAGTATTGACCCATTTGTTACTGAAGCCTGTTCTATGGAAAGACAGAAGTTCAAGGATCAATGTAACTAGGGACATGTACGGTGCAGTGGTCCTACAGGACTCCTAGCATGAGACCATCTGCAACTTAGGTAAATGACAACAAGACTGGAAACATGTAACAGCCTTTGAATGTTTCAACCACATCAGCTTTTAAACATTCAATCTACCAACTACCATATTTGGAAAGTAAGAGAAACCAAATGAACCAATCAGTGCCAACAAGACTGGAGCAAGCAGTTTCCAAATATGGTATTTGGGGAAAATTTAATCTTGACAAGCTGTGAATGCACGTGAGTTACATGTTTCCAGTCTTGTGGGTTTCTGGTAACATACAGTAACACCCCAGTGAATCCTGCATATTCTTTGAAATTTTTCACAGGGTAGTGGAAAGGTACAAGGCAGCAAAACAGCAGGTATTCACTGTATTGTAAAAATAGTACCAACCCAATCTCATCCCTTGAAATTCTCAAACGTAGATGTAGTTTTTGACCTTGTTTGGTGTGCTTGAAAAATTAGACAGTCAAATGTTTGCTTGCTGATGCTTTGTCAGTTTTCTGGTCTTGAAACACTAATTGTTATTGCTGGTAAATAATTGTTAATAATAAAGTAATTAATTGGATTGGCTTGCAATCTGTTTTACCAGAGTTCCACCAGTATAGCTAAGACTAAGCAATACCATAATTATTTACTCGAATTAACACAGGAGCATGGTATTTATTAGTTTTTTGATGCCTCAAATGCAGTGCTTGTTTGAGGGCACTGCTTATTTTAAAATTGAATGTGACATTCAAGATTTCCTCTTCATAGCTGTTACATGACAGAGCCAAGCTGAATGAATCGGAAACTGAACGTGCTCTAGCAAGGTACTGTACATGTTTTTAGTATGCACAAGGCAATGAAAAATGACATAGGAGTAATTTTACAAAATAACAGGGTTCAACTGTATGTCCTTATTGCTGTGTATAATCTGCCTGCTTTCCAATTTCTTCAACCAAACACACGTAATGAGGTGTGTTGGACTTACTTAGAAGAATCAAGAAAGATTGGATTAATATTAAGGTGTTTTATCTGCAGGCAGAGAGCTCTAGAAATTGAAAGACTTCGAGCTGCTAGAATTGCTTCATTACCTCCGCCTCTGGATCCTATTGCAGTGGGTATACTTTTGATATCCATTTTATTGATTTTCTTCCTTGGATAAATGTCTTATGTTTGTTCTCTTTTCGCGTTTGTTGCCACTGACTCCTGTCTTATTGGGAGATGTCAAAATTGAAACAAGAATGTCTGCACATTATTCAACAGATGCTGTTTCATTTTCCTCTAGATTCCCTAAATGACAGAGAATCGCTCACTAAATCACTTGCATTAAAAGTTCAGCTCTATACTGATGTCTCTCCTTTTTGAACATGTGCTTTGTGCTGTTTGGTACTACAACTATTGCAATTAATTGCATTGTTCTTATGTGAATCTGGTTCTTAAATCTACTGTCAAAATGCCAAAAGAAATCTTAACCAGTAGATCAAAAAACAGAACTTAAACAATTCAGGAAATTTCTAATAGGAGATGTCTTACTGTTCAAAAAAGTTGAACTTTTTGGATCAATATCAGTTTCTGGGCAACTGTGCACCTACCCCTCTCCTAATCCAACAAGTTATAATGAGTTAAAAAGTTAGCGTTAATGTTGGTTTAGGGGAGGGGTAGGTGCATGGTTGCCCAGAAACTGATATTGATCCAACTTTTTACTGTCAAACATTCAGTGTTATTCCAAATATACCAGCTTCAGGACTAAAACAAACTGCAAACATTAATATAGCATTGAGTGAATTTAATTTAATGTGACTGGTATATTTTGTATTAATAAATATCTCCTTTTACTGAAAATGTTTGTACTCTTTTCTCCTCTGCAGGACTTATATCTGAGTAAAGGTATGACATAAAATCATCATGTTGTAAACATTTTGTAAAAATAGTGGTTATAATTAGAGGTTTGTTTAAGAGTCAACATTAGGCTGAGTTCACACAGTTGTCCAGAATGGTTTTCAATTCTGTTGTGAAGGCAAGTTATAATCACTCTCACTGGCCAATCACAACAGTGGCATTCAGCCCAATGAACCAAATATGTTTTGTCAGCACCTAGAGCTTGTGAGCAAGTCAAGATTGGTTTTCAGTTTTATCTCTGATTGGTTGACAAAGTGGTGTGACATTCTTTGGGCAATCAACTTTTGAAACAATGCAAAATCATGACTGATTGCTATGTGAACCAACTCCATTATAGTATCCCCCTCGATCACTGCTTTGTGCTGGAATTTTTAAAGAAAGAATTGAAAGCTTGGTATGTTATTTGTGGCCAGATTCCCATAACACCCCATTCTTCATTGTAAGGCCCTGTTAGGGGTTATCAGGATATACGATATTTAGGTAAAATATTATAAGGCTACAGGATATTTGTTAGAAAAATTAATGGGATTTGGGATATTTAAAAAGAAATTCTGGATATCGAACATGAAAGCTGTCCTTTCTTAACCCTTTTAGCCCCAATGTCAATATTTATTTTCTCCTAACTGTTCTCATATAATAATATTATTTGTTATGGTACTGGTGAGAAGATTTTGTTTAAATATCAATACCACTCTTTTTTGGAGATCGTTTCTGTTATTCTCATAACCGGAATGGTTGTTGAACAGTGAATATTGTAATGAGAAGTTAGTGGGGGTAGGAACGCGTGACGAACCCCTAAGAACGTTTGCGTGGGAGGCTACTGTCTGAAAGGGTTTGTATGAAAGTCCAACGGTCCATTTTTTAAGTCGAATGAAAATTCAGTGTTTTTCATTAAAATCGACTTACTTTGTTGCTGTATGGTATAATATGTTATCATCCCGATTTTCAGGCCAGTCTAAAGCAATTTCGGCGGGTTAGTACTTTATTGGTTTTTCCACTCCTTAAAGATATTATACCAGACAGCAACAAAGGAAGTCGAGTTCATTGGAACTCATTAAGTTTCCTCCAACTTAGAAAAATTACTGTAGGAATTTCATACAGAGTTAATAGAGGAGAATTATACAGCCTACTGGTATACCGTGGAATATCCCACTTGTTACTTGTATTTTTTTGGTGTACGCACACGCCATGTGTATACCAAAAAATACAAACAACAGTTGAAAGAAACTGCCGAAAATCGCAACGCACTATGGGAAGGCCGGGTGTGATACCGTTGAATTGCACAGATCGACGGGAAGGTTCGGTGGAATACTGACAAATATACAACAGCTTTCCTGCATTCTGATTGGCTGTATTTTCTAAAAACTAGTTAAAAAGAGACCGAAAATGAACAACTTTTGTTCTCACACAAACCCTTTCAAAAAGCCGCGATATTTTAACGGTTGAGTGCACGTGATGATCGAGAACTTGGGCCGCATGTGAGATATCTAGCCTTATTTTATTGCTTGTGATTGCATGCTGTGATGTCAGATCAAACACCGTGCCAAGACAAAGATGCAAGCAACTTTGGTTCAACTCACTATCACCTACCACCCGCGATCTATGTGGAGCGGGACCTGCATGAAAGTCAGGTACTGTAAAATAATTTTCATGAAAATATCCACAGCTTCGGAATTTTTTTATAGAAAGGCAAGTAGAGATAACGGCAATGTGCATTATCAGTGGCAGACTCCAGGATTTGTAAAATTTCTAACAAGCGAAATGTGAAGGTGGAAACGTTAGAACCGTACTGTAAAGTAAAACAAACAGTAACACAGTACAGTACTGTTCAGTAGCTTTCCAAAGGATGGTGACAGTGCATGGTTTGATTCACAGATGAAAAAGTTAGAACCACAGTGTACAGTACAACAAAACAGTACCACAGTACAGTACTGTTCAGTACCTTTACAAAGAATGGTCACACTGCATGGTTTGATTCACAGATGAAAAAGATAGAACCACACAGTATAGTAAAACAAACAGTACCACAGTACAGTACTGTTCAGTAGCTTTACAAAGAATGGTGACAGTGCATGGTTTGATTCACAGATGAAAAAGATAGAACCACACTGTATAGTACAACAAACAGCACCACAGTACAGTACTGTTCAGTAGCTTTCCAAAGAATGGTCACACTGCATGGTTTGATCCACAGATGAAAAAGATAGAACCACACTGTATAGTAAAACAAACAGTACCACAGTACAGCACTATTCAGTGGCTTTCCAAAGAATGGTCATAGTGCATGGTTTGATTTACAGATGAAAAAGTTAAAATCACACATTACAATCACATAGTGCAATATCCGTTCAGCAATAGGCCATTTTACAGTTTTGACCTAAGGAACCTAGCCTCTGAACAGAAGCGAGGCTGGAGGTGACCTTGCTTGGTTACAAACCTCCCTACCTTTCATGTGCAAATTATATTATTTACATATGAAGAACAGGAAGGTTTGTAACAGAACAAGGTCACCTCCAGCCTCGCTTCTATTCAAAGGCCAGGGTACTAAGCACACAACTGTAGAATGGTCTATTGTTGTTATTTCATTAGGATGATCCCAGAGAGGCCGCCAAAGATGAGGAACATAGACTTCAAGTCATCATGGAGGTTTGTTTATCGGTGGATCGTGTTTTTATCGCATAATAGCCAGGGTTCTCCAGTTTTGGACGCCATATTTGGACGCTCGCGCGAAAATCATGCCCGGTTAACAAGACGAGGGAGAGGGGGGATGGGCAGAAGAGTTTCGACACCAGTCCCCCTCTCCCACAATTGCGTCTAATTTAGCGATTAAATAAGGGAGTTTGTTTGTAGAGCTAATCAAATGGTTTCGAGTGCAGTTTGGAATAAATAAGCACAAGTAAGACCGAAAAACTGCACGAGCCTGTAGTGCTTGTTTATACAAAATTGCACTCAAAATCATTTGATTATTTGTTTATAATATATATTATTATATCTCTCAGTTAGTACGCGCGCTGTGATTTGTCAATTTAGCGGGCCGTACTTCACTGTACGGCCCGCGAAATTTAGAGATATAATTAATATCTTACAAACTTTGTTTTCTCGGTCCGTACTGTAAGTTACGGATCCTCGTTTTGTCCGCTTGGATTTATGGCCCAAGCGCGAAGCGCTCTACTCTCATTGAACTCTAGCCGACAGCTCCGTTCCATGTAATGTTTACCTACCGCGATGGATGTACCGATCGTTTGCTGTTGAGATCCATTATTCGTTGCTTTTAAGTCTTCAGTTTTTCACTTTTTACCGTTTGTGTTGTTCATCGAATTAACATTCCATTCTCCAGATCCGTATAGGTATATTTTGATTAAGTAACAAATAAAAGAAGCATTCTTGCTTTTACCATTTCGACGCCATTAGAAGTAATTCAGTAAATATTCCACTGTGCCATGGGAGTGACAGGCGATTGAGTGACAGCAAATTGCGCAACTTTTTCATTTTCTGACGCAGGCAAAAAATAAACGGAAAAAAGGCCCACCTTTTTTTACCTCGGACTTCCCCAGGGGGTAGCCCGAGTAATAGTACATGAAACAAGAGGAAAAGAGGTTATGTTTTGATCAAAGGTTAAATGGTTTGAACAAGGAGAAAAGCCAACTAAGTATTCTTTAAGAAGGGGAATCATCACTCTAATTACCAAAGACGATAATTACTTGACAGACCTGAGGAATTGGCGTCCTATATCTCTGCTCAACTTAGGGTACAAAATTCTTTCGAAAATATTAGCTTAAAGACTTGAAAAACTTCTACCGAAATTAATTCATTCTGATCGAACTGGTTTCGTCCATGGAAAATGCATGGGCCAGAACATCAGACTTTTGTACGACATAATGGAATTTTCAAACTACCAACAATGTCCAGGAATTTTCCTCTTTGGGGAATTTGAAAAAGCTTTTGATAACCTGGAGTGGAATTATTTATCAAGAACTTTAGAAATTTTTAATTTTGGGCCAAATTTTAAAAACAGGTTCTCTGTTCTTTATAATAACATACAAAGCTCTGTCTCAAATGGGGGATACTTGACTAATTACTTTAAAATATCAAGAGGAGTACGACAAGGATGCCCACTCAGTCCTTCTCTATTCATTCTTGCGGTTGAACTGTTAGCATTAAAGATACGTCGAAGTCCACAGTGTAAAGGTATTCATTTACCAGGAAACCAAGAAGTGAACATTTCACAATTCGCAGATACCACCATCATAACTGACAACCCAGAATCTCTAAATCGCATCTTTGCATAATTAGGGACCTTAAGCAGAACACGACGTCGACTGCAACGGCACCAAACAATAGCGTTGATGAACGAAACAATGAAACTGCACGTGCAAAATACAGTCTGGTAGATTTCTTTGCTGTCCTCTGCAAAACAACAACGTAAAATGACCATTTTCCAGGTTTTCTGGAAGACGCGAGTGCACAACGACAAAATTGCCAAGAACAATTTGAAATGAAGTGTGAACGGGTTAAACTGGAAAAATCGGCGGTTTGAAAAGTTATGGAAAGAAAATGAAACAAGCCTGCCGCCACTGGTACAGGAGAAAAACAAATCCATTTTTTCGAACGTGGCGTCCTCGGTATCGTCGTCGTTCTTGCTTAAGCTCCCTATTGAATTTTTCGGGACTGCGTCAGGCTTAAAGTTAAGTGAAAAGAAAACTATTACCCCCGTTCACACCAAAGCTAAGACATGTTTAAATGCTGTTCAGTTAAACACGGTTTAAAATTGTTTCCTTTATAAAAGCTGCTTTCTGACGTTGTCGACTACAAATGTAGCACAAATATAAAGAACATTTTAAAGTTAATTTAAACCTTGTGTAAAAACCCGTTTTCCAGTTCGGTTACCAATTTTCAGGTTTTAAAACCTGGTTACCTACACATGTTTAGCTGGTGTGAATGGGACATAAGGCAATGTGGTTAGGATCAATGAAAAACAGCAATTCCTCCATTTATGTTGTTCTTCAGTTTCTTCTGAGATGCAATTACAATGTTACTCTTGTGAACAAAAATATACCAATCTATACCAGGAATTTGAAGTTAAAGTAATACTACATTTGAATGTAGAAAATATGCTCTTTGCTGAACCCAAAGACTTGAATTTAATAAATGATTAAAAGTAGCGACATTAGATAAAATGAATAGAATTGGCAAAGGTAGGATGCAAGTTGATTGCACTGTCTACTGCCGAACTTGATCAATGTCAGTATCTGGGCAATACAAAATCTTGGCGTTAATATTGGGTTAGGGGAGGGATATGTGCACAGTTACCCAGATACTTACAGTGATCCATAAAGTTTCCAGAACAAAGTGATTTACAAGGGGAAATTAATGATTGAAACACGAGCCGTGTTTCATGGGATATCCAAACACGTCACGGTGCCTGATTTCCTTTGCGTTTTTTATGCATTATTGATGACTTTGAGAATGCACGATGACAGCCAGCATTATGTTGGTTTGTTTTCTTAATATTCCGTACACTTAAATTGAATTATTTTTTACTTCAGTAGTTGGCTATTCTTGAAAATGTTCTGTTATCAGTGAGTTAAAGTGTTTTGTACTGTTGGTGTATTTGCAGGGAGTTGAACGAGACAAAGCAGAACAGTTAGAAAAAGCACGCCTCAGACACAAACATGCGCTGGGTCTGCAACAGCTGGAGGAGGTAAGTTGTAAACAGCTTAAGTGAACTTCTACAGTTCGTTCGAAAGACAACAGTCCAAATTTAAAATAAATTGGATCCATTTTAGATGCTGCATTAACGGCAGTGTAGTGGATAGCGTGCAGGACTTCCGAGCAGGAGGTCCGCAGTTCGAGCCCTGATGATGGCACTGTGTTGTTTGCTTAGACAAGAAACTGAACTCCACACTGTCTCTTTCCACCCAGGTGTATAAATGGGTACCAGTGATATAATGTTGAGGGTAACTTGTGCTTTTTCCTTAGACAAGAAACTTTACTCCACACTGTCTCTCTCCACCCAGGTGTATAAATGGGTACCAGTGATATAATGTTGAGGGTAACTTGCGTTTTTTTCCTTAGACAAGAAACTTAACGCCACACTGTCTCTCTCCACCCAGAGGCCGGTTGTTCGAAGGCCGATTAGCACTAACCCAGGGCCGGGTTGTTCAAAGCAGGGTTAAGGTAAAAAGCACATTCAGTATAATTCTTTTCGAATACAATTTGATGATTGTATGCTCTAAATAAAATAGAGAAAGGTATCGGAGAAAACGCGTTTTAACAATAGGAAAAGACACCTGGGTTAAAATTTAACCCTTGGTTAGCGTTAATCGACCTTCGAACAACCGGCCCCAGGGTTAAATTTTAACCCGGGTTTCTTTTCCTCTCGTTAAACAGCATTTTCCCCCATAACTTTCTCTATTTTTTTCAGAGCATGCAATCATCAAATTGTATTAAAAAAGCATTATTCTAAATCTGCTTTTTAAGCTCTCATATCTGCACTTAAATTTCGCACTAACCCTGGGTTACCTTTACCCTGCTTTGAACAACCCGGCCCAGGTGTGTAAATGGGTACCGGCGATATAATGCTGGGAATAACCCTGCGTTGGACTAGCATCTCATCCAGGAGGGGAGTAACAATACTCCCAGGTACTTCATGCACTTGCGCCTTGGCCGTGGGGCTTAAGACTCGTGGGCGCCTTATCTTTATAGTTTGATAGATAAGTGGACTACATGCTGTCCCATTTGAACTGAATTATTGAATGACAAAATTCCGAGGACATCCAAAATTGCACAAAGCCATAGGCCGCGTCCAATTTTGGCTGTTCTCGGAATTTTTTCAACCATTTTTGTCGAAGGAGCAGAACCAGAAACCCCCTCTAATTTGTCTTCTATTTTTAACTCTCTAGGATCATAAGAAACTGCTGAAGGAATTGGACAGTTTAGAAAGACACGACCGACATAGAAGACAAGAAGCAGTGACGAAGATTCCCGTAAGTATCAAGTCTAAACGGCTCAAGTGATTTACAAACTACATAGGAAAAAAGACGTTGTCTCAAACAGTTAGACCGGGGTGCGAGTTTCTGCGACTCAGTAGTTATAATTCCAATCGTAAAATCGGTTAGTCACCGAAACTATTTATCTTGACGGTCACATAGACCATGTGAATGTAATGGCATTAAATGCTGTCCACTTTGGAAACACAGTCGAAGCTCTCGTTAGCGATCACCTCGGGAATTCAAAAAATTGGTCAATACGCACTATTAACATTTATAGTTCACCACTAAATTTTCTCCGATTCTTATTGGTTTAAATTGATCACGTGACGCGATAGTGTTCGTCCGCGGAGACAAACTATCAGCGCATAGTGCCCTTCCGAGGAAAATACCCGGATGGATAGTGCCCGTCCGTGAAAATGTGAATTTTCTTACAGTTTTACCGTATTTTCTAAGCAATGTACGTTGCGAATTATTGAAATTTCAGGATGTGTGTATGGATAAATATTTGATTGATCTGCATTTAGTGGGTTTTGAGTGTTTTTCAACTGGCGCGTGGAAGAAAATTTAGTGGTCAACAATAAAGACAATAAGTGTTCATGTCTCGGAACTATCGGTCCGATAGTTGCCCCTTGGAAATTTGACGTTCTTAAAACTAGCATATTTGGCCTCGAAGCTTCGCTTATTTGTTTTAAGAACATCAAATTTCCGTGGGGCAACTATCAGCCGATAGTTCCTCGACAGAAACACTGTTGTTTAAGTAGTTATTAGTAGTCTTGTCACAATCTGTAAATATGACAAACAGTCAGGCCACCGTCGTTCTCCAGGAAGCGAAACTTGACTTGGCACGTTATTTTAAGGCGCTTCAACTTTTAATTCCTTAGCTTTAAAACCTAGGCACTAAAATTAGTAGTAGGATATTATATAGGGAGTCTCAAGATGAATTTTTTGCATAGTGTAGTAGGCTAGCATAAGTTACAAAGTCATTTTTGTTTCGAATTGTATGAGGCTGTAGGACGAGTCCAATATTGCTTTCAGTGGAATCATTTTCATTCATTATAATTCCAAATTGGACAAGAATGTTATTCTGTTTCCTATTTATTATACAGCATCCAGAAAGTATCCAGTTTATTTTAAATTTCGACCGTTTGCAAAAATTAATAAAAATGTTTTGCTTCGTCCTGTAGGTTCGCATTTTTCAACCTCCTCACAAGAGACTGGAAGATGCAGAAGAACGACAGCGGGAGCTCGAACAAGCGTTTGAAGACATGTACATGACAGAAACCGGTTTGTGTTCAGTCCAAACTGTGACTGGATGAGGTTGCCTGACCTGACATCGATAAAAATTTGTTGATCCTACATAATTTTTGTACTTTTCAATTCAAATTGTGGTTGGACGAGAATGCATCGGTGACATGGATCAAAGCAGATTCGTGTTTATTACTTAACCTTGTTTGACCTTCCAAATTAAACTGTGGCTCATTGGACGAGGGTGTATCACGTGGCATGCATCAAAACGTGCTTGTTCTCGACTGAGCCAAACTGTGATTGGTTAAGAATGCATCACGTGTATGTATTGTACAGATTTGTAATGAGTTAATCTTGTCTATAAAGTTGGGCATTTCTTACCTCTCTTCTTAACTTTCTGGCTTGTGTGTGTATTATTGCAGGTTACACAGGGGATGTGACCATCGCCTTAGAGCCCAGTGGTCACCCGCCATTGGCACCGGAAGACAGTATCCAGTCAGGTGAATACTGTTCAAAACTACTCTCCCTACTCCACAGAAGCTTTTTTTGTCATTGCCGGTTCTTTCACTCTTGACAGGCGTGCGTTAATCGAAAGACCCGAAAACCGTTTGGGCCCTAAAACTAATTGTAAAAACTTAAAGCATTCGGTTTTCATTGAAGCCTTTTTTTAACTTGCTTTTAAGAGATGAAAGTATGGTCTTACGTCAAAGTTTGAATGGCGGAATGGCAGTATCAACGCAATTATTCGGTGATTTGCGTTTGACCTAAAAAAAGAATAAACTGGAGCGGGTCTAACCCGTGACCCTGTGAATACCAGTGCTTTACCAGGTGAGGTAAACCAGCCATTCACGGTGGGCGCTGGTCAACAGCAGGTTCATATTCGCTCATGTTAGGACTGATATCAACAGTTAACGTGTATGGAATAGATCTCATGATACTTGCTTTGCTTTGCACATTATATGCTTTGCACATTGTATGCTTTGCACATTATATGTGCTTTGCTTTGCGGATTCCATAACTCATTCATGGATCTATCGTTGATGTGTTGTTTTTATTATTTAGCTTCAGAGGGAGAAGAGAAGTCACGTGAAGTGACCATTGATACGCCCCATGAGGTGCGCTGTTTGTTAACCTTGTTTCAAATTTAATAAGTGAAAGATCGTAGCATTGTGAGCAATGCAAGAAGCTGAAAAGATAAGACATACAAAAATTCAGTCTTGAAAGGCAATCGAACTCATGACCCTGCGATACCAGTGCAATGCTCTAACCAACTGAGCTATCAAGCCAACTGGGAGCTGGCCATTTATGAGTTCGTAATGTACCCACAGAGGATGAAGATATTTATGTGAATATATCAAAATTTCATATATGTGAAATGGAGAAGAAAGATTCAATAAAGTTAATTCATTAATTAAATCTTTCTTCCACACTTTTTAACCCCAAAGGTGTGACTTTACGAGTCATAAGGGACCATTCATTTTTAAAGGATAGGGGGGGCTGGTGGGATTTGGGGGAGTGTCAGTGGGAAATTGAGTGACCCCCCCCCTCAGCTTGCCAATTTTTTCACATGACCCCCCTCAAAAGGAATTTTTTGGGGGTGAGCCCCCCTTAGAAGCCATTCTTTTCGCGTGCCCCCCCCCAAATCCCACCAGCCCCCCCTATCCTTTAAAAACGAATGGTCCCTTATGACTCGTAAAGTCACACCTTGGGGTTAAAAAGTGTTTAGACACCGAGTCTCGTATTCAGCAGAAGGTGTTGCTTAAATTTAATCTGAAGAGGCGGACATTTGTGAAAAAAAAGAATAATAATTAAGTAAATAATTAAAGAAATAAGTAACAACTAAAAGTTAAGGAAAACGAAAAAGAAAAAAATATATAATGTATCCATGGATATCTATGTTTGTATATATATGAAAACTGTATTGGACACTCTCTCAGGCTTCGGATGTCAGCAGGTGGTCTTTCAATTGCTTTCTGAAACTTTGAAGAGATGCTGCATTCTTGATGTCTATAGGTATCTTATTTTATTTGTTCTAGCGTTAACTACCCTTAATTTTGGATAGCTGCCGACAGAGATACCGGGCACTCCTAGCGCTGCTGTTCCGCCACACAGGGGCACAGACAGGGTGGAGCAGGAAGGAGGGCCCAAACAAGAACCCGAAAGAGGACCTGCGGCTTCTGAGCCTCCTAAAGTTCCTAAAGAGGGTACGTTTGTTTTGTTGGGTCACAAGCAAAATGTGTCACTAGAATTTTTTTTTTTGGCACAGGATTAATAGTATTACAAGGACAAGCAATAATAATAATAATGATGAAGTGATTGATAAAAAAAAGGATGGATGTTACAATAATTGTGGAGAGGAGACCCCAAGAAACCACGGATCAATATCAGTTTCTGGGCAACCGTGCACCTACCCCTCCCCTAAACCAACATTAACGCTAAGGTTTTAACTCATTATAACTTGTTGGATTAGGGGAGGGGTAGGTACACAGTTGCCCAGAAACTGATATTGATCCGAAACCACTGGGTTTATAAGAGGGGCCCCACCCCCCTCATATGCTTTGTATGTAGTCCTCATTTACATTCTATCGTGCGTTGTAGACTTGTCTCTATACAAGCGGAAAGGCAACTTCATATTCACAGCTTGAAAAGACAACTTGATATTTGAGCAGAACAAATACAATCTGTGTCACCAATACGACAAAATAAATCGCTAAAAATTGAAAGATGTTTTGAAGAGTTGAAGGGGTTTTGTGTGTTAAGTGCAGGTTATTCATTGCTATTCGATATCTTATAGATCCACTTCGGCGGCTTTTGCAGAGAATTGAAAAACAGCGTGAGCAGTGGCAGAGGAGACAAGCACCACAGGAAACCCAGGCTTCTACTGCAACAACAGGTTTGTGTGATACTCGACGTACCGGTCACGAATTGAAGCTTCTGTATAGGTGCCGCTTTATTAAAAAGTACTAATTTTAATAAACAATTTGATTTTAACCTTTGACTATTTCCCCTTGGAGTCGAAGGGAGTCTTAAAAATGTGGTTGTAACCGTTAACTGTTGTCGTCTCTGAGTCCTCAGAGTCAATGTGGCTCTAGTCTTTAACCTTTTTAATCCATACAATGTGATTTTAGCCTTCAACCTTTTCGATCCCACGATCAAACATTAGCTTATATAATACGGTTCTTGTCTTTACCCTTTTTGCCGGTACTGGTGTCAAATCTTGAGTCATAAAATGTGGTTTCAGCCTTCAACTGTTTACAATACATGGTTAGTAATGGTAATAGGACTGAGTGGAGTCCAATTCGGTCTGAAATCATACGAGTGATTAACAAAATCGGACGACCGCGTAGCGGGAGTCCGATTTGTTTAATCACGAGTATGATTGCAGACCGAATTGGACGACACGAAGTCTTATTACCAATTAATCATAACTTTAACAAAATTTTTGATATATAAACTTATTTTTTTCTTAATCAAAACACATGAAATTCCAAGATTTGTTTTGCTAGCAGTGAAAAAAAAAGCCATTTAAGCGCGCGCGTGATGGCGCGTACTGTCCAATTACTCAGGCATGACGCGTACTGTCCAATTTAACTGTCCTATTAAGGCTGAAATCAGGGCAGTTGATAGCCAATCAGATTTGAGAATTTTGTTATAGTTATGATTAAACCCAGAATTATACAACATGGTTCCAGCCATGAATCTTTAAGCCTCACACTTAGTCTTGCAAAGTCTTTGTAAGTCATCCTTTCACTTTCAGACTCAAACCTTGTGTGAGCATGCAATACGATTCTACCTCCAAAGCTCTTATTTACCAGAATAGAAATGTCGTCGTCTTTTGCTGTGCTTTAATTTCTGGAATTTTCTTACAGGAATGCCACCTATCTCCCGCCCTGGAATCATGGCTCCTTTAAGAAGGCAAGAGTTCAGGTAGGAATGGACAATTCATCTGTATGTTAAGATTAAGGACATCTCGACAGTATGTCAAACCCATGTATTAAAGTAGAAATTCTCCTTGAACGTCTTCAGTTATCTCGCAAAACTAAAACCAGTCGTGTCTAGATCACGCGCGTTTTCACTTAAGGTGAGTTTCCACTGTCGCGTAAATCTGAAGTACGATTAGGCGCGAATTTCATTGGCTTGACGTGCGTAAATAAATTGAAAACAATTGAAGACAAAGAAAAACTTCACGGTTTTTACACCGACGTAAACCCAATGACTTCCATGATCCTCGTGACTTAATGGTTTGTGAGATGTTTGTATTATCAGGAGATTTTAGATTTAGCTTACTATCGGAGTGCCCAGTTCTCGCACCATCATCATCTTTTATTACAATCCTCAAATAGGTTTATATACACAAACTACATGCAAATAGCCGAGCTAGTCTAGGCGTGTTGTCTGGATACAAACTACATTACGTTAAATTACAAACTACATTACGTAAGAAATGACAAACAATAGCAACTTCGATGACAAAATCTAGGTTTGGACACTATATTATGATACATAATTACATCACATCAATTAGTTCATTCATATCAAGATAACTTTCGTGATCTTGAAAGATTTTGAAGAAGGTCCTAGTTAGGATAATAATAATAATAATAATAATAATAATAATAGCAATAATAATAATAATAATAATAATAATAATAATAATATACTCCATTTCTATTGCGCATATTCTATATAAATAATCATATGCACATTACAATCAGACTAATAGACCATGACACCGGGAACACGCCCTACTCTTTTTACGTCCCACATTACAGATAGAGTTGTGAGACGGGGCCTACGGTTTTTCGTCCTTATCCGAGAAGACTAGAAAGTCTAACCATTTGCAGATGTCATTACAAAGGCAGCACTTTCTGCTCAATTATTTTAAGACCATGAGTGTTGGTCCGGCAGCAGAAAGTAAGCACAGAAGTTTCTCATTGGTCGTTTCTTTCGGTATCTCCAGGATTCCCGAGACTGTTCTGGACTCTGACGCGGAGTCGGCTGCTGACGAAGAAGGAGAAGAAGAATCGCTTAGAGACGAGGAAGCTGCTGACGAACCTCCTGGTGCGGTGAAGCAAGATAGAGGCGCCGTCCCTCCACCTTCTGGGGGCACCTCTGGTGCAAGGACACTGCTGCATCCTCTGGAAGCCGCTCAGAGATCCCGTGCTACCACGCCCATGGAAATAACGGTGTGCAATGAGCTGAATTTCTTCTGCTCTCTAAGTTGTAGTTGCTAAGAGATTTGTACTAAAATCTTCCATTTATCCTAGAAAAGTCCATCAGTGCTCAGCTTATTTCGTCTCCCGTTGGCCTCACTCGGAAATTCCTGTGCTTCAGTCCGTCTGTCCATTTTCGTGCCATCCTTTTCTTATGAAAACAGTTCGAACCCTAAAATCCAGTTTAAATATGAAGCAGTCTCTCTACAAACCTGTTGTTTAGCATGTCTTCTACAGAGGCAGTTCTTACCTGAAATGAGTTTTTTACAAACTATATCTTGTAGTAACGCCGGTCAGAAATCGCTAGATAAATTCCGAGTTCCTCCGACTGAAGAAACCCGTGCCTCGCGGGATTTTAGCTGTCGGGAAACTTCATGATGTAGTACAAAAACTATGATTCTGGACAGCTAACTCATCCTCTTACAAATAATAAATAAATAAATCTCAAGTAGAAATCAAAGGCTCCTGTGAGCCAGCTCATGAATGAATTGGATTTGTGAAGAGATTGTCTAAAACGAATAAAAAGAAGGAATTGCATAACATTGGGTATATAGAATACCTTGTAGGGGAGGTTCGGTGAGAAGCGTTTAATCAAATTTTAATGCATAAATTAATTGTCTAACAGAATGGAGTGAGTGATCGAGTGAATTCGCGGTCCATTCCTACAGCTCATTGCATGACTACGTCATTTATGAGCTAAAGAGGATCTTCAGTGTAGCGATGAAGTTTTCTTTTTTGTATATAGTGAAATACATTTTCGTAAACTTACTATCTTTATTCTGTTTCATGTAAGCAGTATTTTAATAAACAATTCTTTACAGCCCAGTCCAGAGTTGAGCCAGCAGGAGGCGGTCTTGAAGCAACAACAACTAAAACTCCAGCTGCAACAACAGAACCTATTAGAACAACAACTACAACAACAGTTGCAGGAATACCAAAGACAACTCAGGGACATAGGGGCACATCCTGAGGTACCAACAGCAAATTTAGTCCATGTTGAGGAGGAAAATAGGAGCCCAGAAATGGTACCTTTGGAGGAGCCTTTACCTGCTGGAGCTCCTCATGGTGGAGCGCCCCTGGGGGATTCAGTAAGTCTGAATACAAGTACACCCTTCAGCACTCTTGAGCGTATGGGAATTTAGAAGGATATGGCATTTTTTTGCGAATATTTCGATTGCTTTGGTTTTGCAGAAGGGCCGGTTGTTAAATAGTCTGCTAAACAGCCGTTATTAGTGTCGTCACGCAACGCTCCTTCCCCGGGGAAGAAGCGTTGCGTGACGACACTAATAAGGGCTGTTTAGCAGACTAGTTGTTAAGACGAGACTTTTAACAAAACCGTTGTCTTAATTGACTTTGAGCTGGTCCAACGTTACCTTTCAATCTCGTTTATACAACAACGGAATTAGCAGTCAGTACATGCACACTGGAAATGAATTTGCTTTATCAAATCAGTTGCTTATTGATCAGTTTCGAACCCTTCTGATTTTACTTAAACTGCGGCTTAAGTTGGACAACATTTAAAAAACGCACTAAAAGTGTAGTTGAAACTTGCTATCCTGAACGCGGTTATCTCGAAATCCCCGCTATCCCGAACTCAAATTCATTTCTCTTGGATTGTTTTTTCAGTCATTTACCATCGGTTATCTCGAACCCCCGTTTTCTCGAACTATTATTTGTTTCCCGTGATAGTTCGAGACAGCAAGGTTCGACTGTGTGTCGTGCCACTTTCACAACCAATCAAAAGTCAAACCATTGGTCACTTGCTTGCGTTCTTCATTTTCACTGCTGACGTGTATTTGCATTCAGTTCAAGCTGGTTCTTTCAGCTATGGACATTTTTTGTAATTTGCCAAAATAATTAATTTGATCTTGAATTTACTACCGTTGGAAGTCACCCTAGTGCGAAAGCTTATACACGGTCGACCGGTTAGCTCAGTTGGTAGAGCACCGAATCTCGACCGGACCATCCAGGGGTTTCAATAAGTTCTGAAGTAGGCGGCTGACCATATTAAAGTAGGCGGCTGTAACAGGTGAGAAATTCTGTGACTCAAGAAACTCAAGGGACCAAAAAGAAATTTAATGTTAGAAAGTAGGCGGCGACGATTTGGGAAGTAGGTGGCGAAATTCGCCGGTTACCGGCTTCTATTGAAACCCCTGCCATCACTCTGGGTCTTTAAATTAATGAGAAGAAAGTGCTGCCTTTGCGATGACAACTGTAAGTGGTTAGACTTTCTAGTATTCCCGGATAAGGACGATAAACCGTAGGTCCCGTCTCACAACCCTTGTTCGTGGTACTTAGTGGAACGTTAAAGAACCCACACTGTTCGCGAAGAGTAGTTAGTTAGTAGTAGTAGTAAGAGTAGGACGTAGTTCTGGGTGTTGTGGTCTGGCCCTCAGTTGTAAATGTAATTTCGTGTGTCTTCCGTAGTGATTGTATTATAGCGCATATGATTATATACATATAGAATTTGCGCCTTATAAATTGTAAATTCATTCATTCAAATTCATTCACACGGCAATCATTCTTTTGTGTATTTTGTAGTCTTGTGATCCTAGTTCATGTGTTTTCACAGACGTTGGAACTTTCTGAGGTGTCAAGGGGTGAGTTACCATCGCCAGTGCACGTGAGAGCACCTCACAGAACAGCCCCTTTTTCTTTGGGTCCTGGTAGCACATCAGCAGAGGAGTGTCCAAGTTCAGATGCTCCTGAGTCTTCTACCCTTGGCAGTGTCACCTCGGATGAAACGGAGTTTTCATCAGAATTCAGACGCACTTTGGAAGCTGCCAGAGCAACAGCAGAAAGGGCTGCCCAGATGCGTGAAAAGGAGAGGGCCACTTTAGGTGAACTCAGTAGAGTACCACTTGAGGATGTTCCATTCACAAACAGCACCCAGTCAGCGAGGGACGCGTCGTCTGTAAGCACTTTAAGTCTGCAATCCGAAGAGTTAAGAAGTGAACCAGGCCCGTTGAGTGTTTCACCCACCAACATGACATTGTCATCTGATCTCAGCGTGACTGCCGCCATGTCACGCATTTCTCATCCTCAAATATTGTCACGTGACATTGCTCGTTTCACTCCCGTGACGCCTACCTTTTCTGAAGTCACGGATACTGTCAACGTGACGGCCGCAACGTCGTTACTTAGAAAGACATCTCAGAACCGCGGACTACTTCGACCTCCATCGCAAAGTGCTCCGACTTACTCCGTATTATCCTCGGAATCCGAATCGGGCACCCGCATTTCTTCTTCTCTTCCTTTCACTGTTCCTGCCCACCGAGTGGTAACACATCAACGAGGCGGGATAAGTGTTGGTCCGTCTGCTTTACCCACTTTTACCAGTGGAACACAATGGAAAGCACCTCAAATTTCTTCCGTCTCGATTCCATCACAGCCTGGTCGGTCCACCTACTCACCAGGCTATCTGGAATACTATCAGCAAAAGATCGAAGAAGAACGCCACCTTATTGAAGAACAAAGAGATCGAATTAGGCAGCGACAGAGCAAGCAGACGAAACGTTACAGTGACGTGTTCAAAAAGAGCTCACAAGGGAGTTCTCCACTGTCTTATGGAAATAGTGATTATCCTGTGGTACCTCAGATGGAGGTGAATAAAGAAAATCAGGGACTCATAGCAAATTCGTCAATGTTTCGTGGACAGGAAAGGTTAGAGAGAATGTCAAGAAGGCTCGATACCTTTGAGAAGTCTCTCAACGGTGGCACTGTTTCTAATGGGGATCCCTCATGGTTTCCAAGGGCAACATTGCCATCAGCGGTGTATACGTCTCGTTACACGTCCAAACCATTTTCAACCAGCGGTCTAAGTAACGCATCCAGTTGGACTGAATACTTGTCCCTTCCAAGGGCATCCGCTGGGCCCGGCAAGCAGGCAAGTACGGGCTCAACTCTGTCGTCTTTGTCTGAACTCACGGAAATGATGACCCGTCTTACGTCGACCAGCGAAGATACCTCGGAAACCGATGATAAAACTCCGAACACTTACTCAGTCGCTCATAAGCCAACAGGCCAACACGAGCTGAAACGAGCACAGTCCCCAAAGAACGCTTTAGGACCATCTGTGAACGTTCCATACACTACTGAAGAGAACCTCGAGCCATCTAGTGTGAATCAAGAGACAGTAAGCTCCTTAGACCCATATTATCATGTTCCTGGCCATTCTAAGTTCGTCTCGAGTGTAACATCAGCTGACTCAAGAGGGGCCCTATATAAAGTGGCCCCAGGATCTGAGCGTTGGTATGCCTCCAGTGGAACAAGCTCTGCGTCATCGGGAACAATGGGCCCTGGTACAATTTCTGGAAAGAGTGCATTGAGGAGGGACTCAACTGGAAAACAACAGGATGCACCATTAAAAATGAGTACCCTGCCTTCTGAGACCACCAATAGAAGAATGAACAAACAAGCCACGGTTGGGGAGTCGCTACACAGTGTGTTCTATGGAGACGGGCACAACAGTAAGTCGAGGGATCATGTTCACTTTAACAAAATCTAGAAAAGAACATTTCGAAGTGTTGAAAAACAGCTTAAATAGTGTTTGTGATTTTCACTTTCTTGTTTCACTAACTGAGTTGAATCCCCATGAAACAGAAAACATTTTTATTGTATTGTTACTCTTTTAAAAGGTAATAATCTATATTTTCTTTCTTGAAATGCTAGAACTACGCTAGTGGAGTACTGTTTACCAGATTTCCAATGAGGGGTCACACTACGTGGTTTGATCAACAGATGAAAAAGATAGAACCACACTGTAAAGTAAAACAAACAGCAGTACAGTACTCTTCAGTGGTGTTCCAAAGAATGGTCACACTGCATGGTTTGATCCACAGATGAAAAAGTCAAAACCACACTGTATAGTAAAACAAACAGTATCACAGTACAGTACTGTTCATTGGCTTTCCAAAGAAAAGTTACACTGCATGGTTTGATCCATAGATTTAAAAGTTTAAACCGTACGGTATAGTGAAACAAACAGTACCTTAGTAAAGTAGCGTTTATGCGATTGGGCACACTTCAGATTCAATGCACGACTTATGGCAGCCTGCCGTTCTTCGTAATAGACGCATATGGTTATATGATTGAAGATGCTTTTTCCTCAACAATGACAGTTACTTTTCTCCTATTATGGCGTGTGTTCAGGTGCGTCAGGATCCGGGTCAGTGGAATCCAGTTCTCCTTCAAATCTCTCATCTGGTACTCTGCGCTTCAGTCAGTCCGGAAGACCGGACGATTCTTCAGTGAGCACTGATCCTCAAGAACCGCCATTACCAATAGTACGTACTGCAGTTAATACCCTTGCTATTATTTATTCCTTACAAACTGCCCTGGCTACTTATTCCTAGACAACAACGTAACGCCAATCGTCCAGTAATTTTTCTGTTATTGAAGAATTGACGTCAATCATCCAGAAATAGAACAGGTATTGAACTGTTGTATCAAGAAACAGTGGCATTGCTCAGCTCCAAAATTGTTGATGGTGCATTCCCAAACTTAATATTGTTACTAATGAACTTTCTACGTTGAAGTGGCTGGATATTGGCCTGAGTTTTTTTATTATTATTTTTTTTTTTTTTTGGGGGGGGGGAGGAGAGGGTGGGGGATGTGTTGCTGACTTCGACCGTGTCTCGGTCTAAAAGAAGGGAGGGGGAACTCGTCGTTACTATTGTTGTTATTATCATTATCATGAATATTATAAGTATTGTTATTAGTGTTGTTGTGCAATTCGTAGTTCCTTTGTGTGTGTTTCGGACAAGAGGAGGGTTGGGTTTGTGGTGTGGGTGGCCGATCTGTAAAACAATTGGTTATGTCTGTTTTTTTCGGTAATACATTCATGTCCTATATTTTGGAGCCGTTCTTCCAGACTTGTTTGAGTTTTCAATCGATAATTACACGAAAACGTTTGCAGCAATAAAACCTTATACTTCTACACGTTGTTTCTTACTTGATGCTTTGTTTACATGAATTTTTTCAGCAAGATATCTTGAAAAGCAGAAGAGTTACAATGCTTTAAATGTTTGGTGTATATAGGACATGAATGTATTACCATTTTCTCAGTCCCTTGCCTTTGTTACCAAGGTCGTGCGAAAAGCGTTCTTAAAACAACTAGGTTTGTGCTGCCTTGAATAAAGTTCTTCTAGTTACTCCTGTGACTTGACTCCAGTTTTATTTCTTGGTCGCAGGGATCCCCCAATTCGGACGTGATAACCGAAGATTCCTCCCCGCAGCATTCTGACAGTCAGAACTCCGTCAAAGAAACAGTTTCTGTGACTTCAGAAGAAATTGTTGTGGACATTTCTGAGACGCGGGAAGGTGCTGTTTCTCTTCAAGATGCATTTGCCAAACGAAAAGCAGATTTTATGAAAAAAATCCCAGGCAAGAGTAGAGAAGGCTAAAGAGAAGAGATTTCAAGTTAAGCCGCGTGTAAAAGTGAAATAAACGACAAGGCGACTGGCTGCCAGCACTAAATATATTTGACTGGACTTTTCCCTTTCATAAGTGTTAACAAATCGAATGTGGTTTAGCGTTGTCTGTACTCTTATCGACAACGAGTACGCGTCATCACAGCGGTCAAAATGTAAAAGTAAAGAAGTAAAGAACCTTTATTGATTTATACCGCTCAGGGTAGCCCCTTCAGATGCAAAAAGATGTCTGTTATCAATGGGAGCCCTGAGCGCAACAATGTACTAAAAACTATAGCATACATATGCATTACACTAACATTAATAATACTATAGATAGAAAACTATGTACAAATAAAAGATTTAGAAGCAACTGAGTACGAAATACCATCAAGATAGTTCGTTAAAAAGAGTGCAACCATAGTAATAAAAGGATCGTTTTGCGATCTCAGTCCTTACAGCAGGCGGATGTAAAAGGTTGCTTTGTCTAGTGACGCGCGCATGGATTGTATTATTACGTTTAAAATATTCTTTAAAATATTGGGGACATTGCCCTTGCAGGCATTTCTTAACGAGTTTAAAAACAGATTTACGACGGCGCTCCTCCAGCGTGGGCCAATTCAGAACGTCCATTGCCGGGTTGCTGCGCACAGTTCGTGCAACTATTCTGGCAGCCCGGTTTTGGAGGGCCGCAAGGTCTTGTTTATGACCAACTCCGCAGCAGCCCCACACACTTACACAGTATTCTAAAATTGGCCTAATTAGACTACAATAAACTATATTTGCACTCTCTCTAGTGAGACCTCTACGAAGCCTGCCGAGCATTCCTACGCGTTTTCCTGCCTTCGAAATAAGATGTTTTATATGCTGTTCACAACAAATTTTGACCGCTGTGATGACGCGTACTCGTTGTCGATAAGAGTACAGACAACGCTAAACCACATTCGATTTGTTTTTTACCACAGTGGCAACGTTAAAAAACGTCAAAGAAAATGTTTTTTTCAGAGCGTGACCAAGATCGTGACACAAGAAAAGAGCAAGCGTTGTCTATAATTTTCTCGCAATCTGATTGGTTCATTCCCTAAAATGAGCGTTTCTGATTGGTTATTGCTTTGCGTGACACATTGACCCGAGCAGCCTTGTCTGGATTCTTACTGACATTGGCAAATTAGCCAATCAGATTGCGAGATTAGTAGCAATTGGGTAAATAACTGCTTGGTGTGCTTGACCAGTAATTAGGGAGCTTAAGCAAGACACCAAGACGACATCAACCAGGACCAAGAGAAAATGTCCCTCATTTTCTCTGTCCTGGACCTAACAATAGCACTAATGAAGGACAATGAAACTTCACGTGCAAAATACGGTTCGGTAGGTCTCTTTGTCGTCCTATGCTAAACAACAACAGAAATTGGTCATTTTTCAAGTTTTTGGAAGGCGAGAGTGTACAACTGCAACAGCCCAGTTTCCTTGTAGAAATTTTGAAAGAAATGCGAAGGGTAACAACTGGAAATTTCTGCTGTTCTCTTTTTTTAAAATAAAATGATAACAAGCCTAGAATTTAAAGTGCAAGAGGAAAAAGCTTGAAGTAAATTTTTCATTGAAGCTGTCCTCGGCGTCGTTGTCTTGTTTTGCTTAAGCTCTCTAATACGCATGCGTTGGTTGTGGGAAGAACTTGTTGGTTTCCCATAAAGGACCAAAAGGCGTTATATACATTCGGCGGTTTCTGTGATATATGATAGCGTTCCGCCTCAGATTTCTCAAGGAAGTGTAATAAGTAAATATTAGCGAATCTTGAGGCTGTATGGCCATCCTACTCACCAAACAACATGCGGTTAGCAGCTTTCAAAGAATAGTCATATTGTATGATTTGATTCACAAATGAAAAAGTTAGAACCACACTGTGTTGTGAAATAAACATAACTGTAGCGAAATGTTACCAACTAGAAGGTCTCGTGTGTATGATTACATAATGACTTATATGATGATATTACATCATGGCTTCCCTGTGCAATAAGTACATTGTCGACACAGTAATATTTTGTAGAACACTCATAAGCTGATACTTTCGGAATTGAGTCATTAAAAATTGCGAGTGAGTACTTTATTACTTGAAAAAAATTCACGAAGTATGTTTCAGTTTCGTCAGACAACATCATTACACGGTTTCTAATTAGAGACACGACAATTAGGACGATACGTTAATGAAGAACACAATGGAACTGCACATGCAAAATACTGTCTGATAGATCTTTTCGTTTGTAAGATCTTTTCGCTAAACAACCGCGTGAAATGAACATTTTTCAAGATTTTTGAAAAAGCGCGAGTGTACAACGGCAAATTTTTAGCAGACAACTCTAGAATGAAATTGGTAGTTGTGAAATTTGAGAGATTCTACAGTTTGAAAGAAAAATAATGAGAAATTGAAACCAACCTGTCGTCATTAGACAGGAGGGAAATAAGTTTACTTTCCCACTGGAATTGTCAGTTCTTCTTGGTGTTAGCTCAGTCCCCAAACACATGTAGTTCCGCCCCTCGCTGAATAACTGACATTGTAACCCAAGTCGTACAGTAACCATGTCAAAGTCGAATTCGAAGCTAAACCTAATCAGTCACAATAATTGTCACTAGAAAACACATGTACAAAAACTGATTTAATTTTTTTTGTAACATAACAAACAGAGAAGACGCGAAAGCTGTTACCAATGAAAACAGAGTGCAAACGAGCACTCAGTGAGTCTGTTAATCTATTGAAAATAAAAAATTTCCTAGTATCAGCACACAAGAATAAATGCATGTCACTCAGTTATTGTTAGGCCTTTTTCATACGTCCATTAGGGTTTATGAGTGCAAGACATATAATCCCACCACAAGCCTTGTTTTATCAAAACTCGATACCTTAGAATGCTAGAAACCTGATTGAGATGGGCGATCGAAAGATTAACTGGATTCCGACCACAAATAAGCACTTTTCATTGTACTATTTATGTTTTTAGTATAATTTTTTCATATCATTGATTTAAAATGTTTTTCTTCCTCACGACGGGCGCAATCCGAGTTCGCAAACTCTCTAGTTAAGAAGGCAAGACAACAACAAACAGTAACATTTTCAGCACCTAATGTTTCCATCTCAGGAAATTACTGATAAGTCCTATTTGAAATCAAAACTTGTTGATTTCTTTTTGTCACATTTGCTAGTTTTCTCAAATTAGTTTTGACATTATGAATAGCATGTAACATTATTCATCACGACCTGTTTGCACAGCCATGAGCTTAGGCTCAATTACTTCCGGAAATATTAGCAATATGGACTGTAATCCAACTTTTCTTTTTTCATAAAGCGAAGAAAGTTGTTGAGAGTCGCACATAAGAAGAAACTCGCAATCAATTGCAACACTTAGATCGATAAGCAAAGATTTTAAACCACAAAAAAACATCGTGAAAGTGAGTATTTTAACAAACGGATTTTTTCATCAAAAGAAAAAAAAAACATGTTAATTATAAAGCCGCGATAATTGATACATTGACGGACTACTTAGCTGTGAACTATTTACAAATGGTATGAGTTTCTGACTGAATTCAGTTAATTCCCATTGGACAGAAATTTGAAAAACGTCCCCGAATAGGTGGACAAAAAATAATTGTAACGCCCATGACCTCACAGTGAACTTTTTTCTCTTTAAAAGATGTGTTAACTCTTCATTTATTTACATTTAATTTTCTTGCAGGTGCTTTATCTCGCCATGTTATCGATGCCTTTCGTTGTTTTCTCTATTCTGATTCTTGCTAACGGCGGAGAAGCCCGCTCGAGGTTCAACAAAAAAATGAGCCAGCAGGAATCGAACGTTCCAGGCATCGAGAAAGACAACTTTGAGCGATCCAGGTAGCTATTCATAGCTCAAATCCTTTATTCTTAATAGAAAGATGCTTGGATTTTTACCGGTTGATTAGGTGAAAATATGTTTTGATCAATCTTGGCATGGATGGGTGGACGCAAATTGGGTTCGAACCTCAGTAAAAAATTGCAATGGAAATGTAACAGAAGATCTTAGTTCAAGAGGCAAACTTTAAGACAGATCTTGCGACGCTGCTCCACCTCTTCCGCGTTCAGGTACAACTGAGTTCAACTAGAACTTTTATTTAATCACTTCTCTTCCATTTTAACTCCTCCGTTAAATTCTAACTTTCCTGGGTTTTTTTTCTCATACAAGAGTTTTTTCTATATTTCCTCAGTAAAGTTTATGTCTAGTTTTCCATTTTCAGTTCCCAGTGCGTATTTGTTGTTGTTAAAAGGTCGAGCAAACACAGAAAGCGAGTGCTCCCGGCTGGAAATACAAATAAGCTCCTGACGTACGGGAGTAGGAGGATATTCCATTCCCCGTTGGGATAGGAGAAAACCCCATCCCCCGTTTGAGGTAGGAGGGTCCCTATTCCTCGGTCGGGGTATTAGGGCCCCATACCCGGGTCGGAGTAGGAGAATACCCCATCGCCCGCTCGGAATCAGGAGGATACCTCATAATCATTTCAAGTTGGGCGAGTCCCCCAGAAAGCTTAAGTTCTTTCACACGATTTCTTTCTGCGAGGTTAATATTTCTTTTATCATAGTGGAAAAAATGCTATTGGTGCGAACACTGGCGGAGCGCAGATGAATAACCGGAGTTTAAAGGAAGCGTGCCGATTTAACTGGTCGTATCCATGGTGCGGCTGAATCCGGTACACCAGCTAAATACAGGTATTAAAAACCTCTAATACAGGGATTAAATCGTGATACATGATAAAGGAGATAATGTACAACCATATCCCAACGGGGGGATGGTTATTGGTGAATACATACCAAAATAAGATCTGTTTCGTTATATATTTACCATTATTTACTCATTCTAAAGTTAATTTGACAGTTGTTTTGGTATTTCCCAAAACAATTGAATAGAAAAACTTTGTTTTATTTATGGCTTACATATTGTCTTTGGAGAGACACCATTTTGGCTCCCGCCATGGGCTCCTTCCTTCAGACTGGTTCAATAACAGATTACTACAATGACAACGGCCACACCACTAACTGGGATCTGCGTTCCAGACTCTTCGCTAACTGTGTGCGGGTTCTTAAACCTTGTCCCAAGAAGTCATTATGAACAAAGGTTGTGGGACAGGACCAACGGTTTATCGTCCTTCTCCAAAAAAACTAGGAAGTCTTAACATTTGAGATGTTATTTAAAATGCAGCTCCTTCTCCTCCGTTTTCTTGAAGACCCTCAGTGATGGTCCGGCCGAGGTTCGAACCAGCGACCTCTCGCACGATAGTCCCGTACTCCACTTATGTCCAGGATCGATCTTGTTAGCAAAAATTTGCTAGCAAATGTTTTTCGCAATTGTCACAAGAGAAAAAAATTATGTCAGAAAATCACTAACAAATATCGCAAAAATCGCAAGAATAACAAATCTAACAAGAATCAAGACTTAGAAAAAAAAGAAGTTATTCTTGCGATTTTTGCGATATTTGTTAGTGATTTTCTGACATAATTTTTTCTCTTGCGACAATTGCGAACAACATTTGCTAGCAAATTTTTGCTAACAAGATCGATCCTGGACGTACTCTACCATTTGAGGCAACCGGTCGGTGGTTAGCCCCCGCCCAAAACAGCGACTGTGAAGGCAGGAAAAATATTGAGTTACATTACTTAATCAAATGGCGTTGAAAGCGCTATTTACTGATTTGATATTTACCAATACGCCGTATTTGAAGATGAGATGACAGTGACATCCAAAGCAGTTTTCAACTGACTGCTATCAAACTAACGTCAACGTTATTACTCCTTTAACTACAACAGTTGCACACAGTCTATGGACCAATCAGAGAGAATGCAAATGCGTGACATCGGGAAAAATTGAAGTCGGATTTTTTCTTTTTCCTACGAGCTGTGGTAGCAAATCAAATTAATAAAACTGGATTCATCAAGCTATAGTCATGATCGAGGCTCGAATGTGGCTTTACTGACACTTTGGATCGGATGCTATAGCCCCTGCACATGATCCATTCACAATAACATCCTTAACCCCCCGCTACCCCAACACGGTAATTGATTCATTACACCGTGTCACCATTCTATTTCCTCAACTCCAGTGTGATTGATTGTACATAGTGCCAGGTGTATATTTGCATTGAGCTTCACTGAATGCAAATCCGGGCTAGCTTTTATGTGTTGTTGAGATCTCGGAGGATCGACTGAAGATGTCGTTATTTCTTGTCTTTTTTCTTGATTCCCCGGAATGACCTGGGATCAGGCCATGTTCACTCATGATGATATTCCTTTCATATTTTTAAGACTTAAAAACCGGGGAGTGATCAAGGATAGTATCTGAGAAAGAGCGCCGAATTATTCGGTTAAGTAAACGTTAAAAGTCTAATCAACGTAATTAAATAGATGATTTTTTTCTACAGGATTCCACGGAAAGATGCAAAAGAAAGCACTTCAAAGGTTCGAAAAGGAATTTGAAATGAAAGCAGAAAAAGTGTTATGCATTTAAATAAAAAAAACTGAGCTATGTGCAATAAAATACCTGTCCAATGAAATTTCGTGTTTTTGTGCCTTTCTACTCGGTTGCTAAGCACGCGTTAGATCCTGCTTGCTTAGGGACGGACCATTAGAAAAGTGATGGGGGGGGGGTGGGGAATTTTCAGCTTGCACGAATTTTTTTTTTCGCTCACTGCTTGTACAGGAGTTTTTTTTTCAGGTGAACTCCTCTGCACGAATTTTTTTTACTACGTGTGAAAAAGTCACGATTGGACCTTCCTTCTGCATGAATTTTTTTTTACCATCTTCTTTGCATGAATTTTTTTTTGGCATTTTCCCTTGCATGAATTTTTTTTTGTTTTTTTTTCCCCACCCCCCCCCCCATCACTTTTCTAATGGTCCGTCCCTTATTGAGGAGTCGTGAAGGTAAATTTAATGCTCTTAAAATATTTGAAAAAACCGCTTGAATACATAAGAAACGCAAGTATACACTCTCTTACCTTTAAACTCACACTTCTAATTTTACTTCTGCAAGAAAAGCTTGTCGGAATACTAAGTTGACATTATTGTCCGCACAAACTCGGAACGCAAAAGGAAAAATTAATCAGTGAAGCCTTACAAAGTTAGCCTCAGAAGTGGTTTTTAAACCTGAATTAGTTGTAGAGGATTATATGTATGGATACTACAGAATATTATTGATTTGATTTACAAACACAACTAATACATAATCTTAGTCTAATCAGACTCGGAATAGCCCAATTCCACTATACGACTCTAATCCCGCTTTGAGAAGACTTCCTCTTACAATCATTTCACGCAAATAATTTAGTGCGGGTAGATAAGCTCATCACACCCTCTGCTGGCGTAACCACTCGCCTACCCAACCCAAATTATAGTACATCTTAAATAACTTTTTATAATAAATCATTTAAAATTTAATGAATACTGACAATTTTAAATGACTCAAGTTATAAGTGAACAGTCAGACCACAACCGCATACTTGTCGAATCTGACAAATTTATGCACAGCATTGTATTAAAATGCATTGTGTTGTATTGTGTCGTTATATAATGCGTTGTTGAACTATTGTTATTTAAGAAATAGAAAACATGTACCGTGTTTCTATCGAGTTATAGAAACACGAGTGAAAGTTTGGGAGAACGAGAAATGCTGTGGGAACACGAGCCGCAGGCGAGTGTTTCCACAGCTTTTTCGAGTTCTCCTAAACTTTCACGAGTGTTTCTATAACTCAATAGAAACACGAAGAACATGTTTTCTATTTCTTTTAGAAAACACCGCGACGAAAAAAAGAAAAGCAACTTGTTAGCTTTGATTATCGAAATGTAAATTCTCTTTGCTCGCGTCATCATTACGTCAACAGCTCGTGCTAGTTCTGTGTTTCTATCGAGTTTTAGTATAAATCTACTCGAGTTCTATCACAAATGCCGCGCTCTGATTGGCTACGCTACCCACTATCTATTCTGTGATAGATAGTGAGTAGCGTAATGGCGGCCGTTTCTTCACGTTTTCGAAGAGTCCGTGAAGAAGATTTAGACAGTTTACCGGTCGAGACTATTCCAGAAAAGACAAAGTTTTGAACGACTAGTAGATTTATACTAAAACAATTAGATTATTCGCTCTCGATTTCTATCGCGTGATAGTTGACTCGGGCTGCGCCCTCGTCAACTATCGCGCGATAGAAATCTCGAGCTCACAATCTAATTGTTTAATAGAAACACGATTTCTAACCAATCAGCGCGCGTACTTTCTTAGGACTGTTTTCTAAAGCCATCTAATACAATACAATGCAATGCATAAATTTGTCGGAGTATTGGACAACCCTCAAGGGATCACGCGGGTTTCGGTTGGGGTCTAACTGTTCACTTATAACTTGAGTCATTTAAAATTCAGAAAATTGTATATTCATTCAATTTTAAATGATTTATTATGAAAAGTTATTTAAGATGTACTATAATTTGGGTTGGGTAAGCGAGTGGTTACGCCAGCCGAGGGTGTGACGAGTTTATCTACCCGCACTAAATTATTTACGTGAAATTATTGTAAGAGTCTTCTCAAAGCGGGATTAGAGTTGTATGGTGGAATTGGGCTATTCCGAGTCTGATTAGAGTTGGATTCTGTATTAGTTTTGTTTGCAAATCAAATCAATAATATTCTGTAGTATCCATACATATAATCCTCTGCAACTAATTCAGGTTTAAAAACCACTTCTGCGGCTAACTTTGTAAGGTTTCACTGATTAATTTGGCATTGATAATCTAGGCCGAATTTTAATAATAAATTTCCCGGGATCTAATCCTATATATTTATGCTGAAAAATTCTGGGACAAGGCAATTTATCTGTTTAATTTTGTTCAATGACACCACCCTCTTTTGATTCTTATGCTGAGCTAGCAAAAACGGGGCTATATTGCCACCATCATCCTACTAAAGTTTCCATCCGGGAATTTACTTGGGAGGGTTTTCGACATTGCTAACGAAGCGAGATAGTTTATTGAATGTAAAATTGCATTTTGAGAATGTCTGGCAGCTTTAACAACTCTGAAGAAGAAGATTGGGAGGGTAACTTAGGAGTAAGTAGTTTGACACGTTTCTGTACTTACAATCCATTAAGAGAAGAACTTTGTACACACCTAAATTGCCTTGAAGGTCGAGAGTCAAAGAATGTCTAATATTACTGTAAAGAAATGTAAAGGCTGATCCAATTAATGGCTGACTTAAAGAAGCTACTGCCTTTTTAAGCTAGGTTGCTATGAAAAACTGGACTGGAAAAGCAGTCCTTTCAAAAAGCTGTTGAGAACTATTTTTTTGTAAGAATACAATTTTTCCAAAATCTACGAGCTCTTCTGGGGTAGAACTTGAAACGAATCTGTTGGTCTAGTGTTCTGGTGAAATTAATAAGCAGCTAACTTCCAACCTAGCTAGTCTCAATCAATTCAACGTTCTCTTGATGCTGGACAGATTTATTTTTTTTGTCCTTTCGCCGTGCAGGAGTACGAAGGAGAACGAAACAATAATGGCGAACGGCATGGCTACGGGCGAGCTCTGCTTCCCAATGGCGACATTTATGAAGGAAATTATCGCTTTGGACAAAGACATGGAAAGGTAGAATTTATTTTCTCTAGATTAAGTTATTAAAACTCCCCATAAACCGATGAATGTGTCTTAAATTATTTGAGTTGCTGTACCTTGTATTTACTCAGCGGAAGTTTTTGGTATTTTCCACATTCTTTCTTCGAAGAAATTTGTTCCTGTTATCCTCTACCTTACCTTTTTCCAGGGTGAATACACATTTCGAAACGGAGCAAAGTATAAAGGATGGTATCACGACGGTAAAAAGAATGGAAGAGGTATTTTTCAGTACCCTGATGGCTCAAGATATGAAGGTAAAAAAATTTATGTCAAGAGCTAGCTTTCTGTTTAGTTAAAAGTTTCCCTTGTAAACGGTTTTGAGCTACACATAAAAGCAATTTATACACAGTGTACAAGAAAAGGAACTTTTCCCTTACCCCACAATTTTTAGTCTTAAGGGGGATAGCTAATCAATTTTCTCCTTAACTTGTACTTTAAGTTTTGTTTGTTCTGTGTCTCTTTTTATTCTTTCTTGAACTTTATCTACCCATCATATCAGTTCATTACTTCCCTAGATGAGTCACAAAATGCCTTCCTCGAGGAATCGTCTTACCCACCCTCCCTCAAGCTGAATCATTCTATTTGTCCCCTACCCACATGGGAAAATCCTAGCACCCCCATCCCAACCCCTACCTTGGATGGATTTTCTTACCTCCTTTCAAATAGCAACATCCTAACCATCTCCTTTCCTCTGAGTCATATGCTCACCCCTTCTCCCCAAACCTCAAATGATCCTCCTTACCCCTTCCCCCTCCCAAAGGTGCATAGGGTGATTAAAACCTCACCAGTCAGATTTCAACCAGGTGTTGATTAGTCTTAAGCTCCATCTTCTAGGAAACTGGGAGAACGATGAGCGCAGTGGAAAAGGAACTTATTACTATGTTAATGGTGATACTTATGAAGGAGAATGGCAAAGTAATGTGCGTAGTGGAAAGGGAGTCTACGTTTGTGCCCAAGTCAATCTAAAAGTAGGTCACATTTCTACAAACCTTTTTGTATTCAGAGCAATATCATGCTACATGGCATATGACCCTTGATAAAATAAAAGAGATAGTTATGTGTGATTTCAGTGGTTAGTAGTGTAAGAATTTTAATCAGCCTGTACAAACACGGCTGTGGTGTCACCTTCAAAGCGACTGACTGGCTGCATAATGACTTATAATTCTCAAGCATGATCTGTTTTCAAATTCTCCTAAAGCACCTTAGTTTGAATAGGGATAAGGTGCAAAAATAGCATTCATTAATAAATGCTAAAGTACAAGTATAATATATCTAATCTTACATTTAAACCCAGTTTATGCCATCTTATTTTTGTCTGCTTATTCTAAACAGTATGATGGTCAGTGGGTTAATGGGAAATTGAATGGCCCAGCAAACATGATAATGGCCCATCATGTGTATCTTGGTTCATTTCAAGACAATATTGTGAGTAAAACATCAATATTATTGTCTGTCAGTATGTAGATGAACAGCAGGCCAAGTAATCACCTGGGTGGTTTATTACATAGTTATACTTGGCTTCCTATCTTACTGATGCCCAACCACTTTTTAACCTACTGACCCAATCACACATCACCTCTCCACTCATCTACTGATCCTGCCCACCCATTTACTTATTGTGCCCATCTATCAACTTATCATGACCACCCATCTACTTATCATGCCCACCCATCTACTTATCGTGCCCACCCATCTACTTATCATGCCCACCCATCTACTTATTGTGCCCGTCATTCTACTTATCATGCCCACCCATCTACTTATTGTGCCCATCTATCTACTTATCATGACCACCCATCTACTTATCATGCTCCCCCATCTACTTATTATGCCCATTTATCTACACCCATAGCTGCCCACCAAACCGACCAGACATTACCCACATCTAACCTATCTACTTACTTTCCCACTCCCTAATCATTTACTTACCTACCTACCTATTCATCCACCGACACAACTGCCTACCCACCACTTATATCCTACCTACCTTCTCTTGTGATGCCCAACCCTAGATGTACCTACTTATATATCTACTTAACCAGTAGATATCTATATAGCTCAATTTTCAATTGCATACATACATACTGTACATATCTTCCTTAACCTACCCAGCTACTTCTGTACCTAACTGGCATGTACTTTAGAGACAGCATGGCCAAGTAGTTAGGATGCTGGACTTGTAATCTGGTTGTGGTTCCAGGTTCAATTCCCATCCTGACCAACAAGTGGATATAGAATATGGTAATCTCGAGTTTCAGATCCTCAATCACGCTTATAAATAGCCAACTGGTATGCCTCCCACCAGCTAAGATTCTTAACATAACAGTTGGTTTGATTTATTTAAAAATATTTCACCAAAAACGCATGAGGGGAAGTGACATAAATGTATGCATGCATGTATGTACTGAATTTCAAACTTTTTTGTCTTTGCTTTAAGCCAATTGGGCCTGGACGATACGTATTCGACTTTGGTGTTGAGCAGCATGGCAAGTACATTGTGAAAGCAAAGGTATCATTTAAGAATTTGACTGCCAGGATCCAAGTTGCAATTCTCCTGTCATAATTCCATGCATTGTATTAGACTTTGGTTTGGTGAATTTTGCATTAGATCACTTCCTTTACTTTGAGTTGATTATTTTTTTTGACTCTCATTATCAACAAGCTGTACAGTGCGGTGTTATTGTAAAGAGAACTTGCATGTTCATCACTTCTGGGAGTGAAGAGAGATATTTTCTATTTCTTTTAACATGTTTTATGAGCTCATATGATGGTTTCATATATGAGAATATTTTCACTTCATATGTAGGCCTATGTTAGTGCATCAAATATGACCCACTTTCCTTTTCAACTGTTTCATAAAAATTTAGGCAACTTGCAAGAATTTTTGGACAAGCGGTTCACCACCCCCCTGGCAGAAAATTGCTTGTACCTGTATGCCCATATACAATTGTGTTGACATTTTAACCATGCAATAAGAGATCGGTCCACCACTACATGTTAATTAAGTTCAAAACAGTTTCATATTCAACAAAACAGACAGAAAGTAACACAGAAATGCTTAAAAAAATTGTAAATTTAATTGACCTTTGACTATTTCAACTCATCAAATGTTTTAAGTTATTGTACCATGGTAACAATAATTCTTGTAGAAATTAGATGTCTCAAAGGAGTGGACCATAGATCAGAAGTTAAATCCAAGGTGATGGCACTGTATTGTTTCCTTTCACATGAAAACTTACTTCACATAGTCTCTCACTACCCTGGTGTATGATAGAAAACTGGCAATATTTATGCTGGTGATAGCAATGCAATGGATTAGCATCCTGCCCAGGGACAGGGCACTCCTTTTCCTAGTTGCTGTGGTTGTGGTGATTAAGTACTTACATAAGATAGAGACAGAAGTTGTCTGATTTTGTATCAATAATCCTTTTCTCAGGAAACAGAACATGAAGATGAGGATGAACCAACTAAACTATATACTCCTGTGTGGAAGTGTCAACGAGATCTTCGTGCCCTAGAGGCTGCGGAAGGAAACTAAAGCCAGACCAACAGCAGTTAGCAGTTAACTTCATGGACAACCAGATGGCGACCAAAATTGACACATACCAGAGCATTTTGTCAATGATTCCTGTGACTATTCAGTTCCACTTATCACTGCTAGTTTCAAAGAAAAAAATATCCTATCTGTGGACAAACCCATGCTGTTTAACATTGATTGGAAAGCTACTGAATACCACATGGCATGTGGTAACATATTGTTTTGCCAGATTTTCCAAATGGTTCTTGTGAAATTAAAGATTTAAGATTTAAAGTGTACTATATATGTATATTTTATTGTATTGTATTTTGATGCTGTGCTCTTAAAATAGGCTTTAATCACTAATGTATTTCATTTTTGAAGGAAGTACTTTGACAGTAAAGGAGCATTTTCATTAGTGGTAAACTGTTGGCCCTCTCATCTACTAATTCATACAACTGGTTGCTTGAGTTTGGGATGCAAAAAATTTGGGTCCACCACTTTTTGAGAAAAGTAAAAATCTTCAAGAAATCCATTTCATACTTGTCTCAAACAGAATATTTTTCTTTCTATTATAAGTTGAAAAACAAAACACAGAGCAAAACAAACATAAAAAGTTCTGTTTCTAAGCACTCTGCAAAATTGAGACATTTTGACAGACAGACGTTTCTGAAAATGTTCTGGACATACAGAACTGTGAAAGATTGAATAAATGGCTTTAAAATTAAGTTACAGGTACTGAATTCTCTTGTTTAATATTTAACCATGTTAGATGTTTAAAGTACCTGTGATTGCTGCTTATTTGAAAGGCTTTTCAGAGTTCAGAAGAATGGTGTTTTGCATAATACAAAAAACGCAAATATCTCTAAAACGGAAAAAGATATCCAAAAAAGAAAAGTGCCATTCTTCTGAACTTTGAAAAGCCTTTCAAATAAGCAGCAAACATTTTTCATTTCATGGGCACTTTAAGCAATAACAATAAGAACATAAGGGCCGTGGTGACTAATGATGAAATCTCAAATTCTCCTTTCACTTTAAAAGAGAATAAACAACAAATTGAAGGAGAATTTAGCAGTTTGTAAAAAGTCACTTGTAGTTCTTTTGTCACAAACTCCTTCAATAACTGATTCTAAATGACCACCCTTGGAAAAATTTACACAATTTACTTGCAATAGCTGATCCTCGTGACTAAGACCTAGTAAGTTTTAAAAATATTTTTGCCAGACTTCTGCCATTTTCAGATCTTGTAAAGGAGTGAAAAGGTCAATTTTATTGGAAAATAAAAATAAATTAACATTATTGTCTGCACTTGAAAATTAGGCATTGAGTCATACGTTTTGGGTTGGACATAAGATGAACACTTAAGTCCAAACTATACAATGGTGCCATAGTAGTGCTTGATGTGCTTTATACGTGTAGGCCAACAATGTTTACATGTCTGATCTATTAGTATGTTTTCCCATTTCCCTTCATAAATACGAAGTCACAAGAGTAGGATATAGATGCCAATTACAGACTTAGTTTAACCACTTTGACATCTTAAAAGCCTAATATCTTGACCATTAACCCTTTGCAAGAGTAAATTATGGCAGAAGTTATTGTTTGAAACATCTGCCTCTTTATCACTTTACAGTGGTATACCTTACTTTATTCTAGCCTATCTCATTAATCCGATTTCATGTGTTCCTATTCATCACTGACGAGACTCCAGTTTTTACAGAGACACTTGAAACATTTAACAAGGCCCTTCAAGAGGTAGATAAAATAAGTCATATGTCCTTTGGAATCATGCAGTACAGCACTTTCTAAAATTTCTATTCAATTTCAAAAGTAACTTAGCTGAAATCAATGTCTAGCAGGCAAACTACAGGATGTCCTGAAACTATTTAAAAATTGAAATACTATATATACAGCACTTACTACTAACAGATCATCAAATTACTTACATTTAATTGTACTTCAGATTTTTTAAACTTAATTCATGCTACTTTTTCCAAACTAGGTTGATTAAATATGCAAAACCTTTAATGATGATCTCTGTAGCATAACACACTGAGTGGCTACTGGGCCTGATTGGGATGGTCTATTTAAAAATTATATCATGATCTCAAGATTTCTATTTAAACAATAGATTGTTTCTGTCGAGGAACTATCGGCTGATAGTTGCCCTGCGGAAATTTGATGTTCTTAAAACAAATGTTTTCCCGAGAAGCGAAGCTTCGAGGGCAAATATGCTAGTTTTAAGAACATCAAATTTCCAAGGGGCAACTATCGGACCGATGGATCCGAGACAGAAACACTCTATTGTCTTTATTGTTCACCGCTAAATTTTCTTTCGCGCGCCAGTTGAAAAACAGTCAAAACTCAGATCAATCAAATATTTATCTATACGCAAAGCCTGAAATTTCAATAATTCACAACGTACATTGCCTAAAAAATACAGTATAACTGTCAGAAAATCCACATTTTCACGGACGGGCACTATCCATCCGGGTATTTTCCGTGGAAGGGCACTATGCGCTGATAGTGTGTCTCCGTGGACGAACACTATCGCGTCACGTGATCAATTTAAACCAATAAGAATCTGAGAAAATTTAGTGGTGAACTATAAGGGGTGATAGTTGATGTGGCCAAAGGCAGAATCAACTATCAACTAGTAGAAATCAAGAGAAAAAAAATTCCGCTATGGGTACCTGTTATTTTTTCAGTGCAAATTGATTCTTGATAGCTGCCTCAAGGTTTTACCAATTGCAGGATGTTTACCATCCGTAAAAATTTACTTGCAGACTAATGCAAATGCCACAATCTGATTGCCTGAGCTACTGCATACTATCAGCCATTAGACAGCACTTGGCTGAAGATCGTTCTCAAAATGGCGACGTATGGGTGCTTTTAGCAAAGTTTCGCAGGAAGATTGAGTATTTTGGTGTTTTTTCACTGATACAAGATTTGTTTATTATGATTTTTACTAAAACAATTAGATTTTTTGCTCTCGATTTCTATGAGGTGATAACTGATTTGGCCTTCAGCCTCATAAACTATAACCCATAACCCCATAGAAATCCCGAGCTCATAATCTAATTGTTAAATAGAAATCTTGGGCTTTGCGACCAAATTCTAATTATTTCTACTTAATATTGTCCTGCCTTAATTCTTGTCTTATTATTCATTGTAGAATTTATCTTTTTTCCCGCAGTTTCAGTCGTAACTTTTCGTTTTCCAAAAAATCTTTTCCTTGCAAATTTTAAGATAAAAAGTGCCCATACCCACCCTACTAAATATAGGCCAAGTCCACCCATCTTGATGAATAGTCCTGGCTTTTCTGAAGACAAAGCGTAGTAACAGAGAAAGGATCCTGGTCCCAGCCGCCAAAATAAGAATAATGACATGAATACAACATCATTGATCTTTGCCAGAAGAGTTTCATAACATCCTGTCTCCCGCATGAACCATCTAAACTGCAGGAATGGATTAGACATTTCAGAGCCAAGTACTGTTGCCACAAGCTCTGTACCAGAAAAACCAGTAACTACGACATAAAGAAGGCCTGTCATTGAGATAATATGGTGTAAGAGCATATCTAATCCTTCCGTTCTCATATAAAGGCACCAGAAAAAGTCAAACAGAAAGTATCCTAACGTGAAGGATGTAATAAAACTCTGCAGAGGCGTATTAGCATCTCCCAGTGCGTCAAAAGTCCAAGGCCCAGTAATAAATGCACACCAATATGACATCAATGCTGTAAGAGTTGCGTGGACGATGGTAAGAAGACGGCAGTTCCATTCATGGCTTTGATGTGTGTTAATAATACACAAAAAGCAGTATAAAGTTGTCCATACAAGAAACATTGAAATACAAGGCAACAAATCGGAGGCAATGGACATGTTGAGACTGTTTGAATGGAAACACTGAAATAAAATGCAGAACATATATGACTACAAATGAAGGGGATCAATGTCAGTATCTGTGCAACTGTGCACCTACCCCTCCCCTAACCCAACAAGCTATAATAAGTTAAAAAGTTAGCATTAATGTTGGATTAAGGGAGGGGTAGGTGAACAGTTGCACAGATACAGACATTGATCCAACGAAGGGATGGTACATTGTTTAGGTATCAAAAAAAGTATTTTGATTTATGGGTTTGGAACTTGGAGTAGAATTAAGAATCCATCCTAGCCATATATCCAAATTTTCCATTTATTGTAGCAGGGGAATCTATTCGGTGTGAACTGAACAATGACGTTTGTAGTAAATATACAAATTTAAATGATTAACTGGAACAAGAAATATTAGTGTATTACTGTAACTACTGACAGAATACGGATTTGTATCTCAGTAGTTCTGAGTGCAATATATACCATCCCCAAAATACAACAGGTTCTAAGCGATGTCATCGGTTTCCTGTTAATGTATGAACTGTACATTAAAATGGAGTTACCTCGTGAATATAAAAATAAAGTTTCATACCAGTATATCTTTTGATCACACTACAAAAAGGTCGTATAGAAGACACTAAAACTTCGATCATTACTGCGGCCAATGACACATTGTCAAAATAGGATACCACGTACATTAACCAAGGGGTGGGTTCGGAGGGCGGGAACATTAATTTTGTTTCAAACATTCTAATAAATGTTGCTTTCTATCCCACGGGAACCAAGCAAATTCCTGTACGAAGTTTTTCAGGACTTAGGAATGATCTGTAAGGAATGATCTATGGCAGTAAGGGCAACAGGATCCTAAAATACTAAACCACAGCAATGCTGAACGGCAGAGATCTCATGCATATACCCACCGTGAGTCCCATTGTACGTTATTGTTTCCCTTTACAGGCAGAGATCTCATGTATATACCCGCCACGAGTCCCCTGTACGTATATGAATGGTACGTTGACGTAATTGAATGGTGCATCGAATAATTTAACGTTTCTTATGTAGTTTGGGACTTGTGGTGGGTATATACATGAGACCTTTCCCTGCTGGACATTCAAAAGCTTCGAGTTAGTTTGCATCATGGCAAAAGTTTTTAACTATATACGAGAAAGAATATAAATGTTGTACATTTTCCACCACTTACGAACGCAAGTTTGCCTGCTATAAATAAACTGACTGTCGCACCATGAAGTAAATACAGGAGTATATCTCACAACGGAATAATACTATGAAATCGTATTTACCAACTGTACAATACAATCTCATAGAATGAAAGCTTGACTCTGACATGAAACAATCTAAGGCTCTTCCTTACAGTCTCACTGAAGAAAATCGATGTTTATAAATAAGCAAATAAAAATGTCTTACCCTGCGTAAATTTAGTTTGTATCCAACTGATTTCGGATATTTTCTTTCGGTTTTCCCGCTGAAGCATTTCTAACGGAACTCGAGTATATCAGGTTAAGAACTTGATCACGTGATTACACTAGTTACTCTTGTGTCGTCGGTCGGCACGGAATCGGTTTTCGCATCGTTTTGTTATGGGCGTCGACAAACATGGATATACAGTTTACAGAAACTGAGGTGAGCATATTTAAAGTTCAGACGAATTATAACATTGCTTTAAAACGCTGCATTTCTGGTAACGCCAGGAGCACAGTTTCGTGACATATGATGTTACCAGCGTTTGACTTCTTATTGGTTTCGTCACGCTTTCCTGAGAACCCGACGTAGCGAGATGGGTGAGACCTCCGTGACAGCTGTGACCCTTAGACGTCATGACACGATATAAGCATGAGATGTTCTATTTCAGCGCATAGGCTGCGATGAATGTGACCCAAATCTCAGACTTCGCATTTGTGGATTGGTCTATGTTATCCACTTGGTAGCTAACAGAATGTCTTCTTCGTGTTCTCGGTAGAGTCTCGGTAACGGTAAGGTATTGACTTACATGAATATTAATGCAGTTGTTCCAGTAATGTATATAGAAACCTTGGGCGTTTTCCATTTAGCAAGAGATTCCGGAAATTCCGGTTGGGATGTAAATGGAACGCACTTTTTTGGTACGTTCCACTGGAAAATTTCCGGAATAAACGGAGCGTCTGAAAAGGTACTCCCGTTTTCCCGTTGGAAACCTTCCGATGGAAAATGCGTGTTCCATTTACGAGTTTCATGAGGTTTCACCAGTTCCAGACCTTTCACGCCGGTGATTCTTCACGACCACATCTTCGGTAAAGAGAAATGACAGATTCTTCTACAGTCCCATGGGAATGAATGGAACTTGTGTCAAATGGAACACGTTCCTCACCGATGGAAATTTCCCAATGAAATTTCCGGAATTTTTCGGTAAATGGAAAACGCCCCTTGTGTTCTCGACTTCGTCGATTTCTCTCCTCTGCTTATGTATTCCTCTCAGAAGCCAACAAGATAGCCCATCAGGTTTCTCAACCAGCCGCTGATGGAATTACGGAACACACTAGAGTCTAGTCTAAAGACGCACAGAAGGGCTGCAGGTGGCATATTTGCTCAAAACCTTCCCGTTCTTTTGAGGAAATGAATAACAATCAACCACACTATACTTTGCTGCAGGCTGTGGGGCGCCGTATTGTAAATTTATTCATTTAGCCTTAGCACATAGCGCGTAGCAGTCGATAAAGGCTGTTGGTAGCTGTTTAGAATTTTACATCAAAACGACGCGTGATAAATCGATTCTTAACTTTCTAGCTATGTACATCGGAAGCTGGACTATGACAGTGTGGAATTGACCTGGCTGTTTGGCATCATTCGCGAAAAAAAAAAAAAAAAGAAAAAGAAATACAAAAACTGAATTCAATTTCTGATATGTGCCAGGAGACTGCTCTATTAGACTTACTGCGATGTAACAGTAAGAACAGGTTGTCGCTAATCGTACAAAAATAGACACACTCAAAGTTTTTTGAGCTGAGATAAAAGATAAAGGAACAAAGCGTTGGTATGGTCCAAAACTGTATAAAGTTTTTAGTCCGGCCTTTAACCACTTACTTTTGGTCCGGGGGGGGGGGTAGTCCCGACAATTAAGGATAGTTGTGTGCCGCTAATACTTGGGTTCACACTAGACTACTAAGTCTGTCTGAGACGCTTCCTAAGTCGACTTAGTAAAAATCATCGGTGTGAACTGCTAAGTCTGAAATGCGTGATTTCCGACTTAAGAGCGGCAAACTCAAAGGGACTAAGAAGTCTTTTTCAAACACGACTTAATGCTTGCTTGGGTAACATGATCGATTGTGATAAGAAAAACCTGTCAATGGGTCAGCAAATTTATCAGTCAAAAACCCTCGTTTTGGATGCTACAACGAGGAAAGCAAACATGTGTCGCCGCTTGGAGGACCACCGCTTCGATTTTTCTCCATATTCCGCGGACTTGTCCTCTTATTCAAGTAAGTTTAACTATTCTGTTGAGTCCATTTTTGTCTCAAGACTCAAGTGTTTCCTATCTTGTTTTTAGTCCCGAAGAGCGATAGCTAAGAACAAGCTGTGTTGACGGAGAAAGTCGACCATCCTCTCTATTCATGGGGCCTTTCCCTTAGTATTCTGTTTTGTTTAATTCTGTGTCGGACTCTGAGTCGCTAACAGATTCTACTTCTTCCTCCGAATCCGCAAAGCGCACCAGAGTACAAGTCGACTGAAGTAGGGATCAATTGGATCTCTGTCAGTGTCTGTATTTAGGCAAAACCAAAAAAAGCTGGAAAAAGATCTCCTTGTGTTGCTTTCGCAAATTAAAAGAAACCAAGGTATGGGTGACAGTAAAACAAAATTTATCGCTTATCATAACAACACTTGACAGGTTGGCATGGAAAGCTTTTTTTCCATCTGAACGACAAAGCATACTTAGACTGACTTAGCTTGACTTGGGCTAAGTCGGCTTAAGATCGACTTAGTGTCTAGTGTGAACCCAAGTAATGTTCTCAAACCCTAAAGGGTAGAAAATCGGGGTTTGATACGCTTTTTAAGCGGACCCAAAACCAAGAAATGGCACCCTATTTACGGGAAAAAAGATAACTCATAATTGTGTAACTGATTATTTTCTTTTCCTCTGTACACTGACGTTTGGCATCAAGCATAGGGGAATTTATGTAACAGCAAGAAGCTCTGAAACAATAGATGTTACAAAAAGACTAATTGAAAACAATAACAAACAGCAATTCATTTCTTTTTAAATCTTTAAGTAAATGAAACTAGAGTTAAGTCTGTTTACGTTTGTTTTGCATCAGTTTACTGTCTATTTTTTTTATTTTTCACAAAATTACCACAAACAGAAGGTTGACAAGGGCAACCCGTCATTGATAACTTTATTATATCACTTCAGGAAATCTCTATTTAAAAAAATTATTATGAACATGTGATAAAAATAAAAAATGTACTTTTATAAGAATACTAAAATCAGAAAAAAATACTTAAAACAGAGAGCAACAAAATCAATTATTAAAAGAAGATATTTTGCCGCATAGCAACAACGCGATTGGCTAGTAGATAATTATCATGTTCTCTTTTATCGCTTATGCTATTATTCCGATAATTTCCAGAAGCCATCAAGTGAATCAGGTTTAGATAACTTAGAGGACAAGACCAGCCTTAAAGGCATTGATACTTGTTGAATTTCTCACGCATAGTGGCAGCTGCCTGGTTCCAATATTTGATAACTCTATCGTTAAAGTTATGCGCTGATCAGTCTTAATGGATGATGAGAAGTGACATTAAGATTACGAGTTCGATAAGCTGTATTCGTCCCAAACATATTGTGACCATAGTTCACAAAACCGATTAAGTCACCACGCAATCGACTTTCCAGTAAAGTCGTCAATCTGAGACGCTGTAACTGCTGACGATAAGGGAGTGGGCGCATGCCCTCAATAATCCTGGTAAACTGTCTTTGGCAGTCCTCAATTTTCATTATAACACCCTAGTTTCCGTGTCTTGTGGTTGGGGCGCACACCTGCACTGCGTATGCCAAATGGGGTCTGACAAAAGCTTTGTAAAATGGTATTAGCACTTCTGGTTTCCTAGAAACAACATTCCTGGTGATCCATGATGTCATTTGTTTTTCTTTCCCAATCATTCCTAGTATTTGTTCTTTCCAACAAAGGGTATCACCAGGTGAAACAACCACTCCCAGATCTCTTTCCTTTTCAACCACTTGCAAGGTTGCATGGTCCATCATGTAATTATTCTTAGGGTTGTCTTTACCAATGTGCAAAACGCTGCACTTTGATTCGTTAAATTTCATTGTCACACGTCAGCCCATTGGGATAAAAAGTCAAACTTGAAAAGTATTAGAAATTTGGTACCCAACGAAGGTATCTTTTTGTGCTGTGAATCAGTTTATCGTCTCTCCTTTTATGGTCTGGATCGGCAGCATTGATAGAGGGGGCATCAACAGCTCAGTCAGTGGGGTGATAGGGATATCGGGACGGGACGGGAATTGAAAAATGGCTGTTTGTGGATACATTAATGCAAACAAATCAAACAACGACGCCCATTTATACACTGTATGCAATAAAACAAGTTAAAAAACTGAAACACTTGCGTCAGCCCGTCAAGGAGAAACTGCAACCAAGGTAAAATCCCACCTCTAGTTGGAGTAATTTTCTGTCGAAAGTCGCTAAACCAAAGTAATCGCATGCAATTACTTTGGCCAATCACAAGAAGTTGAAAACAGCACTAAGCCAATCGGAATTCAAATAAGTCAGGTGTTGTTTTCTTTTTTTTAGGACAAGTCCATTAAATTATGAATTATCGCGGAAACCAGCATCAAGTCGCAGCGAGCATCGTCACATACGGTCTCGAGGCTGGCAAATCCTTGTGTAGGCATGAAATAATAGGGGATATGCTGAGATTCCTTTAACGAATGAAACAGAGTGCTGAAAATCTGCTCAGTTGAGACTTCAGCTCCAGCACCATCTTTAGCATTTTCTTCGATACAGTTGAAAAAGAGGTTCTTCAGTAAATAAGTAGATAGAACGTTGAAAGGGAGAATCGTTTTAACCGGTACATCATCGCTGTCTTTGAGTTCTTGTTTGTCGTGTACAACAATTGAAACCCTACTCTCAGGATTGCTTTCGAACCATTCTGTTAACTTTCGGCGGTCTTCATCACTGCCTAACTTTAAAATTGTTATGGCCTCCCCAGATTGTGCCCTTACAGTCCTGCCTGCCAGACTAGCTAGTATTCCGAAAGTAGTTTCTTGACTGCTCGATCCGGCTGCCAAAGCAGCAGCATCACCTTTGTTCGTCAAAATAGAACCCTCTGCGACAAAGAGAAAACAATAATAGTTAAGTACGAGTGCACAGTTAAGTAACAATTAGATTATGAGCTCGAGATTTCTATGGGGTGATAGTTGATCAGGCCGAAGGTCGCATTAACTATCACCTCAAACAAATCGAGAACGAATAATCTAATTGTTTTAGTAAAACCATAACAAACGAATCATTTTTCGGTGAAAAAAATACCAAAATACTAAATCTTCATGCGAAACTTCGCTAAATTTTGAACACGATCTTCAACCAAGTGCTGTCTAATTAAACAATAGAGTGTTTCTGTCGAGGAACTATATCGGCTGATAGTTCCCCCGCGGAAATTTGATGTTCTTAAAACTAGCATATTTGCCCTCGAAGCTTCGCTTCTCGGGCAAATATGCTAGTTTTAAGAACATCAAATTTCCAAGGGGCAACTATCGGACCGATAGTTCCGAGACATAAACACTCTATTGTCTTTATTGTTCACCACTAAATTTTCTTCCGCGCGCCAGTTGAAAAACTGTCAAAACCCACTAAATGCAAATCAATCAGATATTTATCCATAACGCACAGCCTGAAACTTCAATAATTCGCAACTTACATTGCCTAAAAAATGCGGTATAACTGTCAGAAAATTCACATTTTCACGGACGGGCACTATCCATCCGGGTATTTTCCTAGGAAGGGCACTATGCGCTGATAGTGTGTCTCCGCGGACGAACACTATCGCGTCACGTGACCAATTTAAACCAATAAGAATCGGAGAAAATTTAGTGCTGAACTATAATGAATGATAGTCTGTAGCAGCTCAGCCAATCAGATTGCTGCATTTGCATCAGTCTACAAGTAGATTTTTAGCGGAGCTCCACAGCGGCTCGTGGCTAGCGGCATGGCTCGCGGGCGCGTGCGCCTAGCGACGACGACGATGTTGCCCCGATCTGTTGCCCCAACATGGCGGTCATAGTCATCCGGGATATTTAGAAGGTCTTAAACCGAAACGAGGCTTTGCTTTCGCGCGCTTTTCGCGGCTTGCCGCGGCTACACAACCTACAGCCAGCAGTCTACAGCAGTCTACAATGTTTTGCTGAAGAAACGGATTATTCATAGCAGTTTTGGAGGAGAAATTTTCTTCCTACAAGTTTTCAAGCGTTTTTGGAGGGACTGTGTGAGGAGCTCCGCTTTTAGGTTTGCCTAAATCTATTTAATACTAATTGTATTTAGAACACGTTGGGGATGGACCATTTTATATTTGAGTTGGGAGGGGACTTGGGTAATTACCAAGAAAAAAATTCCTGCACAGCAAAAGTATCAAAAAAAAATCATGCACAATGGGCCAAGGGAAAGAAGACTTACACTTGTATGTGAAAGTCCCCTAAAGAAATTCTTGCACAGTCCAAAGGGGGAAAAAATTCTTAACGAGATAAAATTATCCAAACCACCTCCCATCAAAAATAAAATGGTCCATCCCTAACAACAAGCAATGTTTGCAAAGAGAAACGCTATTTTATAGGGGAGGCGAAGTTATTACTGTATCTCCTACACACAAACAGAAGCAAAACCCATAGTTGTTTGTGAGCACCAACTATGCTGTAAAGTCATTGGTGAACGAATAACAAAAGCACCCTGACTTGCCACTCTACAAGACACCCTAAAAACCATTCTTACCACGCTCTGTCTTTTCCGTACCAACACTGACAACATTCTCGACTCGTACATTTTGAGCGGTTCCAACTTCCGAATCAACTTGGATTTCTGGGCAATCATTGCCAACAGTGCGTTCCTCTTCCTCCGTATAGATATGGGTGTCATCGTAGATCATGATCTTACAAGACACAGCAGGGTGTAGAATGACTTTGGCTCTAATGAACGCTGACTTTTGTTCCAGAGATAGACTTTGCATAATCAGCTGCTCAGCTAACGAAAACGAAAGCCTCCAGGAACCGGCCTTGGGCACCAAATGACAACCACGAGAACAAATATCACCAGTGAGCAAATGACTCGCCTGTCGTGCTATCTGAGGCCATTTGTTAATCGGAATAGCAGGAACCAAGTCAACATTGATAACCAGTTGTTTGTAATACAGACCAGCCCATTTGAGTGCCAGATTACACGTGACTGTACCATGTAATGTCCAAATTTCTTCAACTAGAGTATGCTCTGTGAGGCCTTCGATGTACATCTCCATGGGGACCGAGTTGAGGGCCAGTTTTGTCAGGGCCTTTTTAGCAACACCAACAAAAACGTCCATTACTTTGCCGCTTTCAAGTTCCTCCCCATTAAAAAGATCCCCACAAAAACTTCCCAATCCTTCCATTTTCTTGTGAATGATTATGTTGTCATGTTCAGTGTCTTCATCAAAAGTGACTGAACATTCTTGTGCTAGCTTTTCTAGGCACAACATGAAATCAAATTCGTTTGGGTCTTCAACCTTAGTGCCCTCGTAAACACTTCCACTGTGGAACAAAGAACCAGCAAACCTCGCATCAATATCTACTATTTTCTCCGCCCACCTAGACATGAACCTCTCAATATTTTGCTTTATGATCTCTACTTCCGCTTTCATATTGACTACATCCGGCTCGGTGCAATGAACTTCTGGCTCTTTTGTGTCAACTTCCGCCACTGCTTTACCAAGATCCGGCACTTTTTGCTCAATGCTTTGATCTGAATCCATGCAACAAACTTCCAGACCAACTTCTGGTTTGTAACTAGCCACTTCCAATTCCCTTTCATCAACTTCCGGTTTTGTTCCATGCACTTCTGGTTCCATCTTCTTGACTTCCGGCTTGTTGCAGTTCCTTTCTATCGCGTTTGTTGAGATTTGTCCTATGCCTGGCACGTTACACATATCATGTAGATAGTTGGCAAACGTCCCCACAGATTTTGCCCTTGTGTACTCCACCAAATCATCAAGTCCAAGGGAAGAGGGATCAAGAGGTTCTGTAAGAAGTTTGGATGCAGGAACAACCAAGGTGAAGATATCATCAGCTGGAAGGATTTGTAGAATGATGTCTTCAAGTGCAGTGTCAGCTGCGACATTCACTAGACCTCTGGTTCTTGTAGAAAGGTATTCCTCACCAAACTGCAGAGCTGTATGAAAGTAGTGTCTGGAGAGGGCATAATGGACTGCAAGCCTTCCAGAATTGTCAATCAGTTTGTCATCTGCACCAGCCTCTAGCAGCAGTGTGACAATTTCTAGTGTTCCACCATAAGCTGCATAGTGTAATGGAGTTGCATTCCTTACATCACATGCATTCAAGTCTGCTGAAGCTTGGATCAGCATTTCAGTCAACTCCACATGTTTAAATGCTGCAGCAAGATGAAGGGGGGTGACTTTGTTCTTATCGGCAAGATTGACAGATAAACATGGGTCTTGCAACAAACATTGAACCACTTCTTTGTTACCAACCTCTACAGCTGTGGACAGTGTGGAGCGACCATCAAAGTCTTGTGAATTTACACAGGCTTTGTTTCTTAATAGAAGCTGCACCATCTCTATGTTGTTAGAGGAGAAAATATGCTGCAGTGGAGTCATTCCCCGATAGTCTCTCACATCAATGACAGCTCCTGAATTCAATAGTATCTCTACATTGAATGAATGGGGTTCTTTGACAGCATGATGCAGAGGAGTACATCCTTCAAAGTCAACCACATTGACATCAACATTAAATTTGACAAAAAGAGAGATAACATCACTGATGAAACATCCATCCATGTTTAGTCCTGCAATACCACCATACGCAAACAAAGAGTGCAGCACATTGTGGCCAAGATTGTTTTGTATGTTAGGTGATGCTCCTGCTTCTAATAACAGAGAAATAATTTCTACTATGGAGGATGGTTTAGACATTGTAGCAGACCAATGTTCCAAGTCCATTACATGCCATAAATGTAATGGTGTATCCCCACTTCTATTTTGCACGTTTGGGTCTGCACCTGCATCAATCAAAAGAGACAAAATGAATTTGTCTTTCACCAGATGTAATGCTGTATTACCAGCATGAGCATCTCTTTCATTCACATCTATCCCCTCTCTTTGCAAAACGTCTTGAACAGCACTGGAATTGTTGGTTTGTACTGCAATGTGCAGAGACATACTTCCCTTTCCAAAGCTTGAATGACTCAGTGTTGTCATCTGGAAATGGAAAGGGTGAAATTCAGCATTTATAAAACTGAGGCAGTCTCAAGCACTTGAACCTGGCTGTTCAAAAGCCAATGAACTTACTCAGGCTTAGCATAAATATTTTGTTCAAGGTTTTAACTTTTGGGTGAAAGTAAAGTGTTGCTTTTTGGTTTCAGGATTATTTTCCTCTGATCTAAAGTTTGCAAAATATCACCTTTATAATTATGCAGGAGCCATTATGTCAAAGAAAACATGAGCGAGTGAGTGAAGGAGCCAATCAATGCATAGCCAATCACAATGCGCAATACAATTCGCACACCGCAAAGAATTGTAATTGTGTTTAAACTCAGAAGAGAATATGTAAAAGTAATGAAATCGAGGAAAGGCGATAGGTGTGGCAAAAAAGTCCAAATAAATGCAGTAGCCACATGCATGCAATGCTTGCCTATTTTTTCTTTTGACCGAGATAGAGTTGATAGTCTTTCAATCGACCTGGCCCTGATAAATAAGGGAGTTATACAAGTGATTATCCTTCCTAAGCATCAACTCCAGACTAGTGAAATGGGTTTACAGGAGCAGGAACAAATATGTGGTTTGCTTCGAGTTATTCTGGTTCCCTTCAAAGATATGACAGTACAAAGATCATCTCACCCTTTCACTAAAGATCAACTGAAGGGGTGCACGGAATAAGGACGTAAATGACTCAGTTCTGATGTAATGTCAAATTCTCCTTAAGTTTTTGAAGCAAATACAAAGTAATTTGGAAGGAGAATCTTGCATTGGATCATAACAATCATGACGATGTTGAAAATGGTCCCAATTCTAGTTTCGTGTGTGAATTTCAAACCTTTATGTCGCAATTTCGGAAGGGCCGCATGCTGCTGTCGGAATTTTACGGTCCATTTTACTTTTATTTTTGTCGCTATCGCCATTTCACGGGAGCGGTGAAGTGGTCTTGTCGATCGCCGGCATTTCATTTCATTCCTGTCGCCGTTTGAGAATTTAACCTATTCAGAGCCTCATTCTTCCATTCAAATATTAGTGGAGCTCGTGACAGAAGAGAAAACACACAGGTGAAGCAGTATGCACCTTTCTTATGATTCAGAAACCTTAATCTTACCCAATATAAACCGTCTGGAATCCTTGCATCTTTGCGAACACACGGAAACACTTCCGTCCTTCTGTTTTCCAATGCACAATGCCTCTGCGGAAAGAGCGAGCATTGGGAACGAAGCCAAATCTAACACTAGTAGCGCACAGTTTTGAGTGGTTTTGGCAGTACAATTTTCCGCCGTTTTCCACGTGCAGTGTAAGTAGTTCTTATATGGTCTTTCATATATTCATTTGCATCATTCTTCTTCATCTACGTGTATACTACGAACTCACAATGTGAGCAGCTTCGAGATGGCTTGATAGCTCAGTTGGTAGAGCACTGCTCCGGTATCGCAGAGGTCATGGGTTCGAATCCCGTTCAGGCCCGAGTTTTTTTTTCAGGCTTTAATTTCACAGCTGCTTAAGTTGTGTACATAACTGCGATGATCAATTAATATCATTATAGATCTTGCATCCTGTTCAAAACCATGAAAATTGGAACGTTATTACTAATTAGATATATTTCTCTCGGATACAACCGATCTTAGGTACCTGCAGAAAACAGATAGAGGGCTGGCGCGATCTTACACTACTACAAACAAATTATCCTACAAACATCACCATGACTGACAAGAGTTACAACTTGCAACAAGAAAATTGATCGTGCCCTTGTTAATGTAAATGAAATATGTTAGCTTGGAGTGTTAACATTGACTTAAAACTTAGTTGCATAGTTAATTGGTACATGTGCATCATGTGCACCATGTGTGTGGAAATTGACTGTGAAATGCCTTGACACTACAAGTATTAATATAATTTATGCAATGATTCACTGCAGCTTTGAGGCCTTTGAGGACTTTGAGTAGCTTACTAGGACATTAGCTGTCTTCTCAAACCATTGTAAAAGAGTTCGCAGGAGGGCATGAAGAAGCTTGCTTTATCCTTCCATTCTCATATAAAGGCACCATAGAAAGTGAAACAGAAAGTATTCCAAGGTGAATGATGTGATAAAAATCTGCAGAGGTGTATTTGCATCTCCCAGCTCTGCGTCAGAAGTCCAAGGCCCAGTAATAAATGCACACCAATATGACATCAATGCTGCAAGAGTAATGCGTGGATGATGGTAAGGAGACAGCAGTTCCATTCGTGGCTTTGATGTGCATTAATAATACACAAAAAGTATAAAGTTGTCCATACAAGAAACATTGAAATACAAGGCAACAAAACCGAGGCAATGGACATGTTGAACACTGAAATAAAACGCATGCATTACTGTAAATGTAGGAAATGTTGGAATTGGCCGTGTCTCAAACTGAATTTAAATTAGTTTTTTTATCAGTGTATCAATGCTTACCTTTTGTTTTGAAGTTGAAGTTGAAGTACAGGAAAGGGTATATCAAGACAACTAAACATTGTACATTTTTTTTTTGTTTTTGAAAAAAAAACATTTTGATTTATGGGTTTGGAACTTACGGTAGAGTCCCACCTAGGCATATATCCAAATTATCCATTTAGTGTTGTTTGGGAATCTATTACCCATGCACTGAACAATGGCATTTGTAGTAAATATACGAATTTAGGATCAATGTCAGTCAACCTCGTTCCCAGGGTCTCTCTTCTTCCCACCCCTCTCTTGCTCCAGGGGGTGGGAAGAAGAGAGACCCTGGGAACGAGGTTGCACTGTCAGTATCTGGGCAACTGTACACCTACCCCTCCCCTAGCCCAACAAGTTATAATAAGCTAAAAAGTTAATGTTGGGTTAGGGGAGGGGTAGGTAGGTGCACAGTTTATGTGGAACTAAAAAAGTTTATAATCAGTAGTTTATAGAATGTAAGAAATCGGCAAGGAGTACAAAATTGTAACTGTGCTGATTAAAGGAGAGAGTGTACAATAGCTTCTTATGTGTAGGTTCTTTGAGCTTGCTTCCCACTGTAGGAACATGTGACGAAGCTCAAAGGATGTGCACGTAGGAGGCTACAGGATTGAGGACTAACCAATTGTGGTGGTGTGACATACCCTGGGGGTACTCCCAGAAGAATTAGGAAGGGGTGTGTGGCACGCTTCCAAAAACCCTTTCCCTATTTATGACCAAAATCTGTGATTTTCCCTACCCTATTTATGACTTGAACAAAAATTTGATACCCTATTTATGACCTGACCTTCAAAAAAATACCCTATTTCAGACCTGCCTTATGATTATTTCCGTAGAGCTCAGAATTCCACACTTTAACACGAGTGCAAAAATCGATACCCTATTTATGACCAAAGTGGCTGAAAAACCATACCCTTTGGGGTCACACATACCTATATAGCCCATATAATTGAGTACACCCCGGGGTGACGTGACACTGTTGTGTGATGCATGTAGTTAGTGGGGTCCTGTGGTGCCCTTGTACCTCCCCCCTTTTGTGAGATATGAGATAATTGCTTTATGTCCCTAGAATTCAAGTGGTGAAAACACGCGAATCCGAAGAATCAACATGCAATAAATCATTTCCAGTACTAGATAGTGATACTTACAGGACCAAACATCTGCAGGGGAACATGTTCTTGTTCGTAACTAAAATTATGAAGGTGACCTTGTGACCCCCCCCCCTTTGAAAAATCCTAGCTATGCCCCTTGCATGTCTGTGATGCAGAAATAAAATAAAAAAATGAAAATATCACGTTAGCCATCCAAGTGGAGACGAACAAACCAATAAAGGTTATCATTAAGTTATATAAATACCTCTTACTAACCAAGTTCTCGGTCTGTACTGTAAGTTACAGGCCGAGTTTTTAATAAAACCAGGAGCCCATTACCATGGGCTTCTGATAAAACCAAGTGAGCTTAACCACTCTTGATAAAACTTACCTGCGGCTGTCTGGAATAAAAGCATCAGCCAAAAGGCTCCTTGCTTGAGTGTGAAAAGAGATAAGAATTTATGTAGGAACCTTATATTATTAGGCCTCCTAAACTGAGAAGCTACCCACAGTCCACTTTTTAAGAGTCCACATCTAGCAGGTGTGGCACTGGAATGGGTGTGCTAAAGAAAATTGTGCAACAGACCTTCAATATCATCAATAGCCTGTTATGGGATATATTGTTAGTCACTGGTGATCAAGCAGTTGCTGTACAAAATTTATCATTTGTTTCACGACATAGTAACTGCTGGATGTCATTGCCTGAGGAGGATCAGCAGTTAGCAATCGAAACGTGACTCGCGGTCCACATCCAAGTGATTACATACGTTGTGAGACAAATGAAAAAAATTACACAACAGATCTATAGCCTGACAGCGTAAGGCGTTTGTATGGACTTTAAATTGTTTCTTCTTGCTTAAAAACGCATACTGCCCCAATGTGGGGTGTCATTAACGTTACAGCTCCAGTCGTGTGCAACAACCATTTGCATCATTGTACAGTGAAACTGCCAATTGATGAAATTAGTGTAATATTTTATAGTCCCAATCTATTGTGGGCAAGAGAAAGTGGGCGTGCATTAAGGGCTTCACTCAGAAGGCATTAACCATTTATTTCTGATTTCTTCAAGTGTAGGATATCATTTATCGTGGATTGCATGTACAGTCTTGGAGATGTTCTCTCCGTGGTTGGTTTATCTCCCTGATAGAATCTTTACGTCCTGCTGGACTGCCATAAGTATAGATAGTCCTGGACTTATACACTAGGAAAGTGCAAGTCTGTATATTAGCACACTCAGGTTTGTTCATACATTTGGCCTCAAGAATTAAGGTAGTTGATCCCACTCATCGTCTCAGTGTGTCCTGCCAGAGTTGTTAACTGTCTTTCTTTGCTTCCTCCTGAGCAGTATCTTCTCTTGCAATCGCCTCTGCATCTTCCTGTGTTTTACTGTTTTTCTCAGCAGGCTGATCCTGTACTCCACTGTTTCTCTTAGCTACATCCTCCTCTGCACCATGGTCCTCCTTAGCAACCTCATTCTGTGCATCATTGTTATCCTTGGTACCATCCTCCATTGCAGGACTGTCCCCTTGGGCTACTTTGTCATAAATTCCACTGTCTTCCTCAGGGGCCTCTTCCTTTACACCGTTATCTTCCTTAGTAGGCTCATTCTGTTCACTACTGCCTTCCTTACCAGCCTCACCCTCTGTATCCATTTTGTCTATGGTTATCTCCTTCTTAGAATTCTCTTCTTTTTCAGGTCTGTCGTCCTTGGCTACCTTGTCTGGTGCTCCACTGTCTTCCAAAGCATCCTCCTGCTGGGCAGTACTGTCTTCCTTTGCAGCCTCCTCCTTAGCACCACTGTCCTCCTCAGCAACCTCCTGTACAACACTGTCTTCCTTAGAAACTTCATCTTTACAACTAACTTCCTTAGCAACCTCCTCTGCTGCACTGTCCTCCTTACCAACCTCCTCCTGTGCATCAATGTCATCCTTAGTAACCTCCTGTGCACCCATGTCATCCTTAGTAACCTCCTGTGCAGCTCTATCTTCCTTAGTAACCTCCTGTGCAGCACTGTCTTCCTTAGTAACCTCCTGTGCAGCACTATCTTCCTTGACAGTCTCCTCCTTAGCACCACTGACCTCTTCAGCAACCTCCTGTACAACACTGTCTTCCTTAGTAACCTCCTGTGCAGCTGTATCTTCCTCAGTAACCTGTGCAGCACTATCTTCCTTGACAGTCTCCTCCTTAGCACCACTGTCCTCTTCAGCAACCTCCTGTACAACACTGTCTTCCTCAGTAACCTCCTGTGCACCAATGTCATCCTTAGTAACCTCCTGAGCAGCACTATCTTCCTTGACAGTCTCCTCCTTAGCATCACTGTCCTTCTTATTAACCCTCTCTTCTGTGCCACTGTCATCTATAGTAGCCTCCTGAGTATCGCCATCTTCCTTACCAGCCTCCTCCTGTCCACCACTGCCATCCTTAGCAACATGCTTTTTATCCCTTTCCTCCTTGCCAGCCTCATGTGTAGCACTGTCTTCTTTAGCAGCTTCTTCCTGTGCAGTACAATCCTCCTTAGGAGTCCCCTCCTCTGCAACACTTTTTTCCTTTTCAGTCACCTTTGCTGCACTGTCTTCCTTAGCAATCTCCTCCTGTGCAGCACTGTCTTCCTTAGTAACCCCATCCTGTCCTGCACTGCCTTCCTTAGCAACATCCTGCTCTGCAGCACCATCTTCCAAAGCAACCTCCCCATGTGCAGCACTGTCATTCTTAGCAATGTCCTCTTGCACACCACCACTGTCTTCTTTAACAGAATCCTCCTGGGAACCATTGTCTTCATTAGCAGCCTCCTTCTGTGCACCACTGTTGTCCTCAACATTCTCCTGTGCACCAACAACCTCAGAAGGTGCCATTTCACATGAAGCTTCAACCACATCAGTATTAGCCCTCTCAGAAGAGAGTTCTGCAATATAGGATCAGATATTTAGCATACTTCTATTGCGCTATTTAATACTGATCTTAGTTCCTGTGATGAAGCAGTCTTCAGGTATCAAGCTTAGGTACAGCTTCGACTCGGATGCCCCCCTCAGCACTGAGCATCTCATTACTGACTGTAAGTTACCACTTATTGAAGCTGAGCTCCTTGTAGAAAGCCTGGGATGCCTAAGCACATCCCAAAACTTCACAGCAACTGATCATCTTCCTGTCTCAAATTTTGATTTTTATTGTCTTTTCCTAATAATTGGCTCCCAAATGCTATCGAATGCTTATTTGAAAAGAACTTAAACCCCCAAGATCTTGACTTGCCATTAAAATTAAAATTCGTCTGCACCCCTCTCTACAATCAATGAGTTCTCAGCCATGCAAAGATAACAGTGGGTTAAACGATATTGGATATTTTTTAGAATATTAACTGTTTTGACCATTAAGAATATTGAATATTGAAATAGTTACTCATGACATTAATTTGTCACACAAACTAAAAAGCAACCTCAATGCATGAAATAAATTGTTAAAAGTAATAATAGTTATTAATGTTAAATTATATTATTTGATAGGAGTATTAAACAAAAACTTTGTTCTAAAATTAATCTTCCTTGATAATTTAGTAAAAAACAAAATAAAACTCCAATTAGTTTAGTTCCTGGAGGAGTACTGGTGTTTTTGTCAGACATTAAAATGAGACACTCCAAAGCAAAGAATTGTTATTGGTTATATTAAGTTTTATTTCACTTACATCATAATGATCACAAGCTAAATACAAAAATCGAAGATCGTTCTCATTCAACAGCAAGTTTACTACTAGTAATATATTAGTTATGGACTGAACAAAATATGGCACACCCGTTAACAAACAAATTTCAAAAAAAAAAATTGATAGACAATATTTTATTGTCCTGAACAACTCACTTCACCCTTCAAGCTTTAAATCTATTTCAATTCCATTTTAAGGATCTGACCTACGTGTCCACTCTCAAGATCAAAGTGAAAATTCTCATCACTACCTTGTCTGTCAGTTTAGAGAGTTTGATGTGCAGTCAATTTAAAATTGTCCAATGGACCAACTCCCTATTTCTAATTAATTTGTTTGCTTAATGCATTGATAATCAAGAGAAGTTGCACTTTGATCACTGTAAGGAGCAAAAGGGTTATGATCCTTACGAGAAAACAATGATTGAAGAGACAGCTATGATTACTCTTTTACTACAAGACCATATACTAGCTGTCTTTTGATCTACGAAACACAGTTCCTCCAAAAACTTGTTTGTAATAACTTTATTATACAGTAAAAGGTTTGGAAAGTCACACAAAAATAGTGAAACAACATCCCATGGCAAAATGGGAATAACAAGTAAACTTGCGGTAAACTAATACTTGTAGTATCATGTTCTTTTTGTTTTAATCCCTTAGAGCAGTTTCTTTTTCATTTATGAAATCTGATGGGGCACTTCTTCAAGTGTTCTCTTAAACCTTTATCCGATTATATCCCTCATCAAGAGTTACATAGGGTGACAACTCTCAACAGCCTGTTTCAGGGGCTTGTGGTGAAAGAACTCCAAAAATCTTACATTCTTGAGTTTGTTGGAAACTGGGAGACCCAACAGATTTTATAGGAAACATGCTGTCTTAAAAAAGGTCTTAGTCTACAAACTTACTCCCTTAGGCATAGCTTAATTCTTCCCCAGAGAATTTATATGGAGGACTTAAATTTGCTTGCAGCTAGTTTATAGCTACCACCAGTTAAGAAGCATATTCTATCTTTGCACTGGATGTCTGCCCCTATAGATAATAATTATATATTATTCCCATGATGCACATACAAGGAGCTTAAGAAAGATGTAGTGTACCACAATTACATATTATGCAGAAGTGTTATAAAATTCAGTAAATTTATTCCACTCATTTAGGCCTGATGTGTCTATTCATAGACAGCCACAGTATTGCTTTTCAGCAATCTGCAAGTAACACTAAGTTCAAAATATAAACTAAATTTCCAGTGGACCTGCTGAAAATACTAAACTTTGGTTTGAGCATTACTTTCTCTATGTCACTTTGCTAACTAGTGAAAACTCTTTTGGGCAAGCTACTAACACCTAGGCCACTAGGTAATACCAAGTTAGTTAGTGTTATACCTATAGTAATAATAACTATTTACATGTACATGTAACCTTGAGCTTGGCTACAAACTTAAGAGTACATGCCTTGATGGTATATTGCTACTAAATGCTTAACACAGAACACAGTATAAAAGCTGTACTTTCTGTAGATTCCTAGCTGAGCACCATGTCCATCGATGGGTACAGAATGTGTTTTAAATATTAAACTTAGAACTCTTTGTGTATATTTGAATAAGGTGCTATGAAACGTTGTGGTTACGTAAATCAAAGTCACTGAGTTGCTGTATTTCCCTTTATCGACATTTCCCAAAACTAAAATAACAATATAAAAGAACAGAACTAAAGAGGTATACTTGCAATTCTTACAAAAAATTAAAGTTATCACGTTAAAGAGGGTAGAACAAATAGGAGAAATGCATTTTCTTCCTACTGTCAGTACTAGTTAAAAATTAATAAAATTTTGCAAAACTATATCCATAGGTCTTTAATCCATGAACATGAGTCTTATTCATAAGCAAAAGTTATGGTATTAAAACCACAAAAGGAAAAGGAATCCAATAAAGAAATTAAGTGACATTTTCTCATGAATTGCTTTCACTGTATTTTGTTTTTATATCCCATACTCTAATGGTTTTATGCTTATAATTTTTTAGAGATAATACATAGGTTACACAAATATCTACAAAACATTTAAATAGCCCAAAACATTTAAACAGCACAAGAACACATTTAAATAGAGCACACCAGGGGTCAATTCAATAAACTTTTACAAGACAGTACAGTTTACATAATTGTGTTGCTATTGATATACACTTGGAAATTTATACGCTTCTGAAAGTCTTGTTGAAATGACCCATTTAAAACCTGTCTGATACACAAAAACCCTAACCATACAACAGGTTAATTAGTATTTTTTTTTGGTAAATCTCATTAAAAATTTACATGACTGCATATATCATAACTTCGTTTGGTGTTTGTTAATATCCAATCTGATAATAGCTCTTGATGGATGGTTCCAGACTCAGACCCTGGTACAGGTATTAATAAAGTATGTAGGAAGGAGTTTCTTTTATATGTTAAAGGAAACTGCATGAAAATACATTTCGTATTTGGACAGATCAATACCTTGTTTTGTTATAATCCTACTTCTGTACATCAATTAAAGGAGTTTTGCATCTAATTAACCTTTTGGTTCATTAGCATCATCACCTTTACTTTCTTCAGTACCTTCAGGAGAATCTTGCTTTTCATCAGTGATTTTGTCATCCAATGCCTCATTACCTGGAGGGGCAGCTTCAGATTCTTGAACAGCTTCATTGCCCCCATCTTCCTCCTTGACCTCTAGTGTTTCTTCTTTATCATCAGCAGCTTTCTCTTCTGATGCTTGTTCATCACCCTGAGCAACAGCTACAGCCTCTGAGCTTTTCATGGCTTTCAGCTCCTCCCTCACCTTATGACCTCGGAAGCTAGCTTGGATCTTGAGCACTGCTCCCTGCACTTCGGGGTCATTAGGATCGATATCAATCTCATCTTCTGCTTTATTGCCTGCACCTTCCCCTACCGCTGGTTCCACTTGGTCTGCTTCCCCTGCAATGACTGGAGCCTCTTGTGTCTCACCTGCTTCAGCCTCAGTAGGTTGAGCATCTGGAGCAGTGTTAGAAGCACCTTGCTTAATTTCTTCAGCTGCTTCTCCTTCTGTTTCTGTAACAGGTTCCTCTTGCTTTGGTTCCTCTACTGAATCAGCTGCTCCAGCTGTCGCAGTCAAATCAAGTGGTACATTGTTGGCAGCTGGTTCTTCGGCTGCCTGGTTGTCAGCATTGTCTGCTTCTTCTACAGTGGTACCAGCTTCCAGAATCTTGCTGCCAGGTTCTTCCTCTTCAGGTTTTACTTCTGCCTCCCTGGGTTGTGCTTCTTCTCCAGCTTCAGCAGTTTGTGCTTCTGGAGCTGCTTCATTGGTCTCAACTACACTTGCAGACTCTTCAGCACTAGAAGCCACATGTTCTTTGCTTTGCGAGGCTTTGATCTCCTTCACTTTTTCCCTTGTCTGGTGACCACGGAAGCTAGCCTGTATTTTGATGGCCGCTTGTTCTTCTTCCTTCTGTTTCTTCACATCTTCACGTGCCTTGTGGCCTCGGAAGCTGGCTTGAATCTTGGTCGCTGCAGCTTGCACTTCAGGGTCATTAAGATCAATGTCAACTTCTTCTCCTTTCATTAACTTTTCCATTTTTTCTCCTTTCTTGGCATCATCTTTTCCACTTTCTATTCACATAAGAAATATATCACATAAATTCCTTAACTCCACAAAAAAACATATAATTCTCAAAGTCATTAATTATTCATGCGGTTATCAGCCAATGAGGGAAAAGTATGTTTTGTCACATGCATGAATCTAGATACCTAGTAAAAACACATATCCAGGTCACTAGAATCTCGATACCCAATAAAAATGCATATCCAGATCACTGGAATCTCGATATCCTATACAAATGTGATATCCAATAAAATTGCATACCAGATCACTAGTGACCTGGATATACATTTTCATTGGATATCTTGATTCATGCATAGCATGAAATGCAAGTAAGAAAAACTACACATTCAATAACACAATAAATCAAATGAATAACACCTTTTTTGATCTAATAAACTGTAATTCCAAAATAGCGCTTCAGAACCAACAACATCTAACAAATGCCTTCGCAAACCACAGATTAAATAAACTATTATAGTTGGATACTGTATCTCTTCCCATCACGGTTTGCTACTTCCAACACAAATTTACTAAGCCAATAATTCAGAGTAAATTAAAGGTATCCATGCTTGTGATATCGGTTGTAACGGTATTAACTTTATGCAAGTTACTCCAATCTTTAAACAGTACACCACCAGAATCTATTACAGGAACTTGCACAACACGACTCATTTGCTTTCTGTGAAAACTTTCGCAGACCATTTATTCTTGTAAATGGTTGATTTGGGAACACTTTCCTCTAGTTGTCTATTTACTGTTTTTTTGGGAAACAAAAACAGTTAACTGAATTACTTTCTGCCATAATCAAGCTCCACCTAACCACTGAGCTATCTACTAAATGAACTAAACTACCATAACTTTAGCACACACTTTGAATTCCCCAAAGACTTGAACCCCAAAGAGAAAACAGATGAATGGTAGCTGATAGTGATGTCCAAAGTATTGTAACCAATGAAAAGAATGGAACGATAGTATTACTATTTAGGTAATAATTAATATAGTTACTTTGAGAAGCAATCTAAAAAACTTGTGCTCCAGGTTTGATCATGGTAGCCACACATTTCTAAACAAATAAAAGCACTCCTGTTTGACCAAACATATATGTTGCAAATTAAATTTTTTGGGCAATTTTGTTTTCAACTGGGCAATTTTCTCTTTTGCATACATAATACAAACTACCAGATTAACAGGGCAAGATTTTTGCAAAGGTCCCTTATTCATTATGCATGCAGCAAATGAATTGTTTAGGGTAACGCACATGTAAACATTTCTTGTTATTGCAGAATGAAACTGTATGGGTACAGCATGCATAATGAAGTAGGGACCTGTGCGGAAATCATTCCATTAACTGCAACATATGTACATAACTCTTTTTCTACCTATACAATTTCGGACATAACTGGTGAAATATTCGGCAAGATTTCCGCACAGGTCCCTACTTCATTATGCATGCAGCAGATGAATTGTTTAGGGTATTGCACATGTAAACATTTCTTGTTATTGCAGAATGAAACAGTATGGCTACAGCATGCATAATGAACTAGTAGGGACCTGTGCAGAAATCATTCCAAATATTTTAGATGAGAATTACAAAAATAATTTCAAAAATGAAACAACTATAATTATTTCTTGAAACTTAACAAAACCAATGTTGTGGTGAAGACTGATATCAAACGCAAGTATGAACTCTCTATTTTTAGACCAAGAAAAAGGAAAAAGGAAATAAATGTTTTTTTGTTGTAAGCTATAAAAATATGCATCCTATTTATCAAACTATTCTAAATATTTCACTCGGGACAGTCCTACAACACGAAAGAACGTCTACCAGACCTTGAAAATGATTGTTATTTTTCAAACGATAGCGAGAACACTTGTTTAGCAGAACCGCAATAATACCAATTAGAAACTGAGAAAGAAATGCCAGAGTTAAATTATTTAGGATTGAATGTTGACATAAGGAATTCTCGCATTCATTTTTCCGCGTCTTGATTTCTTCCGCTCTTTTTCTTCGATTTGTTGCTCAAAATGAAAAGAAATGATCGGCTTACGACGAAAACACGTTACTTTACCTTCTCTAATTAGAAGCTGATTCCTGAAATATTGAGCCGCAAATAAAATTATATCGTCCGGTTGCTCTCGTAAAACTTCCCGAGCAAGTCCTTCCAGAAGGTTTTGAAATCCAGCCGGAACTCGCAATTTCATCGGAGCGTACTGTACCGCCATTTTCCAGGAGCAAAGTTACCGAGTTCGTATTTGAAAATCGGAGAAATCAGAGCAAGCACGTAAGCAAACCCGCGAATCTGTTCATGCGACGGCCATTACGGTAATGAGAAACGTCTCTATGACGACACAATTAAGAAGCACTGACCAGTTTAACCGTGGTAACAAAAACCGCGCGGAAGCTGGGCTTACTTTTCGATCTAGCTTGGTAACCGTCCATGATGGTTAGGGTCTGGGTTCAGATTTACTAAAGATGGCGGCAGATTCGAGTCAACACGTCGAGATGAAATAAATAAATAAATAAATAAATAAATAATGAACTTTATTTGAGTGTCAACTTTATTTAGCACTGACGCACTAATTGGGGACACTGTAAAGCACAAATGAAATGAAATGAAATGAAATCATATTACATTAAATCAATCAAATCAAATGTTGGTTTTTGTGGAGAGGGGAAAACCGGAGTACCCGGAGAAAAACCTCTCGATGCAGAGTAGAGAACCAACAAACTCAACCCACATATGACGCCGGGGCCGGGAATCGAACCCGGGCCACATTGGTGGAAGGCGAGCGCTCTCACCACTGCGCCAACCCTGCTCCTGAATCTGCTTTTGTAGATCCTCTACATTTCGTGAAGGGAAAAGCTTCACATTGGTGAAAAGCGAGGAAAACCATGTGTCCTGAAGCAATCGATGCGACTAGAGGTCTGCAAAGTTGAAGATGTGGCGACAAAAAAGTGGTCCCAAAACATGTTGGCAACCACAGTGAGCGATATTTTGGGACCACTTTGGAGTGAAATTTGAGACATTTATTGTCTCAACCTTCTGTCAGCGACTGACTGCAGAACGTTTGATCACTCGTTGGTCCACAAGTAGTTTACCTTCCATCGTTTTAATAACTGGGTGCATTTACGACGTGTCCAACACCACTAGGCATTCAGAATTTGAATAATACTTGCTTTGCAAATAGTGTTCTGCAAGCTGTGCTTTCAGTAGAAAGGTTTTGAAAGGGTCTTGAAAGCATTCAACATAACAGAGAGAAATGCTCTGCCAAAAAAGCAGGTAAGACGTATACTACCCACCCCCACCCCACTGTATCTCCATTTTTTATAGCATTACCCTTGAAATTTAAAAATTCAGAACACAGATTTCATACTCAGACCACAGGCCTGTAACAGAGGGAGGGTGGAGGGGTTGTCATATTATATAAATAGAACAAATATTATTACAGTTAAATGGCAATCAAGAATTTAAAAATTACAAAACATACCCATAATCTGTTAAGGAGTTTATTACCCTAAATAACTGTAGTAGAAATTACAAAATAAATTTATTTTTAAAAATAAAGTTGAAAGCTTGATTGATGAAGTGTCTGTTCTGTTGACCCGAACCAACTTAATCTCTTGTCAAGAAATAGGGACAAAAAGACTGACTGTGAAAGTACTGTAGGATGTCAGTTAAAATTTTTACCAAACGGACAAGAGATGAAATGTACAAAGTTGAATTGTGGTGGAATCACAACCACAGTGTTAACAGCTACCACCTACAGAGTTTCTGTCCTATCCTCCCATTGACTAAAGCTGTATTTGAAAATTATTTTGAGAGGGGTATGTCTGCCTCTGAAGCATTCCACCACCATAAAACAAACCTTATGCAAGACTCTATTTCAATTATGCTGTTAGCAGATCGAAAATACTGTCCATCACTTACTGATGTGAACTATATGTATGGAAAATGGCAACTAAAGAGAAAGGGGGCTCCAAATGGGGAGAGCATGTTTAACACTGATCTTGCAAACATTATAGAAGATTATAATAATTTAACAAAGCACCAGCGTAATCTGACCAGGAATGTAACACTTAACCTTTCTAATGCTGCGCAAACTGGATAGTTGCTGTCAAAGTAATGAAACTGAATGTCTGAAAATTATACAGTCATATTTTCACCTAGAATAATATACAATACAGAAAGTCTTACAGAGAAAGCTGTAAAAATAAGTTAATGGTGTGTGATGCCTTAAGAGTTCGTGATCTGTCTGCTAATCAGTAACACAGCTTCCGCAGAATTGCAAGGTAACAGTGCCTGCAAAGGAAGAAATTATATAAATTTAAGCTCAAGTGAAAAAGGGCAGAATGTATTTTAAGACAAATTGAAAAATATCCAAAGTTGTTCTGTGCCTGTTACAAACTAATTCATTATCCACAGTTTTGATAGTTTTAATATCTCTTATATGATTGGTAACAACCCAACGACTATTTCAGGTATTTCTGGTTCTTAAAGGTTTATTAATTTGACATTTAACAAAAACACAGTACCTGATGACAGTTTCAGGACAGAAAAAAGTATAACCCAAGAAAATTTAGACAAATTATTTGCAAGGACCTCAAAATTTATAATGAATGTCCTTGTTTGGTTGACATTAATTCGCTCGGATGAAGGGCTAACGCTCGAAACGTCAGCACCTCCCTTTTACCTTACGGTGGTATAACTTACTTAATCAACTCATTTGATTTACCCAGTGTCTGACATTATTCATAATTTGCATAGCTACAATGCTAGTTTCAGATCATGTTCTGTGCCTATTTGATCCTGTGATGAAGTATAATAGAGTTTATATTTAGTAAGGTATTTATGTAGGTAATGTGTTTTTATAATTGATCTTTTACTTTCCATTATATAAATATTGTGATGTTTTTGTAGAATGTTATAACTATTAAAAAATTATTATAATTAGGATTATTATTATTATTATGATTATTGGTTGGCATCGGTCAACATTAGACTGATATTATTATTATTATTATTATTATAATTAAAATTATTAGTAATGGTAATAGGACTGAGTGGAGTCCAATTTGGTCTGTAATCATACGAGTGAATAACAAAATCGGACAACCGCATAGCGGGAGTCTGATTTGTTTAATCACGAGTATGATTGCCGACCGAATTTGACGACACAAAGTCTTACCAATTAATCATAACTTTAACAAAATTTGTGATATATAAACTTCTTTTTTTAAATCAAAACATATGAAATTCAAAGATTTTTTTGCTAGCAGTGAAAAAAGCCAGTTAAGCGTGCGCGTGATGGCGAGTACTGTCCAATTACTCAGGCATGATGTGTACTGTCCTATTTAACTGTCCTATTAAGGCTGAAATCAGGGCAGGTGATAACCAATCAGATTTGAGAATTTTGTTATAGTTATGATTATTATTATTATTATTATTACATATACAGCTACTGCTAGCAGTATTGAGAAGATTATTGTATTAAACAGTCCACAAAAATAAATATCTCCCTTTTTAAATACAACAGGATTTTGGCAATTTCTTACCTTAACTACAATTTATTATTCATTCAAAATATTTCCCCGATTCTGATTGGCTAAAAGCACATGTTTAATTCACCATAACCAGTTACTGATGACCAAATTTGGAAGAATTTTGACTTAAACGAGGAAATGACGTCAAAAATGCAGCATTTCCGCAGGTTAATGCACCGTTAACCGAGACGACCCGGGACGAGCTTGTGTTATTTTGTTGTTTTGGTATATTGCTGGTGGGTGTGAAATTTGTGAAAACGAAGCTCATTTTCTCCTTTAAGTGTTTGAAAATATTTTGATAAATAATAAAGCAATTAATGAATTCGGCTTTCGTAGGATATTAAGAATTAAGCGGATCTCGGAAGGGTGTTATCCACCTCGGCCTACGGCCTCGGTGGATAACACCTTCCTCGATCCGCTTAATTCTTCATATCCTACTCAGTCTCATTCATTAATTGCTAATTAATCGCTGATTCCAAAGTGGTCCCAAAATATCGCTCACTGTAGTTGCCAACATGTTTTGGGACCACTTTTTTGTCGCCACATCTTCAACTTTGAAGACCTCTAGTCGCATCGATTGCTTCAGGACACATGGTTTTCCTGGCTTTTCACCAATGTGAAGCTTTTCCCTTCACGAAATGTAGAGGATCTATAAAAGCAGATTTCATCTCGACGTGTTGACTCGAATCTGCCGCCATCTTTAGTAAATTGGAATCCAGACTCTGACAATCATGGACGGTTACCAAGCTAGATCGAAAAGTGGTCCCAAAAAATATTTTTGCTGTGCGAGCTGGTGCCGCGGGGTTGTGACTGGAATGGATATACTTCAAAATGAGGTGAGACATTTTGTGATACATATACAACAAAGTTTATCACAAAATAAGGCAAGACCAGCTTTGCCAGATAAACAAAACTGTTTACGGAGAGAATAACTGCTGGGTTAGACACTGATCTATAGTGATAATTTAGGGTTTTAGCACTAACTCGAAATGGTTAGCTTTCATACAAATTAATGTTATGGTGACACCATATCAATGTTTCACCTTATTTTGAGATAACCTTTGTTGTTCATGTGTCACGAAATGTCTCACCTTATTTTCAAGTATCCATTCTAGTGACAACCGGTGCCGCAGACTGTATACCAAACCACGAGGTAAACTGCAATGGGGCACTCACGTGAGCCACCACCCACGTTTCTCAAAATTCATACCCAGAAACCTGGCTCATCTTCTCAAAATACAAGTTGAATTAGACCTCACCTCTTCTACCCACTGGAATGGACTAGGCGTTTTGAGCACCCCACACCCCGTCGGCATGCGTTTCTTGGATCGCTTTCAAGCGCAAAAATACACCTTTCCAAGGGAAGGTTCAATTTTTATTGGGCAGGAGGGTGGGCTGGGGTATTTGAGAAATTTTTGGTGAAAAAAGTCATGGTTCTCCCACTTCTGGAATGGATTAATGCATGACCCTTCTCAAACACCCACACAAAAACATCTGACCCTCCTCCCAACTATTCAAAAGTTCCTACAGGACAAAAGAAACTTCATTGCATGCACAGTCTGTTGTCTCCTAGTAATTACCAAGGACAAGTCAGGCATTTGGATTCCCTAGGAAACTTCCAGTCGACACTGTTGGAACAATCAATAAAGAGAAATCCTTCATTTTTCTGACAAACCTATAAAATCATGTAATGAAATCAACACCATGTTCTCTGATAAAGAATCTCTGGTTCTTTGTGCTAGGTGGATAAGTCCGATGAACTGAAAAAACCGAATCAACCTCATTTTGAAAATGTTTCTTACTAAATTCATAACGGAAGTTGACAAATCTTTGCCATACTTGACTTAGGTATTCTCGTTGCATTCCCTTTTCTGTTGATCCAAATATTGACTGCTTTGTAGCAATCAAAAGTACATGGTAATCCTTGACATACTTTTTTAAAGCAGTTACAATCCTCTGCTGGTTTCTTTCTTGGTTGTTTTGACTTTCTCCACCACTACATCTGTCAATCCAGTAAAATGCACTAATACTGTCGATCATGAGGACACATACTTCAGGTTTTGCTCCTAAAAGGCTTTCTAGTGACAAAATACTTGCAAGGAAATTAATACTTTGATTGCATTGAACAATAAACAAGAGGTCAAGGCATGATTTAATAAAAGTTTCATAATCACTGTATTTCTCAGGATAACAATGTTCCTCACTTGTTCCAACTGATGACTCATTTCCTAGTACACTGCTAGTTTCCTTAATGGCCTTCAAAATCCTGTGTTCCATAACAGCAACAAGCCGAAGAAGTTGAAAGTGATAATCAGTGTCCACAAAAACAACTCCTATGGATTTGCCATATAGGTTAAGATCTTTCCATGATTTTGGAAGAATGCAGTTAGCAATTAAATGGAGAAGCATTTCTGTTTTGCCACTTCCTTCTTCACCACAAAACTCCACCACATTCCCTCCTTGGATGCCTCCTGGTATATTGCTGAAGAGGTTTAAATCAAGTCCATCTAAAGCTTTTTTACCTCCCAATCTGGCAAAGAGCTGCAATAAAAGAATGTCGATAAAGGATTTCGAAGGATTGGCAGATTACTGGTAAGCTGTTACCCTGAATTAATTGGGTTGAAGCTGTATAAAATTAAACAAAAACTCCTTGTAATAATCTAAAAGTATGTAAATATTTTTAATATTAATCTAATAGTAATCGAAATATAATCTTAACGGTAATAAAAATAATGTAGCAAGAATAGAGGCAGTGATAACACACAATGCTACACATCCACAACAAAGCCCTCCTCAAAAGTTCGCAAACTTTTAAGGAGGGCTTTCTTTACCTGTATCACACAGTAATAGGCACAAACAATCGTTTATTACTAGAGGTGCTAAATTCAACTTAATTGAACTTAACCTAATATAACTTAATTTTATATATATAATATACATTTTTAGTGGTTTTAAATTTTTATTGTAATATTACCGTAATTCTTATGCCAAAGGTAATAAATAAAGTTTATTATTATTATTATGATTATTATTATTATTATTATTATTATTAAGCACATCTTCTCAGAGAGGCCCAACTTCTAGTATTAATATTAATAGGGATAAATAGGAGCAACTTTTGGGTCAGTAGTTCATGTATGACCCAAAGACCCCATGAAATGTCCTGAGCTACTACAATTACTACACTTTATACAGCTACTTCACTTTGTTAAATTCACTACAGTTACTTCTATGCCTAGAGTAGCTGTAGTAAGTGAAGAAGCTGTATAAAGTGTAGTAATTGTAGTAGCTCAGGACATTTCATGGGGTCTTTGGGTCATACATGAACTACTGACACAACTTTTGAATGCCCCGCCACTGGTGTTCTGAAATTTAGCCGAGCGGAGCAGTTTGATCTTTCCACAAAGGATAGCTGTCAAGCAGTATATTTTACCTATTCACAAATTACCACCGGTTTCGTTTCTACGGATAGAATTTAGCGAAACCAAAGACTTGGGCTAGCGGAAGTCAATTGAAAGTACTGCTCAACAGATTCTTTTATAAAACAGGCAAACTAAAGATTCTTTCATTAGAAATGCAATCAGTGCAATAGCTTTATCTTTTTTTATTCTCCTAGAAGGAAAATTTAAAGTGATAGACGGGCAGTTCGTTACCTGGGCAGCCGATTCTGACGCCATGTTGGCCGAGTACACCCACGAAATCTGTGTTCGTACCGGAAATGACGTGCGCAGTATTTTCACGCATTGTCTTCTGGTACAGGTAATGACAGATCAAATATGGCGGCCAAACCGGTATCTTTGGCTTTCCACATACTTTTAGGACTTTTATACTATACAGGTGAGATACTTTGTCTGTTATTTTTCATTAAAGGTAAAAATAACAATCCTAGTTTCAGATTTTGGTTGTCGATGTCCATATTTGTTCTTATCTCAGTTTTGCAAGTTGTTTAACCCATTGCTTTTCGTTCTTGTCTTCGTTGAGAGGAATCTTAGAGAGTTTCCACCAAATTGAGCTCTGTTTCTTTTGTCTGACAGCTGTCTGAACCCAAAGGTACAAATAATAACACAGAAATGAATTAGCTACTTTAAAAATTGGCTATAGCGTTTCTGTAGATCTTGCTCTGTGATTTTTGTAAGTTTGGTTGAAATGCTGTTAGAATGATTTGGTTTTCATTTCTCAAGTTATACTGTATACCGATTAAGATTTGTCTAAAAATCTAATTGTAACTTTAGATTCCAAATTCACATGTATGTTGTTTTGTTAGTCCTATTAGTTTAATGCTTTGTTTTTTCTTTCCAGCTTTAGGTGATAAGGTTGCTCAGAAGATTTACCGAGATTTGAAGTCTGTAGCCCCTTGTGTAGTTTTGACAAATGCAACACATCAGATTGGATGTACATGTATGCAGAACCTCAGCTTATTTTAATTTGACCAGCGTTGAAAGTAACAGTCTTATGTGAAAATCTTTGTCTCGTGTTTTGACCAATGCAACACATCAGATTGGATGTACATGTATGCAGAGCCTCAGCTTATTTTAATTTGACCAGCGGTGAAAGTAACAGTCTTATGTGAAAATCTTTGTCTCGTGTTTTGACAAATGCAACACATCAGATTGGATGTACATGTATGCAGAGCCTCAGCTTATTTTAATTTAACCAGCGGTGAAAGTAACAGTCTTATGTGAAAAACTTTGTCTCATGTTTTGTCTCCACTAAAATTTAACAGTGACATTGGAAAAAAAAAGTTTACAAAAATACATTAGAAACACTGTATATTTAAACAATACAATATGGGAAGATCCAGAATGAAGGAAGAATTTTTTGTTTTATGCTGAAATATGTAAACCTAATTGTGAATGTTGTAATGATATTAGCAATCTGAAAAATCGCGTTTAGTGTATGAATATAGACTATAATTATTACAGACTAGAAGTTACAGATTGTAAGTAAAATGCTGCAAGTAGATACTGGCTTGCTTAACTATTTATGCCTTGACCCATAACACTCTCAGCAGTGATAAATATGGACCTTTTCTTGAGTTCTTTTGAGAGTTTAGTGTGTTGGAGCTCCATTCAGAGGGTCTGTGGTTGGAACCCAGTCCATAGCACTGTCTTGTTTTCTTTGACGACAAACTTTACTCCCCACTGTCTTCACCCAGGTGTATAAGTGGGTACTACAGTTATGTTGTGGGTAACCCAGTGGTAAACTAGTATTCCATCCAGGAGAGTATAATATGTTCTAGTTCAATTTTTTCCTTGGTTCAAATTTTATTTTCCTTTGTTTTCAAACTTTATTGATTTATTTATTGATTTTATTTATTGGTTTAAGGTTCTTATTATTGCTGATTCTAGGCCAAGCTACGTGGACCTTATACTTCCTTCTGTGCAACTCTACATTGACTGCAATTTATATTTTATTTTGTTTTTTTTTTTTTTTGTTTTGTTTCCATTTTGCAGCTAGTATGAATGGACATGTTGGTGTAGTTCACTATGTAAGACAGAAGAGTGATGTTGATTGGATCCTAGGGAGTGGGAGAAAACATGCTCCTTATATCCCTATCTTCAGATCAGATCAATTTGATGTGTAAGTGTTTAAGAAAGCATGTAAGATTCCTCCATTGAAAGTGCAGGTATACTACAGTCGAAGCTCTAACACGGTTATGTTAAACGGCCTGTGCTTTGCTTATGCTTGTGTTTCTAACATTCACTAACAACTATCCATGGGAAACCGCCGACCAGTTAGCTCAGTTGGTAGAGCACTGGACTACCGTGCGGGAGGTTGTGGGTTCAAACCCCCGTCGGAACAACACTCAGGGTCTTAAACATAACTGAGGAGAAAGTGCTGCCTTTGTAATGACATCTGTAAATGGTTAGACTTTCTAGTCTTCTCGGATAAGGATGATAAACCTTAGGACCCGTCTCACAACACTTGTTCCTAATAATCTGTGGGACGTTAAAGAACCCACACACTGTTCGAAAAGAGTAGGGGACGTAGTTCCTGGTGTGGTGGTCTATCTCTACTCTGGTTTTATCTGACAATTCATGCATGGGTAGGGTGGGTGTGTGAGATCATATATGGACTGATAGCAGCAGCCAGAGGCGCCTTTACATGCTGATGTCCAATCTCACCCATTAGAAGTGTAAAGCGCCTTTGAACATATTCATATGTAAAAGTGCGCTATTTACGGGTTAGAGACTGAAATGAGTGGTTTGTTTACAAATACACGCACGCGCTGGCTGTAAAATGAACGAGAAATTGTCAATACTGCACGAAGCAAAGCTGAGTGCAGTATTGACAATTTCGAGTTCATTTTACAGCCAGCAAGTGCGTGTATTTGTAAACAAACCACGAATTTCAAGTCTCTAACCCTTTTAATATTCAATCTGAGTTCAATGAAATACAAAACTTGCCATTTTGATGCCAGCCGTTGTGTGATGGCATGATGTATTCTCATTAGTGCACGGTTACTAGGTGATGACGTGATGTATCACAAAATCACGTGATTGAGTTTAGCCAATCACGTGCATGGATTTAGTACATTGAATGAAGATTAAATATTAAATAAATTTATTATCATTATCATTATCCCAAACCCCTAGCTATCCCCATTAGCTGGTTCAGTGATTCTTGTGAGAGACTCATTTTGAGATAAAGTAGAGGTAACTGAAGAGAAGCAAGATGAGAGGTTGTACCTTACGTTTGAGCACTACAGTAACTTTTCTCTTCAAAGAAACTTGTTGATGGTGCACTTAACTATTTTGCAATTATTTCTTTTTCAGAGAATTATTAGATGCACTTGTAAATGCCAAGATGATTAGTGGAGCTTTGGTCATAGCTGTTGAATCTGGGAAACATAGATATGTTCCTTCAAGTGGTGGGAAAGGTTATTTAGATTTATAAATGATTAGAACCTAAGGTTCTCGGTAGTTGTTTACCAAGTTTCATTGTCCAGATGGAGTGAATGTTGACAAAACGCTTTCTTCAACTACCAGCACTTGGACAGTCAAACTTGACAAGCAACGTTTATTATATTTGCAAGATTGCCCTTGAGTATGATTCTGGGATAATTCAGGACTTTTAAGAAAATAAATGATATGATTTCAATGTCATTGGATATCCTGACAGCTCCCTTATGACCTCCTGAAAAGGGGTTGCATGTGCACAATTCAAAGAGGAGACGCACTGTCACTGCTCTACCTTTTGGCAGGGCCAGTCGTCGTACATTGGGCTCTTGCTGCTAAATCAAATATACATTGTATGTGTCCTGAATGCTTCAAGTTTCTCTAGTTACTTATGTTTAGGTAAATTAAATTTGAAATTAATTAAATTTTTGTTGATTGATTTATTTTCCAGGCTTTTCACCAGATACATCATGTCCTAATGATGGTTTTGGTAAGATATGTCAAAACTGGCATAATAGTTATGAATAGATGGATACTGCACTTTGTTTTTTCATGTAAAGGTCTACAAGACCCTGCCTAGGTAATAAGGTTTGAGATTGCAGAAAATCAATACTGACTGTTTTGGACACCAAGTGTTTATTAATGTAACATGTTTGTCTTTACCCATTGTCATAGGCTTTCCTCTTTGCTGCCTGAAAGGCACCACATAGCATACAACACAAAAAGTCAGCGCATTTTTAATATGCTATGGTTGCGCACAGACCATTTCAAGCACTTATTTATTCCGGCTTTGTGCGCGTGCAAATATAGGGCCTCAGCTATGGTCATATTTATAGATATAAGGCCTCTCTTTTTTGGATCTTTTTTTTGTACAAATATTCCTGTATATAATTTACACATTTATATGTACTTACATAAATTCATTTAATTGTAAATAATACACAATTCAGCCTCTTGGCTGTGATGTATTTTTATAAATAAACTCTCTCTCTCTATCTGTCTATCTATCTATCTATCTATCTATCTATCTATCTTGAATACTTTCAGAATTAGAGAATAACATTTTGTCTTGGTCTGAGGCTTTTTATGAAGGCAATATTGTTTAAATAGCTGTTGCATATAATTTGGAAGCCATAAAATTCACTGCAACATCATTTTGTCAAGATCTTTTGTCATACTGCACCTTAGTTTTTGAAGCCAGTTTGTCACTGGTGCATGTTGGTGCAGTACTCCATCTCAAACAGAATTTTGATTTCGTATTAACTGTACTTAGCCTGAAAGTAATCCTATGGTTGTTTCTTTTTTTTAAGGAATGTATGATGAAAATTCTGAATATGGTCACTGTAAAGAAATGATGTGGAATAAAAATGTATGTTCAGAATTTTATATTCACTTTTATATCATGCCATAGAAAATGCAGCCAATCAGAATGCAGGAAAGGCATTGTTTATTCGTTGGTATTCCACCGAACCTTCCCCTCAATCAGTGCAATTCAGTGCTATCACCCCCAACCTTCTCATCATGTGTTGTGATTCTCAGCAGTTTCTTTCATCTGTTGTATGTATTTTCTATGGCATGGTATAAGAATTAATAGTTATGCAAGGCTTTCGAGTGGTATACCATGGGATATTCCACAGTGTACCACTTGAAAGTATTGTATAGCTAGTATAAATATGTAATATTATGACTGGGGTATGGCATTAGAAAGCAAGATAATAATTTGTTATTATTGAATGTCTGTTTTACCACTGAGGAAGGTTGACTTACATAGTCAATAGCACGAAAGATCTTTTTTCCGTGCCATCACAGGCAAACTCAGAAAAAGCAAATCAGTTCTCCCAATAGGGTGTCAAACCTAGGACCTTCCAATAGATATTAAATCATGATCTAATTAACAGTTTACTCCACCTAAATGAATAAACAGCAACCAACGAGCCACTTCAGTGATTCCTTTGTTCAGAAAAACAAGTCTCTTGTTGGTCACCTTAACTAAAGGGCTCTAAAGAAAACCAGCTAGAAAAAGTAAGGTTTTTGCATGCATTGTTATGAAGTGAAATCTTACAAAAAAAAGTGCAGAACATTTCTTATCACACAAAAAGTCTACATGTAACAAATTGGTTCAATGTGGCAAAAAACAAAAATTGGCCAAAAAAACCGACATGGATACACCCATTTTGCGTACAGCAGTTCAGTTGCTTGTTCAGACTATCTACACCTGAGCTATGGAGACTTGTGGGAGCAAAGCAATTGCAATGACATTGTACAAGTAGGTTCATGGGACAAACATCCTGCATACTGCTAGGATTTGAATGTCAAAGAAAAGCCTTTTGAAATAATGAAGGTGATGTATTTTGAGCCTGTACACTTTGTGAAAGATGTATTTCCAGCAATGTCACAGGCTAACTCAGAAAAAGGTTAGGGTCTCATGGACAGAGGTAAATCAGTTAATCAATAAAAGTCAGATAAAACAATATAAACTTAATGTATAGTCCTGAGGGAAACAGTTAGACTAAAAAATTGACGGGAAAACATTTAACTAACTAGTTTCCCAAGGGGCCATACATTAAGTGCTTTGTTATGTATTAAGAAGTTCACACCTTTTTTAATTACGTCATGCACTGATCATGTGAGGTTGTATTTGGTGCGCAGGCAACAACTGCGTGATTGTATCTCAGTCAGGGTTCATTTGAATTTGATCAGGGGCACATGACCAAGAATCAACCAATCACAGTGCTTGTTTTGATGAGCGAGAGTCCAGGTATATAACAATCAATATTATTACATGCATCATGTTGTTCACTTTTACTTTTCTCTCCTTTTTAGGGAAATGCCATGTCATTTTCGTATCACGATATCCCAATAATTGCTTTGTTCAATGAGACAGAAGTTGATTACATTCTTCAGGTAATGCACAGTTTTGTTTATCTACTTCCTTAGGCGTAGTTCTAGTGACATTTTTAAAACCTAATTTAAAATGTCGAATTACTAGAAACCTGAAAATAGCCAACCATCATTTATATTCAGCATCATGCATAGTTTTATACACTTAAATGAGGTTTGACAATAGGAGTAAAATGATAATTTAAAATATTTAATAATAACTTTATTCACTAAGGGCAACTCTAAACAATGTGCCCTGCTAATGACCTTGTGGCCCTCAAACTACAAACTGTAGTATTAACAAATTGTAATAAACTTTCACAGTTTGTCTCTGGGGAAATTTTGCATTGTGTTCTTGGCTTATCTTACACTGGATGATAACCAGTTATCCAGGGAAAAGCACCCACTTAATATATCAACAGTGCATTCATTAAAACATTAGTTTTGTTGCAAACTGTTTGTAGTATTACCACCCAAAATTTGTGGAACAAGCTTCCAGTTTCCAGTAGGATTATTTCTTCTGTATAATATACAGAAGTAAACTATGTTATAGTTCTAAAAAGTCTCTTAAAACACATTTGTTTCGAGAGGCTTTTCTCAGCGAAATTTAGTTTATTTTCTAGAACTTATCAGTGATACAATAAATTTCATTAAAGGTTTGTTTTCAGTAATTTTTAGGTTTTCAAGCAGTCAGTTTTCTTAATATACAGTGTAATGCACAAATGAATGTATTACATTGATAACTGCCTAATAGAAGTTAATAGGATTACAGTTGAACCCCATTATCTTGAACTCTCAAGGAAAGCAAAAAAATTAATCGTTTGGAGTAGAGGGGGCTCGAGATAACTGATTGTAGATGACTGAAAAACAACCCAAGGGAAATGAGTTTGAGTTTGAGATAGCGGAGATTTTAAGATAACCATGTTTGAGATAGCAAGGTTTGACTTTATTACTATTATTAAGATTATCATTATTGTTATTATGGATTTGTTGTTAATCTATATGGATCTTTTGTTTATCAAAATGAATTGCTTTTAATTTTCTTAAAAAAATTGAAATGAAATGTAAATCTATAGGTCTTAATAGTTAGTTTTTGATGTCCATTATTATCATCATCATCATCATCATTATCATTATTATTATCAGTGTTTTAGTAAGTACAACAATCAGACTGAACCAGAGTATCCTTTGTGTGGAGCTGAGCTGAAGGATTTCATGTTTGCTGCTAAAGACACTCCGACATGTATGCGGAAAACGAACATGAAGAACCCAATAGGCAGTAAGTTACACTGATTATTCCACTTTTTCCTGATTCTCTACTAAATTTGAATGGATTCATAGAATTCTGAGTGTGTTATTACACTAGTTAATATTATTTATATGGCTGGCTCTGCAAGCAGCCAAGGTGAGACAAATCAGATCGATGCAAGAAACTGGGCAACTGTACAGCTATATGTACCTCTCCCCTAACCCAACAAGTTATAAAAAGTTAAACAGTTAGCATTAATGTTGGGTTAGGGGAGGGGTAGTTGCGCAGTTGCCCAGATACTGACATTGATCCACAAATCTTGAGTTCTAGTTGGTTACCAGAGTGAGCACAATGGGGACCTTCAGGACCCGGGGGGTGGGGGGGTACTTTAGGAATTTCTGGGTGGGGACGTGCCGCTGGAACCCTGGAACCCTTAGCCTATACCAGAGCTGGTTCAGTTGAATTTTGCTACCCTATACTAGAGTAAACCCCCCAAATCACTCCTTTTCTAGAGTAGCTGTTTTCCACTAGCACAGTCTAGCCAAAACAAAACCTTATACCACAATCGTTTCTCTCTCCAAAAAGAATTTATTTATACTAGTTCAGTTTTTTTTAAATTCTCAACCAACTGGTCAGTTTCGTGAAAAATGATACCCTATTCTAGACCCAAACGCTCTGATTTATATACCCTATGCTAGAGTAAACTGCTTGAAAACCATACCCTTCACAGCGGCACATACCTATATAGCCCATATATGGCAGTACCCCCCCGGGCCTCAGGAGATCCCCCTTTTGTCCTGTGAAACAAGACAAAGCAAAATGGCCATAACAATAAACCTGTTATTGACCAAGCTTGTTTGAGATGGCTGGATTTTGGCCTCATTCTTTGTTTTTGATTGATCAATAAAAAAGCAAAGATAGAACTCAGCCAACAGACAGCCATCTTGACCTTCAGGTAACTCTTGGTCAATAATGCATATGTGTTGCGCCTTTACAGTAAATCCTAGTTTGACAGTTGCTTTCAAGTTGAAAATAGATACTTAAGTAGCAAAATTTGTGATGCTTTCTTTCGTTTTATTCCCAAATAAATAAATAAATATTTCTTCAACTGGCATTTGCTATATTTCCTTTTCTGTCCGACTAGTTGGATGATGCTAAAACAATCAGACCCTTTTGCCGTCAAGGGCCATGGATCTTATTGTTAATCATCTATGTACACTGTTGCAAAACTAACTTAGTGTGGCTTCAAACCCACAGATTTTCTTTGGGTTTAACGAAGTTTTCCTACCCCCTGTTTCTTAGAAAATTGATTGCTTCTCATTTATATTTGACATTACCATTGTTTAGGTGAGTTCTGTCAACCTCTTGGTGATACGAATGTTTGGGGAACTCTGTATCATATTAAAGAACCTCTCAAGGAAAAAGATGTAGTCATGTTGGCAACCAAGGTACAGGGCATTCAACAGCAACTTCCACTTGAAAGTTAACTCAGGGATTGAATAACTTTAATTGATGGTTTTTACGTTCTGTTGCTCTTAATTTTACAGGTAGACTCTAGTTCATACTTCCATGACCTGGCTCCAGGAGTCGATAATGATGGTACGGGGATCGTGGTGGCACTGGCAGTAGCCAATGCTTTGGGAGAGCTGAAAAGGAATGTAAGTAGCACATTGCAGGGTTTGTAACTAAATAGTTTTCATAATCATGGAGTCTTTAAAGTGTAGTTTGTTAGCAAGGTGACTCCTGCGTGTAGCTAGAATATTGTTTGCAAGTGACATTTCTCTGTAAGAGTTTTCACAGTCAAGTAGTCTTTGAAATGTAAGTACATATAAGTGTGTAGACTCCAGGCTAAAATACTGCAACCCATAGTATTCTGTACACAGTAGTCAATTAGTGCATTACACAGTTTGTTTTGGCAGTTGAAATATAGTTAATTTGTGGCTCCAAGCTAAAGTATTTGAAAGCCACAGCATTCTGTATGTATTATTCAAATACAACTCTATGTATTATGCAATTTGTAGGGCTGTAAAATCAATGTTAAGGAAATACATTTACCAATAATTTGATCTCCCAGCATCCAGTTTCCCTTTACAATATTTGCTGTTTATCAACCATTCAGGCTATGAGAATAACGAAAATGATCACCAAAAAAGAGTTGTACTGATATTTTAACAAATTCTCCTCACTAGTATTGTAACAAATATTATGAGAACAGTTACAAGAAAATGAATATTAAATAGATTTAGGCAAACCTAAAAGCGGAGCTCCTCACACAGTCCCTCCAAAAATGCTTGAAAACTTGTAGAAAGAACTCAGCTTTATACTTATGTCCCTCCAAAAACGCTTGAAAACTTGTAGGAAGAAAATTTTTCCTCCAAAACCGCTATGAATAATCCGTTTCTTCAGCAAGACATTGTAGACTGCTGGCTGTAGGTAGTGTAGCCGCGGCAAGCCGCGAAAAGCGCGCAAAAAACAAAGCCTCGTTTCGGTTTAAGACCTTCTAAATATCCCGGATGACTATGGCCGCCATGTTGGGGCAACATCGTCGTCGCTAGGCGCACGCGCCCATGAGCCATGCCGCTAGCCACGATGACCATGAAAACTCAAACGCATGGTTTTCTCAATTTCTATCCTCGCACAGTAGTTATGGAGCTCCACCCTGTGGCTCTTCGAGCCGCTGTGGAGCTCCGCTATTAATATTGGGGCTTGAAGGGTTAAGAGTCAAATATGGCAAGCTTGTAGCTTGTGAACTTGTATTTTAGCGAACTTGTTCCAAGAAAGGGAGATGATCCTAATAGCTATTTTTTTTCAGGGCTGTCAGTAAGTTTTGAATTAGATGGCTGATAAAAAATATTAGGTGGTCAGAGTTGTTAGGTACCTAAACTTCCCATGTCATTTCAGGTGTGAAGTAGCCAGCAATTTTCATCAGAGTAGCCGGGTATAATCAGCAGCTACCGTCTACTGACAGTCCTTTTTCGTATATCTGTTCTTTTTCAAGGGTTCATTTCCGGCACCCAAGAGACCCATTATGTTTACATTTTTCCAAGGGGTAAGTTGTTATTATTAATTTTTTTTCCTGTACTGAATTGAAGCAAACATAAAATGAGCAGGGCATCGCTGATCCTATCTCTGGCACTTGTTTTTTTTATTCAGTTGCAAATTAACAAGGGAAAAATTTTTGAATTATTTCATTCTTAATAAATTCCAAAAACTGCTGAGAATTGTATATTGTTTAGTTTGCAGGGATGACAAAGAAACCTCTAATTGTACAGTACTTTCCAAATTTTTGTAGCTTTACCAATTTTTTTTTTTTATCAATGGCACCTTTTTGTTGTATGCTTGTATGTAATGGTAATATTTGATCTTTGACCAGAGTTAACAGGTTGTTAATTAACATGTTTAAATTAATTATTAGTCTATGTAGCATTTTAGCACATTAAATACAGTTAAAGTTGTTAAAATTCAACTTGAGATTATCAAGTTTTTGATAATCCAGTTGTTAATCGACATTAGGAACTACCTTGCTGCATTAAATAACTTGAAAACCTTGAAGTCCCTTACCTTTCTTCGTTAATTTATTTCTATTGTATGTATAAATACCGCTTTTGTAATAATAATTATTCTTATTGCAAGTTAATTGAAGTTATTGTTATTGTGGCAACCTGATGACAAAAAATGCATCTTTGAAATAGTGATACCTTTGATACATTTTCGTCAATACTTTTTGATGATTCACAGGAAAGCTGGGATTACATAGGTTCTTCTAGAATGGTCTACGACATGGAAAAGGGAAAATTCCCTAGGGACTGGGAATCATGGCAGGTAAAGCGTACTGTGCTCAAAACATTATAATGAAAAAATTCATTCATGTTATAACATGAAAAAAAAACATTCATGTTAGAGGAAGCATTGCTGTAGTGAAGGTTAAAACTCCATTTGAATCTGAAAGAGGCAGGTGAATTTTCACTAACCAACATTATTAAAAATCTACTAGTATAATAATGCAGATGCTGCAATCTGATTGGCTTAGCTACTGCAGACTTGTCAGCCATTACACTGCAGCACTTAGTTGAAGGTTGTTTTCAAAATGGCAAGGAATTTGTGCTTTAGTAAAGTTTCATAGGAAGATTTAGTATGATTTTTATCAAACTGAATTAGAGTAGATTATTCGCTCTCTAATTGTTAATTAGTGAGTCTGATTAAGCAGTCAGAGGGCCAATAACTAAAATTAGCCAATCAGATTTCTTCATGTCTGGTTACGCAAGAGCAATATTTCCCAAATGATCCCTCATAATTCAAAGTCAGAGTTTTCTCTTTTAAATTAAGGTAGCATCTTAAATTGAGGAAAAACTCCTAACTGGATAGCTAACACAGCAATATCTTGTTTCGATCTTGATATGCAATAACATTATTCCAGGACATTAAATAGATTTAGGCAAACCTAAAAGCGGAGTTCCTCACACAGTCCCTCCAAAAATGCTTGAAAACTTGTAGAAAGAACTCAGCTTTATGCTTATGTCCCTCCAAAAACGCTTGAAAACTTGTAGGAAGAAAATTTTTCCTCCAAAACCGCTATGAATAATCCGTTTCTTCAGCAAAACATTGTAGACTGCTGTAGACTGCTGGCTGTAGGTTGTGTAGCCGCGGCAAGCCGCGAAATAGTAGTTGTAGTTGTAGATATAATAGAAAGTTGAAATAGAAGTTGTAGTTAGTGGTTCATGTCAGACATTGGGGATTGTTGTTTCCATGTTTAAGGAACTATTTGACCACTTTTCCCACTGTTCACTAGAAATCATCTTGTTCTGAAACCAGAAATCACAGTGCACCAGTAACAGTTTGCCATAACGGTCCAATGTAGTGATAGTCTGTGTTGACTGTGTTTTTATTGTTCCCAAGGTAAAAGGTGAACCGTTTACAATGAATACATCACACATCAAGTACTTCATGGAACTAAATCAAGTGGGCCTTTTAGAAAGTGACACTTTGTGGGCCCACTCTGATCCGGTTTCTCGTAAAATTGAATCAACAGACAAAGAGGTAGGCCATTTTACTCCCAAAGTCAAAGCATTGTTATTGAAGCATTATCATTCCATGAATACAGTACGGACTCACACATGACCAGTTCCCAGTTGGCTTGATATCTCAGTTGGTCGAGCATTGCACCGGTATCGCAAGGGCATGGGTTCGAATTCCGTTCAAGCCCCCAAAATTTTTTTCTGACATTACCTTGGCAACTGACTATGTTACTTACATAACTGCAAGGTCTTTCATTTTTTAAATGTCAAAGAATTAGTCAAATAATTCTGTATGTGTCTTACTTTCAACACTAAAGCAAATTTTCACCGATATTCTTGCTAATATTGGTCAGTGCAAAAAAAAAGCCCTTGTAAAACGTTGAGAAATGACTGGTCAAACTTGTGCATTCATTAATAATAAGAAATTCAGGTCTAAGAGGTTAAAAGCTATTTAATGTTTAAGAAATAGGAAACATGTACGAGTTATAGAAACACGAGTGGAAGTTTCGGAGAACGAGAAATGCTGTGGGAACACGAGCCGTAGGCGAGTGTTTCCACAGCTTTTTCGAGTCTAACGCTACTGCTTTATTTTTTCAGGCTAGAAAAATGTTAAAGATTGTCAGGGATGCAGGGAACAAGCAGGGCATGTCAGTGGGCGATCCTTCTAAAGATGCTTGGCAGCCATTACCCCCCGCCTCATTCCAGAGGTTTTTAAAGTCGAACCCGACAATTCCTGGACTGGTACTTACAGACCACAAAGGAGAATATGTTAACAAGTAAGAAGCACTTCGCAACCAAGTAATGCAAATTTACTGTTATTCAGGCAATATTCTCTGTCACACCCTTGTTGATTAATTTACTACCCAAACTATAACTAGAATTGTTGATGTCTTTACGTTCCACAATTTAGTTATCTTCATCATCATTATCAAGTATCTTTCGCGTTATGATAATCGGGACCGTTACTGTGATCACAGGATTCCCTATATCCTATCCCTATCTATACTGTTACTGAAGCGTGAAACGGACTGTGAACTGTGAAGTGTGCAACGTTAAGTGTAAATTGTGAAACTTGAAGTGCGAACCGTGAAACGTGAAGTGTGAGGCGTGAAACGTGAAGTTTGCAACGTTAAGCGTGAGGGGTAAGTGTGAAATGTAAATTGCGAAGTGTAAAGCGTCAAACAGGAAGCGTGAATCGTGGTTATGAAACGTGAAGGGTGAAACATTTAATGTGAAGCGTGAAGTGTGAATCGTGGAATGCCAAGTGTGTAGCGTAAAATGTGGAGTGTGAATCATGAAACGTGACGTTTGAAGCTTATCGCGGTCTATCGTTACTGTGACCGTTGTCGTTGCCGTTATCGTGATTATTACCGTTATCATGATGGTTACCGTTACCATGGTCGTTATCTTCATCGTTACCGTTACTATGGTCGTTATCTTCATCGTTGCCGTTACCATGGTCGTTAACGTAATCGTTCCTGTAATGATGACCGTTATCGTGATCGGTTACTTATCGTGGTTGTTATTGCGATATTACTTCCGTGCTGTTTACCGTTACGTCAGTCGGTATCGTTATAATGATCGTTATTGTTTTCGTTACCAATACCATTTTCGTTATGGTTACCGTGATCGTTATTTTTTTATTGTTACGTGTATGGCAGTTGTTCTTATGTGGTCTTGGTCCATTTCAGGTACTACAACAGCCGCTTTGATGATGTTTACCAGGCTGGTGGAAACGTTTCCCGGGAAAATGATACGATCTATCTCATCACAGACTTAACAAAAGTAACTTAATTGTGGTTTAAATTTTATTTTCTTTGTTTTTAATACATTATCATACATAACCATACCCAAAAACAGAAGAAAACGAAATTTAAACCAAGGATAAAATTGAACCACAAAATATATATCAGTAGGAAAACGAATTAATATCTTTCAATAGGAAAGCTAGGTAACGAGCCGAGCTTGCAGTCAATACAATACCTCGCTTCGGTAGTTATGAAGAATCTAACAAAAAAAACTACAGAGTAATCCCTTGGACCTTGTAACAAGCGCAGACGGAAATAATAGAGCGACAATGCAAGCCGATACAGGATTGGTGAACCCAACGTTTTTTTAAGGTTTGAGTGTTATAACTCCGTGACATGTTTTTCTGTTCACAGAAACTCACGAAAGTAGCGTCCACTGTAGCAACAGCTCTAGTCGCTTTAGCAAATGACGAAGAGACACCAACGACGGAGATTAAAGTAGAAGATGCTGTGGTAAGTGGAACGCGGTATCATCTCAATTCTCCTTACATAGTTATGGACATACGTTGCAGTGTTGCTTGAGAGAATCTTAAATCCCGTAAAATGTTTCGGATTCTTTTTAGGAAACCAAAAAGGTTAACCCTAACACGCAGATAGGGTACCCGCGTACCCGGGTAACCCTAGCTACCTTGCAAACACAACGAAGAAAAAAAGAGGAAACGTGTGAATGCTCGGGTAACCCGCTTGCTAGGGTAACCCGCTTGCTAGGGTAACCCGCCTGCTAGGGTAACCCGCTTGCTAGGGTAACCCGCTTGCTAGAGTAACCCACTTGCTAGGGTAACCCGCCTGCTAGGGTAACCCGCTTGCTAGGGTAACCCGCTTGCTAGGGTAACCCGCTTGCTAGGGTAACCCGCTTTCTCGGGTAACCCGCTTTCTCGGGTAACCCGCGTGCTAGGGTAACCCGCGTGCTAGGGTAACCCGCGTGCTAGGGTAACCCGCGTGCTAGGGTAACCCGCTTGCTAGGGTAACCCGCTTGCTAGGGTAGCCCGCGTGCTACGGTAACCCGCTTGCTAGGGTAACTCGCGTGCTAGGGTAGCCCGCGGGCTAGGGTAACCCGCGTGCTACGGTAACCCGCGTGCTACGGTAACCCGCTTGCTCGGGTAACCCGCGTGCTAGGGTAACCCGCGTGCTAGGGTAACGCGCGTGCTAGGGTAACCCGCGTGCTAGGGTAACCCGCTTGCTAGGGTAACCCGCTTATAAGGGTAACCCGCTTGCTCGGATAACCCGCTTGCTAGGATAACCCGCTTGCTAGGGTAATCCGCTTGCTAGGGTAACCCGCTTACGAGGGTAACCCGCTTACAAGGGTAACCCGCTTGCTAGGGTAACCCTCCCTCCTTGTAAACATGTCCTAAACCTTTACCTTTAACAAGTCTTGAGAGAATAACTCTTTGCCTTCAGACTAGATGTAATTGATTAAAATGTCGTTGTTCCCCACCTACAGTGGAAATTATTGCGCACGAATCCTTATCTCTTCGCTGAAATAGGGGAAAAACAGCGGAGCACTTGCTCGCGCAACGTTATAAAAAGGTTTGGCCCTCGCAGTTTTTAGCAATTGTAATTAAGCGCGAAGAAGATCAAGCTGGAGCGTGATTCGAACCCGCCTCTTCGCGGTGACCAGTGCGATGCTCGACCAGATGAACGAGACCAGACGGCTACTCTGAAAGCAGGTCATGTGCTACCAGCTGAGCTAAATCGATCTTCCACGCTGGAAGCAGGCCAACATTGAGTTTATATATTTCCGTGTAGGGAATGATACAGCAGTGCAAATAAATGATATATTTGATGCATACTCAAATAATTTTGTCGGATAAGGACGATAAACCGTAGGTCCCGTCTCGCAACCCTTGTTCATGATAACTTAGTGGGACGATAAAGAACCCACACACACTGATCGTAAAGAGCTGGTGACGCAGTTCTCGGTGTTGTGGTCTGGCCTTTGGGTTGGCGCTTCACATAGGGATAACCTCATTGCGCCTTTCCCCCTTGGACAGAATTGTCCAAGAAAAATAAGTATGTTCTATGTTCGATTTTTTCCATTGGTTTGTTGTTACAGGTTGGCCATCTTGCCTTCTGTTTGTTCAACCGTTCAACCTGTCCGCTTTATAAGGAAGTTTACGATGAGAAACAATTTGAACATATTAGCAAATGTAAGTGTGCAATGTTATACATATAATAATATACATGCAAAAATTTCAGCATGCTCATTGGCTGAGAGCACGTCAATTAATTCCAAACAGTGCAGAAAATTGAAATTGAGTGCAGAAAGTTGAAATTAAATTTTTGCATGTATATTATTAACAAGTAATCACATGATTTGTCTCGTGCAATTTGGGATAAATCAGCACTCGTAAATTTTTCAAAGACTACAAATTGCACTCGCCCTACGGGCTCGTGCAATTTGGTTAGCCTTTGAAAAATTTACTCGTGCTGATTTATCCCAAATTGCACTCGAAATCATGTGATTATATATACAAACGTAGTGAAATTCATGTTATCTGCTTAAGTTGGACTGAAGCATCAATAAGCAAGCAAGCAGCAAAGGTTTATTCAGTGGTAGTAAAGGTAATGGCAGACATGAGCCTTAAAGCCCACACGGCTTGAGCTTATCTCGGTTTCAGTAGCATGAAGCACCTGGGAGTAGTGCCGTCACTCTCCCCTCCCTGGATGGGATGTCACTCCAACGCAGGGTTACCCCCAGCAGTATCTCACCGGTACCCATTTTACACACCAGGGTGGCGAGAGGCAGTGTGGAGTTAAGGTTTTACACTCCAGGGTGGCGAGAGGCAGTGTGGAGTTAAGGTTTTTATATAAGGAAACAACGCAGTGCCATCATCAAGGCTCGAACTCCGTACCCGCTACTCGGAAGTCTGACACGCTAACCACTACACTACTGTGTCTCCACATTTACTGACAATAACGTAACGGAACTGTTTCGTGCCATCTGGCCTTTATGATTTTCTGATAATAAGTTACATCTAGATAACTTCTGTGAGTAAAATGACCTGCGAGCGTAAACTTTTTTTCCTTTTAAACACGCATTTCATAGGAGTTTATTCTTTGGTCTGGTTCGATTTGGAGAGGCTGTTTTTCGACGGGGAGGAATTGAAAGGATTAAGAGAGAAAGGTTACGTGACAGGACAATTTCACGAAGTTGAAGTTTGTTTCCGTTTTCTTTTCTGCCAGATCAATCACAGATGTTGTCACGGTACATTGGTGTGAATTCGACAATCAACCCATTTACCACCACGGTTTTCCATGTCCTCTTGTACTTCCTTGGCTACCATTTGCCATCAACCGATGAGTGTTCCAGCTCTGAAGTAAGCTTAATTATAATGTTTAGTCCCTGGCGTATTGCCCTATATAGGCTATACAGGTACGGTATGTCCGCTTTGTAAAGGGTGTGGTTTTGAAGCAGTTTAGTTTGGGATACGGTATAGAAATCACAGAGTTTGCGTTTAGAATAGGGTAACATTTTTCTGGAAACTGATAAGTCAAAAAACCTTAAATCTTCAAATATAGATTTATCTGCAACTCCGTTTAATAGCAAAAATTAGAAAACAGTCCTAAAAAAGTACGCGCGCTGATTGGTTAGAAATCGTGTTTCTATAACTCGATAGAAACACAGAACTAGCACGAGCTGTTGACGTAATGATGACGCGAGCAAAGAGAATTTACATTTTGATAATTAAAGCTAACAAGTTGCTTTTCTTTTTTTCGTCGCGGTGTTTTCTAAAAGAAATAGAAAACATGTTCTTCGTGTTTCTATTGAGTTATAGAAACACTCGTGAAAGTTTGGGAGAACTCGAAAAAGCTGTGGAAACACTCGCCTGCGGCTCGTGTTCCCCGACAGCATTTCTCGTTCTCCCAAACTTTCACTTGTGTTTCTATAACTCGATAGAAACACGGTACATGTTTTCTATTTCTTAAGTAGATGATAGATAGATAGATAGATTTAGATAGATAGATTTATTGAAGAATAACATCGCAGCCACAAGGCTGAATTGCGTTATTTACAAATGATAAAAGATAAAAAATGAAAAATGGAAACCTGTTTACAAGCAATTTTATAAATTAATGTATTGAAAATATAATAATTATAATGATATCTCTTAAAAATTGAAAATATATTACATACTAGTCATTCAAGGTGCGGTCATTCGCGGTATAAAAGAGTTATTAAAACTATTTGTCCTAAATCGAGGCATGTTATAATGCCTTGAATTCCTTAGATTGTAATGGGCCAATTGTCTAGGCGGTAATACGTGTAAGAGTTGGGAATCAGAAGATGTTGAATTAAAAAGCCTTGTACAATGCTTGTCCCGTTTCTCTGAGAGTTTTTCAAATCTGTGCTTTGCGAGGAATGATTCATAGGTACAGCCAAATGCCCTCCTCTGCATCTTTTCAATGTCGTCACTCAGGAACAGAGGCAGGACGTGGTGGAAAACGGGCGAACTGTACTCCAGTACCGGGCGAACACATGTGCAATGGAAATTGATTATATCGGAAGAAGGGACACCTGCCCTTTTCAGTAAAACGATAAAGTACAATCGTTTGTTGGCTTTCTTAATTACTGAGCTTGCATGGGTGTTCCAGCTTAAATCACAGGAGATATTTCGACCTAGGACCTTAGCCTCTTCGACAACAGATAGTGGTGTATTATCAACATACAATGGGATGAAACTATGTTTGACTTTCTTAAAATCAATCAATAGGTCTTTGCATTTGTCGCCGTTGAGCCGCATGTGGTTTCTCAATGACCACTCCTCGGCATGACTTACGGCCACTTGTGCTTGACTTCCCTGGCCCTTTTGGTCTGAAACAACTCATACAGCAACCGTGGTGTCATCCACGTACTTCCGAGTCGCGACGTTGGTGACTTTTAGGTCATGTATCATCAGGAGGAACAGCCAGGGCTCCAGCTTTGTACCCTGAGGTACCCCGGCTGTTACCTGCTCCCAGTTCGAAAAACAATTTTACAATAACTGAGCGAATTCTCGCGCGCTGATTGGCTAATTTTTATCATCAATAAGAGTACAGACACATAAAATTTTAATTTAAGTCTTCATTTGACCTTTCTCGCGTTTTGTTATCGGCTCGTGGATCTACAACACTTTGACAATGTTATGACGCAATTTATCATCAATAAGAGGACAGACGCATAAAAAACTAACGTCAATTTGTTAAGTCGCAGATAGATGGCTTTCATTGAAAACGTATAGGGAGGGACTTTGGGAGTTAAGACTAGTACAGGGTAGCAAAATTAAATTAAGCAAGGTTTAGTGTAGGCTAAGGGTTCCTGCGGCACATCCTCACCAAAAACGCCTTCACAGTTATAGTCATGACTATAATGTCATTCCATATTGTCACATGACATGGAATAAAACTCCACGACAAGTCTTGAAACTGTTCCCTTTTTAAACGCAGGGTGTTTCGGCAATCAAAGTGCAAGGCCGAACAAAAGACGGTATTTGCGTCAAGGGTTCTGTACACTTGTCTCCTGCTGTCTCTCCTGCGTTTGAACTGAAACAGTACGCTTCCACTGAATATTCGACTTGGGCAGAAAGCACGTGAGTACTTATTCCCAACTCTTCTTACCTGTGGTTATCGTAATTTTTCCGTTTCTTTCTTGCTGGGGAAACAAATCAAAAGTATCACTACGCGGGACCAAATGACATGTCACACTTACTTTACAAGAATTTTACTCTGCGGGAAAGCCTCTTACACAGACATTATTTTGTCTTCGTCATGGATTCCCTCTCCCATGCATGACGAAGCGCAAACAACGTCTGCGTAGAGTAGAATACAAAATCAGAAGTGCTTAGTCCAACAAATCACTTCCCTTAACGTTAGTTTGGAGAATTTTATATTCATTAGAGGTGTTCAGTCATTTATTCATTCCTTTGTTACCTTTAAGTTGCCTGCCAATGCCTTGATATTGTCAGTAAAAGATGCCTGTTTTTTTTTTTTTTTATTTCTGAGAGTAAGTGCTCCACGCGGGCGTCGAGTGGACTTTGTTACGTGATCTTCACCCGCGAGCGTGGGGAGAAACGCATGACATAGCCCTAAAAACGTGTGCGTATGAAGCTATAATAGAGGATAATAGATATGGGAGATATAGGATATACGGACCGCCGATCGGTTAGCTCAGTTGGTAGAGCACCGGACTACCGTGCGGGAGGTCGCGGGTTCAAAGCCCGGCTGGATCAACTCTCAGGGTCTTAAAAATAACTGAGGAGAAAGTGCTGCCTTTGTAATGACATCTGTAAATGGTTAACCTTTCTAGTCTTCTCGGATAAGGACGATAAACCGTAGGACCCGTCTCACAACACTTGTTCCTAATAATCTGTGGGACGTTAAAGAACCCACACACTGTTCGAAAAGAATAGGGGACGTAGTTCCCGGTGTGGTGGTCTATCTCTACGTCTGCTTTCATCTGACAATTCATGCGTGTGTTGGGTGGGTGTGTGAGATCATATATGGACTGATAGCGGCAGCCAGAGGCGCCTTTACCTGCTGACTTCCGATCTCACCCAATAGAAGTGTGAAGCGCCTTTGAACATATTCATATGAAAAAGTGCGCTATATAAATTCATTATCAATATTAGGGTTGAAACGCTTCTTTTTCTTTTGTAGGTGGGGTGCTATCTCAGTGCGTATCTTTCTTATTGCCAGTCCTCGACTCGAGGTATGTCGGTGTCTGCTTTATACACAGCCTCTGCTTCATTTATACTATTTGGCAAGCTTTACAATGAATCAAAATCTAGACTTATTGTATCATCCTATAAAAGACGTCCAGTAGTACAGTTGAAAATTCGGGACACAGGGGGTATTTTTCAGAAAATTTAAGGTGTTTTGTAATTGATGGCACTTGCATGTGTTCCGACACAATTAAATAATTAGTCAAAAGTGGCCGGGTATTGTGCACTTCCTTGTGCATATTACGGTCTGATTTAAAAGTGTGATTTTTTTTAAGCTTATCAAATCGCCGATGGTTGACCTTGATCTAACCAAACACCCACAAGACTTGAAACGTGTAACACGCGTTCACAGCTTGTCCAGACTCATTATTTCTCAAGTACCTTATATTTTGGTAGCTGCTCGTCGTTTGAACACAGGCACGTATTTCCCTGTAAGTACGTCACACTACTGAAGCCAGATTGATTGGTTGATTAAGTTTCTGTTGCTATGGAAATATGGTATGTGGTAGATTGAATGTGGACAAGCTGTGGTGTAAGACATTCAGAGACAGATGCACGTTCCTAGTCTTATTGGTTTTTTTATCTAACCTGGTTTAACACGTGAAAGATCATCGCAGTTATGTGCGCCACGTAAGCAGTTGCGAAAGTAAAGCCTAAAAAATTCATGTTTGACTTTGTTTTTTATTAAATTCCCCCTCAATGTTTTGTATGTGGTCAAACACCTTTTCTCGTTTTCTGTAAAAAAATTAAAACAACCAGGATGCCATTACCAAAACAATTCATGAAAAATATCCCAATGGCTGTAAAATGTCTTTGATATGTGCAGTTTAATAAACAAGCAGGAGTGCTTTCTCAAGAATAAAACACGAAATCCAACTTCATTCAACGGCTTCAAAAACTTTTTATGTAAACCTATTCATTATTACACTAAACTTTGGATTTTGGTAAATTTTGACCAAGAAAATAGAACGCAAATATTAACCGTGTCAATATCAGATATAGAAACACTCATCAGACATTAATTTCCTTTGTATTTTCTTAATGATTTGTTAATGAGGTTTTGAAGGTACAATAGGCATCTTATGTAAAATGAATAATAATAATAATAATAATAATAATAATAGTAATAATAATAACAAGACTTTATTTATTTAAATAAGTTTGTAACACTCAATAGCTGTTCTCAATAGCACTCAACTGTTCGATTCGTCTTGCAGTTATGAGCATCAGAGATTTAGCTCTTTCTAGGTGTCCATTATGTGATTTAACACTGTCTCTCAATTTTATGTGAAACACTTTATGGGCATCATAGACTTAGCTCTTTCTAGTTGTCCAATATGTGATTAAACCCTGTCTCTCAATTTTATGTAAAATACTTTTATGGGCATCATAGATTTAGCTTTTTTTAGGTGTCCAATATGTGATTAGACACTGTCTCTCAATTTCATGTAAAACACTTTATGGGCATCATAGACTTAGCTCTTTCTAGTTGTCCAATATGTGATTAAACCCTGTCTCTCAATTTTATGTAAAAGACTTTTATGGGCACCCTAGATTTAGCTCTTTCTAGGTGTCCAATATGTGATTAGACACTGTCTCTCAATTTCATGTAAAATACTTTTATGGGCATCATAGATTTAGCTCTTTTTAGGTGTCCAATATGTGATTTAACACTCTCTCAATTTTATGTAAAATACTTTTATGGGCATCATAGTTTCAACTCTCTTCTTAGTGTCCAACACGTGATTAAGCACTGTCTGTCAATCATTTTCTTAGTTCTTAAATCCCTCGATGAGTTTCTGGTCTCTCTGCGTTCAGTTACCCTTGTCCATGCACGGGCCTTGAATAGTCCTTGAAAAAGCATCAACCCCTTGAAAAGTCCTTGAAAATTAAAAAATTTGCTCAAGTCCTTGAAAAGTCCTTGAATTTTCTCCAGAAGTCCTTGAATCTTATCGAAAGGCCCTTGAATAAATAAAACTTTATTAACGCAACCTTGTCTTGCGCACAGAAAATTTTGAAAGCTCAGCAAGACGCAATTTTGTGCGTGAAGCATGGCGTGAAACTGTTTTAAGTCTGGTGTAGTTCATTGCTGTTATTTGATGTACCTTAGGAACCGTGCCTTTCAGGGATAAGGCATTGCAATAACCTGTACACCCCTACAATAATAATCGGTCTTGTAAGTTTTTCGGTGTCGTGGAGTCAAATTGAGTGGAAAATAAGTCCTTGAAAAAATGTGATTTGTCCTTGAAAAGTACTTGAAAAGAAAGGTCTCAGGTCTGTATGAACCATGTTGTCAGTCAGCCCCTGAGTTCACACTTCACGCTTCTGTTCTTTCCCTGCAGGCCGTAACACTTGCGTCCGGGTTCATCATAACCTTATTCTCGTTCCTGGTTGTCTACTTTGTCCACAAGAAGGCAGACGCGATTTTCATACCTGATGATCCCCTGACTACTGATCTCAATGGCTAAGACGAACAAGTGTTTTGTATTTTCTACTATGTTAAATTTGGAGTGGTTTTCCTTTCACTGATTAACCCTTTCACTCCCAGACATGATTAACATGAAACCTCTCCTGACCATTCTAGTACATTTTTGGGCAACAGGTTATGAGAATTGAGAAGATGGTCAGCTTAAAAGGATATTGAGTCAATCTAATACTAGATTCTCCAAACTAATATATAGGGAAATGTATGGCACTTACTTGGGAGAATTACTTGTTAGATCTTGGGAGTGAAATGGTTAAAGTAATTATGCGATTGTTTTAGTTGTGCATAGCCACGATAGGTGATTGGCTAGAGAATCTCGCACCCATATATCAACCAATCAGAACTAAGACCTATCGCAAGGAGGTCGCATGCGTTTTCGCGCGCTTGGTGCGAAGGACGTGCATTTTTAGCGCAATCTAATTGGTTCATTAAAATATGTAGTGATTTGTTATTGTAATTGCTTTGCATTGGTTTTACTACAGTCATTTGAAAACCGCTCTGTAGCAGAGTGACGTATGAAATATCATCTTATGCCTTGTGCGATAGTTTACTCGATCAGCAGGAAATAATGTAATGGTACAACTTTTGGTAAAGCTATTGAACACTACTTTACTCGAGTACTTTTTTGTTATAGAGTGTAGCTGTTTTTTTTTTTTTTTTTTCGTTTTCATCTTTGGATCAAACCATGCAGTGTGACCATTCTTTACAAATCTACTGAACAGTTCTGTACTGTGGTACTCATTGTGTTACTATACAGTGTGGTTCCGACTTTTTCATTTGTGGATCAAACCATGCAGTGTGACTATTCTCTGGAAAGCTATTGAACAGTACTGTACTGTGATACTGTTTGTTTTTACTATACAGTGTAGTTCTAACTTTTTCAGCTGTGGATCAAACCATGCAGTGTGGCCATTCTTTGAAAAGCTACTGGACATTTCTGTACTGTACTGTACTGTGCTGTTTTTACTATACAGAGTGGCTGTAATCGTTTCATCCACGGATGAAATCGCTCAGTTTGTCCATCCTCTGGAAGCTACAAAATAAGTATTTTTTTGTGTGATGATTTTTTTTTTCGAATTCCGAAACTGGTATTTACTTCTCTCGATAGGGATAGGTTTAATGCACTCGAGATACTTTAAGACGTGAACAAAAATGATAATTATGTCTTCAAGATGAGAATAGGAATGTCAAGTGAAAATGTAGAGGAAAGCAAATCACGTGGAAGCCCTGCAACGGGATGAAATTAATAGAATTGGGTAATACTGGAATTGGGTAACACTGGTTTTTATATTTAAAAGAACTCTTCAGCAGTTCCCATTTGGTGGTCGGTTGTAAATAGAAATGTTTTTAAGAATGTCACTGTACAATAAATTGTAACGTTGTACAGCGCTGCGTATTTAACAAAGATGAGATTAAGCTTAACCAAAATCATGGTGTAAACTGAGTGAGAGCTACTCAAACCGGAAGGTTTAGCCTACATACTAGTGAACTAGAATTAAAAGGGGTATCCTGCAGCTCGAAACCAATTGGACTCTAAACCCTGCCACTCACCTTATTGATCAAAATATAACGTCTCGTGACAATATCAATGCATTGTTTAACAAATACATAGAAGTGAGAAGTGCAGTAACTTGAAGGAAAAAAAAACACTGGTAATGGGCTCCTTTGGAAACTTAAGTATGTAGAAGGAATGTAGTAACGATAAGTATCATACACCCGTGCAGAAAAAAATAGTAAATCAATTTTTTTTATCATAATTGCGGTGCGAAAGTTATTCTTTCATTTATTCTGCTTTCATGATTTCACGTGGGTTGCAGAAAAAACACCTTTAGTTTAACCCCGGGGGGGGGGGGGTACTCACGTATATCGGCTATATAGGTACGTGCCGCGGAATAGGGTATGGTTTTTGAGGTTCTCGATCCTTAAATAGGGTTTCTTTTTTAACCCTTTTGTTTCTGTGTCCCTGGTGTGGTGTTTAGATAGGGTAGCTTAATTGTATTATCTAATACTGGAGTGTGAAAAAGTCCGCCTAAACGAACGGTTTTTTTTTAAACTTGATGTATCCGTTTAAGTATTAACAAAGTGATTTTGCAACAGAGGTTTAATAGCCGTTAAGATGATTTTTCCTTGAATAGGGTGTCATTTTTCGGCTTTGGGCCTTAAAAAGGGTATCAGTTTTCGCTTTCTTAGTCCTTAATTAGGGTTAGGGTTCACGAACCCTCGCGGCACACCCCTATCCAAAATTCGCGGGAGTACCCCCCCCCCCCAGGGAGTTTAACCCGACCCACATAGTGGAGTATGAAGGGAAAGATTGGCATGATCGCAGGTTATGCTTTGAACAGCAAGGCAACATTTTCTATTCGATATATCCCTTCGCAAATATTGGAAAGCCAAACACATTAGCCCCTTAGAATGACTTCGTTTTATCAGGAGCCCAATACCATTGGTAATGGGCTCCTGGTTTTATCTATTGGGCGCGTGAATTCTAATAACGTTTTAACCACTGATTGCTATGAATACATATTTTATTTAAAGCAGAGACCCATTGAAAGGAGCGTCCTCTCTACCTTATCAGGCCTTTTACTCATCACAGTGGTAGATGCGGCTATTTTCAACTCCTGTTTCGCGACAGTAAAACAAAATAGGTACCCAAAGAGTACATATGTGTGGGATACACTGTTTTTCACACTGTTTTGTATAGCTTATAAGGGACGGACCATTAGATTTTTTTTTCGCTCACTGCTTGTGCAGGAATTTTTTTCAGGTGAACCCCTCTGCACGAATTTTTTTTACTACGTGTGAAAAAGTCACAATTGGACCTTCCTTCTGCATGAATTTTTTTTTTTTTTTTACCTTCGTCTTTGCATTAATTTTTTTTCTTGGCATTTTCCCTTGCATGAATTTTTTTTGTTTTTTCTTCCCCACCCCCCCCCCCCATCACTTTTCTAATGGTCCGTCCCTAAAATAGAGTGGATTAACCGGTCCAATGAAGCTATAAGTGCCTATGAAGTAAAAAATGATTGCTGCTTATTTGAAAGGCTTTTCAAAGTTCCGAAGAATGGCGTTTTCCTTTTTTTTCGTTTTAGAGAGTATTTGAGTTTTTCTATTACGCAAATGAGGAGTGATGACGTCATAAGTTGTTCCACTCAAACAGTAGAATACCAAATCAAGAACATCTCCAGAACTATTAGAGCAGTGTTCTTGAAAATTGGCACCAGAAGTGTCCATCGCAAAAGTGTTGTTGCCATAGCAACGCTCTTGGCAAATATTCCCATTTGCAACCCTTTAAAGTGGGACAGAGGGTCTTGCTCTGAAGACACATGGTTCCCATATTGTCCTGGCTCTTCCCATTGGATTGTTGGGAGTGTATGATCCTTGTTTAAGTAATGGTCCGCGTAAGAACTAGGCAGGTCAAACGCAAAATCGATTAAAAAGTGTGAACTCTTAATTGTTAATATCAATTAAATCGACGAATCTGATTGGTGGACGGCCAAAAATCGCCGAAAAAACAATGAAAAACCCGACATAAACAACATTTTCCTCCTTAGTTTTCCCCAGGTCCCTCCTGTCTACGTCACGGTCAAATATTAGCATTGTTCTATGCGCCAATCAAAAGTTAGAGCTATTGCACTAGCCTATTGTTCTTTTGCCTAGTTCTTACGCGGACCATTAAGATAAAATCTGGGAATTTTAGTCTTAATTAAAACAGGACCAGCGGCATACCTGTTACCATGGCAATGGCACGACAGGTGTCATTTTGTTTTTTTTTTGTGATGGACATTTCCGGTGCCAAGTTTAAAGAACACTGCTCTAACAGTTCTGGAGATATTCGTGATGTAGTATTTTACTGTTTGAGTGGAACAACTTATGACGTCATCATTTTCCTCATTTGCATAATACAAAAACGCAAATATCTCTAAAAAGAAAAAGATATTCAAAAAAGGAAAATGCCATTCTTCGGAACTTTGAAAAGCCTTTCAAATAAGCAGCAAACATTTTTTTTTATTTCATGGGCACCTTAGCAATAACAATAAGAAAATAAGGCCCATGGTGACTAATGATGTAATCTCAAATTCTCCTTTCACTTTAAAAGAGAATAAATAACAACTTGAAGGAGAATTTAGCGGTTTGTAAAAAGTCACTTGTAGTTCTTTTGTCACAAACTCCTAACTACATAATACAAAAACGCAAATATCTGTAAAACGAAAATGATATTCAAAAAAGGAAAACGCCATTCTTCGGAACTTGGAAAAGCCTTTAAAATAAGTAGCCTTTCAAATAGGCAATTTCAATAAGAATTTGAACAGTCTTTCTAACGTGGAACCAGAATGCAATGCAATCTTAGCAACTCATAGCATTAACGGACATAACCCGATGACAACAGAGTGAGATACCACGCGTGGGCGTCTGCGCTACTCATCCCTGTCACAAAAGAAACCATGAGACGTCAGCCGCGAGGCGTCAGCCAGTCAGATTGCAGAACTCGTGATACCAGTTGTATGCGACTTGGGGTGTTTACCATTTGCACGGAAAATCCGGTAGGAAATTTGGAATGGAACTCTTGTAATCGTACAGGATTTTCCCGGGGTGGCGTTTCGCCAGGCCCGAGTCTCTCGCGGATGGAAGAAAACAATAACAAATCAATATGACAGTGTGGAAAGGCGGGAAAAAGGCCCGAGGTGAACTGGGTTGAGTGGGATTTTACAAATGGTACAATAATTTTCCGCTCATTTGAGTTGGAACGGGAAAAGTGGGATACGTCTGAGGATTTCCATCTTTTCCGGAAACTTTCCGGTGGAATGAGCTGTACCATTTGAATTTCCAACCGGAATTTACGGGTTTCGTTGACAAATGGAGCGTTTACCGTTACGGTAAATCCGGCTGGAATGGATCTTTTGTAATAGCATAGGATTTTCCGGATATGGCGTTTTGCCAGGCCCGAGTCTCTCGCGGCTGAAGAAAACAATAACAAATAAAAATGTAGGTGTCGAAAGGCGGAAAAGGAGCCGAGGTGAACTGGGTCAAGAGGGATTTTACAAATGTTACAGGAATTTCTGGTCACTTCGGTTGGAACGGGAAAGAGGAATACGTTTGAGGAGTTCCTTCTATTCCGGAAACTTTCCATTGGAATAAGCTGTACCATTTGGTATGGCGGTCCATTTCCGCCAAAATTCGATCTTTGTATTTTATACTCGACTTGCTGTATTTTATGCTACCTTACACAATGTGACATCCAACTGTGTCTATTGTACATTGTACTTTTTGTTTTTCAAATTCAATATCACCTATTTGTGTTGCCAAATTGACGATTTTCTTCTGTTTTTTATGAAAATGTAAACAATGCAAGTTTCGACTTTCGATGTTTTGTATTCAACATCCAAGTTCATGTATTCGGCTTCGTTCGACATCCTTCCGCAATCCATTGAGAGAGGACATCGCAGGCGCAGCTAACCTCCACCCCCATCCCCACGGTAACTGTGGCAAAAAGCCCTCCAGTAGAGTGGAGTGGAGAGAATGATCCTACCCTACGACGGTCGCATGTTTGTCTTTTTAAAATGAGCGGTAGGAGGTAGCAAGGCGTGACAGGCCGCACAATCTCTACCGGTGTTTGTGATGGGTTTGTTCACCGGTATAAATTTCAATCCCGTGGAGATCACTTTTAATAGTATGGAAATAAGTGAGGTTTTTATTTGAGAGGTCATCCTTATTTGTTTGGTGTGAGGCTAAGTTTGTAGGTTTGTTTCTGCGTTCTTTTCGCTTTTTCGTGTTTGGGTTTTCGTGTAGTTATTTGACTCTTTACTAGGGTTTTCCCCACCCTTGGCGGTGTTGACACATTTACCAGACACATATGAGTACTCTTTACAATCTTTATTCAATTCTAACATCATTTGGTCTACTTCAGCTTTTAGTTTTTCAAGCTTTTTAAGTTTATCACTGCGGCTAACCGCCGTTGGCGGGGTAGCTCTGGATTTGTAACGTTTGGTTTCTGAACCGCTTTCACTTGAACGATGGGCCTTAGCTTTGTCTTTGTTATAAGCTTAATTTTTTGTTTTTCTAGACGGCGGTAGTGAAATCTTGTTAGAGCGCGGATGAAACCTTGCTCTGCTGTCTCTTTGACTGTCCTTATGTCTTTCTTAAAATCTGTCACGCCTTGCTACCTCCTACTAGTACTCAAATAAATCAATCACTTCATTTTCGAATTAAACATGCTAATATCTCGGAAGTAATCAAAATATCTAATTTATTTATGAACATTTCAATGCAGGTAAGCACAATGTATGACAATAAAAATAGTTACTTACTTCATTCCGTTACCATTTCACTGTAATGTTGTGTTGCGTTCGTTCCACAGTCTAGGAACCGCCATAATGAAAAGACAAACATGCGACCGTCATGGGGTAGGATCATTCTCTCCACTCCACTCTACTGGAGGACTTTTTGCCACAGTTACCGTGGTGATGGGGGTGGAGGTTAGCTGCGCCTGCGATGTCCTCTCTCAATGGATTGCGGAAGGATGTCGAACGAAGCCGAATACATGAACTTGGATGTTGAATACAAAACATCGAAAGTCGAAACTTGCATTGTTTACATTTCATAAAAAACAGAAGAAAATCGTCAACTTGGCAACACAAATAGGTGATATTGAATTTGAAAAACAAAAAGTACAATGTACAATAGACACAGTTGGATGTCGCATTGTGTAAGGTAGCATAAAATACAGCAAGTCGAGTATAAAATACAAAGATCGAATTTTGGCGGAAATGGACCGCCATAATTTGGCCTTCCAACCGGAATTTTCGGGTTTTGTTGACAAATGCTGAACGCTCCAAGAGTTCCATTCCAACTTGATTTTCCGTGCAAATGGTAAACGCTCGCGCGTGGTAATCACTCTTGGTTACTTGCAGAACTTGGATCCCTAGCGATAGACTAGGTACGATCGGTCCGGGTGGACTGGGTTATAACCAATATGGCGGACAGATTGTAGTTAAAAGCGTGTTTGTAGCTAATGTCACTTCACACAATCTTAATGGTAATGTTGCGGCGTTTTATTCAAACATGGCGTTAGTTTTAGGAGTAGGAGTTGGAGTATTTATTTTGATCCTTCTGTGGGTCATTGGCATCATAGGATGTATCGCATTGTCAAGAGCAGTTGGATCGTTAAAGTACGTATGTCGGCAACTTTTGGAAACACTTTCAAGACAACCCTATTCTATTTCGATAGAGGCTCTATATGTAGAAGCTCTTTTGTTTTTAAGTCTAGCGGCATCGGCTAGATTTCTGTGCTACCGTGTACCCAATGCTTCATGCTGTTTGTTGTTTGATAATGCACGCGAAAACATGTTGGTTTTGTTTTTGAAGAACGAAACAGTACAACTACAGCATGCGTAGTGGGTTTTGGTGTGTTATGGAAATGTACCGCGGCACTTTTTTGTTCTTTGTTCTTGTTTTGCCTTATTCAATGCTGGTATCAACCTTATCAGCCATACGTTTTATTAAATCGTTGTTTTTAACCTATGAAGTCTTTAAAGATGGTTATCTCATGCTTACATGTTTGATTAAATACATGGTTTCAGTGTATTTAAGAATATCTACCAGATAAGAACAGGGCTAAAAATTGGCGGTCGCACGGTCGCCAGTGGCGAGTTAAAACTGACCAGGGCTACCAAAAGTTAAGGTTTGGACGCCCGAGGTGCGACTACGCTACAGAATTTCGAAAAGTTGCAATGTTTGCGAAGTGCAAAGTTAAAAATAAAACTCAACATGTAGTTTACTACTGAATTTTTACTTCTGAAGTGGAAATTCCGAGCCGTTTTAACAGTGATTTCACGAGCGATCCACTTTCACAACATACAGACGTCATTTTGATTTTGTGATTACCATGTAAAAAAAAAAAAATTGAGGGCTACTTCATTTTGGGATGGGCCACTAAGAATTCAAGGAAACTGGCCCGACTGGCCACCAAGCACTGGAGTTAATTTTAAGCCCTGTAAGATTATCTTATTGCCAGGGTCTAACTGCACGTATGCTGCCATTATTTGGCAGTAAATTATGGTGAAGAGTGAACTGATGTCTCTAGCTTTGCTTATCATTGTTTTCTGCAGGAATGCAGTTGCTGGGATATTTTTCCTTCTTGTTATTATAACAGTAATAATGTTGTTTTGGCCCAGAAAAACAAAAGAAGAGGAGCTGTTGGGGTCTGTGGCAAAAAAGGTCTGCTAAAGAAAAATTAGTATGTTAGTAAAACATAGCACTGGCTGTCTTAATATCATATAAAAACACTTGTTATGAAATAGATTGCTATTCATTGTGGCAGCTTGGTGATAATGTCAACATCCAAGTGACTTTGTCATGAGACAAAAGAACAAATTTGTATATCACAGAAACACTTCCTAGAAAAAAAAGATAATATTAATTGAAAAACTTGGAGTGTAAGTTTTTTTTTTATCCAAAATTGACAAATGGGTGGAAATCAACTAAAAGTTATATAGGGCAGCACTGAATTCTTACACTACTTGGATGCATTAATCCAAAAATTGAATAACTTTGAACAGAAGCAAAAATATAAGTGTTATGTTTTTGTTTCTGATTGCTTTGAGTATTTTATTTCATGTGATATCACTTATAGTCCAGACTTGTAACAGAAAAAGGTATACTATTTGCAACTTCGAGATACAATGGTGGGAAGTGGGGTAGGAATAAGAAGGAACTACTCTAGGATGCTTCTAATTTTACTATTTTTGGTGCATTTATTCCAACAGATTGAAGTGGACCGGTTGTCAGTTCTTAGGACAGCATTGTTTATTATTGTATGCATATTTGCTGTTGTTGCTTTTGGTTTCCTTATGCTTCACTGGATGGAGCCATTGTATTCTCCTGCACTTACATCAAGGAAAACTTATGCTTTTTAATATTTAACATCCTCCTGTGAAAACCATCATATAAAGACCCTCTTAAAGGTGCAGCTCCTTTCCCTTGCCTGAATTTCAGCTCTTAACATCTTGAACTGTGTCCACCCCAGCAATATTAGATACAACTACCATGACGATAGCCTGTGGTGAAGAAGAAACTAATATAGCTTATTCACCAGCCGGGAGGTCCGTATTGGGAAAAACGGTGCCCGAGGTCTTGGATACCGCCCTCGCCCTGCGGCCTCGGGCGGTTCGAAGACCGAGGGCACCGTTTTTCCCAATACGGACCGACCTAGGCTGGTGAATAATGTTTTTATTTTTTTCTAAAACCTAACGAAATGCTTGCAAAAAAACCCCGAACAATTAAGCGTTGTAATTACGGTGGCAGGTCTTAAACTGAACAATTTACTAGCGAGTAGATAGTATAGAAAACAGGGGTAATGCGAAATAAAGAGAGAGGCTTTACCGTAACGGTTTTATTTGTGTAATAACAAAGGTGATTAAAAAGGCTTCCAAACAAACTTTGAAACATTTTTTTAGAAATATCTGTCACAATCTGACACCTGTCATCACGCAACGGATACCGCCCGCTGTGAGCGGGCCGGATGGGAGAATACCGCCCGCTCCCGGAACCAATCAGATTGCAGGATTTGTAGAATACCGCCTGCTCACGAACTGAGAAAAAACTAAAATACCTTATTAACTGGAGTTGCATTACGTCTGTGATGCGGGAGCGTACCATGATGTTTTTACTCCTGAAATTTCTTCTGAATGAACCTTAATTCTTACTAAAATTATATTTAAAATCAGGACTCGTGCTGTGTGGCACAAAGTACTTGCATTTGTGGTCAATGCTGCAGAAAGTTTGCATCATGCAAGTTTGGAGGACCAGCATATCATTGTTGAAGTAGTGTCATGATCATTGACATTGAGTCAATTGCACAATTTCATGAAAGCTCTCATAATGCATTGTCACCTATCAGAATTTACCCCAAAAGGGCATCATCATAATGATTATGATAATTATGTAATGTCTTGATAACAATAATGATAATGGCATAATCATCATCTTTATCAAGTCTTAACCCCAGAGGTTTCAAGTCTCACTGAATAAACCAGAGGACTAGTTTTATCCTGTGTCATGCCCTGTATAGCTGATTCAACTCAGTAAAATGGTTTCAGTTATTTTTTCATACACTGTGTATCGATTACCATATTTTGCTTATGAAAACTTTGGACCTTCAGAGTTGGCGCTTATTAGATGCTGGGCACTTATTATCTTTTTCTGCCTTTGGGATGGGTGTTTATTTCAGGTCGGGCACTCGTTTGAATAAATATGTATGTAAAAGAACTTTTTCCAAATATGCAAAATAGATCGCTTAAAATGTGATAAGGGAAAAGTTGAAAACCATTGTATTGTAACAACAGCTTGTCCTTTCTTTGTCTAAATTGCAGCAAGCTAAGATTCTGCAATGTTGTGTTGCAAAGATCAAATCTTCAAGTACATTTCCATCTGCAGCTCAAATATATGATTCATTTCATTTACAGTCGTTCTGTTATTGTACATGGAGCTTTAAGTTATTTGTTTCCTAGGGCCCTAGAGCACATGAAGATTTTCCAAAAACATTTAATGTCTTCGTTTCACCTTTCACACCTTTTACGAAACTAAACCCCTCCCCACTCCCCAGCCCTAATTACCATATCTCGGGCCCACCCCTCCTCGTTTTCTGCCTAATGGCTACTCTTCGTGCACTTGACCACAGAGGGACGCCAGTCAGTATTTGATAGCAAGCCCTGGCTCGTCATAACTCCTTGGCGTTCCGGCAGGCAGTTTAGTAATGTGCTAACGCATTTAGTCTCGGTATGGACCATCTCGTGAATGATATTGAATCAGCCATAGCGAAGGAGTTCGGAGAAGCTACGGAGTCTAGACCGAAGGATTACGGAAAAATAGCAATTCTCAAAGAAACGGTTTGTTACATCGTGGGAGCAGTTATCTTTCACGAAGGTCGTGTTTTAATGGTTAAGGAAGCAAAAGAATCATGTCGTGGAAAATGGTATTTGCCTGCTGGTAAATTAAAAAGGAACGAATCTTTAGAAGAAGGTGCTATCAGAGAGGTGTCGGAGGAATCTGGTCTCCTCTTTAAACCAGTTTCCCTTCTGTACATAGACTCCCAGGGTTCTTCATGGTTTCGATTTACTTTCGCTGGATTTGTTACCGGTGGCAAACTTAAAGCGTTTGATGAACACGACAAAGAGTCGTTAGAGGCCGGTTGGTTTACAAGGCAGGAAATCTCTGCCCTAGCACTCAGGGGCCAGGATATCTTACCTTTAATAGATGTTGGTGTAAAGTGGTATGAAACCAAGCAAGCAAATCCGCTTTGTAAAACGCTTCCCTCGAAAAAGGCACATAAACACGTTATTTTGAGACTGGTCATAGTTAGGAGAGTAAAAATCAATGACACAGACATAATGGAAGTTTTACTTTGTAACAAGAAGGAAAATTATTCTCGTCCAAGCTTACCATGTGTTGTTGGACTGTCCAATTTTTGCAGTGTGAGTACTTTGTTGAGGAGATCGCTGTTAGAGATTGACTTGCAAATTCAGTACAAAGTTCATGGCTACCTCAGTGTTGAACATACTGGCACCACTCACTTTTTAAGTGGCAGTGCGGATGGGTTGTGTTTGACTGTCCTGGTAGAAATTCTGTCGTCTGAATTGCCTGACATGATTTATGATGAGTACACTTGGTTCTTCCCAGAAGAACAAGATGCAACGAAAAAGATTCAACAACTCATTGAAGTTGATGGTTGTGTCAGTTTGGATGGGTATCACTAAAACATGGAATGCTAGAAAGCATAATGGCAAATTTATGAAAATACCAGTTTATGAAGTGTAAGTTTTTTTTTTATCCAAAATTGACAAATGGGTGGAAATCAACTAAAAGTTATATAGGGCAGCACTGAATTCTTACACTACTTGGATGCATTAATCCAAAAATTGAATAACTTTGAACAGAAGCAAAAATATAAGTGTTATGTTTTTGTTTCTGATTGCTTTGAGTATTTTATTTCATGTGATATCACTTATAGTCCAGACTTGTAACAGAAAAAGGTATACTATTTGCAACTTCGAGATACAATGGTGGGAAGTGGGGTAGGAATAAGAAGGAACTACTCTGGGATGCTTCTAATTTTACTATTTTTGGTGCATTTATTCCAACAGATTGAAGTGGACCGGTTGTCAGTTCTTAGGACAGCATTGTTTATTATTGTATGCATATTTGCTGTTGTTGCTTTTGGTTTCCTTATGCTTCACTGGATGGAGCCATTGTATTCTCCTGCACTTACATCAAGGAAAACTTATGCTTTTTAATATTTAACATCCTCCTGCGAAAACCATCATATAAAGACCCTCTTAAAGGTGCAGCTCCTTTCCCTTGCCTGAATTTCAGCTCTTAACATCTTGAACTGTGTCCACCCCAGCAATATTAGATACAACTACCATGACGATAGCCTGTGGTGAAGAAGAAACTAATATAGCTTATTCACCAGCCGGGAGGTCCGTATTGGGAAAAACGGTGCCCGAGGTCTTGGATACCGCCCTCGCCCTGCGGCCTCGGGCAGTTCGAAGACCGAGGGCACCGTTTTTCCCAATACGGACCGACCTAGGCTGGTGAATAATGTTTTTATTTTTTTCTAAAACCTAACGAAATGCTTGCAAAAAAACCCCGAACAATTAAGCGTTGTAATTACGGTGGCAGGTCTTAAACTGAACAATTTACTAGCGAGTAGATAGTATAGAAAACAGGGGTAATGCGAAATAAAGAGAGAGGCTTTACCGTAACGGTTTTATTTGTGTAATAACAAAGGTGATTAAAAAGGCTTCCAAACAAACTTTGAAACATTTTTTTAGAAATATCTGTCACAATCTGACACCTGTCATCACGCAACGGATACCGCCCGCTGTGAGCGGGCCGGATGGGAGAATACCGCCCGCTCCCGGAACCAATCAGATTGCAGGATTTGTAGAATACCGCCTGCTCACGAACTGAGAAAAAACTAAAATACCTTATTAACTGGAGTTGCATTACGTCTGTGATGCGGGAGCGTACCATGATGTTTTTACTCCTGAAATTTCTTCTGAATGAACCTTAATTCTTACTAAAATTATATTTAAAATCAGGACTCGTGCTGTGTGGCACAAAGTACTTGCATTTGTGGTCAATGCTGCAGAAAGTTTGCATCATGCAAGTTTGGAGGACCAGCATATCATTGTTGAAGTAGTGTCATGATCATTGACATTGAGCCAATTGCACAATTTCATGAAAGCTCTCATAATGCATTGTCACCTATCAGAATTTACCCCAAAAGGGCATCATCATAATGATTATGATAATTATGTAATGTCTTGATAACAATAATGATAATGGCATAATCATCATCTTTATCAAGTCTTAACCCCAGAGGTTTCAAGTCTCACTGAATAAACCAGAGGACTAGTTTTATCCTGTGTCATGCCCTGTATAGCTGATTCAACTCAGTAAAATGGTTTCAGTTATTTTTTCATACACTGTGTATCGATTACCATATTTTGCTTATGAAAACTTTGGACCTTCAGAGTTGGCGCTTATTAGATGCTGGGCACTTATTATCTTTTTCTGCCTTTGGGATGGGTGTTTATTTCAGGTCGGGCACTCGTTTGAATAAATATGTATGTAAAAGAACTTTTTCCAAATATGCAAAATAGATCGCTTAAAATGTGATAAGGGAAAAGTTGAAAACCATTGTATTGTAACAACAGCTTGTCCTTTCTTTGTCTAAATTGCAGCAAGCTAAGATTCTGCAATGTTGTGTTGCAAAGATCAAATCTTCAAGTACATTTCCATCTGCAGCTCAAATATATGATTCATTTCATTTACAGTCGTTCTGTTATTGTACATGGAGCTTTAAGTTATTTGTTTCCTAGGGACTACTATATAAGCGTGTTTATAAGTACGTTTTTAGGTTATTTTCAAATTTGACTGAAAAATCTCTGTCCTTTTTAGCTTAAAGTTCATAAGTACGTTTTGCAAAGTTCATAAGTACGTTTTAGGTTTGGGAGTCCTAGGGGAGGGTCAAGTCTCTGCAAAGCTTATAAGTACGTTTTAGGTTTGGGAGGGGTTACCAAGTCTCTGCAAAGTTTATAAGTACGTTTTTAGGTTATTTTCAAATTTGACTGAAAAATCTCTGTCCTTTTTAGCTTAAAGTTCATAAGTACGTTTTGCAAAGTTCATAAGTACGTTTTAGGTTTGGGAGTCCTAGGGGAGGGTCAAGTCTCTGCAAAGCCTATAAGTACGTTTTAGGTTTGGGAGGGGTTACCAAGTCTCTGCAAAGTTTATAAGTACGTTTTTAGGTTATTTTCAAATTTGACTGAAAAATATCTTCCTAAGAGTAAGTTTTGATCAATCATTTGTGAGATATATAATTACGTTTTAGGTGAAGGGGGGAAAAAAACTGATACTAAGCTTATGTGAAAAAATTGATTTAAAAGGATAGATAATTTTCATAAAGATTAGTTATGGATCAATTGAGAGATTTATATACTTATGAACTAAAAATAATAGCGAAAGATTTAGAAATTAAGGGAAGATCAAAAATGAGTAAAAAAGAAATAATTAGTGAGATTAAAAAATTTAAAGATGAGGAAATTACTGATTTAATTAAAAAAGTTATCCCCATTAGCAGAATTATTTGTGATCATGGGAAAATAAAAAAATTTTGTAGTGAATGTAATGGGCATAATTGTATGCATAATAAATATAAATATCGATGTAAGGAATGTGGGGGATCACAAATATGTGAACATAATAATCAAAAACAACAATGCAAAGAATGCGGAGGATCACAAATATGTGAACATAATAAACAAAAAACTTATTGTAAGGATTGTCGTATAAGCAAAAAAATTGATTTAAAGAATTGTGATTGAATTAATATAAAAAAATGGAAAATATTTTTAATGTGAATGAGATCGAATTAAGAAATTTTACTTATTTTAATACTAATAAATTGGATTCTTGTGCTTTTATTAATTCAATTAAAGATGATATAATAAAAAGACTAGCAAAGGATAGAGAATGTTTAATAGGAAAAATAAATTTATGTTTTCATTTTTTGGGGAGGAATGATAAAATGAATAGTTTTTTTGGAAATCAAACACCAATATTTTTGAAAAATTTAAATTTTGGTGTTAATGGTATAAACGCTAATGATCTTATGAAAAAATTTTTAAGAGAAGATAAAAAAGAAGTTAGTATTAATGATTTTGATAATAAATATATAATTAGTGATATTTATTTTCAAAGGGATTATGATTATAATAAATTAAATCATAAACGTAAATTCTACAAAGACTTGTGTGATGAATTAATGGTTGTAACATGGCATCCATCTAGATATTTTGATTGGTGTCTTGATTTTGAAGAGTTAAGGTTTTTGGAAGAAGAGGTATTTGGTGAAGAAGATTAATTAAAAAATTATGTTATATAACTCAAGTAATAGTTACATAACAAAAATTATCTAAATCTTAAACTAAAAGTTATTGGCAATCCTCTTAAATCAAGTTTTTTCCATTCAGTGTCTAAGATAGTTAAATCGAAGTGGTTTATGAGACTCTCATATTTTTGAACCGGAATTGCCGGATAATCCTTTGAGGGTATGTTTGCAAGTAGGTTTGATGGTGTGAGTTTCACAAGTTCTCCATATTTGGTGTTATTCATATATGACGATTTATTATCCACTATACTACACATAAGTCTCAACGGCTCCTTAATCTGAATATTTATGGGGTATAATTTACCAGGATTTATAACTTCAGGAACTCCTAAACCAACCGCCAATCCTATAGAAAGGCCAATTTTGAAGTTCTTATTTGAATAAAGATAGTCAACAGTATCAGTCTCAATTATTGTTATTTTTTCTACTTCAGGATCATTAAGAAAGACTGATTGAAAATTACGAAGAGAATATGTACCGGATTGAATTTTTATGAAGAATTTATTCTTATCATTGAATAATGTCTGGTGGTCCTTGAAATTAATCAACTTTTTGGTCTTTAAATTGCAATCCAGGAGCTGTATCTCACGAAGATTTTTCAGCGGCGGATCTAAATAAATTCTAGTTTCTGAATCGTACATTGTAATGCTGAACATTTTTGTTTTGATTACATTAAACTCATCTTTAAATTGATCATAATCAAAACATTAACGAAATAAAAACCAAGATAATATTCCCCCAGCAAACATTAAAACAATAAGATTATTTTGATGAGAAGATGTTTCTTTTTTACTAAATTCATCTGTTTTGTCAGATTTATCGTTATTGCTTAATTTAGGTTTCTCAGGTTGAGGATTGGTATTTAATAAAACCTTTGATGTTCCTAAACTATTAGGTATTCCGACATTTTTTGTTTCAATATTTATTGAATTATTTACCCCAAATTTCATATCTTCTGTTGCTATTTTCAGGTTATTATTGTACCCAACCACACTTTCTGTATTTATAATCATATTACTTGGCATCAACCAAACTCCAGGAGCAACAGCCAAATCAAGCCGTAATTTAGTTTCCTGTACAGATTGTTGGTAATTTTGAACAGATTTAGAAATATCATTTACTTTAACAGAACTTTCGAATAAGGCTTTGAATTCATTTTGTGTTTCTATTGCTCCTCCGCCATCGCCATAAATTGGGTTTCTTGTATTAACTTGTGCTCCTAATATACAGTAAACAAAAGCCTCAGCGGATCGATTTAATCTTCCAAGCCCCGCTTTGGTGAGCCCATGTCCTTCCATAGGGATAAACGACGCATATTTGAAATCACTAAATAGATCATTTCTAATAAACGAGATTTTATTTCCATCTCCATCCTTATAACCCTCATCAGAAAATTTATTTTGCCCCGGCCAAGTATTTGCATCATGATCATAATTTCTTTCAATATATAAATTTTCATTTCCTCCTGAGCTGTAATAAATAAATATATCTCCCAAACCATGATTTCTTCCGCCCTTCCACCTAAAGTCAGAATTATTACTAACTCCAAACTCTTTACACAATCGATTATATGCAACTTTATCATATGAATTATTTTTTATCGAAAAAGTTTTTTCATCTGGTAAGGGAAGATTCAATTCATATATTATTCTTCTTATTGTAAAATATATGTGAAACTTTATAAAACTGCTAATTACTTTGGGATAATTTAAACTTTCAAACAGACTTATACCGCATCCAGAAGTTGCGCACCAAACCGCAAAGTTAAGTTGCTGAGGCCAATGATTAAAATCTGGTTTATTCAACCATGTTTTGCATTCCTTTGCGGAATTAAATGTTACAACTTGCGATTTAAATATGTTTCTCATATTTGCGGTGAATTTCTTTTTATCTGAAACATAAATATCTAGAGATGTTAACGTTTTTGTTACATCATTAGCAAATTCATCAAATTTAACTCCGGGTATTGGATATGTTTCTTTTGTAAATGTTAAACTTTTTGGAAATGAACTTACCTTAACTTTAATTTCTAACCCCAAATCTTCCCATAATAATGTTTTCAAATTATTAGAAAGATTTGCGGTCCATGTTTTTCCAGAAGGATCATCATCGGACATAATTGTTGTCCCATTAAATTTCCATTTAATATATCCGCCAAATGGGTCATTCACAAATGTAAATTTTTCAAGGCTTGCCTTAGGGTAACGATTTTTGAAATCATCCAATAACATCTTATTCTTTGTGTTACAAATAATGTGATCTTTAGATCTTTTAAGAATAAGATGTGCCTGCAAAACAATTGCAACCAACTTCTGTTCTCTCATATATCAGTTTTAATGACCTTTCCCTCCGGCAAGTTCTTTTAATAGAGCTTCGCGGACTTCCCTCCTTAACGCGGGCATGTCCAAGTTTTTTTCTGTATCTTTTCTAAATTTTTGTCGAACTTCTAGTTTTAGTTTTTGAAACTTTTCCAACTCTGCCAAAATTATGGAAAATTCTTGATCGGATATAACATTATCTTTCAGAGCTTTTGAAACCAAATCGCTAATGGTGTTTAATTTTGATTTTGCAATTGCAGCGGTTTGTTCATGTTTACTAACTTTACCAGAAAGTCTTTTTGCTGCATAACCGAATCCAATCGATAATCCGCCAAAAACCCCGCCGACAACACCCAAAGGCACACCAATAATAGCGCCAAAACCAGTAAGAGAAGTTCCGAGTCCGCTTGCAGATAGAATAACTGAAATCACCCCGCCACACACACTTATTTTTGAACATATTCCTCTCGCCCTATTATATTTTTTCCTTACTTTTTCGTAATGTTTAATTTCTTTCTCCAGATTTTGTAATACTTCGCTTGATTTTTGCAGTCTGAAATTAACCGACTGATCGGCCTGAAGGGAAGAACTAGGATCTGTATTATTGGGTAATTGAGGATAAATTTTATTGTAGTCATCCATATTTTACTGATCACCGTGATATCTTTAAATTTGTTACTTTCTCTTCTCCCCGCCTTTAATTTGTTCCACAAAATATAGAACTACGGCCATTATCAATAACCAAGCATTTTCACCTAAAAATCCAATGACCTGCCCCGCCGTTTTGAAAAGAAAGCTAACTATTGCGCCAACCATCCCCGGTAATATTTCGCCTAATTTTTTACCTATAGTTTTCAAACCATTACTAACACCCTTACCCAAAGCAGATAAACCCTTTGAAAGATTAGAAACTATAACCCCAATGATGGCACCTACCGCACTTAGAACAGCAAAAACTGTAAAACCATACTTTTTGAATATATACTTTAATCTCTCCCTAAGCGGTAAATTTTTAAGTATTTCATCTTTTTTACCATCAATATCTGATAATTGTTCTGCGTTTGAAATTGCAATCTTTTTAAGTCGTTCATTTAATTTATCATTCTCCGATTTTAATCGTTCATTGCTCTGTTCTAACTTTGATAAATTGGATTTACCCTTCTTATATTTGTCTATTTCTTCTTTGTATAATTTTACCTCATCCAAAAGTTTTTCTGCTTGTATTTTTAATTCTATATTCTGTTTAACGGTTTGATCGAAAAGGCTTTTAGTCTCTGCTTTTTGTACCTGTTGCCTCTCAATGAATTCCCTAAGTTCTTTTTCTCTTTCTTCGTATCTACTAATTTCCAGAGGATATACTTCTGCCGTTGCTTTCAATCCTTGCAATGCATTATCTAATTCCTTAATTTTTTCATCGGACTGTTTTAATTCTGAAGCGGTATTATTATATTTTTCCAACATTGTTCCATAATCAGCGCCCAGTTCTTTTCTAAATGTTTTTGGTAAATTTTCTATATTAAGAACCCCATTTTCATCAACTAATGTATGCCAAACATTATTACTTGCGGTACTTAATTGACCATCTATACTTCCATTTTCTCCAAATCGAACATTAAATGAGCTTTCATTTGGTTCGTAATCTGGGTAATAACGTTTGAGTTCTTGCCTCGCTTCTCTCATTCTATCGTGTTCCTCATCTCTTTCTCCCAGGTTCATTCTTTCTGGCGGTTTATCCCATTGACCCCCGTCTCTTGTTTGGCTATAATCGTCATAACCAGGATAATCTTGTTCAAGGGTTGTAGATGTGTTTGCGGTTTGATAAAATGGGTTATCATCCCAATCCAAATCATTATCATCATCAGATCTTTTTGGAAAATCTTCCATTGGTATTTCTTCTGCCATGATTTTTTACTCATCAGTATGAAATCTTTAGATTACCTAGAGCTGAAAAATTGATTTAAAAGAAAAAAATATATAAAAGAAATAAAAAGATGAAAGACACGGTTGATATTAAGTATTTTAATGAAAAAGAACTGGGTTTTTGCGATTTTATAGAGGAAATAAAAGAAGATTTGTTAAAAAATATATCAAAAAATCTTGCATTTATCGATTATGATGAAATGTATAATATTTTTTTTAATTTTTATTATATTGATACTGATTATGATATTATTAAAAAATATTCCGAGTGTGATCTTTTATATGATATAAAGGAGTGGGCAACTAGGATTGGCCATTTCTATTTTATATCTGAAATAATAGGTGATTTTTATGATTTTAAAAGATATCCTATTCATTCAGTTAATTTTTCCATAAAAATGGATACTTATAAGTTATTACATAAAGAGAAATTCTACAAAAGTCTGCATGATGAAATAGTTGCTGCAGTCTGGCAGCCAAGCAGATATTTGGATTTTCAAGAATTGAGAGATTTGGAAGAAAGATGGGGAGAGAAATAATTGTGTTATATAACTAAAATTACTGGTTACATAACAAAAAATTTTATAATATTTTACTGACCGCGTAACCTAAACCTAACATTCCAGCCCCGACATATGCCATTTCTCCTGTTTTTTGTTCATCGCTTGGTTTGTAATAATCAGAGAATTTTGGTTCATTCATTTGAGCGTACAATTCAAAAGCCTGATTTGTTGCCGAAATATTTTTTGATGCTTGATATTTTTCATCTTTTCTTTTCATTTTCCAATCAAGCATTTTTTGTCTTTTTTCCTGATATGCTGCGTAATCTCTTTGGTATTTTTCCATTGCTTTATCGTGTCGTATTTTTTCTGTATCCTCATTGCGCCCAGATAAATATTTTGCAAGATAATTTCCGCCAGTAAAGGCCGTTGCATTCAATATAGCCCCACCAATCATCATCGCTATTGCTGCCATTTTATTTTGGTAAAATCTTTTGATCCTCTAAATATGTTTTAAGATACATGCTTCCGGATAATACAGCTACCCACTTTGCATAATTTGTAATACTTGAGGATGGATCGCTCAAAAATGATTCTTTCATCATCTTTTTAGCTACATAACCAACTCCAGCCCCTAATCCAATAAGCACCGCCGAATCAGTTACAGTTTTCACAAGTTTGTTTTCAGTTGACATAATTTTTTACTGTATCATTGAGAAACTTTTAAATGACTTTTGAGATTATTCCATTCCTAAAGATTTTGGAGTTAAATGCAATGGAATTTTTGAGGTTTGGGGTAATTGGGGAACTTGTGATAAATCAGGTATCCTATTAGAATATTCAACCCTAGCTTTTTCCTTATATCTCATAAAAAGATCAAATGCTGTAAACCCTAATCCAATAACGGATAAAACAGTAGTAAAAGATAGCTCTGGAAGCCAAGATTTCGCTTCATCATTTTGCTCCTCTTCCTGTTTCATTTTTTCTTCGCGTTTCATCTCCCTGGCTAATGCATCTTTTGCCTTTTTATTATATTCTGCTAATTTCTTACCAGCTGCTACTTTTTTAGGATCTTTCTCCCTCTTTTTAGTATCTTTATTTTCAGGTGCGGCATCAGCCGTAATTTGTTCTACTTCAGTTTGTTCAGACATTGTTATTTAGATGCCGCAAATAAGTTTTTAGATCTGTTTAATACACAGTATCAATGCCTTCAGTAGATTGCTTAGTTTCCTGATCAGTTGCGCTATCATTAACTGGTTCTTCTCTTAGAAATTGCTGATTTTTGTTGAATTTAATGTGTTTAGCGACTTGAAATATACCGCTAGCAAGTGCTGCCAGTCTTCCTGATTTCAATGCTAAGAGACCCACAAAGTTTGTTAGTTCGCGATTAACCAAATCATCGTTCTTCAGATCATTGCAGAGAGATTCTATATCATCAACCGGAACTAAATAAGAAATAAGTTTGGAAACTAATTGAAGGGACGAATCTACCAATCCTCCGTTAATTTTTTTACCCATTACCGCTTGATACCGATTAAAATATTTTTCTATATCTTTTCCCGGTAATTTTTTTACATCACCCAGACTCATATCAACCCCCATATATTCCTTTGTTGTTCCAAGCACTGCGAGAATGGCGAGTGATTCTTGTTTGATTTCAAGATCCTCATTTTTTCCCGACGGTCGGTCAGTTTTTTCTGTTTGGTCAATGTAATCTTCAATATTAGACATCTTTTGTTAAACCACCTCGGGAATCTCTAAATAGCAATTAAATGGATATCGCAAAGATAAACATAACCTAGAATATTTTTCAGTTTTCAACAATTTCACAAACTTTTTCCCCAATTCATAATCCAAATCGCCTCCGTAATCTTCGAAAAACATTTTCATACCTTTCTGCGATGGATTATGGAAAGTAACAACGCAGGCTACATTTTCGCGGAATGGTTTTGCTATGGATGTTAATTGCTGGGTTAAAACCCAAACCGATAATCCGTGATGCCTTCCGGAGAATGCTAAATCTATGAACTTATTTGATCTTTTCTTCAGATCAGCGGATACGGCGCAATCATCTAAAATTATTAGTGTATTGGTTCCGGAGAATAAAGTTTGACAATCAGATAATAACTCATTAATCTCCTCAACGTTACTTGCATCCGGTGACAATTTATAGAAATGTTTATCCCCTAAGGCAAAATTATGATAAGTTTTATTTTTAGAATAAGTCGGACAAATTAACACAATATATTCAAAAACTTTCCGGAATGGCCCGCGGAGCTGTTCAATTAAGTACTTTGTTTTTCCGCAATTTGTGGGCCCTGTTATAATACAATGGAATGGTATTTTATCTCGTAAATCTTCCATACTTTTTTTGTATCATAACATTATGTTTTTAGATTCTCAGTCAGTACTTAATTGATCTCAAACTTGAATTCATAATCTCCAGCATTGCATCAGCTACGACAAACATATGACAAGTTACGGTTCCAGATCCGCTTTGTTTCCTTTTAATTTCTATTTTTACGCCATCATGTGTATTATTTAGAGCAAGTCCACCGCCATGAATGCGATTATCCGGATGAGTTCTGGTATCAACCCAAAGAGCAAACTTATCCGCGTAAAATTCTTTTTCTTTCAATGAAATTTGTTCCCTATGAGTTCCTCCCGTTGATCGGAATCGTTTTTTCACGGATTCCCAAAGATCAGATGGAATCATTCCCCTAGAGTATATTCTATTTGGTACGCCATCGACATCAATTTCAACGGAAGATATACCAGGATTATAAAAATTTTCTGAATCTCTTGCTCCTGCAGCTTGAGGTAATAAAAACAAAAACAATATTCCTGTCATTGATCTTCTCGGTAAATTAATATGCTGATTAATAACGCCATCACCGCCCACGGAAAATGTAAAAGTTTTGTGCAGGGTAATATTTTCATAAAAGAATCCTTTACCGACTTGATAAGCTGCTTGCGCCTCGCGCGCCAAGTATTCGCTTGAAATCGAAGAATATTCTAACTCCAAGTTTTTGATTGAATAAGATGGTGCTTTAGTTGTGTCAGAAAAAATAAGAATATTATTGATTGGCGCAAGAGTAATCTCAAATATTAGATGATTTTCCAGCGCTTTCGGATAAAAAACTCCATGATCATTTAAAATTGGGTGCTTTATTGGTATTCTATACTTGGAACCGTGAACATTAGCGAGAGCAACTTCTTTTACATCTTGTGTTTTTGCATCGCCGGCTTTTGTTCTGAGTTTTCTAATATTTGGGGAAGAAATACCTTGTTTTAATCTATCTTCGCGCTCTTCTTCGGTTAAGAATAAATCATGATATGTTTGAAATAAATCATATCTTTGAGTATCTTGCAATGTTTCTCCTCCAAAAAGAACTTTCAGTCTGGTTACAAGATTACGACCCACATTATTAACGACTGTATTATTAGCATGACCCTCGACATCTAAATCAAATAGAAGAGATACACTTCCGGGCACAATCACCAAATTCTCGGCGAGTTTTGGAATATTTATGTATAATGTTTCCCCGGGGCTGGCTGAGGATGGATTTAGAGTAATTCTATTCAGGGTTGATTCTGCTTTCAAACCAAAGGGTTCTTTTGGAATTCTGTTTGGATTAATTTTTTCAGACGTCATTGTAATTTATAAGATACTTTGGTTAACCTTTAAACCTGTGTTGTCCTATTTTCTAACTAACTCACCAATATGTTTTAATAAACCTTCTCTTGCCTCAGGAATTAAAATTAAAACATTAAAAATTTTCTCGCCATCTTCCATATATAGAATTTTTTCCCTAATAATTTTTTTCATGAGATTAATTTGGTTTTCGCTAAATTTTTTTTTTTCTTCCTCAGATACCATTTTAATTTATAAGATAATTGTTTATTTTTAAATGATGTCAAAAATATATTATTCAGCTGAAGGGTATTGGAAAGGATATGCCGCGATTCCTAAATTAGCTGAGAAGGCAAAAGTAAGTGAAAATGAGGCAAAACAATGGTTAGAGAAACAAGCAATATGGCAAATCTATCTACCTGCTCCTAAATATATTCCTAGACCGCACTGGACTGTGGATAAACCCAATCAGATTCACCAAGCGGATTTATTATTTTTACCGCACGATAAAGTTGGAAGAAAAACATATAAATATGCGTTAGTTGTGGTTGATATCGCCTCGAGATATAAAGATGCTGAGCCATTAACCTCAAAAGAAAGTCGAGAGATATCAGAAGCTTTTAAGAAAATATATTCTAGAAGATTAAAATACCCAAAAACTTTAATGGTTGATCCTGGGAAAGAATTTATGGGAGAAGTTAGTAAACTCATGAATTACCATAATGTGAGGATACAAAGAAGTGAAGCTGGTAATCATAGAGCCCAAGCATTTGTGGAAAACGCAAATAAAATATTAGGAGAAAAATTATTTAGCCATCAATATGCGCAGGAAATGATCAGTGATGATCGATCAAGAGTATGGGTGAAAAGATTACCGGCTATTCTAAAAACTTTGAATAATACAAAAAAGAGAATAACCGGTAAAGAGCCCAATGAGGCTATAAAAATGAAAGAGGTGAATATTGAAACTAAAAATTACAAACGCGCGGTGGGGCTTGATGAGGTTAGACTACCAACCGAAGTTAGGGTTAGATATTTATTAGCTCCGGGTGAACTTGAAGGTGGAGAAAGAAGAAGAGCCACAGATCCCATTTGGAGCATTAAAATTTATTATATTTCTGGAAGTAGAATTTCTCCTAATCAACCGGTTTTATACTTTTTAGAGGATGGCCCAAGACGGGGTTTTGTGCGTGAAGAATTACAGGTTATTCCTTATGATACAGAGTTACCCCCTAATTCTGTTTTAAAATAATGGTTTTGTGTGAATTCCATCCTCATAAACCCATCTTTTATCATAATAACCATTCAATCCTTTTTTAATTTGTGTATATGTCACAATTTGGTTATCATTGATTCTAAAACCTGTATTTTGTGACATATCAATTGACCCTTTCAAAGCTGACATGTATCTATCCCAGTTCATTTCGTTTTGTCTATGAATTGTACCTTTGCAACTATACTTTGCCTTTCCTTTCTCATCCTCCGCGTAATAACATTTTGAGGAAAGAGCAATCATTCTAATACCGTCAAACTCTTTTTTGAACAAACCCGGAGTCTTGTCATGATATTTAGAAGTCGATAGGAATTTTTCTTTTCCGCCACTAAAGTATTCTTCTCTCATTTCGGGTTTTATAATATCATCCAAATTTTCGGCTGAAATTGCCATATACATTGAATCTGTATCCATTTGAATCAGCTCAAAATCCTTTCTATCTACGTATTTATCTAGAAAATCGTAATAGAATTCCAGCATTCTTAATTTTGCTAGCTGATACACCGCGATGCCGCATTGATAGGGTCTGTCTATTTTTATTAATCTTTTTCGTTTTATTATTTCATATGTGTCATTTATTTCATTAAGATCCTCAAAGAACGCAGATCTTAGGGCTTTTTCAACCTCTTCCTCATCTTTTGTATACCTTGTAATCTTATGTTTATCTTTATCTTCTATCATTTTTCCGTAGAAAGAATTTCCCCTAAGTTTATTAGTGTCGGCTAATTCTTTACATCCTTTGTACTTTGGTTTTAACTTTTCAATCAGTACTTTGATATCTTTATTTTCTTCAATAACTTTAAATATATCAGGAAATTGGTTTAATTCATTGGTAATTTTCACCACATCGTCAATCTTGTTTTCATCAAAGGCTTTACTTAGTTTTTCCAATAAAACCTCAATATCTCCATCTCTTCTTGCATCTGCCACCTCTTTTACAAAAAATCCAAAGGGCCTTCCCGATTCATACTTTAAAATATTATGGATGGCGGTAATCTCCAAACCATGATTAAGATACCATTTTATCAAAGGTGTATATAACAATATCTTTTTTGCCTTGGTAACACCAAGTAATTTTTTATTGTCTTTTAGATGTTTTCTACCTGTCGCTCTTTGATATTCTTTCATATGCTCTGGTACTAAATATTCAGGAACAGAGTCTACAATAAATAAGGGGGAGAACTCTTCAAACTTTTCTTTTAGGTAATCAGGTACATGGATATCAACTTGACAAAACCCGAAAAGATTTCCGTCAAGAATATCTTCGCAAATCTTCTTAATAAATTTAGGATCCGATGGATTTTCAACCTCAATGCATTCTTCTTTTCCGCATGGCATTTCTTGTCCAGAACAGTAAAGATATAAACCATTTGCGTCATTTCCAACAATTCGCACACATTTTTTCGGGTTTTTATATTTATGAGAGCGAATCATTGTTTTTTCTGCCTCCGCATATCTCATGAATAAAATACTAGGGCCTCCAACCATACCCGTTTTCAATAGATTATAACCCTTGTTTTTGTCGCATATTTTACAATCTTTTCTTATTTTGTAGCATTTTTTGCAAAACTCGTTATTGCAAATTTTATTGCATCTATGAATACAGTATTGTCCTGGGGCGTACAATTCAGGATCACCTTTCTTCTTCATTTTTTGGTATTTATTTAGAACAGCCCTCATTGATACGCCTGGGATGGAAACGGCATCTTTTAATATATCAATTTCATCCGGATAATATAATCGCCTTGTTTTTTCAAGGGCTTCTAGAAAGGGAATAACATCATTCAAATTATACTCTTTCAACCAGTCCAGCATTGTAACGCACCCCCTCTTTTCGAATTCGAGCAAATATTCTTCATATTCTTCTTTGGAAATGTTTTTCTTTTTCAAGGAAGAGTAAAAATCTTCATGTTTCACGGGTCCAACTAAGGAAAGCTTATCATAACCGTCCAATTTTTCATAAGGAAGTACAAGTTTTTTGGCTTCACAGTTGTTTGCTTTGCACCACTTATCAAAAGAAACTCCAGGCGCAAGGTAGGACATTATATCCAAGAATTTGAAATGCGGTGTTGATAAAAACATATACCTATTCTGTTTCTTTGCAATAAAAATATCCTTAGTTTTTTCGGTCATGTGTTTTATAAAATGTCTTTTAATCAAATTGATATCGTATTTTCCACTATTAAACCCCAAAACAGGTACTTGATTGCACCATTCTTCATATTTTTGCAAGACATTTTTTTGCAAGGAATCTTGATCAGGAAGCGGGTATTCTTCTCTAACCTTTTCTACTATAATTTTTCTTATTTCCTCCAATTTTTCAACGAATTCTTTTATAAGCTCATCAGGATTTTGGTTGCAAAGAAAAACGGGTTTTTTTGTTAAATTATCGATTATTGCGACACTAACTGGAATATGGGTATGGGTAAAAATTAAATCATCGGTAATCTGTTTATCTTCTTTTTGTAATAATCCCTCAAAATCGTAATCAATAAAATAAGGATATGGATTAAATTTCTTTTTGAACCAGATATTGGGTAATTCAGGATTTTCACACTCCCAAACCGATACTACATTATAACCCAAGCTTTTTATCATATTCTCTCTTTCAATAGTTTCATTATATTTAATTTTGTCGGTTGATGAACACGGACACCCATGCCATTTACATCCATAAAACTCAAAAACGGTATTTGTCTCGGGTTCGTATCCATCAAATAAAATCTCATTCCCCTCTTCATCCCTATAACACCTTTCACCCCCGTGACCACAAAGCCCATGATGAATATGTTTTCCCATAATTTTAGATTGGTTTTCTATCCACCGACACGCTTTATAACTAAAATTGATTTTACCCCCGTAAAAAACTTTTTCAGATTCATTCATGATGTGTTTTATCTTTTCTCCTGTGCAAAATATTTTTGTCTTTCCTCCTGTGCATGTTTCATTGGTAAAATGCCTTTTTAAATCTTCGTGCCTGGTAAATTTTTGATTACATCCTTGGCATACCCAGTTTTGAGCAAGAAGGTCTAGATTCTTAATGAAAAAACCATGATTATTATAAAGACCTAAATTTAAAGTTGGTAAATTATCTTTGAAATTATTTTTCCCAAACACCAGTTTCCAAACTGAAAAATTTGATATATCTTTCTGCTCATAAACCCGGATATTTATGGAGAAAACCTTTGAAATTTTCTCAAAATCAACCAATTTTGTCGATCTAACTTCTTCTCTTTTTAGTTTTTTGCCGTAAAAAGTTCGAGCTAAAAGTAAAGATTGTTTCTCTATGCGTTTTTCAGGGTTTTGTTTACCAGAATTGATATTCATGAGAATAGCTAAACACCTCCAGACACAGAGATTATCATCTTTATCATCTACTGAGTAAACACATCTTTTCTTTCGTAATTCATCGGGTAATCTTCCGCACCCAACTAAAGGTTGTCTGGTATTAATAACTTTTATTTGTACTTCTCTAAACTCAACTCCGCCCTCATTAACACCTGGTTTATTAATTTTCTTTTCTGGGGGTAAATATGCTCTCATCCAAGCGATACCCTCTAAACTCAATCTTTCTCCCTCGCACTGCTCTATATAATTTTTTATTTCTGAAAGAGAAGTAAAAGTTCCTCCGCTTCTAAATGTGTGCGCGTGGTAAGCTATTTCTCCATTTCCTCTTTGAATCAAAGCGGTAAAACTGAAAACAATTCTTGCCCCCATTTCTATTTGGGGTTCCAACTCATTATAAATTGTTTCTGTCAAATCATTATTTAGATCCCTCCTAATTCTAATAATATTTTCCCGATTATTTTGAATTGGGGGATCATCTTCATGCGGATTTATTGAAAATATTTTGAGGGTTGTTGTTCTTTTCTTTTTAGTTTTTTCCTTCAATTCATCTCTCACACTATCAGATATAGTTACCCCCTTTTTTGGTTTAATTTTCTTATTAATAAATTTTATGATATTTTCATTTGCTAATTCTTCAAGCTTTTTGGCAAACTTATCTTTATCTAACACCTTAAAAATATTCTTTGGTTTGAGAATTGGAACATTAATTTTAGGTACCGGCTCATCAAGAATTGGTATTTGTGATGCTAATTTTCTTTTTCTTGACGGAGTAGAACCGGGTAGAGTTCTTGGTGTTTGTGGTTTTATAAAAGTTGGTGCTAGTTTCCTTTTTCTTGGCGGAGGAGAACCAGGTGGAGTTCTTGGCGGAGGTGATCCGGATGGTGTAACAGGTGGAGTTCTTGGCGGAGGAGAACCTGGTGGTGTTCTCGGTATTTGCTGATCTTCATTAAGTCTCCGCCTATAATTTTCCAAATCCTCTTGTGTGTTTATTCCCATTTCACGTAATGCCACTACTCTATCCTCTCTTCGCATACGACTTCTCCCCCGTATACGTAATTCCCTCACAATTTCTTTTAATACATAGCCTTTTAATTGATCCATTTTCTTATTATGCTTACCCATTCTTTTAAATCAATTTTTTCACATAAGCTTAGTATCAGTTTTTTTCCCCCCTTCACCTAAAACGTAATTATATATCTCACAAATGATTGATCAAAACTTACTCTTAGGAAGATATTTTTCAGTCAAATTTGAAAATAACCTAAAAACGTACTTATAAACTTTGCAGAGACTTGGTAACCCCTCCCAAACCTAAAACGTACTTATAGGCTTTGCAGAGACTTGACCCTCCCCTAGGACTCCCAAACCTAAAACGTACTTATGAACTTTGCAAAACGTACTTATGAACTTTAAGCTAAAAAGGACAGAGATTTTTCAGTCAAATTTGAAAATAACCTAAAAACGTACTTATAAACTTTGCAGAGACTTGGTAACCCCTCCCAAACCTAAAACGTACTTATAAGCTTTGCAGAGACTTGACCCTCCCCTAGGACTCCCAAACCTAAAACGTACTTATGAACTTTGCAAAACGTACTTATGAACTTTAAGCTAAAAAGGACAGAGATTTTTCAGTCAAATTTGAAAATAACCTAAAAACGTACTTATAAACACGCTTATATAGTAGTTAGGGCCCTAGAGCACATGAAGATTTTCCAAAAACATTTAATGTCTTCGTTTCACCTTTCACACCTTTTACGAAACTAAACCCCTCCCCACTCCCCAGCCCTAATTACCATATCTCGGGCCCACCCCTCCTCGTTTTCTGCCTAATGGCTACTCTTCGTGCACTTGACCACAGAGGGACGCCAGTCAGTATTTGATAGCAAGCCCTGGCTCGTCATAACTCCTTGGCGTTCCGGCAGGCAGTTTAGTAATGTGCTAACGCATTTAGTCTCGGTATGGACCATCTCGTGAATGATATTGAATCAGCCATAGCGAAGGAGTTCGGAGAAGCTACGGAGTCTAGACCGAAGGATTACGGAAAAATAGCAATTCTCAAAGAAACGGTTTGTTACATCGTGGGAGCAGTTATCTTTCACGAAGGTCGTGTTTTAATGGTTAAGGAAGCAAAAGAATCATGTCGTGGAAAATGGTATTTGCCTGCTGGTAAATTAAAAAGGAACGAATCTTTAGAAGAAGGTGCTATCAGAGAGGTGTCGGAGGAATCTGGTCTCCTCTTTAAACCAGTTTCCCTTCTGTACATAGACTCCCAGGGTTCTTCATGGTTTCGATTTACTTTCGCTGGATTTGTTACCGGTGGCAAACTTAAAGCGTTTGATGAACACGACAAAGAGTCGTTAGAGGCCGGTTGGTTTACAAGGCAGGAAATCTCTGCCCTAGCACTCAGGGGCCAGGATATCTTACCTTTAATAGATGTTGGTGTAAAGTGGTATGAAACCAAGCAAGCAAATCCGCTTTGTAAAACGCTTCCCTCGAAAAAGGCACATAAACACGTTATTTTGAGACTGGTCATAGTTAGGAGAGTAAAAATCAATGACACAGACATAATGGAAGTTTTACTTTGTAACAAGAAGGAAAATTATTCTCGTCCAAGCTTACCATGTGTTGTTGGACTGTCCAATTTTTGCAGTGTGAGTACTTTGTTGAGGAGATCGCTGTTAGAGATTGACTTGCAAATTCAGTACAAAGTTCATGGCTACCTCAGTGTTGAACATACTGGCACCACTCACTTTTTAAGTGGCAGTGCGGATGGGTTGTGTTTGACTGTCCTGGTAGAAATTCTGTCGTCTGAATTGCCTGACATGATTTATGATGAGTACACTTGGTTCTTCCCAGAAGAACAAGATGCAACGAAAAAGATTCAACAACTCATTGAAGTTGATGGTTGTGTCAGTTTGGATGGGTATCACTAAAACATGGAATGCTAGAAAGCATAATGGCAAATTTATGAAAATACCAGTTTATGAAGTGTAAGTTTTTTTTTTATCCAAAATTGACAAATGGGTGGAAATCAACTAAAAGTTATATAGGGCAGCACTGAATTCTTACACTACTTGGATGCATTAATCCAAAAATTGAATAACTTTGAACAGAAGCAAAAATATAAGTGTTATGTTTTTGTTTCTGATTGCTTTGAGTATTTTATTTCATGTGATATCACTTATAGTCCAGACTTGTAACAGAAAAAGGTATACTATTTGCAACTTCGAGATACAATGGTGGGAAGTGGGGTAGGAATAAGAAGGAACTACTCTGGGATGCTTCTAATTTTACTATTTTTGGTGCATTTATTCCAACAGATTGAAGTGGACCGGTTGTCAGTTCTTAGGACAGCATTGTTTATTATTGTATGCATATTTGCTGTTGTTGCTTTTGGTTTCCTTATGCTTCACTGGATGGAGCCATTGTATTCTCCTGCACTTACATCAAGGAAAACTTATGCTTTTTAATATTTAACATCCTCCTGCGAAAACCATCATATAAAGACCCTCTTAAAGGTGCAGCTCCTTTCCCTTGCCTGAATTTCAGCTCTTAACATCTTGAACTGTGTCCACCCCAGCAATATTAGATACAACTACCATGACGATAGCCTGTGGTGAAGAAGAAACTAATATAGCTTATTCACCAGCCGGGAGGTCCGTATTGGGAAAAACGGTGCCCGAGGTCTTGGATACCGCCCTCGCCCTGCAGCCTCGGGCGGTTCGAAGACCGAGGGCACCGTTTTTCCCAATACGGACCGACCTAGGCTGGTGAATAATGTTTTTATTTTTTTCTAAAACCTAACGAAATGCTTGCAAAAAAACCCCGAACAATTAAGCGTTGTAATTACGGTGGCAGGTCTTAAACTGAACAATTTACTAGCGAGTAGATAGTATAGAAGACAGGGGTAATGCGAAATAAAGAGAGAGGCTTTACCGTAACGGTTTTATTTGTGTAATAACAAAGGTGATTAAAAAGGCTTCCAAACAAACTTTGAAACATTTTTTTAGAAATATCTGTCACAATCTGACACCTGTCATCACGCAACGGATACCGCCCGCTGTGAGCGGGCCGGATGGGAGAATACCGCCCGCTCCCGGAACCAATCAGATTGCAGGATTTGTAGAATACCGCCTGCTCACGAACTGAGAAAAAACTAAAATACCTTATTAACTGGAGTTGCATTACGTCTGTGATGCGGGAGCGTACCATGATGTTTTTACTCCTGAAATTTCTTCTGAATGAACCTTAATTCTTACTAAAATTATATTTAAAATCAGGACTCGTGCTGTGTGGCACAAAGTACTTGCATTTGTGGTCAATGCTGCAGAAAGTTTGCATCATGCAAGTTTGGAGGACCAGCATATCATTGTTGAAGTAGTGTCATGATCATTGACATTGAGTCAATTGCACAATTTCATGAAAGCTCTCATAATGCATTGTCACCTATCAGAATTTACCCCAAAAGGGCATCATCATAATGATTATGATAATTATGTAATGTCTTGATAACAATAATGATAATGGCATAATCATCATCTTTATCAAGTCTTAACCCCAGAGGTTTCAAGTCTCACTGAATAAACCAGAGGACTAGTTTTATCCTGTGTCATGCCCTGTATAGCTGATTCAACTCAGTAAAATGGTTTCAGTTATTTTTTCATACACTGTGTATCGATTACCATATTTTGCTTATGAAAACTTTGGACCTTCAGAGTTGGCGCTTATTAGATGCTGGGCACTTATTATCTTTTTCTGCCTTTGGGATGGGTGTTTATTTCAGGTCGGGCACTCGTTTGAATAAATATGTATGTAAAAGAACTTTTTCCAAATATGCAAAATAGATCGCTTAAAATGTGATAAGGGAAAAGTTGAAAACCATTGTATTGTAACAACAGCTTGTCCTTTCTTTGTCTAAATTGCAGCAAGCTAAGATTCTGCAATGTTGTGTTGCAAAGATCAAATCTTCAAGTACATTTCCATCTGCAGCTCAAATATATGATTCATTTCATTTACAGTCGTTCTGTTATTGTACATGGAGCTTTAAGTTATTTGTTTCCTAGGGCCCTAGAGCACATGAAGATTTTCCAAAAACATTTAATGTCTTCGTTTCACCTTTCACACCTTTTACGAAACTAAACCCCTCCCCACTCCCCAGCCCTAATTACCATATCTCGGGCCCACCCCTCCTCGTTTTCTGCCTAATGGCTACTCTTCGTGCACTTGACCACAGAGGGACGCCAGTCAGTATTTGATAGCAAGCCCTGGCTCGTCATAACTCCTTGGCGTTCCGGCAGGCAGTTTAGTAATGTGCTAACGCATTTAGTCTCGGTATGGACCATCTCGTGAATGATATTGAATCAGCCATAGCGAAGGAGTTCGGAGAAGCTACGGAGTCTAGACCGAAGGATTACGGAAAAATAGCAATTCTCAAAGAAACGGTTTGTTACATCGTGGGAGCAGTTATCTTTCACGAAGGTCGTGTTTTAATGGTTAAGGAAGCAAAAGAATCATGTCGTGGAAAATGGTATTTGCCTGCTGGTAAATTAAAAAGGAACGAATCTTTAGAAGAAGGTGCTATCAGAGAGGTGTCGGAGGAATCTGGTCTCCTCTTTAAACCAGTTTCCCTTCTGTACATAGACTCCCAGGGTTCTTCATGGTTTCGATTTACTTTCGCTGGATTTGTTACCGGTGGCAAACTTAAAGCGTTTGATGAACACGACAAAGAGTCGTTAGAGGCCGGTTGGTTTACAAGGCAGGAAATCTCTGCCCTAGCACTCAGGGGCCAGGATATCTTACCTTTAATAGATGTTGGTGTAAAGTGGTATGAAACCAAGCAAGCAAATCCGCTTTGTAAAACGCTTCCCTCGAAAAAGGCACATAAACACGTTATTTTGAGACTGGTCATAGTTAGGAGAGTAAAAATCAATGACACAGACATAATGGAAGTTTTACTTTGTAACAAGAAGGAAAATTATTCTCGTCCAAGCTTACCATGTGTTGTTGGACTGTCCAATTTTTGCAGTGTGAGTACTTTGTTGAGGAGATCGCTGTTAGAGATTGACTTGCAAATTCAGTACAAAGTTCATGGCTACCTCAGTGTTGAACATACTGGCACCACTCACTTTTTAAGTGGCAGTGCGGATGGGTTGTGTTTGACTGTCCTGGTAGAAATTCTGTCGTCTGAATTGCCTGACATGATTTATGATGAGTACACTTGGTTCTTCCCAGAAGAACAAGATGCAACGAAAAAGATTCAACAACTCATTGAAGTTGATGGTTGTGTCAGTTTGGATGGGTATCACTAAAACATGGAATGCTAGAAAGCATAATGGCAAATTTATGAAAATACCAGTTTATGAAGTGTAAGTTTTTTTTTTATCCAAAATTGACAAATGGGTGGAAATCAACTAAAAGTTATATAGGGCAGCACTGAATTCTTACACTACTTGGATGCATTAATCCAAAAATTGAATAACTTTGAACAGAAGCAAAAATATAAGTGTTATGTTTTTGTTTCTGATTGCTTTGAGTATTTTATTTCATGTGATATCACTTATAGTCCAGACTTGTAACAGAAAAAGGTATACTATTTGCAACTTCGAGATACAATGGTGGGAAGTGGGGTAGGAATAAGAAGGAACTACTCTGGGATGCTTCTAATTTTACTATTTTTGGTGCATTTATTCCAACAGATTGAAGTGGACCGGTTGTCAGTTCTTAGGACAGCATTGTTTATTATTGTATGCATATTTGCTGTTGTTGCTTTTGGTTTCCTTATGCTTCACTGGATGGAGCCATTGTATTCTCCTGCACTTACATCAAGGAAAACTTATGCTTTTTAATATTTAACATCCTCCTGCGAAAACCATCATATAAAGACCCTCTTAAAGGTGCAGCTCCTTTCCCTTGCCTGAATTTCAGCTCTTAACATCTTGAACTGTGTCCACCCCAGCAATATTAGATACAACTACCATGACGATAGCCTGTGGTGAAGAAGAAACTAATATAGCTTATTCACCAGCCGGGAGGTCCGTATTGGGAAAAACGGTGCCCGAGGTCTTGGATACCGCCCTCGCCCTGCAGCCTCGGGCGGTTCGAAGACCGAGGGCACCGTTTTTCCCAATACGGACCGACCTAGGCTGGTGAATAATGTTTTTATTTTTTTCTAAAACCTAACGAAATGCTTGCAAAAAAACCCCGAACAATTAAGCGTTGTAATTACGGTGGCAGGTCTTAAACTGAACAATTTACTAGCGAGTAGATAGTATAGAAGACAGGGGTAATGCGAAATAAAGAGAGAGGCTTTACCGTAACGGTTTTATTTGTGTAATAACAAAGGTGATTAAAAAGGCTTCCAAACAAACTTTGAAACATTTTTTTAGAAATATCTGTCACAATCTGACACCTGTCATCACGCAACGGATACCGCCCGCTGTGAGCGGGCCGGATGGGAGAATACCGCCCGCTCCCGGAACCAATCAGATTGCAGGATTTGTAGAATACCGCCTGCTCACGAACTGAGAAAAAACTAAAATACCTTATTAACTGGAGTTGCATTACGTCTGTGATGCGGGAGCGTACCATGATGTTTTTACTCCTGAAATTTCTTCTGAATGAACCTTAATTCTTACTAAAATTATATTTAAAATCAGGACTCGTGCTGTGTGGCACAAAGTACTTGCATTTGTGGTCAATGCTGCAGAAAGTTTGCATCATGCAAGTTTGGAGGACCAGCATATCATTGTTGAAGTAGTGTCATGATCATTGACATTGAGTCAATTGCACAATTTCATGAAAGCTCTCATAATGCATTGTCACCTATCAGAATTTACCCCAAAAGGGCATCATCATAATGATTATGATAATTATGTAATGTCTTGATAACAATAATGATAATGGCATAATCATCATCTTTATCAAGTCTTAACCCCAGAGGTTTCAAGTCTCACTGAATAAACCAGAGGACTAGTTTTATCCTGTGTCATGCCCTGTATAGCTGATTCAACTCAGTAAAATGGTTTCAGTTATTTTTTCATACACTGTGTATCGATTACCATATTTTGCTTATGAAAACTTTGGACCTTCAGAGTTGGCGCTTATTAGATGCTGGGCACTTATTATCTTTTTCTGCCTTTGGGATGGGTGTTTATTTCAGGTCGGGCACTCGTTTGAATAAATATGTATGTAAAAGAACTTTTTCCAAATATGCAAAATAGATCGCTTAAAATGTGATAAGGGAAAAGTTGAAAACCATTGTATTGTAACAACAGCTTGTCCTTTCTTTGTCTAAATTGCAGCAAGCTAAGATTCTGCAATGTTGTGTTGCAAAGATCAAATCTTCAAGTACATTTCCATCTGCAGCTCAAATATATGATTCATTTCATTTACAGTCGTTCTGTTATTGTACATGGAGCTTTAAGTTATTTGTTTCCTAGGGCCCTAGAGCACATGAAGATTTTCCAAAAACATTTAATGTCTTCGTTTCACCTTTCACACCTTTTACGAAACTAAACCCCTCCCCACTCCCCAGCCCTAATTACCATATCTCGGGCCCACCCCTCCTCGTTTTCTGCCTAATGGCTACTCTTCGTGCACTTGACCACAGAGGGACGCCAGTCAGTATTTGATAGCAAGCCCTGGCTCGTCATAACTCCTTGGCGTTCCGGCAGGCAGTTTAGTAATGTGCTAACGCATTTAGTCTCGGTATGGACCATCTCGTGAATGATATTGAATCAGCCATAGCGAAGGAGTTCGGAGAAGCTACGGAGTCTAGACCGAAGGATTACGGAAAAATAGCAATTCTCAAAGAAACGGTTTGTTACATCGTGGGAGCAGTTATCTTTCACGAAGGTCGTGTTTTAATGGTTAAGGAAGCAAAAGAATCATGTCGTGGAAAATGGTATTTGCCTGCTGGTAAATTAAAAAGGAACGAATCTTTAGAAGAAGGTGCTATCAGAGAGGTGTCGGAGGAATCTGGTCTCCTCTTTAAACCAGTTTCCCTTCTGTACATAGACTCCCAGGGTTCTTCATGGTTTCGATTTACTTTCGCTGGATTTGTTACCGGTGGCAAACTTAAAGCGTTTGATGAACACGACAAAGAGTCGTTAGAGGCCGGTTGGTTTACAAGGCAGGAAATCTCTGCCCTAGCACTCAGGGGCCAGGATATCTTACCTTTAATAGATGTTGGTGTAAAGTGGTATGAAACCAAGCAAGCAAATCCGCTTTGTAAAACGCTTCCCTCGAAAAAGGCACATAAACACGTTATTTTGAGACTGGTCATAGTTAGGAGAGTAAAAATCAATGACACAGACATAATGGAAGTTTTACTTTGTAACAAGAAGGAAAATTATTCTCGTCCAAGCTTACCATGTGTTGTTGGACTGTCCAATTTTTGCAGTGTGAGTACTTTGTTGAGGAGATCGCTGTTAGAGATTGACTTGCAAATTCAGTACAAAGTTCATGGCTACCTCAGTGTTGAACATACTGGCACCACTCACTTTTTAAGTGGCAGTGCGGATGGGTTGTGTTTGACTGTCCTGGTAGAAATTCTGTCGTCTGAATTGCCTGACATGATTTATGATGAGTACACTTGGTTCTTCCCAGAAGAACAAGATGCAACGAAAAAGATTCAACAACTCATTGAAGTTGATGGTTGTGTCAGTTTGGATGGGTATCACTAAAACATGGAATGCTAGAAAGCATAATGGCAAATTTATGAAAATACCAGTTTATGAAGTGTAAGTTTTTTTTTTATCCAAAATTGACAAATGGGTGGAAATCAACTAAAAGTTATATAGGGCAGCACTGAATTCTTACACTACTTGGATGCATTAATCCAAAAATTGAATAACTTTGAACAGAAGCAAAAATATAAGTGTTATGTTTTTGTTTCTGATTGCTTTGAGTATTTTATTTCATGTGATATCACTTATAGTCCAGACTTGTAACAGAAAAAGGTATACTATTTGCAACTTCGAGATACAATGGTGGGAAGTGGGGTAGGAATAAGAAGGAACTACTCTGGGATGCTTCTAATTTTACTATTTTTGGTGCATTTATTCCAACAGATTGAAGTGGACCGGTTGTCAGTTCTTAGGACAGCATTGTTTATTATTGTATGCATATTTGCTGTTGTTGCTTTTGGTTTCCTTATGCTTCACTGGATGGAGCCATTGTATTCTCCTGCACTTACATCAAGGAAAACTTATGCTTTTTAATATTTAACATCCTCCTGCGAAAACCATCATATAAAGACCCTCTTAAAGGTGCAGCTCCTTTCCCTTGCCTGAATTTCAGCTCTTAACATCTTGAACTGTGTCCACCCCAGCAATATTAGATACAACTACCATGACGATAGCCTGTGGTGAAGAAGAAACTAATATAGCTTATTCACCAGCCGGGAGGTCCGTATTGGGAAAAACGGTGCCCGAGGTCTTGGATACCGCCCTCGCCCTGCGGCCTCGGGCGGTTCGAAGACCGAGGGCACCGTTTTTCCCAATACGGACCGACCTAGGCTGGTGAATAATGTTTTTATTTTTTTCTAAAACCTAACGAAATGCTTGCAAAAAAACCCCGAACAATTAAGCGTTGTAATTACGGTGGCAGGTCTTAAACTGAACAATTTACTAGCGAGTAGATAGTATAGAAGACAGGGGTAATGCGAAATAAAGAGAGAGGCTTTACCGTAACGGTTTTATTTGTGTAATAACAAAGGTGATTAAAAAGGCTTCCAAACAAACTTTGAAACATTTTTTTAGAAATATCTGTCACAATCTGACACCTGTCATCACGCAACGGATACCGCCCGCTGTGAGCGGGCCGGATGGGAGAATACCGCCCGCTCCCGGAACCAATCAGATTGCAGGATTTGTAGAATACCGCCTGCTCACGAACTGAGAAAAAACTAAAATACCTTATTAACTGGAGTTGCATTACGTCTGTGATGCGGGAGCGTACCATGATGTTTTTACTCCTGAAATTTCTTCTGAATGAACCTTAATTCTTACTAAAATTATATTTAAAATCAGGACTCGTGCTGTGTGGCACAAAGTACTTGCATTTGTGGTCAATGCTGCAGAAAGTTTGCATCATGCAAGTTTGGAGGACCAGCATATCATTGTTGAAGTAGTGTCATGATCATTGACATTGAGTCAATTGCACAATTTCATGAAAGCTCTCATAATGCATTGTCACCTATCAGAATTTACCCCAAAAGGGCATCATCATAATGATTATGATAATTATGTAATGTCTTGATAACAATAATGATAATGGCATAATCATCATCTTTATCAAGTCTTAACCCCAGAGGTTTCAAGTCTCACTGAATAAACCAGAGGACTAGTTTTATCCTGTGTCATGCCCTGTATAGCTGATTCAACTCAGTAAAATGGTTTCAGTTATTTTTTCATACACTGTGTATCGATTACCATATTTTGCTTATGAAAACTTTGGACCTTCAGAGTTGGCACTTATTAGATGCTGGGCACTTATTATCTTTTTCTGCCTTTGGGATGGGTGTTTATTTCAGGTCGGGCACTCGTTTGAATAAATATGTATGTAAAAGAACTTTTTCCAAATATGCAAAATAGATCGCTTAAAATGTGATAAGGGAAAAGTTGAAAACCATTGTATTGTAACAACAGCTTGTCCTTTCTTTGTCTAAATTGCAGCAAGCTAAGATTCTGCAATGTTGTGTTGCAAAGATCAAATCTTCAAGTACATTTCCATCTGCAGCTCAAATATATGATTCATTTCATTTACAGTCGTTCTGTTATTGTACATGGAGCTTTAAGTTATTTGTTTCCTAGGGCCCTAGAGCACATGAAGATTTTCCAAAAACATTTAATGTCTTCGTTTCACCTTTCACACCTTTTACGAAACTAAACCCCTCCCCACTCCCCAGCCCTAATTACCATATCTCGGGCCCACCCCTCCTCGTTTTCTGCCTAATGGCTACTCTTCGTGCACTTGACCACAGAGGGACGCCAGTCAGTATTTGATAGCAAGCCCTGGCTCGTCATAACTCCTTGGCGTTCCGGCAGGCAGTTTAGTAATGTGCTAACGCATTTAGTCTCGGTATGGACCATCTCGTGAATGATATTGAATCAGCCATAGCGAAGGAGTTCGGAGAAGCTACGGAGTCTAGACCGAAGGATTACGGAAAAATAGCAATTCTCAAAGAAACGGTTTGTTACATCGTGGGAGCAGTTATCTTTCACGAAGGTCGTGTTTTAATGGTTAAGGAAGCAAAAGAATCATGTCGTGGAAAATGGTATTTGCCTGCTGGTAAATTAAAAAGGAACGAATCTTTAGAAGAAGGTGCTATCAGAGAGGTGTCGGAGGAATCTGGTCTCCTCTTTAAACCAGTTTCCCTTCTGTACATAGACTCCCAGGGTTCTTCATGGTTTCGATTTACTTTCGCTGGATTTGTTACTGGTGGCAAACTTAAAGCGTTTGATGAACACGACAAAGAGTCGTTAGAGGCCGGTTGGTTTACAAGGCAGGAAATCTCTGCCCTAGCACTCAGGGGCCAGGATATCTTACCTTTAATAGATGTTGGTGTAAAGTGGTATGAAACCAAGCAAGCAAATCCGCTTTGTAAAACGCTTCCCTCGAAAAAGGCACATAAACACGTTATTTTGAGACTGGTCATAGTTAGGAGAGTAAAAATCAATGACACAGACATAATGGAAGTTTTACTTTGTAACAAGAAGGAAAATTATTCTCGTCCAAGCTTACCATGTGTTGTTGGACTGTCCAAGTGTGACAGTGTGAGTACTTGCAGTGTGAGTACTTTGTTGAGGAGATCGCTGTTAGAGATTGACTTGAAAATTCAGTACAAAGTTCATGGCTACCTCAGTGTTGAACATACTGGCACCACTCACTTTTTAAGTGGCAGTGCGGATGGGTTGTGTTTGACTGTCCTGGTAGAAATTCTGTCGTCTGAATTGCCTGACATGATTTATGATGAGTACACTTGGTTCTTCCCAGAAGAACAAGATGCAACGAAAAAGATTCAACAACTCATTGAAGTTGATGGTTGTGTCAGTTTGGATGGGTATCACTAAAACATGGAATGCTAGAAAGCATAATGGCAAATTTATGAAAATACCAGTTTATGAAGTTAAGTCATTGAAAAAATTTAAAAGGTCCTCATTTTCATTTTATTCATTCTATGTGTTTGACAGTTTAAATTTACAGGAGCAAAACAAATGTATGAGAAGAGAAATGGTCCCTTGGTAATGGTCTGCTCTGTGAAATCCTGTTGGACGGGGCTGTAAGGGTGTCCAAGTACAGTAAAAACCTGCATATAAGAACCTAGATTTTAAGAACCTGTCAGGTCAAGATTGTCCAGTTAGACCCCTTTCACATAAGAACCTGTTTTAGCTTACAAGTTTGAAACTGGTTTTGAAACTTATTTTGAGAAATTCAGCAAACACTGAATTCACAAATTTAGTAGAACAAGAAGACACCTGAAGGCGTTTACGCGGGATGTGTTGGTTTAAAATTGCTGACGAAGTATGTTTTTTCCTGATTGTGCGATCATGGATATCCATGGTGCAATCCAACCTGATACTTGCACGTGATTCGAAGTTACAGCCAATAAAAATCACACATTTTTTCGGGACGGGCTCGGGATACGGGAAAGTTAAAAAACAAGGCAATTTTTGACTCCCAAGACGACGAAAGGAATGCGCTACCGAATTTTATACGCTGGCTGACTATGTCATCCCGCGTAACAAGCTATCAGTTAGTAAATGAAGATAAAACTCTGGCAATGAGACAATTAACATGTAGATCTATAAATAGGCCACACCCACCAAATAACAAACACCTTATTTACTTTTTTAAAATAAGAACCTGTTTTAGACCCTGAGTAGCCTGATTGTCCAGTTAGCACAATTTCTATAAGAACCTTCTTAGACTAGCTTGGAAAACTCAGGTTCTTATATGCAGGCTTTTACTGTATTGTGTGATTCCAGAAAATATCCATCTCTCTCCCCCCCCCCCCCCCCCCCACGGATGGCTAATGGAAATTCCTAGGGGGTGAGGGGACTAAAGGGTAGAAATTTCCGAGGAGTATGGGGGATGCCCACAAGAGGAATTTTCCACAGGGTTGTCAAAGATGCGATCGATCGTACGACGTACTTACGTGGATTATTTTGATTTGTAGCACAACAAAAATTAGAAATAGATGCCTTTTCGAGAAAAATCTTAGAGAGGTTTGTCTCAAAACGTTTTTTTCTTTGCTGGGCGTTCCCTATCATCTCTCCGACGACGGTCACTTCATTTTGGCTCGCACTGTACTATGTTTACACGTGAAAAATCAAGATGGCTGACCGTAGCATATTAATACCCAGACCCTTAGGTTCTCTCTGCCTACCGGAAAACAGGAAATTCCTGGGGGGTGGAGGGTTATACATGACCCCTCTGGAACGGAAATTCCGAGGCGGTGGGGGGGTCTAATCGGAAGAACCATCCGTGGGGGAGTATGGATATTTTCTGGAATCACACATTGCAGAACTGCATGAATAAAAGGAAAAACACCCCAATCAAGCACTGCCAGTAGAACTTTGCTTCAAACAAGACAACTGGAAGTGGTAGGATCCACATAAAAATGGTAGAAGTGCTGCAGCCAAAAATTTCAAAAACAATAAGCACCTTAGTCTTTCAAAACTGAAATGCAGTAAAACCACGTCCCCCTTCTTATGAAAAAAAGATCAAACAAAAAAATCCATCACAGAAAAGTGATTAGGTTGTAGATCATATCTTTTTCAAAAAACTGGTGCAGAGGCATCACTTTTGTCAGTTTTGCATCTGTTGCTTCTCTCAAGCAAACAAAGCAATGGAAAATTTCTGTCCGTAAATTTTCCTTTTATGGAGGATATGAATATAATGAAGAAAAATAATACATTTTGTGGGTTGTTGTACTAGTCCATAGTATGTGGCATGACCAGGGTACCTGGGTATAAATAAGTACAGTGTAGTGTTTTGTTTTTCCAAATGTTTGTTATTTCAGAATTTAACAATGCTCACATCTGGTATGCTAATATCTTATTTGATATTTTGTTTATGAATGTCAATTTTAGAGTTCTCCCAATAAAACTAATGTTTTTAAAGATAATTAGTTTCTAAAGAAAAAAGTGCTGCGTTGGTGTGAAATTGAAACAGCTGGTTCATCAAACAAGTGGTTATACGTTGGCTTGGAACAGTACCACTTGGATTTGAGGGAGGTAAAACTGCTTTATCAACTCAACTGTTTCCTGCTCAAAGTTGTTTTTACAGGCAATTCACACCTACGTCTTCTTAGAACTGTGACTTTACACAATGGTTCCAGCACGTATAAAACAGCACAATGTAGGAGGCAGTGCAAAGTGTTTGCTAATTTTGAAAGCGAAAGGCCTTGAAATTATCGTGATATGTTCCTTTTCGGAAGTATGTTAACGACCGGAAATAACGTAACTCAACCGGATGTTTCGGTTTCCTGTTGAAAGGCCGCTGAATTCCGAGGCTCAGTTCATTCATTTAACGTAAGTCGACACGTAAGTCAACGACAACTGGAAGGTATTGCTCTCTCCTCCGCAGAGGCCTCTCCTCTTTGTGTTGTGGGGGAGGCTGGGGAGGAAAAAAGAGAGAGCGCGGGGCACGATGGGAAGGGGGAAGAGAGACGAGAGACGAGAGACCTCTGCAATATAATGTGCGGTTGTCTGGCCAGATTTGCGTTTCGCTGACAATGGCGGAAGCAGGCGAAGATTTAACGGATTTTGAGTGTTCTTTTAAAGATCTGAGTCTAGAAGGTTAGTAGACGCAGTTTGATGCAGATTGGTCACTGATTTAGATATTTTTTCGTTGTTTGCTGTTTTTGACTGTTGTCACCTCTGACTTACGTCTTATTGTTCCCTCTCTACATGCTCAATTGACAGATGAGGTCGATTTCCACCCAATTACTAGTACGCCTGTTAAAAGGGGAGCCAGTGAGCCTGCGGGAAGTATTCACTTACCCCAAGTTCAAGATGAATTGGGAAGTGCAGGTAATTTCGAATTAATTTTTTTCTCTAGATAAAGAAGTAGACATAAACTTCCTTATTATTTTTTCATTACTTATAGCTTTCCGACTCTGTTATTTTCTGTGGTCCATATTAAGCTTGTCTATTTTACCAATCGTAAAGAGTAATGTGTGAGAAACTATAATTCATTAATTACACGCAGTTTGCAAGTGCTGTGTGGTCACTTACTTTGCATTTCTTTTTGATTTCATGATCATTTTATCACAATGTCTAACCTTCTCTGGCTTTAATGATTTTGTTACAAAAAATTATTATTGACCTTGGTCTTAAGATCAGAATTACGTGTGAATAATAATATTGTCTGTTTCACTTCACTGATTTGCTCCTCTCTTTATTATAACAATTTCAAAACATTAAGGTTTTATAATTGGCATTTTCTTTATCTTTTGCTTTGTCTTTTTCCACGATCGAGCATTGTATATTTACCATAATATCAATCATAACCCTAGAAAAATGGGAAACAATGGAAAAACCTCTCATAGAGAAACTCTTTTCTCAATGAGAGATGATGTTACAACTTCAAACAAATACTATCTTCCAGCAACACTGAGAAAAGTGTGAATTACTCTCTTGCTGTGAGATTAATAGGTAACACTCTGAGATGAAAGGAGGAAAAACTCTTGAGGTGTGAGGAAGTTTGTTGTGGATCTTTTTGTCATTCAAGTTTGAAAAGTCTATGTCAAAACATTTTGAATCCTCTGTATCCTTTCTCACAAGTGGCATCCTCATAGGTTAGCTTGGCATTTTTTTCCATATAATATGTAATACTGAAAAGAATTCCTTTAAGTACCATGTATCAACATGAAGATTTTTTGTTTATAGTGTTTTGCTTGAATTACTCTGATAGGGTTACAAAAGCCTCAAACACAAGCTATATCAAAGCCTTCAAGTACTTTTTACAAAATGCGAAGGGCAGCATTTGTCAGTGCACTTAAAGAACACTTCTGGGAAGCAGAAGGAACTGAAATATCTCAACAGGCAGTTTTAGAAGTGCTGCACCGGCCTGAAGTTGGTGAAGTTGGTAATAATAAATATAAATATAATAAATAAAATAATAAATCAATTTTTTTTATCATAATTGCGGTGCGAAAGTTATTCTTTCATTTATTCTGCTTTCATGATTTCACGTGGGTTGCAGAAAAAACACCTTTAGTTTAACCCCGGGGGGGGGGGGGGTACTCACGTATATCGGCTATATAGGTACGTGCCGCGAAATAGGGTATGGTTTTTGAGGTTCTCGATCCTTAAATAGGGTTTCTTTTTTAACCCTTTTGTTTCTGTGTCCCTGGTGTGGTGTTTAGATAGGGTAGCTTAATTGTATTATCTAATACTGGAGTGTGAAAAAGTCCGCCTAAACGAACGGTTTTTTTTTAAACTTGATGTATCCGTTTAAGTATTAACAAAGTGATTTTGCAACAGAGGTTTAATAGCCGTTAAGATGATTTTTCCTTGAATAGGGTGTCATTTTTCGGGTTTGGGCCTTAAAAAGGGTATTAGTTTTCGCTTTCTTAGTCCTTAATTAGGGTTAGGGTTCACGAACCCTCGCGGCACACCCCTATCCAAAATTCGCGGGAGTACCCCCCCCCCCAGGGAGTTTAACCCGACCCACATAGTGGAGTATGAAGGGAAAGATTGGCATGATCGCAGGTTATGCTTTGAACAGCAAGGCAACATTTTCTATTCGATATATCCCTTCGCAAATATTGGAAAGCCAAACACATTAGCCCCTTAGAATGACTTCGTTTTATCAGGAGCCCAATACCATTGGTAATGGGCTCCTGGTTTTATCTATTGGGCGCGTGAATTCTAATAACGTTTTAACCACTGATTGCTATGAATACATATTTTATTTAAAGCAGAGACCCATTGAAAGGAGCGTCCTCTCTACCTTATCAGGCCTTTTACTCATCACAGTGGTAGATGCGGCTATTTTCAACTCCTGTTTCGTGACAGTAAAACAAAATAGGTACCCAAAGAGTACATATGTGTGGGATACACTGTTTTTCACACTGTTTTGTATAGCTTATAAGGGACGGATCATTAGACTTTTTTTTCGCTCACTGCTTGTGCAGGAATTTTTTTCAGGTGAACCCCTCTGCACGAATTTTTTTTACTACGTGTGAAAAAGTCACAATTGGACCTTCCTTCTGCATGAATTTTTTTTTTTTTTACCTTCGTCTTTGCATTAATTTTTTTCTTGGCATTTTCCCTTGCATGAATTTTTTTTGTTTTTTTTTCCCCACCCCCCCCCCATCACTTTTCTAATGGTCCGTCCCTAAAATAGAGTGGATTAACCGGTCCAATGAAGCTATAAGTGCCTATGAAGTAAAAAATGATTGCTGCTTATTTGAAAGGCTTTTCAAAGTTCCGAAGAATGGCGTTTTCCTTTTTTTTCGTTTTAGAGAGTATTTGAGTTTTTCTATTACGCAAATGAGGAGTGATGACGTCATAAGTTGTTCCACTCAAACAGTAGAATACCAAATCAAGAACATCTCCAGAACTATTAGAGCAGTGTTCTTGAAAATTGGCACCAGAAGTGTCCATCGCAAAAGTGTTGTTGCCATAGCAACGCTCTTGGCAAATATTCCCATTTGCAACTCTTTAAAGTGGGACAGAGGGTCTTGCTCTGAAGACACATGGTTCCCATATTGTCCTGGCTCTTCCCATTGGATTGTTGGGAGTGTATGATCCTTGTTTAAGTAATGGTCCGCGTAAGAACTAGGCAGGTCAAACGCAAAATCGATTAAAAAGTGTGAACTCTTAATTGTTAATATCAATTAAATCGACGAATCTGATTGGTGGACGGCCAAAAATCGCCGAAAAAACAATGAAAAACCCGACATAAACAACATTTTCCTCCTTAGTTTTCCCCAGGTCCCTCCTGTCTACGTCACGGTCAAATATTAGCATTGTTCTATGCGCCAATCAAAAGTTAGAGCTATTGCACTAGCCTATTGTTCTTTTGCCTAGTTCTTACGCGGACCATTACTTAAGATAAAATCTGGGAATTTTAGTCTTAATTAAAACAGGACCAGCGGCATACCTGTTACCATGGCAATGGCACGACAGGTGTCATTTTGTTTTTTTTTTGTGATGGACATTTCCGGTGCCAAGTTTAAAGAACACTGCTCTAACAGTTCTGGAGATATTCGTGATGTAGTATTTTACTGTTTGAGTGGAACAACTTATGACGTCATCATTTTCCTCATTTGCATAATACAAAAACGCAAATATCTCTAAAAAGAAAAAGATATTCAAAAAAGGAAAATGCCATTCTTCGGAACTTTGAAAAGCCTTTCAAATAAGCAGCAAACATTTTTTTTATTTCATGGGCACCTTAGCAATAACAATAAGAAAATAAGGCCCATGGTGACTAATGATGTAATCTCAAATTCTCTATTCACTTTAAAAGAGAATAAATAACAACTTGAAGGAGAATTTAGCGGTTTGTAAAAAGTCACTTGTAGTTCTTTTGTCACAAACTCCTAACTACATAATACAAAAACGCAAATATCTGTAAAACGAAAATGATATTCAAAAAAGGAAAACGCCATTCTTCGGAACTTTGAAAAGCCTTTCAAATAACGTGGAACCAGAATGCAATGCAATCTTAGCAACTCATAGCATTAACGGACATAACCCGATGACAACAGAGTGAGATACCACGCGTGGGCGTCTGCGCTACTCATCCCTGTCACAAAAGAAACCATGAGACGTCAGCCGCGAGGCGTCAGCCAGTCAGATTGCAGAACTCGTGATACCAGTTGTATGCGACTTGGGGTGTTTACCATTTGCACGGAAAATCCGGTAGGAAATTTGGAATGGAACTCTTGTAATCGTACAGGATTTTCCCGGGGTGGCGTTTCGCCAGGCCCGAGTCTCTCGCGGATGGAAGAAAACAATAACAAATCAATATGACAGTGTGGAAAGGCGGGAAAAAGGCCCGAGGTGAACTGGGTTGAGTGGGATTTTACAAATGGTACAATAATTTTCCGCTCATTTGAGTTGGAACGGGAAAAGTGGGATACGTCTGAGGATTTCCATCTTTTCCGGAAACTTTCCGGTGGAATGAGCTGTACCATTTGAATTTCCAACCGGAATTTACGGGTTTCGTTGGCAAATGGAGCGTTTACCGTTACGGTAAATCCGGCTGGAATGGATCTTTTGTAATAGCATAGGATTTTCCGGATATGGCGTTTTGCCAGGCCCGAGTCTCTCGCGGCTGAAGAAAACAATAACAAATAAAAATGTAGGTGTCGAAAGGCGGAAAAGGAGCCGAGGTGAACTGGGTCAAGAGGGATTTTACAAATGTTACAGGAATTTCTGGTCACTTCGGTTGGAACGGGAAAGAGGAATACGTTTGAGGAGTTCCATCTATTCCGGAAACTTTCCATTGGAATAAGCTGTACCATTTGGCCTTCCAACCGGAATTTTCGGGTTTTGTTGACAAATGTTGAACGCTCCAAGAGTTCCATTCCAACTTGATTTTCCGTGCAAATGGTAAACGCTCGCGCGTGGTAATCACTCTTGGTTACTTACAGAACTTGGATCCCTAGCGATAGACTAGGTACGATCGGTCCGGGTGGACTGGGTTATAACCAATATGGCGGACAGATTGTAGTTAAAAGCGTGTTTGTAGCTAATGTCACTTCACACAATCTTAATGGTAATGTTGCGGCGTTTTATTCAAACATGGCGTTAGTTTTAGGAGTAGGAGTTGGAGTATTTATTTTGATCCTTCTGTGGGTCATTGGCATCATAGGATGTATCGCATTGTCAAGAGCAGTTGGATCGTTAAAGTACGTATGTCGGCAACTTTTGGAAACACTTTCAAGACAACCCTATTCTATTTCGATAGAGGCTCTATATGTAGAAGCTCTTTTGTTTTTAAGTCTAGCGGCATCGGCTAGATTTCTGTGCTACCGTGTACTCAATGCTTCATGCTGTTTGTTGTTTGATAATGCACGCGAAAACATGTTGGTTTTGTTTTTGAAGAACGAAACAGTACAACTACAGCATGCGTAGTGGGTTTTGGTGTGTTATGGAAATGTACCGCGGCACTTTTTTGTTCTTTGTTCTTGTTTTGCTTTATTCAATGCTGGTATCAACCTTATCAGCCATACGTTTTATTAAATCGTTGTTTTTAACCTATGAAGTCTTTAAAGATGGTTATCTCATGCTTACATGTTTGATTAAATACATGGTTTCAGTGTATTTAAGAATATCTACCAGATAAGAACAGGGCTAAAAATTGGCGGTCGCACGGTCGCCAGTGGCGAGTTAAAACTGACCAGGGCTACCAAAAGTTAAGGTTTGGACGCCCGAGGTGCGACTACGCTACAGAATTTCGAAAAGTTGCAATGTTTGCGAAGTGCAAAGTTAAAAATAAAACTCGACATGTAGTTTACTACTGAATTTTTACTTCTGAAGTGGAAATTCCGAGCCGTTTTAACAGTGATTTCACGAGCGATCCACTTTCACAACATACAGACGTCATTTTGATTTTGTGATTACCATGTAAAAAAAAAAAAATTGAGGGCTACTTCATTTTGGGATGGGCCACTAAGAATTCAAGGAAACTGGCCCGACTGGCCACCAAGCACTGGAGTTAATTTTAAGCCCTGTAAGATTATCTTATTGCCAGGGTCTAACTGCACGTATGCTGCCATTATTTGGCAGTAAATTATGGTGAAGGGTGAACTGATGTCTCTAGCTTTGCTTATCATTGTTTTCTGCAGGAATGCAGTTGCTGGGATATTTTTCCTTCTTGTTATTATAACAGTAATAATGTTGTTTTGGCCCAGGAAAACAAAAGAAGAGGAGCTGTTGGGGTCTGTGGCAAAAAAGGTCTGCTAAAGAAAAATTAGTATGTTAGTAAAACATAGCACTGGCTGTCTTAATATCATATAAAAACACTTGTTATGAAATAGATTGCTATTCATTGTGGCAGCTTGGTGATAATGTCAACATCCAAGTGACTTTGTCATGAGACAAAAGAACAAATTTATATATCACAGAAACACTTCCTAGAAAAAAAAGATAATATTAATTGAAAAACTTGGAGTGTAAGTTTTTTTTTTATCCAAAATTGACAAATGGGTGGAAATCAACTAAAAGTTATATAGGGCAGCACTGAATTCTTACACTACTTGGATGCATTAATCCAAAAATTGAATAACTTTGAACAGAAGCAAAAATATAAGTGTTATGTTTTTGTTTCTGATTGCTTTGAGTATTTTATTTCATGTGATATCACTTATAGTCCAGACTTGTAACAGAAAAAGGTATACTATTTGCAACTTCGAGATACAATGGTGGGAAGTGGGGTAGGAATAAGAAGGAACTACTCTGGGATGCTTCTAATTTTACTATTTTTGGTGCATTTATTCCAACAGATTGAAGTGGACCGGTTGTCAGTTCTTAGGACAGCATTGTTTATTATTGTATGCATATTTGCTGTTGTTGCTTTTGGTTTCCTTATGCTTCACTGGATGGAGCCATTGTATTCTCCTGCACTTACATCAAGGAAAACTTATGCTTTTTAATATTTAACATCCTCCTGCGAAAACCATCATATAAAGACCCTCTTAAAGGTGCAGCTCCTTTCCCTTGCCTGAATTTCAGCTCTTAACATCTTGAACTGTGTCCACCCCAGCAATATTAGATACAACTACCATGACGATAGCCTGTGGTGAAGAAGAAACTAATATAGCTTATTCACCAGCCGGGAGGTCCGTATTGGGAAAAACTGTGCCCGAGGTCTTGGATACCGCCCTCGCCCTGCGGCCTCGGGCGGTTCGAAGACCGAGGGCACCGTTTTTCCCAATACGGACCGACCTAGGCTGGTGAATAATGTTTTTATTTTTTTCTAAAACCTAACGAAATGCTTGCAAAAAAACCCCGAACAATTAAGCGTTGTAATTACGGTGGCAGGTCTTAAACTGAACAATTTACTAGCGAGTAGATAGTATAGAAAACAGGGGTAATGCGAAATGAAGAGAGAGGCTTTACCGTAACGGTTTTATTTGTGTAATAACAAAGGTGATTAAAAAGGCTTCCAAACAAACTTTGAAACATTTTTTTAGAAATATCTGTCACAATCTGACACCTGTCATCACGCAACGGATACCGCACGCTGTGAGCGGGCCGGATGGGAGAATACCGCCCGCTCCCGGAACCAATCAGATTGCAGGATTTGTAGAATACCGCCTGCTCACGAACTGAGAAAAAAGTAAAATACCTTATTAACTGGAGTTGCATTACGTCTGTGATGCGGGAGCGTACCATGATGTTTTTACTCCTGAAATTTCTTCTGAATGAACCTTAATTCTTACTAAAATTATATTTAAAATCAGGACTCGTGCTGTGTGGCACAAAGTACTTGCATTTGTGGTCAATGCTGCAGAAAGTTTGCATCATGCAAGTTTGGAGGACCAGCATATCATTGTTGAAGTAGTGTCATGATCATTGACATTGAGTCAATTGCACAATTTCATGAAAGCTCTCATAATGCATTGTCACCTATCAGAATTTACCCCAAAAGGGCATCATCATAATGATTATGATAATTATGTAATGTCTTGATAACAATAATGATAATGACATAGTCATCATCTTTATCAAGTCTTAACCCCAGAGGTTTCAAGTCTCACTGAATAAACCAGAGGACTAGTTTTATCCTGTGTCATGTCCTGTATAGCTGATTCCACTCAGGAAAATGGTTTCAGTTATTTTTTCATACACTGTGTATCAATTACCATATTTCGCTTATTAAAATGTTGGACCTTCAGAGTTGGCGGTTATTAGAGGCTGGGCACTAATTACCGTAAAAACTCATGTATAAGCCGCACTCGTATATAAGCCGCACCTCCAACTTTCAAGCTTGATTTTGGAAAAAAGAAAACTCTTAAAAAGCGCTGAGCAAAAGAAAGTGATTACTTGTACATTGTAAGCTTGGTCAAATCTGATGCTGTGTATTTGCTGCGAGCTAAATAAGTCTTGAAATACCTTTTACAAGCTATTCTTCAATGGAATTTCCGATATCGTCCTAAAGAGAGGCTCTTTTGACAAGATGTTGCCTACAACAACAACAACAACAACAACACGCACTTTATTTTAAAAAACCAATACAGAGACCATAGTAGCCCGCAATTAGCATAGCTATTCTAGGCGGGCTACTTAATTTTGGAATGGATGTTTAAAACAAAAAAAATTATGTACAACAGAGAAAAAAAAAATATATATATATATTTAATAATATTAAGAAAAAAAGAAGAAATGGAAAACAAACTATTAATAACGACAGTAAAGAAAAGAGAAAATAGAACCAAATTAACTTTTAAGACTTAGGGGAACTATTTAATATTTAATAGCCGCATGTGCTTAGAAAGGTCAATGTAGCGCATTTCAACATTCATCTCCTCAGTTCCAAGAATATTTAGAAGTAAATCATGCAATTTACGTTTGAAGGGTGCTTTCCTAAGCCCACAAAGTTCAGGAGGGATACCATTCCATATTTTAGCACCAATTCTTGAAAATGAAAATAACTGTTGATTTGTTCTTGACATTTTTATGTGGAGGTTCCCAGCTTGTGAGAATCGTGTGGGGTAGGGGTTGCCTTTATTGCTAAAGGCGATAGTGGAAAACGATGAAATCCAAACGTAAATCTGAGCAAAACAATCTCTGACCGATCGATGCAAAATGATTGTTTGGTAACCACGCAGTCGTTTAAAGAGAGAGTCTGGAAAATAGATCGTAGATCGATCGAATTGAACGATAGCCTCACACGCTAACCGATCGAACGCCTAAGAACGTTTGTGTGGGAGGCTAATTGAACGATCGAACGAACGATAAACAACATGGAAAAGTTCCATTTCACATCAGGTGTGCGTGGATACCATGTTTATAAACATGTATGGAAGCCTTCAATTGGTGAAAAACTTGTTGCTCGACACGAGTTTAACAATCCTATGGATAAACACGCGGTGCAAGTCGTGAAGAACACCGAAACAGTCGGTCATTTGCCCCGTGACTTTTCACGAATAGCGTGGTATTTTCTTGCACATGGCGGAGAGATCAGTATTGAAGTGATCGGTCGCAGAAGGCATTGTAAGCAGCTTTGTGGAGGAATGGAAATTCCATGCCAGTTAGAGTTTAGCTGCGCAAAGGAAGTACAAATGAATCGCTTGAAAGAACTACTCGCGAAGAAGATTCAGGTTTAAAACCTGAAGAGACAAACGGCTCCATTAGGAGCCAACACTTCTATCAAAAGCAATGATCAACAACAGCAACAAGTTTCAAAATGTTGAATGTTTATTTACCTACGTTTTTAAGTGCTATATCTGACCCCTAACTAGGCAATTAGCCCCCTCTGAAAGTAATGGTCTCGTATATAAGCCGCACCCGCCATTTTGAGCCCAAAATTTCGGCAAAAAGGTGCGGCTTATACACGAGTTTTTACGGTATCTTTTTCTGCCTTTGGGATGGGTGTCTATTTCAGGTCGGGCACTCGTTTGAATAAATATGTATGTAAAAGAACTTTTTCCAAATATGCAAAAAAGATCGCTTAAAATGTGATAAGGGAAAAGTTGAAAACCATTGTATTGTAACAACAGCTTGTCCTTTCTTTGTCTAAATTGCAGCGAGCTAAGATTCTGCAATGTTGTGTTGCAAAGATCAAATCTTCTAGTACATTTCCATCTGCAGCTCAAATAAATGATTCATTTCATTTACAGTTGCCCTGTTATTGTACATGGAGCTTTAAGTTATTTGTTTCCTAGGGCCCTAGAGCACATGAAGATTTTCCAAAAACATTTAATGTCTTCGTTTCATCTCCCACACCTATTGCGAAACTAAATTAGCCCTAATTACCATATCTCGGGCCCACCCCTCCTCGTTTTCTGCCTAATGGCTACTCTTCGTGCACGACCACAGAGGGACGCCATTCAGTATTTGATAGCAAGCCCTGGCTCGTCATAACTGCTTTGCGTTGCGACAGGCAGTTTATACCTGCCAACTATCACGCCTTGGGCGTGATTATCACGTCTGCGGGTCGAAAACTTCGATGTCACGCCTGCGGACCAATTTCTCACGCCTGACTGAAAAAAATTGAGAAAAATTGAGATTACCGACTTGACTGACACACTTACAAAAATATATGTCAACTCGAACTAACGTAAATGACGGTACTTTCCCGAATTATCCGATTTTTGAATATGGTATAACGCTAAATGTTATTAACAAAGGTTTACTGTCAGTATGGGGCATAATCAATTTCTTGAGAACTTCGGAAATCTTAGGAACGTCTTCGGAAACCTTCGGGAATCTTCGGATGTCTTCGGAAATCTTCGGATGTCTTCGGAAAATCGTGGTACTCACGGGATAAAAATGTCACGCCTTCGAATTAGAAAAAGTTGGCAGCTATAGCAGTTTAGTAATGTGCTAACGCATTTAGTCTCGGTATGGACCATCTCGTGAATGATATTGAATCAGCCATAGCGAAGGAGTTCGGAGAAGCTACGGAGTCTAGACCGAAGGATTACGGAAAAATAGCAATTCTCAAAGAAACGGTTTGTTACATCGTGGGAGCAGTTATCTTTCACGAAGGTCGTGTTTTAATGGTTAAGGAAGCAAAAGCATCATGTCGTGGAAAATGGTATTTGCCTGCTGGTAAATTAAAAAGGAACGAATCTTTAGAAGAAGGTGCTATCAGAGAGGTGTCGGAGGAATCTGGTCTCCTCTTTAAACCAGTTTCCCTTGTGTACATAGACTCCCAGGGTTCTTCTTGGTTTCGATTTACTTTCGCTGGATTTGTTACTGGTGGCAAACTTAAAGCGTTTGATGAACACGACCAAGAGTCGTTAGAGGCCGGTTGGTTTACAAGGCAGGAAATCTCTGCCCTAGCACTTAGGGACCAGGATATCTTACCTTTAATAGATGTTGGTGTAAAATGGTATGAAACCAAGCAAGCAAATCCGCTTTGTAAAACGCTTCCCTCGAAAAAAGCACATAAACACGTTATTTTGAGACTGGTCATAGTTAGGAGAGTAAAAATCAATGACACAGACATAATGGAAGTTTTACTTTGTAACAAGAAGGAAAATTATTCTCGTCCAAGCTTACCTTGTGTTGTTGGACTGTCCAATTCTTGCAGTGTGAGTACTTTGTTAAGGAGATCGCTGTTAGAGATTGACTTGCAAATTCAGTACAAAGTTCATGGCTACCTCAGTGTTGAACATACTGGCACCACTCGCTTTTTAAGTGGCAGTGCGGATGGGTTGTGTTTGACTGCCCTGGTAGAAATTCTGTCGTCTGAATTGCCTGACATGATTTATGATGAGTACACTTGGTTCTTCCCAGAAGAACAAGATGCAACCAAAAGGATTCAACAACTCATTGAAGTTGATGGTTGTGTCAGTTTGGATGGGTATGACTAAAACATGGAATGCTAGAAAGCATAATGGCAAATTTATGAAAATACCAGTTTATGAAGTTAAGTCATTGAAAAAATTGAAAAGGTCCTCATTTTCATTTTATTCATTCTATGTGTTTGACAGTTTAAATTTACAGGAGCAAAACAAATGTATGTGTAAATGTAGATTGCGTGACATTTTAAAATAATAGAGCATTCATTGCTTGTCACATGATTAAGTAGAATAAGGTATATTATTTCACTCATCGCCACGAAGTTAGTTTTGTTATGTGGGTGTGGAGAATACGGCAAAAGAATTGAAGTTTCTTGGTCTCCTGAACTGCATGGTTGCATCTTTAAGTCATCGGCACGGTGGGACCGATATGTAAGTTACGTTACACCTTTTCTTCTTTTCGTATTTAGATCAGTTACATTTCAATAGTACTTGAGCTTCATTTAGATTACGTGGCGTTAGGATCATAGGGCATTTTCTATCGTTAGATTAAATCACTCAGCCCTTGAATAGGTTGCGTATAGATTTAGCATTCAGCATGTATATTATATTACTTTTTCTACAATATTATGTCTTGACTTTAGTAATTTCTAGTTTCTTTCGTGCGTATATTTTGGTTTCGTGTTTTACCACGTACACATTTGCGTTATTAAATTCCATCGTAATTAGGATCTTATTTTTCTTTAGTTTACAGATTTAGTTACCAATAAACATCGATACAACGTTTTATCCTGGTTGTTGGTATATAGTTGTAAAGTATCCCCGCTAGTTGGCATTTGAAGGTTTTACCCTGGGTTCGGTACGGATCGTCTTAACGCTCCATATGGTTTTGAATTTCCGGCACCGACAGCTACAGTATGAGAAGAGAAACGGTCCCTTGGTAATGGTCTGCTCTGTGAAATCCTGTTGGACGGGGCTGCAAGGGTGTCCAAGTACAGTAAAAACCTGCATATAAGAACCTAGGTTTTAAGAACCTGTCAGGTCAAGATTGTCCATTTAGACCCCTTTGACATAAGAACCTGTTTTAGCTTACAAGTTTGAAACAGGTTTTGAAACTTATTTTGAGAAATTCAGCAAACACTGAATTCACAAATTTAGTAGAACAAGCTCTATCAGTTAGTAAATGAAGATAAAACTCTGGCAATGAGACAATTAACATGTAGATCTATAAATAGGCCACATCCACCAATAACAAACACCTTATTTATTTTTTTAAAATAAGAACCTGTTTTAGACCCTGAGTAGCCTGATTGTCCAGTTTGCACAATTTCTATAAGAACCTTCTTAGGCTAGCTTGGAAAACTCAGGTTCTTATATGCAGGCTTTTACTGTATTGCAGAACTGCATGAATAAAGGGAAAAACACCCCAATCAAGCACTGCCAGTAGAACTTTGCTTCAAACAAGACAACTGGAAGTGGTAGGACCACATAAAAATGGTAGAAGTGCTGCAGCCAAAAATTTCAAAAACAATAAGCACCTTAGTCTTTCAAAACTGAAATGCAGTAAAACCACGTCCCCCTTCTTATGAAAAAAAGATCAAACAAAAAAATCCATCACAGAAAAGTGATTAGGTTGTAGATCATATCTTTTTCAAAAAACTGGTGCAGAGGTATCACTTTATTCACTTTTGCATCTGTTGCTTCTCTCAAGCAAACAAAGCAATGGAAAATTTCTGTCCATAAATTTTCCTTTTATGGAGGATATGAATATAATGAAGAAAAATAATACATTTTGTGGGTTGTTGTACTAGTCCATAGTATGTGGCATGACCAGGGCACCTGGGTATAAATAAGTGCAGTGTAGTGTTTTGTTTTTCCAAATGTTTGTGATTTCAGAATTGAACAATGCTCACATCTGGTATGCTAATATCTTAATTGATATTTTGTTTATGAATGTCAATTTTAGAGTTCTCCCAATAAAAATAATATTTTTTAAGATAATTAGTTTCTAAAGAAAAAAGTGCTGCATTGGTGTGAAATTGAAACAGCTGGTTCATCAAACAGGTGGTTTGGAACAGTACCACTTGGATTTGAGGGAGGTAAAACTGCTTTATCAACTCATTTGATAAACCATTTTATTATATATGCAACCCTTGTATATGAGCAAACGCGCGCTCTGATTGGTTCCCTACTCATAGTATATCAGCTCATATACCATTGACACGGAAAACGGCCATCATGTAGGGATGATTTCTTGAATTAGACAGGGAGAAATTCCAGTCAAGCTTAAAAATCATACACCAAAGAAATACTACCGAAGCAAATAATTATGGGATGAAATTATTCGACGGTAAGTGAGCAAATTATATTGCGAAATTGTTTATTACGAAGAAACTCTTACAAACAGCCGCCATTTTGAAAGATCTGTGAAGCCCGTAAACTGAGTTTTTATTTTATTTCTGCCTACTTTTTCCACTTTAAAATTCTTAAACTAATTTTCTAACTCGAAAAAAAATTGACAAGTACATTAAAGAGATGTTTAAAAACGAGCCGGACTCGTGTTTGAAACTTTTTTACACATCGGCTCTACAATATGTCGGCTCGACAACAGCATGGTTCTGTTCAAAAACTATAACAAAGTCAATTCTTGTCGTACAAACTAATTCCAGTGTCTCATAAGCGAGGGTTTAGAGATATAATAAAACAATTATTCCACTCAATCTCGTCGTATATGAGCATATACGACTCGATTTCGTGGAATAATTGCTAAGTATATCATCTTTGACCATTGTTGGCTCTTCAGGTTGATGACCACTTTTGAGTTAAAACAACGCTACTCTTGTGTAAACCCCTTCACTTGCAAGAAATTCATGACTGTTTCCTGCTCAAAGTTGTCTTTACAGGCAATTCACACCTACGTCTTCTTAGTACTGTCACTTTAAACAATGGTTCCAGCACGTATAAAACAGCACAATGTAAGAGGCAGTGCAAAGTGTTTGCTAATTTTGAAAGCGAAAGGCTGTGAAATTATCGTGATATGTTCCTTTTCGGAAGTATGTTAACGACCGGAAATAACGTAACTCAACCGGATATTTTGGTTTGAAGTCACGCCGAGTCACGCCCTCACTTTTCCTGTTGAAAGGCCGCTGAATTCCGAGGCTCAGTTCATTCATTTAACGTAAGTCGACACGTAAGTCAACGACAACTGGAAGGTATTGGCAAGCACAATGCCAAAGTGGTATGCATTATAAGCTAGAATCATTTTTTAATTCTGCGAGATTTTTATTTTCGGTGGACTGACTCCGGCTAGTGCAGCATTGCAGCGTAAGTGTATTTTTAAAAAGTTCAAACAATCATTTTTTTTTGTGAGTTTTACTTTATCGACGTGGCTTTCTGTACCGACCAACTTATTTGTTTCGATACAAGAGCTTAAATGGTTTCGAGACTAAACGTGTAATTTATGCGAATATTTCTTTATGAGAGCAGATGTTCTCGATATTTTACTCGCGCATTGTAATTTTCCCACGGTATTTTCTTTAGCGTAGGTTGGCGTTTTGTCCTGTAATGTGAAATTTGGAATTTAACGAAGAACGATATTACTCACTGCTCTTTCTGTACGGTTCTAATGTCCTTTTACCGCTTGGTTGATGATGACATTTTTAAGATGGGAAAATTAACAGCCGGTAGAAAGACTCTAAATCCTCGTAAAAATTTATTTCTGGAATCTTTTTTGTTTTCAAGAATTTAAGTCTTTGCTTTGTGTACAAACAGAATTGTAATGTGTTTATTTTATTATTATTTCTCTTTCATTTTTTTAGAAATCAAGAATCGTGATGGAATAGGACTGCTCGGTTTTGTCTAAGCTTGATTAGTAGGTGTAGAAAATGTTATCCTTTAGTCAGGATCCGTTCCGGTCAAGAAAATTAATGATCATTATTTAAGCCAGGACGTGTGGCAAAAGATTTAATTATACATTTCGTAAGGAGATTTAAAAATGCTGACATTTTGTCGACCTAAGCTCTTATATTTCATCCCTGAATGTCAGCATAATACACGGTTTAAGACGCATAAATTTACTTTGGCTTTCGTTCTAAAAATTGGATTGGCTCGCTTATCGTATATAATCAAAGATCCCTTGATTAAAAAGGTGCGGATTTGTCAGTAAAGTATTTTAAAATCTGGTTTATTTTTTAAAGCATCTAATCCCGCGGACAACAAAAGCTGACATTACACCAGAAAGAACCGAAACACATGTTGGCGTTGTTTAGGTTTAGATTCGTTCTCCGGTTGGCGCGTTCCCATATGCCCTAAAAAGTTTTCATTTTCGATTGAAAAAAAATAATGGAATAATTTTTACTGTAAATTTGCCTTGAATTCGTCTTTCGTGCGAGTTGAAAGGAAATTTTGGTTATTTGTCATGCAAATGAGGAGTTTTGGTTTGTATAAATGTAAATGAACAACCAATAACATGGAGGTTACCCAGCTAGAAGGATACAATATGAGTGTGTTTTAACTCCAGTCTTATCACCCTACATTGCAGCCATTTACTAACATTATTTGGGGTCATTGTCATGAAGATCTTAAAGCAATTAAGGTAGGGTTGTTCACACTTTTCTCAAAGACGACAACATTTGATGATGTGAAAATGCACAAGACGTTCATGCTGTCCGACTTTCTTTGAACCATGAAAGTTAAAATATGTAAATGAAATATTTTATGAAAATGTTATTAGAAATTGGCAGGAAAGGTTCACAACAATAGTTGCATAGTCAGAGGTCAGTTACACTGCAGTGCTGCATGCTCTTCCTCCTTTTGGTGAAATATGAAATATGAAATAATTTTGTACCTGTGTATTTTACATACTCTGATTGACAGTGCAGTCAGGGCCATATGTGATAAATTTCGTGACAGAGATTGCAGGCTGTAGAAAATTTGACACATTTAAGGCGTAACCTCATGTTTGGTCTTTGGCTAAAACATAGTGACCTGCAACAATGTTGTTGGTTGTCATTTTTCAGAGTTCTCAAACTTTTTAGTCTCTAGAGATAAATTTGTGATCTCAAATGCTTTTCCAATCTCTATACCACCCCTTTTTACCCCCTAACCCCATATATAGTCAGGGAGCATATGTAATCCCGTGGGATTTTTATGGTGAAAGCAAACCACCTACCTAGTTGTGTTAAGGGGACCCTAAGGAACACAAACAATGTTGTCGGCAATTTTGTAACCTGCACCGGCGGCCGCTATCGGGGGTGTGTTTTAAGACCTATATGGTTCAACATGGAATCGAGGCTCGAATATAAAATGGCGTATAAATACAATTAACTACAATAAATTTCCACAAAAATACCATAAATCTTTAATATAGTCTATCTAATACATATCCATAGACTTAAGTATTAAATACTGATGACGTTATCAACACTGCACGAAAGCGAGGCTGGTCGT
>OX453274.1:33872713-33945213 GCA_949710005.1 Ricordea florida | reverse complement strand
TAAGGCCTCCCCCCCAGGCCATGTAAATAGCAAGTGGTCCTCCTTCTTTATTCAATATTTAGGTGATGCCCCCCCCCCCCCCCACCATCACCTCAAAGGAAAAGGGCTCACGTCTTGTTGTTATATCATGTTTAATTATTTCTTGGGTTATTTTGTCAAAAGAAAATTCAGTCAAACTAAATATTAAAGCAGATAGGTCTGGCTTCTTTATTAACTAAAATTGATAACAATGGGTCACAATGGATTTAGAGTGCTAGCAGTATTTCTGTGAGATAAAAATCACTATAAAAGTTGTACTAAATAGTTGGTGTCAGTTTAAACAAAAGAAAACAATGGAATGAACACAACATTGTACAATGTAGCATGACTGTTTTACACATATTATTTGCCCTCTGTCTTACTCACCTTGGGCAATGGACCACTCTTAAAATGTACCCCACACTGCTGACCCCCCCCTCTAAACGTCTTTATAAAAAGCTTAGCCCCCCCGTTTCAGGCAAATCTGAAATAGCCTTGATCCCCCCCCCTTAATTTTTTTACCTCCCATCCATTCTACATAAATAATGACCTGTCCCTTATGCTAATCCAAGATGACACTATGTTGTAGTTGAAGTTTAGTCCCAACTTAGTTCTACAGGCTTCTGAGAGAAGTGGGTCAAGTCTAAAATAACTTTATGATAGTGTACATTTATTAGATTAACAATAAGCTTATAAATTTCCAATTTGGAAAAAACCTTTTACCCTCAACATTTATTAAAAGGGAACTTCTAGCACTGTCAGTTTGACATCAGAAGAAAGTATGATTATAAAAAAAAAATTGAAAAAATGATAAATTCAACCATTTTGATTTGCAGTGTGACTTCTCAAACCAATGCCACCCAAATATATGTTCACATAACTTTTGAATGTTTGTTCTTCTTCTGAACAATAGCTTTGTGTCAAGTTTCTACAAACTAAAGACGATTCTTTTGTAATCTTGACATGTTTTGGACAGTTAGGTGTATTCTAAGCAAAATATAAAACATTTGTAGAGATTCTGTTGTTTGGATGTTTGATCGTGGTTGTATAATTTGTATGAAAATTTGTTTGAGTGGCCTTTTTTCAAGTTGTCACACTGAAAACTGATACAAAATTTTTAAAACTGTCTAACAAAGAAATAGATGGCAATTTATTAGGAGAATTTCTACTTGGATCTTGGAAGTGATCAATAATCTAATTGTTTTCATTTTGAAGCATGAGAGGTTTTTACATGACGCTGAAGTTTCACCTTGTGATGTTCTATTCATTGGAGATTCAATCTTACAATATATGATGCAAACTGAGGTATGGAATGACAAATTTGTTTATCTCTTTGTTGTGGAATGCTCATGATTTACTTTATCAGGCTGGTGCAAAGTATAATTGAATGAGGTAAATTGCTGCTCTTCAATAATTCATGCAAAGTAATCATCCCAAGCTTTGTTTGTAATTATAACGTTGACATCTCCCAAACTAGCAGACTGAAGTATTAAGCAAAGTATGGTAGTGTATAGGTGAATCTCTGGCTGTTATCACCTCAGATTACTTCTGCTTCTAGGTCCTACAAACTTGCATAGCCTATCACAAATCCTGTAATCTGATTGTTCAATATACTCATGTAAACAAGAGCAGACACTGACTCATACACAAGCTACACAAAACTGTTGCATTTTATAACAGCTGTTTCTAAGAAGCCTGCATTTAAAATAAGTGTTGAAGTAGCATAATTATATAACTGCCTTGTTGAGTACATGTTATTTTGTCCTCTGCTGTTTCTATTTGCGTTTTATATTCAAGTCATTTTAGTTGTTATATAGAGTACTAAAGTGTGACGTCACAAATATCTCAATTTTTGAAATTATGGGATTTATTAAGATGTTTGCAAAGAGCATGATAACAAATGCCTACAAGCCAAAAATCAGCCTCTCATTTCAATTTTGGAGTGAGATATTGCAACTTTTACGCTCCAATGATTCCATACAAATCCTTCTAATTTTGTCTCTGTTCTAAACGTTTGGAACCGAGACAAAATTAGAAGGATTTGTATGGAATCACTGGAGCGTAAACGTTGCAATATCTCACTCAAAAATTGACATGAGAGGCAGATTTTTGGCCTGTAGGCATTTTTCATTATGCTCCTTTGAAATGTCTCAATAAATCCCATAACTTTAGAAATTTAGTTTTTGTGATGTCATCACTTTAGTACTCTATTCTATTGGTTTTGTTACTTTCAGTCGTGGGACACATATTTTGCACCCCACAAATGCCTCAATTTTGCAATTGGCGGGGACCGTACAGAGAATTTGCTATGGAGAGTATTGAATGGTGAACTGGATAGAGTAAATGCAAAGGTGAAGTGCTGCTGGGTTTAAACCTTTCAATCGCATAAATGATCAATTTGCAACTTCTCCTAACAACATCCATACTTTGTCTAGTACACTATGATAAACGGAAATTCAAGAAATTATCAACTCAGGCATATTAAGAATCAATGAAACGCTTAATTCTCCAAACTAGAATGTAGGCACTTTACAGCATTAATTCATGATACTAGCTAGGGAGAATTAGTTGCTAGATACTGGAAGTTGCAATATGGTTTAAATCGTGCTTATGTGAACACAAGTTGAAGGCAGGTTCATCGATATCGTACTTGACTTTCATAAATTTTTTAGACATTATTTTAAGCATCCGTTTTGTTTAGTCAAAACGCTGTCTCTTTTTGCCTTGATGATATCTTTATTGGATTAGTATTTGTATTTAGGGCTGCCCCACAAAAGTTGAAATTTACAACAAATTTCCGTGTAGTGACTGACGGATGTTAAGGCTGCCATTTGATTGGTTGAGAAGAGTCGGAAAATCTACGAATATTATTGACGTTACGCGCAATAGAGCTATTTTCAAGTGATTGTCGTAAAACCAAAACGAAAGCAACGCTATTTCTCTGACAAATAAAAAAATGGTGGACACAGTTTCATATCCAGAACCCAAACAAAATACATGTCGTCAACATAAAACGCAGAACAACTCATGTACGACGGGTTTTAGTTTTTCTTTCTTATTGGGTGATAAAGTTCGGAATTTTTTAACCAGCACTTACTGCATTTTAGACTGAATTTGAAATCAGAACAGTTTTGTTTTTCATCCTTCATTTATATTTGTTCGTATGGCTGTTTTTACAGGTGGTGGTGTTAATGATAGGGACTAACAATCACGGTTCCTCAGCTGATCAAGTTGTGGAGGGAATTGAGTCAGTTGTTTGGAGCATTACAAGCAAACTCAATTCAGCCAAAATCATTGTCTTGGTAAGACCTCAACATGCGCTGTGGTGATAATTAAGAGAAGACACAGTATTAATTATACACCTCTTAAAAAACAGACTAAAAGAGTTTTAATAGGTAAGCTTATTAGTGCAAGCCCCTCTCACCTGTAAAGTGCGTGCGCAGGAACTGTCATTTGTGCGGGAAAAAGGTGACTTCAGCGGCAGTTCTGGATATCGTGCCGACGAAGACAAATTTCCACAGCGTGTAATTCCTTTTCTTTGCAATGAATCACCGAGACGGCTAAATCTTTTCGAGTCATGGTGAACTCCCCCGCCCCTTTATATGATCCACACACATGGTAATTCCTTTTAGAAAACTTGTTATAGCCAAGCACAACAAGGGGGACGTATACAAAACATGGACCGGGTCCATGGACCACCCCATGGACCCGGTCCATGGACCACCTCTGTGGACCCGGTCCATGGACCACCCCATGGACCACCCCTAAGCTGAGCGTGTTTTTCATCGTATGCACGTGGAGGCCATGGAGGAAGGTGAGACAACTCATTGCTTTTTGAATTTTTGGATACGTTCCTTTGTTAATGTACTCAGATCTGTTCGAGGTCAATATATTTTACTTTCTTTTATGTTTTTATATATCCGTACGGTGGCCAGTGCTTGTTTACACTCTGCTAGGCTTTTTTATCAGTATTTCTTGACTACACGTATTTGAAAGCTTAACTTCGTTTACAACGAAGGCAAATAGAAAAGCAATCGATATTCTGCATCCCATAATACAATATTAGTTTGTGACTTCGCCCAGTCCTTCCCGTTGTACTTGCGAACGAAATAAATCCGCGAGGAGAACACTAAACCGTGCCGGCTCATCACTACCGGAGAAAGCCGTGAATCTGATCGAACGCAACCGTGAGTCATTTTATACCCTGTCCCCATTCTTATCTATACTTCGATTTGCTTTCGAAAATTAGGGGTGGTCCATGGGGTGGTCCATGGACCGGGTCCACAGAGGTGGTCCATGGACCGGGACCACAGGGGTGGTCCATGGACCCGAGTCCATGTTTTGTATACGTCCCAACAAGGGATGACAGTAAGGGATGGTAAAAACGTTGGTAGCCGTGAAATGAACACATTGATTTCAGAGCAGCTAGGAATACATTTGCAAAGGCTCCCCGATCGACAAGGAAGAAGACGACTATTTGAAATTTCCAACTCAACTTTATATGGAAATGCAGGATGATATAACAATATGCTCTGTGTTGTTTGAACAGCCGCCTCTCTGTTTGTTGATCTCTAAAACTAGAAACTTCCTATTACATTGTATTTTAACGCAACTTAAACTATCATATATGAATGTCTCCAGCGTCTTTAACGATCGAGCGAGTCGACATAAATAATGTATGCGAAATTACCATGCGGCGCGAAAATGCAAACCGCTGACCATGGAGTGAGTGCCCCGCTTATTCCCCCGGTCCGGGATGCGAAGACCGTGATTTCTGGCGCATCCCCCGCCTAACGGGGGACCAAAATGGAGTGAATCTGAAGTGAAAGCCCCGCTTTTGCCCCGCTCATGCCCGAGGGGGGGGAGGGGGGGTTTCAAATAACTGGTGCATGAATACCAAACCATTTCACAGACGTTAAGGCGCAATTTATGATGTCGCCATAGCAACGGCGATCTTGTCCTTTGTGACAATGTTTTACTTTCGCGCTAAAGCTCACCTGGTATTTCATCGGTGTTAACGCGAAAAATTCTTTTTACTCCTTGAAAGGGTCTACTTCCTCGTGGCCAACACCCAAACCCTCTACGTGAGAAACATTTTCAAGTGAACCACGCTCTAAAGAGCGTGGTATCGTCTATCCCCAATGCATATTTCCTCGACGCTGACCCAGGCTTCGTCAAAAGTAACGGACAGATCAGCCATGAAGACATGTTTGACTATCTGCACCTGACGAGAAGGGGCTACAAGAAATTCGCCAAACCGATTCATGATTTGGTCGTGAAATATTTAAAATACTGAGGTTTCTGACATGATTAATGTATATTAGTATCACCCAACTAGTGGACTAATGCAAATGCCGCAATCTGATTGGCTACGCTACTAGAGGACTATTAGTAATAGTCCTCGAGTTGCGAAATTCGCTGCGCTTTCTTTTGTTTTATTCCCAAATAAATCTTTCTTCAACTTGCATTGCTAACTTTATTATTGCTTTTTCTGTCCGACTAGTTGGGTGATACTAAAACAATTAGACCCTTCGTCCTCAAGGGCTACGGGTCTAATTGTTAAATAGTCTCTGTTGTGTGGATGCCCAAATTTAATAGGACATTATTATTATTGTTTTAGTTTACATACTGAGTGTGGGTAAAAATAAGTCAGTCAAAAGAAAGTGACTAAATATTTGACCCTTGCGGTATAATCGCCTTTTTACGCAATTGCGATTTAGCCAAAAAAAAAGGCTGGAACGGGGACAAAATAAGTATTAATACAGGTTAAGTTGCAGACTTGTTAGTTGGATTTTGCTAAAACAATGGCGCAACTTGTCGCGTTGATTACACCCTGGCAACGTAGGCTTTATTTTTCCTCAGTTGACTGTGAAAACGAGAGCGTTTGGCCGGCGCATTAGAAAGAAGAGACATGAATGAAATTCATTACGTATTTAGAAGGAAAAATCTAGGTGACCAGGGTACGTCAACAATTTATTTACAGGAAAGATAAACGTGAATTAAATTGTGGAGTTGTGGCAGAACAATGAAAACTCTCTCCCGCCTTTGATGATGTCATTTTTATCAGCACATGTGCGATATCATTTTTATCAATTTGCTATCACTTAGTATAGCACTAAATTTATACAACTAGTCATAGTTGTCACTAAATCTGCCCCCGACTTTGTAAAAACTGAATGAAGACTGCCTGTAGTTGTCCATGTATTTGTTATGAACCTTTGAAATGTAGTTTTCGTTTGAGAGTTTGCGAGTGCAAATTCCTTGTTGTGTTTGTGTTTTGTCAGTTATCACACTTTGTTTCTTGGGTTAATGGAAATCCTCATACATATCGTGTTTAGGATGGGTTTACATTATAGCTTGGAATGAAATAAGAAAGCTTGGAAAGAAATCGTGACGACTCGTTGCCAAACTTGCCAAACCCAGTTTGCGCGGTTGCTGAGCCAGGCGCACATGCTGAAAATTAACCGGGACCACCGTGCGCGCCTATTTTCGTCAAATCGAGAAAATTTTCGCATACTAACACTACGACAATACGATACTTCTTATTTACGCGGGGAACATTAGGGTGCCTCCTCGGGTTCCGGCCTCTGGGCCGGAACCCTGCGGGGGCAATAAAGATAATTTATTAACCGGTCAAATCGCTAAACGCTGAATAAAATACCATGGTTAGCATAAGAAGTCTTCGCATCAAACTCAGATTTTTCTGTACACTCTTTCTGCGCGGTGGAGCGGTGAATGAAAGGAAATCCGGCGGAGATTCACGATATGCTTAACAGAATAGAGAACGAGTGTGAGTTTACATTAGCGATTGGAAATGAGAAGGAGTTTCAGAAAATTCCAGAGCTTCTATGACCCTGAACTGCAGATCGGGTTTACATGAGTACTTTTGGAGTTTTTTCAGTTTCCCTCAATGCTCATATCAGCCTATTTTGTATACAAAGCGACCATTTTCTGTCTGTTATATTATCGTGGGAAGGATCTCGGTGAGACGTCATGGGTGCTCTTGTATAGCCTGTTACGTGGTTGACCCGCTTATAAAACAGAACCGCATTGTACAGTAAAAACCACTAGCAAGGCAAACAGTGAAGATTTGCCATGAAGGACGTTTTTTGGCCTAATTGAAGGAGGAAAACTCGTTCTGTAACTTACAGTGCGGACCGAGAAAAAGGAGGTTAATGAAACATAATTTTTATTATATCTTTTCTGAAACTTTGTTTTGTATCGTAGAATGCAGTACAGACTTCAACGTTGAAACTTTCTTATAAATCCAGGCATGGGATTTATGATATCTGTTATTGACCATCATAACATAGGAAATAGGAAATGCACAGCCTTCAAATATAACAAAGAAATATTAACTCACCAGTTTATTCAGTTTTATTGATATCTTTCGCTGATGAAGAGGTGTTGCTTCTGCTATCTTTGCGAAGCAGACACGTAGGAAAATGCTAATTCTATACCAGACTGAATCCTTGCTGGCCACATTCATGGTTCGACATGTGGTTGAATTTATGCCTTAAGTCGAATGTTTACGAGCTGTCACCAATTCTATGCAGTAGAGGCACTAACGACCAGTTTAAATTCAGGTTCTCGGTTTTCCATTTGCAAAAGGTGATCATACACTGTCACGCTGTTCATTCCTGTATTTTGACTGTCTCGGGAAAAGCAATTTTGGGATCTCTTTTGTGCCATCTCTTTTTGGAACAATTTAAGTATTAATGACACTGATTAAACACTGGAAAACAAAGGAGTTTTAATTAAAGTCTTATCTGTAGCTTAATTTTTCTCATAAAGTTCGGTTACTTAAAGAGGAACTGAAGATCACACCTGAGTGTGGCTTCGACATCAAGAGGAAAACAGAACTGCACCAAGGAAACTCTGACTTTCGAGACAAAGGTACTGTTTCAAATACGGTTTGGTAAGAATATTCAGACCGTTGTGACAGCTAGGAAGGCTAACTGGGGAAAACGTTTTACCCAAGGCTTTGCTTCCTTTCCCTCAAGCCGTCGAAGCTGAAAGGACCAGCTTCAGTAGCCTTAAAGCCACAGCATCACTCTCCGGGCCATCATATAACTTCAATACTCAGTTAAGGCGTTTTCCATTTGCAACAAATTCTCGGAAATTCTGGTTGGGATGTAAATAGACCACGGCCTTTTGGTTCGTTAACGTTTCACAGGAAAATTTCCGGAATGATCGGAAAACTTGACAAGGTAGAGTCCAGTTTTCCTTCCTGGCAATTTCTGAATGGAAATTCACGTTCCGCGGTTTGCACCATCTCCAAGCTCTTTAACTTTCACAACCACGATAGTTCCACACCTCAATGATTTACCCGAAAACTTTCAAATGAAACACAAATGCTCCTAACGATAAATTCTTCAGGAAAGTTTCGTACCTCCTCTGTAGATGGAAAGCGCCCTTAGGGGACCGTCAGATGCAGAAATGTGTGGTTCGCTAAGTTTAATTGTTGCAGTAGTAGTAAAGAGAACTATATATATAGAAGCTTCTTAATCTTCGTGCTACATCATAACTAAAATTCAAGGGCAAAATAAGGAAGTAGTTTACACGTACACAAAACGTGTTTCATTTATTTCTTTTAATTTATTATTATAGTAAAGTTCCATGTTTTACGGCTATGGAAACGGTGGCAAAATTTTAAGGAACTTTCTTTTAAGGAAACAGTTGATAAAGTCATGCTTTTGAATAATTTATCGCTTTATTATCATGAAATGCGGGAATGTCGCTCCTTTAAAGATAGATGGCGAAATATTTGCTAAAATATTTTCTTTCAATGTTTAGAAAAAGTTATCATGATGTTGATTTTTGCGTGATTTATTTTAATCTTTTACTCCTACTCGTACCCAAGCTCCTCCGACACCAGGCGACCGACCACTGACCGCGAAGACGAAGGGCACAGATTACGAGATTAGTTTAATTTTTTTGATTGCAGAATCAGCGGATTGCAGAATGACTTCATCGTGCATTCTTCACTTGGGCGTCCTGTGGTTAACGCTATTCGCTTCCAGCTTCTCCCTTCCCCTCAAACCAAACGGTGAGTACGCCATCATCTTTGATGCTGGCTCCAGCAAAACCAAAATGGAGATTTACAAGATGAAGAACGAAAATGGCTTGTCAAATGTCAATGACGTCACATTGATGCGCGCTAAACCCGACAAAGTGAAGCCTGGGATTGCAACTCTGGCCGACAATCCAGCTGAAGTAGAGTCTTACATGACGCCCTTACTGGACTCGGCAAAGAACGCCATTCCGCTGGACAAACAGGCATCCACTCCAATCATACTCCTGGCCACAGCAGGAATGAGGTTACTAAGCCAAGACAAAAAAGACGCCGTATTGGCTGAAGTCAGAGCATTGTTCAATGACAAAACTAAATGCCCATTTCTTTTTAGCGATCCAAATAACGCGAGGGTAATCACGGGAAAATGGGAGGCAATTTATTCATGGATTACAGTTAATTTCTTAAAACATGCATTCGTCCCAAATGGTTCTCATGAAACATGCGGGGTTCTTGACTTGGGCGGGGCATCGCATCAAAATGCCATGGAAACTGAAATTGATCGGCCAAATGAGGTTTCCATTGATATAGGAGGTTTAAAATATAAGATCTTGGTGCGATACTATTTAGGATACGGGCTGAGTGAGGCTCGGGCAAGATACATGCGCGTCATTGAAAAATTAACTGACTGTGCAACAGACCCCAAGTGTCAGCTTAAAAGTCCTTGTCATCACAGTGGATACAAGGAAACTCTCACCATAAATGGCGTGCAAAAAGAATTTGTCGGTGCTCCCGATATTGATAGGTGTCGGTCTTTCATTCAAACCCTCTTTTTCTGTCAGGAGCCAAATCTAGAAAAGTGCCCTTTCCACGATCAGTACCAGTTGAACGGAACTTTTTATGGTTTTTCGGGAATCTACTATGTGTTACGTGGAATAGGTGCTCTGTGTAATGACTGTAACGACAACTCTGTTTCCATACAAATGGTTGAAAACCATTCGCGCTCTTTTTGTCTGAAAAGTTACAGGGAAGTCAGTTCTGACCCGTACGCCCAGGCAAACTGTTTTGGAGGAAACTACATTTATGAGTTGTTTAAACACGGTTATCGTCTGTCTGGTGACCAGAAAGTCACAGTTACAAACAAGTTAAACGGGTTTGACCTGGGTTGGACCTTGGGTGCCCTGTTAAAAAATTTACACCTCATATAATTAAGCTGCAAAGTTGTGAATGGTTTTCTGGGCCTAGTACCTCAAAAGACGGATACTAGTTTCTGGGAGTCAGATAAACTTAAGAGTTACATCTGCCAACTTTAGTGTAGTGACTTATCTTACCGGCGAATATCTGTATCTATTCTATAATCTGAGTGTAAGAAATAATAAAAAGCCCTCGAATTTCAGCCTGTTCAACTCTTAGTCAATGTTAAAGTTCTAGGTTGTCAATTTGCTCTGTCCACTGGAAGGCCATTTATCCAGTAGCTCTACCACCTTTTGAACGACTATGACCTGTACACAAAGAAAGATTTTTCGTCGTTACTGGATGGAGAAGGTTACTAACTATGTAAACATAAAGTAGAGATAAGATTTTAAAATGGAGGAGATTACAAAGTCGACTGATAAACAATAAAGGAAATTTTACTTTGTTGTGAAATGTTGCATTCATTTGTGAATTTCCACATAATTTGCTAAAAATGAAAAGTTGCGGAATATAAAATGATGAAATCGATTGCTAATAAAGGGATTTCTGGTGTGAAACTTGTTCACACTTTGCCGGTACAACTTAAGACCATTACGGATCCAAAACTGTATCTCTTCCTGGACCATTGGTTCGTGAACGTTTTGTACCTAGAGCAGGTACAAACTTTGCGCGGTTAGGCGGCACAAAACCTGTCCGGACAGCAGCTACATATAAACTAGTTAGTTCGGTCTCGTTTTCACAAACGGAACACCATGATAAAGTTTCGTACATTCTATACTTGAGAAAAAAGGCGAAAAACCTAACTGCTGTCTTCTAGGGATTGTCGACCGGTATAGTGTAAACATATGAAAATAGGAAAACCGCCTCAGTGAGGACAGGGGTAAAACTTGCAAGTATCCACTCTGTAACAGTGCAGTGGTCTACACTATGAATGTAGCTTTAGTCCCTTGCAAAAAAGATAATTACGCATACCAAATAGGGTGGAGGTTTGATGAAGCCCTTATCAACTTCTTCATCTCCATACTATGAAAGGGTTATAACTAGCTTTGTTTTGTCGTGGGAACAAACGTTTGTGGTAAAATAGATTATTCCTAAACTTTTTAGTAAACAATAAAACACTCATATATGTAAATTTTTGGCATATTTTAAATAGCTTCAACGACCATGTTTCTTTAGTCAGTCTTATGATAGACACTGCACTTCACTCTTTTCCAGTATCCTTCATAATTAGTTTTTTGTTTTCCACACTGTATGGTAAAATAAACATTACCACATTACAGTACTCAGTAGCTTCCCAAAGAATGGTCACACTGCATGGTTTGATCCACAGATGAAAAAGTTAGAACCACGCTGTAAAGTAAAACAAACAGTACCACAGTACAGTACTGTTCAGTAGCTTCCCAAAGAATGGTCACACTGCATGGTTTGATCCATAGATGAAAAAGTTAGAACCACACTGTATAGCAAAACAAACATTACCACATCACAGTACTGTTCAGTAGCTTCCCAAAGAATGGTCACACTGCATGGTTTGATCCTCAGATGAAAAAGTTAGAACCACGCTGTATAGTAAAACAAACAGTACCACAGTACAGTACTGTTCAGTAGCTTCCCAAAGAATGGTCACACTGCATGGTTTGATCCATAGATGAAAAAGTTAGAACCACACTGTATAGTAAAACAAACAGTACCACAGTACAGTACTGTTCAGTAGCTTTACAAAGAATGGTCACACTGCATGGTTTGATCCATAGATGAAAAAGTTAGAACCACACTGTATAGTAAAACAAACAGTACCACAGTACAGTACTATTCAGTAGCTTCCCAAAGAATGGTCACACTGCATGGTTTGATCCATAGATGAAAAAGTTAGAACCACACTGTATAGTAAAACAAACAGTACCACAGTACAGTACTGTTCAGTAGCTTCCCAAAGAATGGTCACACTGCATGGTTTGATCCATAGATGAAAAAGTTAGAACCACACTGTATAGTAAAACAAACATTACCACAGTACAGTACTGTTCAGTAGCTTTACAAAGAATGGTCACACTGCATGGTTTGATCTATAGATGAAAAAGTTAGAACCACACTGTATAGCAAAACAAACATTACCACATCACAGTACTGTTCAGTAGCTTCCCAAAGAATGATCACACTGCATGGTTTGATCCTCAAAGAGAAGAGCCATTCAGAGTCATACAGTAAGTAAAACATGGAGTACCATGCAATACTGTTTATTATCTCTTGATCAAGTGGCCATGGTTTAAAACTATAAAGCAAGACTGAAAGATTTCTCATTGTGAGTAAGCCCTTAAAATTAATATCCGTATCTTAAACGCCCTCCCTAAAGAATCCCGAAGCGTTGTGGCCTTTCATTGGTTCATAAGGTTCACGTGACTCAGAATGATACAAGAGATACAAGTTGGAAGTTCTCAGTCTGGCCACGTGAAGTCCACGTGCTAGGATCCTATCCACCAGGTCCAAAGTCGCCAGTTGGTCTTCCACGGTTTCATCGAGGCCTTAAAAAAACGACCAGCACATTAATTTTATAATAGTATTTTGTAGTACACCGTCGGTGGAAACACGGGGTTTTCGCTAACTTGAAAAGGTACCAGATTCACACGTTCAACCAGCGGACGTAAGCGCCGAAGGCACACGTCAAAAAGATTTTAGTATTTCATGTGAACTACCGGACGCTTCATGTCAGACGACGTCCGGGCGCAAACGAAACCCCTGGAAACAGTCATTAGTAAGTATGTTACTGACACCAAATAATCTATGTAATCGTAACCCTTCCACTCTCAAATCCGCGTAGCAACTCTCCTTAACAAGTGTCACACCGTTCCGTTTAGGTTTGTTTAGAAAATTTAAGGTAACGATCGAGTCAACGAGATCTGTACGCTTGATGGTGTATAAATATATTGTAAAGAAAAGTTGCACATTTATTACTTCAGATTATTGGAGTTCAGTATTAGTTCAGAGTTATTAGTTCAGAAAGGTTAAAGGATTAACAAAAGCGTTTTTAAAGTACGTTCGTCTCACCTCCGACAGCAGCCCAGTCTCCCTGATACATGCCAATCATGCGGTAGTCATGGGAACACCACGACCCCCGTGGTTTGTCGGGATATGCGCCGCAGTTTAAACTGTATAAGACTGGGGCGTAAACTATTTTTCCATCCAAGCAGTGCTAATGATGAAAGGAAAAACAGATCAGTATAAACTTAAATACATCACCCATTTAAAAAGGTTGAGGCAGGAGCCCATCAAGATTGATGGGCTCCTGGTTGAGGTAAGTCGTTATCGGACTCTAAGAATAGAGTTGTAAATTTGACATACGAATTACTGTACTGAATTGAAGTTCACAAAACTTTCGTCTGCTCTTATCATTCATCTAAGTGTGAAAACATGTTGATGATTGTTATCTACGTGTAACTCTGGTCTTAAAGAAAAATGTGTGCACTGAGATCTGGCGGGACATCGGAAATTGGTTCCATGAAGTTCTTTAAGTAGCTTTCCAACGAATGGTAACATTCACTACTCAGCACTACTCCATGATGAAAATTTTCAGTGCACAGCACTGTATAGTAGCCAATAAAATTCCATAACAGTGCGTTTTGAACGTTTTGCCAAATTCCAAGCGCAGGGGCGGATCTAAGGGGGGGGGGGGGTGGATTGGATGGCTAGCCACCCCCCATTTCGGGAAGTCAAGTCTTGATATTTGATCGATTATTAGGGAAAAGGCCTAAAAAAGATAAAACAAAGTAGCTGTCAGTTTGCAAAATGTCTTCAACTATGTGGAAAAGTGAAGTGGATTATATAAGCTCATTAAGGGTTCCTTGTGTAACTCTTTGTTTTAAGTATATCTAGATGGGTAAATACTATTCCGCGGTTTGGAGTGATCTACAAAAACGTTAGAACTACACTGTATAGTAAAACAAACAGTACCAGAATACAGTAATTTCAGTAGCTTTCAGAAGAATGGTCGCACTATATGGTTTGATCCACAGATGAAAAAGTTAGAACCACACTGTATAGTGAAACAAACAATACCTTAGTACCGTACAGTTCAGTAGCTTGCCAACAAATGGTCACACGGCATGGTTTTATACAAAAATAAAAAAGTTAGAACCACACTATGTATTAAAACAGACGGCACCACAGTACAATATATACTGTTCATGAGCAATGGAAAGACTTAAAAGTTTACAAGCCACTTGGGTAACGTCCTTACCTTGCGGGAGTCCTCAAAAATGGTCGGCGGTAAATCCACGTGAACGTCACATGTGAGAACGATGTCATCCGCATTGTGAACCAGTTGAAGACCCTCATTGATTGCCCGGCTTCTTGAGAAATCTCCCTCTATTCTATGCACTTTGTACCTTTGTAGTGAAGACTGCTGAAGGACACCCTTGATATTTACATCCGCGGTGCCAAAATGTACAATCACAAGAGAGAAATCAACTTCAAGGTTATCCTCAACCAATATCTCAAGTTTTTCAATAAAGCGAAGTAACCGCTGACCCTCATTATTCACAGCTAAAATCAAATAAACGGTGGCTTCTTTTTTCCAGCCCAGTCCAATTGGATAACACAAGCTCACGTGACTGTTTGAAGCGCCCTCTTGGCTCTCTTGTAAGTAGACATATTCCACGACTCGCTCTGTGTAGTCCAAGGCATCACATCCTAGCTCAAACTCCAGAAGGTAAAGTGTAGCTTCATTTTCCTTGCCAAATGGGAAACTTTCAAGGCTGAAGAATCTCCTGACGAGATACTTCCTAAAAAAAAGGTTGGGGGAGGCAGAGCATTAATAAGTACATCAAACCAAGTCTATACTCACCAATTGCATAACATGAAAAAATAGATTATACGTGATGATTAAAATGTCTGCGAACTTGACTCTCGCAGTATAAACAAAATTTTCAGCAACTGCGATTAAGCCTGAAAAATAAATAAATAAACAAAAAATGAAAATAAAAATAATAAGAATTACAATAATAATAATAATAATAATAATAATAATGATAATGATAATGATAATAATAATGATAAAAGAACGGGTTGGAACAAGAATCGAGCCCGAGAGCACAAGGACTACAGCAACTGGCGTTAGCTGTTGTGGCTTCGCTGTCTAATGCAAAGCAAATTAAATAGATAAATAAATAAATAAGATAAATAAATAGAAATAGTCAGTGATCCATGAATATACATTCATGGCTCCTGAAGTTGTGTATAAGGTCACTTTGTGTATTCTTGTGTCATTATGAAGTTAATACTGTCGACTGTTTTGAAAGTACCAAGCGCATTAGTCATAAGAAGACTCCTTACCGAGGAAAAATCTTTTCTAGTCCACCCATGTACAATTCTACAATATTTTTCGCTTCTTTGTTCATTTTCCAGTTCTCGTCCCAGTACCCTGTTACCTTGGTGATTTCCTTAACAGCTCTGTACCCGTGAAAACGAGGTAAATCTGGTTTTACTTGTTTGTTTGAAAGAGAAAACGCGCAGTTGGGAAGGGTTCTTTGCGCAATCCGCTCCGTCAGAAAGGCCACGAGGTACGGCTTCGATCCTTGTCTTGGTGTAAAATCCAACTTCTTGACAGTGCTAGAAATTGCCAGTAATTCACTACAACACGATATATGTTTAGAGCCTATTACTTCGAAATTATGTTTCCCTGGTCGAATCCATTGGAGCTCCACAAAGTCCAACTCAGACCCTTGAAGATGTACGATTTCAAGCGGATATTTCTTCCCACGTTCAAGGAAAAAATCCCCAGATATTTGGGTTTCGAAGCGAATCTCATCAACTGGTGCGCTTGCGATTGTTTCCCTTGAGCCCACGCGAGCAGACAGTGTAATGTGTTCAACTCTTCCCGTGTCAGCAAACCAAAACTCGGACCCGTCATCGGAATACAGCACAAACTTGTAATATCCAGTTTCGGGCGGATGTAGAAAGCCGAATATGCGCTGGCCGTAGTTGCTAGTATTCAACTGTGCTCTTGTTCGCGTAATGAAATACAACTCGTCGAAAAACTTGGGGAAGAAAGGAGTGCTGAACAAGTTGATCAGTTTACCGCCACATATGCTTTTCCAAACTTGTACTGCTAATTTTCCGTGAGCGCTTTCGATGTCATGCCTTTGTTCTCGGCCTTTTTCACCGAGAATTTCGTTTGACTGCATCCGTTTAAGATGAGAGGATTTCCAACGCGGATCAGCAACCTGTTTGAAAACCAAAAGCAATGCCAAGACGGAGAACACAGTCAACAGCCAATTATAAAATCGTAGAATTCGCTTAATTTTCATGCTCCTCATCGTCTCAACCATGTCATTTTTTAAAAATGAGTTAAAAAGCAAATGAAGAAACTCTGTTAAAGCTTTAGATCCATAATAACTCACAATCTACTGCTAAATTAATAAAAGGATTATACTTTGAATAAGGCCGAACTGTGTTAGACAAAGTGTTACTTGGCAACGGTTGGTTTGCAGTAAGCATGGAGTAAAAGGTTTTTAAATGAGAACGGATTGACTAAGTAAACACTGAAAGTTGCTCGTTGAAGTGAACTCGTAGAAATGAAAAAGTTCCGGTTCTGGGATATTTTGATTTGCAAAATGAATTAGATTGTTAAAACGTTTCCTCGCAAATGCAATTAAGTGCTTGGCCTCCACAAACGAGACAACATGGCCTTAACCCCGAAATGGCGACGAACGACAGACTACACCAACGAATAAGCGAAAGCGACGCCAGACACAAATCTTCCGAGACGAAATTCCGACAAGCCACAAAAGAACAGGCTTGTCAAATGTCGATATAGCTGCTTGCGAAATTCAGACGGGGGACATGGGTACCCCCCACCCCACCCCCCTAACAGGGCATCACTATAGATTGTCGGAACCACGCAAAAGTCAGCAAGAGCTCAAATTGTGAGAACTGAGGCCAGGAACACTAAGGGTGCGTTTTTTTGGTATGATCCGTTTTTGGATTTGTGATTCGAGATCACAAGGATCACGTCACATCAAAGGAACCGATGAATCCTTGTTCAGTGTGGATTCATCGGTTTCTTTGATGCGCCATGAGCCGTGTGATCTCGAATCACAAATCCAAAAACGGATCATACCAAAAAAAAACGCACCCTAAGGTTAGCCCTTGTTTCCATAACCCAAACCGCCTAAAGTGCTTCCGCAGGCCAATGAAAACATGGGAAACGGGATAAATCAAACGAGTTGATTAAGTAAGTTATACCACCGTAAAGTAAAAGGGAGGTGCTGACGTTTCGAGCGTTAGCCCTTCGTCGGAGCCCTTCGTCATTCGCTCCGACGAAGGGCTAACGCTCGAAACGTCAGCACCTCCCTCTTACCTTACGGTGGTATAACTTACTTAATCAACTCGTTTGATTTATCTAGTTTCTTGTGTTTCAATTTCCCACCGACGCAGCACCAGTTTCTTTAGAAACTATCCCCACAATGAAAACATGGGTTTGTTTGGGTTCTCCTTGAACCGTGGGCTCAGTAAAGGCGGTTTGACCTGTGTAAACGTGGTTAGTAGAGGGTCCCCTCTACTCACTATCGTGTAAACGAGTGAAAAGAGAACACTACAAAGGAAAGTAAATTTTCCCGTGTCGAAAAGGACGAGGTAGTATAATACCCTGGAACGAACCTGTCACCTAAATACCTCTTACGAAGGCCCGGTTTAGACTTTGCATTTCACAAGTGCCAAAATCAATTCCCATTTTGGTCGACTAAAATATCAAATGCTACGGCGTTTGATTCAGACTTCGAATTAAATGGTGTCGAATTTAATTCCATTCGCTATCAACATTCCCAATCTCCTCTCGGAAACCTTGTTATCCAATATGGTGGACAACAAAATGGTTGCTGAAATCGACGAAAACTCTGTACGTTTTATTCAACATATGATTCATAACAGCAGTAGCCGAAGGGTAATGATGCAATCAACCGTCAACTATCTTCTTAACTAACTGCGTCATCTTCGCCTTCCCTTGACTCCCGTCTTTTCATCATTTCATTGAAGCACGACTCACAATATGCCACAGATTTTCCCTCTTTTCCATCCAGGAGTGTCCTCTTCGTTTTCGAAAACCAAGCACTCATAAAAAAGTAATTACTGCACGTCAAACAAGAATATTTTGTTGTCAAGAAGGATGAACAACACACTCCTTCGTCTTCCACCATGTTTTTTTTTGTGTATTTGAGGCGCCCTCTGCCCGGGTCTAATAGTGCAATGACAGGTGAGTGCAGTGGCAGAGCGACATGTGATACTTGTGACTTAGCGCTTACCACAGAACTTGTCGAAAATGCTGAAGCACTACTCCAGTCCCTAGAAAAGGCAGCCGCTCTTATTGGGCCATATTGTAACGAGAGCAAGACAGAGTACATCAACACCACTGAAAGCTCCCACAATCTGAAATCTCTTTCGGGAGCAAACATCAAAAGAGTACAAGATTTCAAATATCTTGGATCATGGACTCTGAAAAGGACTTTAAAGTTCGAAAATCGATCTAGCATGGGTAGCCTGTAACAAGCTTCAAAAGCTCTGGCACTCAAACTTGCCAAGGGATTATAAAGTCTTCGTGTTCCAGTATTAAATGGAACCAGTTCTTCTCTATGGCGCAGAGACCTGGACTCTGACACAGACAATCCAAAGAAGACTGGACGGAACATACACGAACCTTCTTCGCCGGGTGCAGAATATTCATTGGTCTGAGCGTGCAACAAAGGAGAGAATTTACGGGAACCTGCCCTCTATTTCTGATACTCTAATGCGTCGACGGCTCCAGTTTGCCGGACATTGCTTAAGAGCAGAGAGTGAAGTCATCTCAACTCTTCTGCAATGGGACCAAAGACTCCCGATCCGTAACCGTAAAAGGACATTCCCGCAAATGCTATCAAAAGACTCGCGCATCGAAGTAGAACTTAGTCAGGCCATGAGAGACCGCGCTGTGTGGCATGCTATTGTTGCTGACATCCCGGCCTCGGTTGCCGAAGGATGATGATGATAATGATGATGATGATGATGATGATGATGATTATGATGATACCCTCCTGATGATACTTAGTAGAGCCCGGAGTGCAATGGACCCTAACCAAAACACATCTCAGGAGGAAAAAGGCCAGGTCACAAGGCCGTCGGTCAAACTGGGACGATTACGAGCGGTAGGTGCAATGTTCGTATCACCATCCCGCGTCAGGTAAGTACCGTCTTCCACCATGTTATAATTACCCGCGTTGTTTAGACTCTTCTGCTCATGGATTCACTGAAATCTTAGTGAATTGTGGGTAATAATATACACTTACTTAATGTAGGGTCCCGAGGGAAACAGTTTGTTTTGCAATTGTTTTCCCGAAAGTCCAGATGTTTCCCGAGACGAAGTGAAAAAGTGTATAATAATTTACTTATGTAATGTATGCATTATATTTGGCACATGTGAAATGCGACGTCGGAATCAAATGTCGAACCAAAGTCGAACCTTCGACTTTTTCAGTCGCAGATACGGCGAAAGTGGTATTTAATTCGAAACTGGCGAATTTAATTGCCTCAAACGTCGCATTTTAAATCCATTTAATTCTCGAGTAGAGTTCGGCACATGTGAAATGCGACGTTTGAACCGGGCCTAACCGGGCCGAGTTCGAGGTCTAGCCTGTGCTGTAAGTTACGGACCCATTTTTTTCCGCCTAGATTTATGGCCCAAGCGCGAAGCGCGCGTGCCATCAATCCCAGCGGAAGAAACGAGAATCCGTAACTTACAGTTAAGGACCGAGAAAACGAGGTTTGTAAGATATTTATTGTATCTCTGGAGACATTTTGGCGACCAAAACAAACTATTGAATTTGGCGGTCATACAATGATGGCTAAATTGACCAATCACAGCGCTTACTAACTGAGAGATATAATAAACGGCAAAATTGTTCTTGCTTTTGTCTTCCAATGATGGTGTCTCGGTCGTTACAATTTTCTCTTACCATCTTCTGTCTGCCATTTGTGTTTTTTTGGGGAATATCCAACTCTGATATGATAGTTGTCGAAAGCCAAATAATTCACACCCACAGACGGAAAAATATGGTCAGATATGTACTTGTCAACAACTTACAATTTTTGCATATAGCTATCGACAATTTAACTCATCTCACAAACAATGTTTTTTGATTGTCAATGACAGTTAATTGTTGATAAAAAATGGTTGTTGACAACTAATTGTCTCGTATGTGAATGCCCTCTTGGATAGGGGCCATGATTTCATACTTCTTAGAGTGAAAATGAAATGGTTTAAATATGCATTTATTAATAGATGCCTTTTTACATTCATTTCTTGATATGCTATTACCTACTTTGTACTTTTGATATACACATAGATGCTTATTTTATTTTTGGTATGTTGATCTGGCTAACTCAGTTTATTGCAGAGCCACACAGATGGTTGTGGATTTTTACCAAACCACAAATTTATCTACCTACCTGGTACAGACAATGTTTCGTACTGAAAACTCCACAAGGATTTCCTTTGAATGATTTATTCTAGAGCAATCAACAATCAATACATTGAGCAACATTCCGATGTCGTCTTACATTACACTGAAATCACAAAACAGACGATCTAAACCGGTAGCTGTTGCAAACACAACAAATACATAAATAATGCAAAAAGTGTACCTGAAGGGTGAATCCTTCTGGAGTTTGACCTAGACTGACCGTCGAATGATTCTTGCAGATTGACAAGAGACTCTTAGATTACAACAATTGCCACGTGAATTAAGTTAATGAATGAGTGTCGGCAAATAAACGTAAAGCAAAATGAAAATAAATGTCAGCGATTTCCGGAACTGTCAATCAAATAACGTAATTAATATTTTTCAGAACAAATCCTCCGGGGGCGCCACTTCAAGTAAAGGTACACTATGTTCAATTAGCTTCGCAAATAACACAGCACTTTTGAACAGAACGCTTGTACTCTCCTGAAGCAGTTTTGACTAACACGTTCCTGACGACGCCATCTGAACCGGGATACACGTCCTTGACAAGAGCAAGGTTCCACTTGCCTCTGGGCGCGTTGAAATCAACTAGCAACACAAGGTCTCCAACGCTGATTTGACGTTCCTTTCTCTGCCACTTGGGTCTTCGCATTAGGGTCACCAAGTACTCTCGGATGAACCGTCTCCAGAAATAATTAACGAGAGTTTGTACAAACTCAAACCTCTTTCTCGGGTTGTTGGAGTCCTCGAAGGGACCTTGCGGCACAGCTGTCGAAGCACGACCAAGGAGGAAGTGGTTTGGCGTAAGTGGCTTTAGGTCGTTGGGATCGTTTGACGGATACCCAAGGGGCCTGCTGTTGATCAGAGATTTCACTTCAGCAAAGACCGTAGCCATCTCATTCCAAGACAGAATTTGGGCTCCTACTGCAACTCGGAGCGCTTGCTTGGTCTGCTTAATCAGACTTTCATAGATCCCTCCTTGATGCGGACTAAGGGGAGTTGTGAAGATCCAACGCATCTTGTGTAGCACGGCAAAGTCCTGAATCTGTCGTCTGCCTTCTACCAAAAGTTTTCTCAGCTCTTTCTGTGTGCCAACGAACGACTTTCCGTTATCAGAAATGATTGTAATTGGCCAGCCATGCTGTGAGGCAAAACGTCGGAGGGCTTGTAGGAAGGACTCTGTGGACAGGCTTTCCACTATTTCAAGATGAATCGCTCTCACTGTTGCGCAGGTGAATAGCGCTCCCCACGCTTTTATTGATTTATTCCTCCCATACTTTAGGTTGAACGGGCCAAACAGGTCGATCCCTGTCACTGTAAATGGAGGATTAAAGGGCTTAATTCTCTCTGGAGGCAGGTCAGCCATCAGTGTGGTATGTGGCGGCTGACGTAGCTTGCGGCAAAGTACACAATTTCGAATGACTTTCTTGACAAGGCTCCTTCCGCGTACAATCCAGAACTGCTGTCTACTCTCACTCAAGGTTCTCTCGCAACCTGCATGAAAGACTCTCTTATGAGCATCTTCCATTATCAGTGTGGAGATGTGATGGTCTGCAGGAAGTAATATTGGGTGGATCTGCTCATAATGTAACTGACTCCTCTTTAATCGACCACCAACTCTGATGATGTCATCCTGAATAAACGGAGCCAGGTCCTGGAAACGCTCGTTCCAATCCACTAAGCTTTTCTGAGCTATGTGTATCCAATATCTCTCTGCAAATTCAATTTCCCATGGCTCCAATGGGCCGGTCTTCAACTCTGCTCGATCCACACGAATAGCCTTCATGTTGGAAACAAAACGCTGAATGTAGGCTGTGACCTGTGTTAACTTCGTCCAACTTGAATAATCCGAAGCGCTTAACACTGGTGCAACAACGTTTACAGCTCCAACGAACTTTGCTTTCTTTCTTTCGGGGTCGTCTTCTATGTTGACTCTAATGTTAGGCGGCCATACATCCTTAGGCTTCTTAAGGAATGGGGGTCCGTTCATCCAGCGCCCATTGACCTCTTCGACTGTAATGCCTCGACTTAAGTCGTCCGCTGGGTTCAGCTCGGTTGGAACATGTCTCCAGGCTTGGGGGTCCCAAGTTGACTGAATCTCGGCCACACGGACTCCGACAAAGGGCTTGAGGACGGCGGACTCTGAGAACAACCAATGCAATACAATCTCGGAGTCTGACCACAGGGTGACAGAGGAAGGCTTGTTCTTGAATTCATCATAGATGGTTTTGGCAAGCCTCGATCCAACTAAGGCAGCCATGAGCTCAAGTCTAGGGGTGGTTGTCTGACGTAGTGGCGTAACTCTGGCTTTTGCTGAGATCAGCCGGACTTCTGGGTCATGTGAAGTGGACGACAAAAGGTAGGCTGCGGCTCCATACGCTGATGCGCTTGCATCGGCAAATACATGCAACTCTGATGTACCCGAATAACGTTCAGGTCGTAGACATCTTGGGAACTCGATATCTTGTAGCCTCTTTACCTCTTCAAATAACTTTCTCCATAGCCCATTCATTTCTTCCGGAAGAGGGTCGTCCCAGTCGTACTGCTTGGACCTCCATATATTTTGAAGGGCGACCCTTGCCTTGATGGTGACAGCAGAAAGTAGGCCCAGGGGATCATACAGCCTAGAGATGTTTGACAGAACTTTTCTCTTTGTAAGCTCTTCAACCTTTATTTCCCCGACAACAAAACTTATGAAATCGGTATTCGGATTCCAGCCAATGCCCAACGTTTTAGTTCCTTCCTCTCCATCTAAAGTAATAGCAGTTGCCTCTGAGGCCACATCACATGGGGCTTCAGTTGGCCTGTTGTCAGCACTTGTTCGGCCTCTTCTGAGCTGTTTACGTACGACCTTGGAGGAACAGATCCATTCTTTTATCTTAAAACTTCCGGTGGCCAAAACTGTGTCTAACTCCGCTATTCTCTGCACTGCCTCTTCAACTGTGGAACAGGAGTGAATAAGATCATCCATGTACCGGTCACGTCGAAGTATGAGGGCTGCACTGGGGCTTTGCTTCTCGTTATCCTTGGCGATTCTTAGCATAACGTAACTTGCCATGTCCGGTGATGGCTTGTCGCCGAAGGTAACCCTCTGAAGAGCATAAGTCGTGGGTTTCCTCGACACGTCCAGGTTTCTCCACAGAAATCGATGGACTTGTGTGTCCTCTGTGGGCAGGCATATCTGTAGGTACATCTTCGATATGTCTCCTATAAACCCAATTGGTTCCTCTCGAAAACGGAGAAGGACTCCAAGCAGGTTCCCAATAAGGCAAGGGCCTTTGTGCAGAAAAGAGTTTAATGAGGTACCTTGATATTGAGACGCCGGGTCAAAGACAATTCTTAGGGGCGTACTCTTCTTGTCAGGTCGATATACTCCATGATGAGGCAAATAGTACACTGGCTTGATGTCGGCTTCTAGCTCTTCCTTGCTTAAGGCGCGGGCCCAACCATTCTTCTCGTATGCCATTATCGCTTCGTCATACACTCTGGCTTTCTCCTCATTCTTCAGTAAATTCCTTTCTAAGGCGAAAAGCCTCTTTTCAGCCAAGGGATAATTGTTTGGGAGGAGCAACTTGTTCTTTTTCCACGGAAGGCCTACAGTGTATCGGCTATCCTGGTGCACACAGGAATTCTCCATTAGTTTGAGAGCTTCTTTATCTTCACTTGACATAACCTCCTTTGGACAGGAACAGTCAGGTGCTTGTATGCCAAGGGGCCAAGGGTCTCTAATTCATAGAACCGCTCTAGATTTAGGGGTTGCATGAAACTTACAGAACAGCTGGGAGCCATGTTTCTTAGGTTGTCAGAGCCAATCACGAACCATCCTAATTTTGTTCTTTTCCCAACGGGCTCGAACGGCAATCCTTGGCGCACCTCCATTTCAGCATGCAAATGACTGTACTGTACACCCAATATGAGATCTACTGGACCTGCTTTGTGCGGGAAATCCACGTCATTTAGATGGGAAAAGCTTCTCAACCACTGGCGATCCAGAGCCGGGACGCTAAGGACTGTTTTTTCCAGCTCGTGAGCCTCAATTACGAATTCTTCGCCAGCATTCAATGCGGAAATCCAGAAACGAAGACGCCTACTCTCTGTTTGTTTCAACGTTTCTCCTCCAACCACGGCTAAGTCTATTCGCTCCCTCTTCCCTTGCAATCCAAGTGCTTTGGCAAAGTCTCTTCTTATCACAGTGGTTCCTGCTCCACTATCAATCAAGGCGTTCCCTTCACGGATTCTCCCATTCGCTGCTCGAAAACGGATTCTTACGATGGGCATTATGCCGTTACGATCCAAAACTGATGCTACTCCACTAGCTGTTGGAGGATCAGAGTGTAGAAGTGGGTGATGAAACCGTTGACAGCCATTCTTCTCACATCTCTTTCTTGACCGGCATTCTCTAGTCATGTGACCTTTATTTAGGCACGAGAAACACAGCCTAGCATTCTTCACAAATCCAAAGCGCTCTTCCACTGTTGAATCAACCAATGTAGGGCACTCCAACACTTCGTGAACCCCTTCACAGACATAGCATTTCTTCGTTCTATGACCTCTTTGCGTTGCGTGAACTCCTCGGGCTACTCCAACTGACTCGGTCCTGGTACTTCTCATTTCTCTCTGAATGTCTCCAAAATCGGGATCGAATTCAGCCTTCACACGCTTCCTAATGAAATCGCTTATGTGCTGTAAGGTTGGGACCTCTCCTTTCTCACGGATGTCAGCAGCCACACCCTTCCACCGTTCTATAAGATTGTCAGGAAGGCGCATAATAATCCTCCTCAGGTTGTCGTTGGCGTTTACGTCTGCATAGTACTTGATCTGGCACAGAGTTGTCAAACAGTTGATGATGTCGAGTGAGAACTCCCGAAGAGCTTGTCTATTGTTCTTCTGAACCCTATCTCCTTTTGCGAGCTTGTTTACCACGAACCTGGCTATGATACTCGGCTGTCCAAACTGCTCTTTCAATGTTTTTAGCGCTGTGGCATACATTACACCCTTACATCCGAGACCAGAAATAGCGCGCTCTGCTTCGCCCGCGAGATGCATCTTTAACTGGATCATCCGAGTGTCATCTGTCAAATGAACCTTGTTGTGGATGTGAATCTTAAAACGCTCGATAAAATCTGTGTATTGGAGTGGCTTACCGTCAAACATGGGAAGTTTTATGGAGGGAATATCTTTGCTCGCTTCAAGTTTGAATAAAGCTTCGGCTACCGTAAGATTCTCTGTCGAGGGCTTCGGTAGGACAGTTTCTTGAAACTCTGTGAGGTCATCGATCCAAGCATCAATGGGACGGCAGACTTTAGGTACTGGATCTAAGGCCAGAGGCGGAGCAAGAGAGGAAGCGAATGGTTGTAATCCCGAAGTTTGACCGGATTGCTGCTCTTGTTGGACAATTGCTTCACCAGATGTAGCGTTGGTTGTGGTTAGAGAGCCACTTTGACCAGCTTGGTTCGCGTGAACCGTGTGACCTGCATGATCTGCATGAATTCCGTTACCGGCGTGACTTTCATGGACTTCGTGAACCGCGTGACTTCCATGGCCTGCCTGAATTCCGTTACTTGCGTGACTTTCATGGACTTCGTGAACCGCGTGGACCTCGTGGCCTGCATGACCCTCATGGACTTCGTGACCCGCGTGGACCTCGTGGCTTTGTTCCATTTGAATCCTGTTTGACACGAGGGAAGAGAGATACGTTTCCACTTCCTCTTCGATAGAAAACACATCATTGGTAAGCTCGTTCTCCCACGCATCCATTGCGGCAAATTGACTGTCCTCAGCGTATTCGTAAAGCTGCCCATGTAGATCACATGTCGCATTGTAATCCAGTCGCAATTGCTCCAATTCCTTTTGGAAACGTCTTTTGCCCTGATCCTTCTTGGCGAGTGCTTCTTTGATCCTATTGATCGATCGTGTTACTTTACGGCGTAGTTGCTTTCGCTTGTTCTTCACGTCATTCGCCGGGTTCGTGTCTGACGGGTTATCTGCGACTTTGGCGCTTTCTCCTTTGTCTGCCATTTCTCCTTGCAACGCATCAAAGACATGAAAATCACCGTCTGACCAAATCGCCTACTCGGTCGGCGCTCGTGAACTCCTTCAGAACTTTGGTACAGACAATGTTTCGTACTGAAAACTCCACAAGGATTTCCTTTGAATGATTTATTCTAGAGCAATCAACAATCAATACATTGAGCAACATTCCGATGTCGTCTTACATTACACTGAAATCACAAAACAGACGATCTAAACCGGTAGCTGTTGCAAACACAACAAATACATAAATAATGCAAAAAGTGTACCTGAAGGGTGAATCCTTCTGGAGTTTGACCTAGACTGACCGTCGAATGATTCTTGCAGATTGACAAGAGACTCTTAGATTACAACAATTGCCACGTGAATTAAGTTAATGAATGAGTGTCGGCAAATAAACGTAAAGCAAAATGAAAATAAATGTCAGCGATTTCCGGAACTGTCAATCAAATAACGTAATTAATATTTTTCAGAACACTACCTATCTATCTCCTTAACTACCTACCTATTTATCGATTTATTATTGATTATGATATCAAACACACACTTGCCTGACTATCTTAAACCAATCTTAGGTTGCTCAATGCAAGCAAATCATGCACTCCAATGTGCAAGAATATTTTTGTGATTTCCATGCTACCCCTGCATTGTGGGTGTCCTTGCTCAAAATGATGTCAAGATGGATCTATTGGCACCAAGATAAAAAGATAATAATTCTTGGAATGTGTTGGTTATGCCACATATTCCCTTCTCTTTCCATGTAAATTGGCTCTCAGATTAGTCAGATCCTCAGAATACCTGGAAATTGACACTGAAGATCAATGATATTCCAGATTTTGAGCTATGAACCTCCACCCTTAACATTGTTTCAGCCACAGGACAAGTCAGTCTAACAGGACTGGTAAATAGATAGTTAACCTTTATTTTGAAACAAGTCTTAAAGCGAAAAAGCTTATGATGATACAATTCAATAAGGCTTGGATGTAGGTTTAGTTTTTTTTTATTATAAACTTAACTTCCCTCATACTAAATTGTATGGTCATTAAACTTTAATGCTTATTGTTCCAAAACATTCCAGCAAATGTTGTTAAGTATAAGACTAGATTTGATCTATCACTATAAAAGCAGACAAAACATGACTATTTATACTTTGCAACTCAATCAAGACAGGATATTTTGTACTGGAAACCAACTTCAGTTGCTGATTTTACCTTCACAGTATTTATGCAATTTAAACAATAATATTGCAACAGAGAAAGGACAGGCTGGAACAGGGTTTGGAACTGCTACAGGAAAGATGGCCGCTGCAACATCCAATTAGCTAAACTAAACCAGCCACATACACTGGAAGCAGATCAATGGTTGATTTGTGAACATGTATCAACACTAAGATTTGAGTATATGAAAGAAACCTATATATTTCTAGTTTCAGTTGGAAACATACTGGAAGATTTGACCCACCAAAGTCAATACCACCTCCAATGAAAATATTACGATTTATTTCATGCAATAAATTTCATATACTCAAGTTGAACCAATCAACAAAATCAAAAGAAAATTCAGGACAATGCACACTGCCACATTACAATGATGAACATTGTTCTTTGTATGGTTACTTACCCTAATTTATTTGCATTCAAATGCATAGTTCAAAACCTAAAATGCCAGGAAAGCATTGAATAGAATATTCCAATTTACTGCATTCATCAACCTCGTTTACTTCCAAGATCTAAGGTGCAACTCTCTCTAATGAATTCCTTTTCCTCCTTATGTTGTTAGTTATTTAATCATTTTATACTAAGATCAAAGGTACAACTCTCCTGTATGAATGACACAGTCTTCCTTGTGTTGCTTTAGAGAATTTGGCTATACATCGATTCATTCTCCTTGAGTTTTACGCAATTTCTTAATTACGCATTGTTATGGCACGGAGAAACTCTATTTTGATCAATTCTTGTAGTCAGGGAACCGTAATGAAAGGGCTTTTCGAGATTTTTGCTTTAGAAGATCGATTCATTTCATGGAAAATTACAGAGTTACATCCATTTTCACGCTGGGGATGACTCAATCTTTCGCATTCCTCAATCGAATTCGGAAGCATGCAAGTTATGAATTCCCATTACAGGTATCAAAAGAACGGATGAGAAGGAACAGTATAAGTAGTATAACTCAAGATATTTTTTATCATTGAGTTCAAATGATAGAGAAGCGTGATCACTAGAAAGACACCATGTCTCCTGGCGTGGTTAGTAGAAAAATTTTTACCAAGTTGAACGATAACGCTTTAACGCTTTAATAAGATACTCCTAAAACAGTAAAAACTATACTAGGAGGGCTAAATTTACATCAGTGAAATATAATTCATAAAAGCTAATTCTTAAATAAAAATAAAATCTAATTAATATCCTAGCTAGATTTGTGGCATCATAACTGCAACAGAAGCTTACACATACAGCTATTTTCGCGTGTGCTTTTCTTTCATCCGTAGTAAAGTAGTTCAAAAGAGTCAAAAGACTTATTTTCGGAGATTCAAGCGAAAATTCCAACCAATATTGGACCTCACCTGAGAAAAATGGCATTGCGCTTTACTTCGGCAAAGAAAACAAATAGCTGCCATTTTGAAAAGATGAGTTTCCGTTGAAAGGTCATGTGACTATAAACCTATGACGTTCGTATATTTATTAAAAAGTCACCAAAACTTCGCCGTATAGCCCTGTTAGCTCAGAGGCAGAGCACTGGTCTCGTAAACCAGGGGTCGGGAGTTCGAACCTCCCACAGGGCTTCCAAAAAACGTGAAGGGGCCACTTTTTTTTCCCTTTTTTGAAACAAGTAAATTCACATCTACGCCACTTTAGATCGCTCTCTTTATGGAGGACTCACCTTAAAAAGAACAGAAACATAAAAAAATAAACATAGCTGTCTCTTTTATGTAGATGGCATGGCTGTACGCGAAATGTTTTTCAGCCATGTAATGTTCATTTTATTCATGATCGAAAACAACAATGAAATACACAACCATTTAATTGAAATGCCTTTTGTAGTTTTTAGGGGCCATCCATTATGTAACCAGAACAACAGCGTTACTTTCACTTGTGAAAGAGCATGTTTTTCATCTGTGAAGTTATGTTTTCGCTAATTGTTCCGGTAAACTAGAACTTTTCTTTTCGCGTGAATGGATTACCAGCAAGAATTGTATACCAGAGCAAAGATAGTTCATTCTTACGCTTGCCCTGTTAGCTCTGAGGCAGAGCACTGGTTTCGTAAACCAGGGGTCGGGAGTTCGAACCTTCCACAGGGCTTGTGTTTCATTATTATTATTATTATTATTATTATTATTATTATTATTATTATTATTATTATTATTATTATTATTATTATCATCATTTTATTTTTTTAACAGTTCAGCATATAGCCTGGTTCATTCATTGGACGGAGGTTATGTTTTCACCGGCGTTTGTTTGTTTGTTTGTTTGTATGTTAGCAGCCTAGCGTCCACATCGCTCAACCAATCATCACCAAACTTGGTCAAAACATTGGCTATGGTCTAACTTAGAACTGATTTATTTTTGGGGTATCTAGGTCAAAGGTCAAGGTCAAGGTCACGGAGAAACGAAAAGTCATTATTTCGCAATAAATCGCACTAGAATCATAATATCAACTTCAAACCAAAACTAAAATGTGCATCTTTCAATTCTGCATCTGCCCATATGTCACATGATGCAGTAACATCAGTACCCTTGCTTGCGGTAGGGGGTCGAATGCGCTGGCGGAGGCCTGCGCTCTCGGAGTGCTCTTGTCACAAATGTATTACCTTGTCACATCAAGCGATTTAACATTTGAAGATACGTTTAAATGAAGTTTACCAGAATGTCGGCTAACACTGATAACGCTGGTACTTTAGTTTCACTGCTGCCCGTTTAAGTACCATTCACAAACTTATTTTGAAAAATTGCAGTTGATTAAAGTTTTTATCAGCTGCCTTGTTAGCTCAGAGGCAGAGCACTGGTCTCGTAAACCAGGGATCGGGATTTCGAACCTCCCACAGCTATTTTCTGTTTTCATATATATCCAAACGCCTGATGGAGTCTCAAGAGTAGCCAGAACCGAGTGCGACGGCGACATGTTGTCGATGGCCTTTGCTCCACTGAGAGCCATGGGCTTAACTAACTAACTAAGTAAGTAAGTAAGTAAGTAAGTAAGTAAGTAAGTAAACGCCTTTTGCACGATATCTGAGGATACGTTTGGGACAAGTTTAACCAAAGCTGCTTGTCCGAAATGAGCTATCATAAGCAGCTAACAGTAACTACGAACACTGTGTCACAGCATATAGCTTTAACAATCAGCAATATTATTATATGGCTGGTTTCGCGAGCGGGCAAGATGAAGCGAATTCTAAGTTTTGATTGGCTACCCGAGCGCGCAATCTGGGCCTATCTTGCCCGTACGGGATATCCCGCGTTGTTCCGCGAAACAAAACATAGCAAAATGGCCATATGATAAATCCTTTTTATTGACCGACACATGATTGAGGTAAAAAAAAAAACGCGAAAAAGAACGAGGCTAATATGCAGCTATCTAAATAACGCATATATGTTGACGCCAGTATCTGTGTCGAATACCGAAATTGGGTTCTCATCAGATGTTAAGATAACGTGTTTCCAGAATGCTAGACAACTGTTCCCTTGGCGAAACAACCCAGTTTCCAGGATCGTTAACCCAAAAGAAGAGAAATGACCCAGGGAAAGACTTCAGTAACAAAATCTATCATTTTTACTCCCTGTCGTCAAAGTACGGGGCAGTTACACCACGTAGTACTTAACGACCTAATCATTTCTTGACCGATTCTTATAGAGAAAACTTCAGTTTAGGAATTTTATTTCTAAGCGTTTTTTCTCCGGTTCGCTTGTCACCTTCAGCAGGTGGGTGGTGAACTTGCAGGTACCGGCCTTATGGCGTCATCAATAGAACAACCCCCACTGCCAAGACAGCTCAAAAGAACAACTGTTTACGACCACTGATCACCATTTTTACTAGAATTTTGCTAAAGAAACACCTAGAACTAGCTCATTTTTGTTTTATCAAGCAATGACATGTATGGTCCTGCAATAACTCTACATTCCTGACTTTTCGTGGACATAACCTTTCAGATAATATGGAAGGAAAAAACTGGTTTGCTAATGGAATTGACCTAGTCACTAGACGTAATATATATGAGGTGGTTATGGTAAATGTTTTGTTCCTTGTGTTAGTATCATCTGCTGGTTTACGTGAAGATGAAATTACTGTCAAGAGCGCACCACCGCTGCAAGTGAAATCGGCAGAGTCTAATGAAAGGCAAGACAAATGTGCCTCGCAACCGATTTGTCAGTCAGAAAGCTGTAAAAAGGTAGCAAAGTTAATACAAGAAGTGTGGGACCGAAAGGTCGATCCGTGCGATAACTTCTATGAGTACGCGTGTGGCAACTGGATCAAAGACAATAAAGTACCTAAAGGTCATCTACAGTTCTCCAGAATAACACAGCTATCAAACCACAATGAGGAAGTGATGAAGAAAGCCTTGGCGACCGACCAACCGGGAGATACTGAAACCATTATGAAAGTAAAGAACTTCTACAGATCCTGTGTGGATCTTCACACGATCGATGAAAAGGGCAACAAGCCGCTGAATGATTTCATAGAGAGCTTGGGTTCTTGGTCACTATACAAAGATTGGACGCCCAAGAAATGGGATTTTTATGACGTTTTAGCTGAGGTTCAGAAAAAGTACCCCGTGGAAGTTTTCTTTAGTGTGAACGTGATTCAAGATCCTGTTAAGAAGAAGAACAGTACTGAAAAAAAATATGTGATCCTTGTGAGTATACGGTTATCATTCTGGTCGCTTTAATGTGCGTTTCCTAGAAAGCCGATTAAGGGCAACCCAGGGTTACTTTATACTCTTAAGATCTGAGTATAAATTCTCCTTAGTGAGCAATGATAATTATAATAATGATAATAATAATAATGATAATGATGATGATGATAATAATGATAATAATAATTAACAACTATTCACCGAAGTGGAGGTGTCTAGTGGTAATATCCACCACTAGCCACCGACACTGAGGTGAATAGTTGTTTTAGTATATACTAAAACAGTGAGATAATGTACACCAGAAAAAGAAAATGGCTTGGAAAATGGAGGACTTCTCAGATGACGATCCAGCGCGGCTCGGATCACGGTTAGGGAGTTTTCGTTGTTACGACTGCCGTACGTCTCGTTTTCTTGCTGACAGAGAAAAATTTCTGAAGACATTAGTTTAGATCTAGTGGTGACATTTCTTTAAGAGGAGTTGTAAACTCTTTCTTTGAAACCATTCTAGCCAAAACCTTGACTTTGGTTCTCAAGTGAAGAAGTGATATCAAATTTGGTTAAGCAAGATTAATTTGCATTTGTCAACAAAACTTTTCCCGTTGGTTTTTATCGATGACCTCCGGGTTAAAAACATAAACCATTACTTTTGAACACGACCAAATTTTGTCGCTTTCTTCGTGTTTTCAGGTACTGCTAGGGTTGCTATTCCCCCCCATTGCTAGAAGTCAAGTCTTGATATTTGATCGATTATTAGGGAAAAGGATAGGACAAAGTAGCTGTCAGTTTGCAAAATGTCTTCAACTAGATGGAAAAGTGAAGTGTAAAATATAAGCACATTAAAAGTCCCTTGCGTAACTCTTTGTTTTAAGTATGTATATGGCTAAATACTATGTCACAGAAAATGGTCACCCCTCCCTCACAAAACCCTGGATCGGCACCTGGAGCTAACATATATGCGTTTTACCTTCCCTTAGATAGACGAAGCAACATTGAATCTACCTCAAATTTTATATTTTACCAAGGGAAAGGTAAGTTTGATAGGGTGTTATTTGCTTACTATATCTGAATCTGATGATACTCTGTTAGTTGTGTCAACAGTCACGTGGACTAAGGCACAAATCTTGGAATTAATCTTTCAGATCCTGAGACAGGTGTGGCGATACATGTCACTCATTACAGGTTTAGCCGACGTAAACGACGACAAGGCAAAAGATGCCATGAAGGAACTATTAACGTTTGAAGCCAAATTGGCGTTGGTAAGGGAATTTTTGTGATTTATAATCATAGGGCCACGCACTATATACCTCAACTCTAAAACAGTCTCGCTTTGAAATTATTACGACAGAGCGGAACAATATATCCGTAAGAGACCTGGCATATCGAGAATTCTACCAAGATGACCTTGAAAACACAGAGCCTAACAAACAAGGTGTTACTAAATAAAGCGGTATTAGCCGAGATGGATATCTCTGCAAACAGGGCTGAACTGGCTAGGCTCGTGTAAACTGGCCTCAAGTCGTATCTTAATTCTCTCAAAAGTCGTGTTTACGGCTGTGATATGCTCGATCACACAATTTGTTGGATGTATCGTGCGGCATGTTGTGTCACTTTATGTAATTTCGTCCTCATTTAAGTTAGGCTTGGCAGAGATCTCATGTATATACCCACCACGAGTCCCTTGTACATAATTGAATGGTACGTTGACGCAATTGAATGGAGCATTGAATAATTTAACGTGTGTTTCGTATTGGGGACTTACGGTGGTTATATACATGAGATCTTTCCCTTACGCTTGCTCTGTCAAGCAGTTGGTTTGGCCCCACTCTCCTCAGCTTGCTGCCTTACTCCTCCCACTCTATGGCTTAGTCATAGAATGCTTCGCGCTTGGGCCATAAATCGACGGGAAAAAACTCGGTCCGTATTTTACAGTACGGACCTCGAACTCGATTAATAAGAGGTATATATTGCGCGGATATAAATTACAATGTCATGATGAGAAAATTGACAACTTAGAAACCGAAATGGTACGAGTTCTAGAATATAACTGCTTGTGGAGTTCGATCGTACAATTCTAGAGAATATACTAAAATTACATTTTCACCACAATTGCTACTAATCTAGCACTTTGATTGGCTAATTTGCTGTTGTCGATAAGAGTCTAGACAACTCTGCTCGCGTCAATGTGTCAGCCAAAGCAATATCCAATCAGAAACGGTCATTTTGGAGAATAAACCAATCAGATTGCGAGAAAGTTATAGACAACGCTTGCTCTTTCTTTGTGTCACGATCTTGGTCACGCTCTGAAAAAAAAAAACATTTTCTTTGACGTTTTTTAACGTTGCTAAATTGGTAAAAAGCAAATCGAATGTGGTTTAGCGTTGTCTGTACTCTTATTGACTTCGAGTACGAGTAATCACAATGGTCAAAATGTTGTGGACTCACGAGGCGGAGCCGAGTGAGTCCAGTGGCGGCCATGTTAGAAGATCGTTCTCTAAGCGGGGTATACGACTTGCACGTTGGAAACACTAATGCCTCGTGTGATTTTTTCCTCAATCAGTATTGGGTACCAAAGGTGTCAAAGAAATACGTCAGGATTAACATATCAAAACTGGTTGAAGCAATTCCAGAGGTATGTCCAAAGTCACGTGGCAATTTGTTTTGAGCCCATTAAGTATTCTTATATCGTTATTATCACGTGACTTTTATCTTCCCAGTTTCCTTGGTTAACGCATCTGCAGAATGTTCTCGCGCCGGAAAACGTGACCGAAAATGACACGGTTGTGGTACTGGCCAATGACTATCTCCAAAATATGATAGACCTCATTCGTAATACAGACAAGAAGTAAGTTCAATCATCACTCACAGAGTGATACAAGTTTCTGTATAATACATATAATGTAGAAATACACGCAGACCCTTTCAAAACTCGGGGAAGGGTGGAAGACTAAGGAAATCAAGCAGTGTGACGTGTTTGGAAATCAAATAAGACTGCTCATTTTTGGATCGTTTTTTTTTTTCTCTTTCTAAATAATTTCGTTACAAAAGTTATATCAAACGCTAGATATGTTTCCTCACATATCAAACACCTCGAAGTTTGTTAAAAATACTCCGCAGCGAGTCGTATTTTATCTCTCATTTCGGAGTTTGATAGACATCAAAATATTGTATCTCATGTTTGCTATATAACACGTGAGGCGCGTTTGGGAGAGTTCGAGAGCAAATAGGCCTTTTGCAGCTAGCGGTCACGTGCTTGGATACCACATAGCAACGCCATACTGGAGAGCAAGCATTCCAGTGATCTCAAACAATATAGAGCCTGGTCACAGCCATCTGCGTTCGAACAAGGTCCAGTGTTTGCACTTGCTCAAGAATTTTCCCAAACGCACGGAGATTTTGCATTAGCCTGTACTAGCACAGTGGTTTCTCTGATATGAATTGATAACTCAAATTATGTAGCTGGCGAATAAAAACACAGTTATTAATCAATGGCAGCGAGGGTACTATTTCTTCGATTTTATAATGAAGCATGTTATGTTGTTTCCAGAATATTATCAACATACATTGTTTGGCGGTCTATTAAGGATGCAGTACCGCTCTTGTCATCCAAATTCCGGAGAATCCATCAAGAATTTAAGAAGAGACTTCTCGGTTCAACAACCAAAAAGTCACGGGAAAAAACTTGTTTCAGTTACACCAACAACATCTTGGGGCCGCTGCTGGGGGCTTTGTTTATACGAAATTCTTTTGGTGAAGACAGCAAAGCTAAGGTTTGTAACTAAACTAATTAAAAAAATTTGAGCAAAATCAGAAACCCTTGAAACTCGAAACATGTAACGCGTTCACAGCTTTTCCAGATTCAATATTTCCCAGGGGCCATATTTGGAAACTACTTTCGCAAGTCTTAGAGCTTGTTAATTGATACTGTCCCGCTTCCATGGCGCGCCGTAAACATCTTGCATTTGCAACAACGAAGTGTCCGCCATGTTTTGAGCCGAAAGCGCGCATTTCTTGGTAAGTACGTCACACTTCTGAAGCCAGTTTGATTGGTTAATTAGGTTTCCAGTGTTTTCCAAATATGGTACACTGGTAGATTACAAGCTGTGGTTTAAGACATTCAGTACTCTTACACGTTTCAAGTCTTGGGCGCGTTTCTGGCATAATACACGCAGACATAGGCTATAATAGGACAATCACATGACTTTTGGAGGGCATATAGTTTATTTGTGGCCCAAGTAGCATCATTTGCGCCCGAGCGCGAAGCGCAAGGGCGCAAATGATGCTACGAGGGACACAAATAAACTATATGACCGACAGAAGTCATGTGATTATCATTATTATCAATACACAAGGCCAAATCGTACAAATTCATTTAATAAGAAAAAAATGTTTAACAGAGATGTAGCATGAAACTATGGTATGGAAAGTTGTTGCTACAATACGATCAGCTAAACAAGAGCCAAATAAAATTCCTTTTTGTTTACAATAAAATGTCAAATATAATCTAGTTTAAAAAGATTGGTAACAATGATTAGCAAAAAGACAGTTTATATTTAAAAAAATAATAGTCTTCCCGTTCACAGGCAATGGACTCAGCTGCAGGGCCGTTAATGCATTAACGGCCCGCTAGGAGTCATTTGCGGCCCGCAAAGCGCGTGTTTTCAAGAGGGCGGTTTTCAATTTGGCCGCGTGTCTTGATAATAATAATCTTTTGTCCTCACTTGATTTCCTTAAATGATTTCTAATCAGTGGTTCTAACCTTTTCATTTATTGATGAAACCATGCATATTGTGACCACCCATTAACTGGCAGCGTTTTACGATGAAATTGTTTGGTTTACAGTGGAACACCTTGAAGACGATTGCCAATGGGTTCAAAAACATTGGCCATATTAACGGGGTGGCCGTCACTCGGTTAGTTCAGTTGGTAGAGCGTCGGCCTGTCGAGCGGGAGGTCGTGAGTTCAAACCTCGGCCAGACCAACACTCAAGGTCTTAAAATAACTGAGGAGAATGTGCTGCCTTTGTTATGACATCTGCAAATGGTTAGACATTCTAGTCTTCTCGGATAAGGACGAAAAACCGTAGGCCCCGTCTCACAGAACTGTTCTTGTGGGACGTTAAAGACCCCACAACACTGTTCGAAAAGAGTAGAGGACATAGACCCCGGTGTGTGGTTGACCTTTAATAGTTGGGTGGACTAGCACGTATGGTTCTCCGGTTCCCTTCTAGTCCTTCCCTGCTGCTTACTTGTGTATATTGTATGCAGTAAAAAATGGATTAAATTAAATTAAATTAAATATTTAATGAGGTGCGACCGTAATGACAAATATATCGCACTTGCACTTCTGAAAAACTGTTCTCTTCAGTAACAAGCAGAATGTAGATCTACATTCAGTTAAAGAGAACCACCGATCACGGAGGAAGCCTCTCGAAAAAAAAGCAAGCCGTCCTAACAACCTAACGGAAATTCGATCACTTTCGAATCAATCGTCTTTATGGTTAAGCACAATGACTTAATCAGAATTAATCGCTTCGCAGTTTGCCTAAGTGGATTTTAGGGTTAGATTTATATCCCTTTATCATATATTTTAATCGGAAAACAGGGAGGAATGTTGTCTACTTTGTAAAGTAAATCAGCTCTTTGATTACTGAGTAAAATGAGAGAGATCACTGAATGAAATTGACATGTCAAAGGCAATTTGGTTTACCAAATTTAGCGTGTGTGGCCGTATTAACGGAATGAAATTACAAAGGATTCTACTGTTTGGTATTTTAAAATGTGGCCGTTGGCCATGTTAACCGGTGATTGATTTAAAGGGGTTATTGGATAAAAAAATGTATGGTCGCGTTGCCGGGCGGAAAACAAGTGGCCGTAACAACGAGGTGACCGTATTACCAAGGTGGCCACGGTAAGGCGGACGTCCACTGTACTTTTCTGTGTGGACCAAATTTTCAGTGTAACAAATCTTTTCTAAGCCTACTGAACAGTAATGTACTGTGGTACTGTTTGTTTTACTTTGCGGCGTGGTTCTAACTTTTTCAGTTTCATATGTCGATCAAACCATGGAGTGTGACCATTCTTTGGAAAGCTACTGAACAGTACTGTACTGTGGTACTGTTTTTTGTACTTTGCAGTGTGGTTCCAGCTTTTCCATAAGTGGTTCAAATTGCACAGTGTCATTATTCTATGGAAAGCTACTGAACAGTGCTGTACTGTGGTGTGGTTTATTTTATTTTATTATATCCCTCAGTTAGTACGCGCGCTGTGATTGGTCAATTTAGCGGGCCGTACTTCACTGTACGGCCCGCTAAAGTTTGTTTTGGTTGCCAAAATGACTCCAGAGATATAATAAATATCTTATTAACCTCGTTTTCTCGGTCCGTACTGTAAAATACGGACCTCGTTTTTTCCCGTCGATTTATGGCCCGCGCGCTAAGCGCTTGGGCCATAAATCGACGGGAAAAAACTCGGTCCGTATTTTACAGTACGGACCTCGAACTCGATTAATAAGAGGTATATACACTGCCGTTCTAACGTACTTTGCCATCTGCGGATCAAACTATGCAGTGTTACCGTTCTTTGGAAAGCTACTGAACATATATTCATTTGCATCATTCTTCTTCATCTACGGGTATGTAACGAACTCACAATATGACCAGCTCCCAGTTGTCTTGATAGCTCAGTTGGTAGAGCACTGCTCCGGTATCGCAGAGGTCATGGGTTCGAATCCCGTTCAGGCCTGAGTTTTTTTTTTTCAGGCTTTAAAATTCACAGCTGCTTAAGTTGTGTACATAACTGCGATGATCATTTAATGTTATTACGTACTGTACTGTACTGTACTGTACTGTACTGTACTGTACTGTACTGTACTGTACTGTACTGTACTGTAGTACTGTTTGTTTTACTATACAGTGTGGTTCTTTCTTTTTCATCTGTGGATCAAACCATGCAGTGTGACCATTCTTCGGCAGTTGTAAAGCTACTGAACAGGACTGTACTGTGGTACTATTTGTTTTACTATACAGTGTGGTTCTATCTTTTTCATCTGTGGATCAAACCATGCAGTGTGACCATTCTTTGGAAAGCTACTGAACAGTACTGTACTGTGGTACTGTTTGTTTTACTATACAGTGTGGTTCTATCTTTTTCATCTGAGGATCAAACCATGCAGTGTGACCATTCTTTGTAAAGCTACTGAACAGTACTGTACTGTGGTACTGTTTGTTTTACTATACAGTGTGGTTCTTTCTTTTTCATCTGTGGATCAAACCATGCAGTGTGGCCATTCTTTGTAAAGCTACTGAACAGTGTTGTACTGTGGTACTGTTTGTTTTACTATACAGTGTGGTTCTATCTTTTTCATCTGAGGATCAAACCATGCAGTGTGACCATTCTTTGTAAAGCTACTGAACAGTACTGTACTGTGGTACTGTTTGTTTTGCTATACAGTGTGGTTCTTTCTTTTTCATCTGTGGATCAAACCATGCAGTGTGACCATTCTTTGTAAAGCTACTGAACAGTACTGTACTGTGGTACTGTTTGTTTTACTATACAGTGTGGTTCTAACTTTTTCATCTGAGGATCAAACCATGCAGTGTGACCATTCTTTGGAAAGCTACTGAACAGTACTGTACTGTAGTACTCTTTGTTTTACTATACAGTGTGGTTCTAACTTTTTAATCAGTGGACCAAACCAAACAGCGTCACCACTCATTGGAACTGAGCTACTGAACAGTTCTGTACTATGGTACTGTTTTTATGGGGACGTGGTAAGGCTTCACTCGGACATATGTTTGTAAGTTTGTTGATTTTGTTATATTTTAGGTCGAAGAGATGATGGAAGATATAATTATGGCATTTAAACAACGTGTGTCTGGCGTAGGGTGGATTGACAATCAGACAGTGGAAGCTGTGAAAGAAAAAGTATGTTTTCCATATGCTACCTAATTACTTATATATATCTCCCAGCCTTTCTACTTATCAGCCGATATGATACACTTATGTAATTACGGCTAACTCCACCCTTCTTAAGCTTATGTAACCGTACCATGCATCTATGCAACTGTACTGCTTGTGTTCATGACAGCGATACCAGATGTAAGTATAACCTGAACATCCCAGCGTAAAAGTCAGGTTCTGGGCAACGCACATTTCTATACCGCGCAACCAGTTTCTGGAATTCTCTTCATACAAAGTGGGTCAAGGGGAAAAAGGCGCTAGAAAAAGGCCAAGGTGCTAACAAGAATTCTTGCACACCCCAGAGGGGAAAAAAATCTTGACACGACAAAGTTGCCCTTTCAACTATAAAATGGTCCATTCGTTACAGCTAAGTAACTTCCAATCTCAGTATATACCTATAAATACCTGTAATTTTTGAGAAACGGTTTGATACAAATGTTTGGTCTTGATAGCAGTTTCCGGCAATAACCATGAACAGTTCCACTAGCCAAATTATGATCTTGTCCACACCGCCTTTCACTGTGAAACAAGTTAAACTGCAAAGAAACGCAAGCGATAATGCGTAGGATGTTCTTAAGTGATAAACAGCCAAAAAAGAATTACAGTTCAATACGAAAATGGCTGGAGACTTCGTAGAAATTAACTTCGCAAGACATTACGGCCGTTTTCAGCTCCCTGTCGAAAGAAACGATCAATATCAGTTTCTGGGCAACCGTGCAGCTACCCCTCCCCTAAACCAACATTAACGCTAACTTTTAACTCATTATAACTTGTTGGATTAGGGGAGGGGTAGGTGCACAGTTGCCCAAAAACTGATATTGATCCAAAGAAACTCTGACCTTGCTTTGATTTTGCATTACTGTGATAAGTGTTGGCTAAAGAATCTCGTGAACACTTTAAAAACCAGTCAGAAGTAAAATCAAGACCAATGTCGCACGCGTTTTCCCGCGCTTGGAGTTGATGACATGTACTCTACGTTCTGATTGGTTCATTAGAATTTGTGCAGTTATGTGATTGGTTGATCAAATTGCTTTAGTTTCATTATTGCGGCAGTATGTTTGAAACTTGTTAGTTAGTCAATTGTTCTTTAGAAATCAGTAAAACATTAGAAAAATTAGTGTTAATCTTAACACCAAATCCCCGGGTTTTTTTTTTCTCTGACGTACGTGTTTGTTCCATTTGCAGGCGGATGCGGCTGTTTACAAAGTCGGTTACCCAGAATACCTGTGGAATGAAACAGCGTTTGCTGAACGATACCGTATGGTAAACTTAGACTTCTGTCTTCGCGTGATGCTTCCAATTGTTTTTTTTATCAAGTTTTTAAAGTATCTGAAAATATTTTCTGTAGCTGAATATCACAAAAGGAGAATGGTTTGAGAACGTCCTCAGAACCGATCAGTTTTCCAACTGGCAAACTTTTCACAAGCTTGGGAGACCTGTGGATAGGCATCAGTAAGTAAAGGCGACGCTAAGTTAACTTGAGTTAAGTATGGAACGCGTTTACAGATGCTTTTGTAAATGGCTAAGAATAAATGAGTTTGTGAGCCACTGAGTAAAAGGATGATCGACTAACGAAGAAACGATTGAAGAGATGAGCGGATGAATGAGGGAATGAACGAACACGTGAGAATCTAAACGGCGCGTGTTTATTTTTTGCTTTGTTTTTCAAATTGTTTGGTTTTCAAAACAATTTATGCCCTAAATTTTCTTGTAGAAGATGAACAATTTCAAACTGTTATTTCTAAACGCTCTAAAATAATCATCATTGTTTTCAATACTAGTTTTTGGGAGAACTACCTACCTTCTTGCGAAAGCAATCCTCAGGTTACATAAACGGAAACGTGAACGGAAACCCAGCAGAAATTTTTGACTGCGGTCCTTGGAAACTGCCCGTCAAAGCAGCCTTTTGAGGGGAGGGAACTAAAAGTCGTGGGTCCAGAAATGATAAGAGGGTTAGAAAAACCGGCGAGTTATTCAAAATAACACGTACAGATTCGAACCGACTAGTGAACGCCTGTCAACTAGTATCAACAGTTCTTTCAGGACGTCCTACACCTAGACGATCGAACTCGACTAACAACTATATTAATTTGAACAGGTAACGTCGGTTGTTGTCACTAGGTGTACCATTGCCCATGTGATGGTTCTTATTGTCACTACGTGTAGTATTGTCCATGTGATGGTTCTTATTGTCACTAGGTGGATCACCGTTCCCCAGCTGGTAAACGCGTTTTATGTGATAACAAAGAATGAAATAGGTACGTACTGTGTGCATTGCTGTTTATTTCCTCAATGTCGAATCTGTAGACATCCTAAACAAGAGATGTCCTAAAGTTTTTCATAATAAAGCTTTCATAATATAGATTTTTCGGTTATCACTTGATGAAGATCGCGAAGTTTCGACAGTTTACTGCCTTTCATCTTCAGGCAACCAAACCCGAACACGTTGCTAATTTAAACTCGTTTTTAGTCACACGTTAAAAAAAAAACTCATTTACATTCATGTTCTTTCTTCTCAGTGGTTCCAGCGGGAATCCTACAGCCTCCATTTTTCTACGCCGAGGACATACCGAGGTAACATAGTTCTGTAAGACAAACAAGTCTCTTAGAAAAATGAACCCTGACTGTCTTTACGACTTTTGAACTCTGTTGTTCATCTTGTATATAGCTTTAACATCAATTGAGGAATGCAAAAGAAATATCTCGTGTGATGATCATTGTTACTCTTATTGTCTTGCATTCGCCATTTAGAAGTATTACAGTTACATTTTTAATCATTTTAATTATAAGACACTTAAAATTTGGAATTTGTTACTTTTTAACGACTGTAAAATGTATTGAGACTTACATGAGTTCAATAATGCGATTTTAAGGAGCTTTTTGTTGTTACCGTTATTATTTGGAAAACACTTTAAATCTATCTTTCTGTCTACGTATCCATCTATCTATCAATTTATCTATCTAACTAACCAGTATTCGCCTCAGGCTCAGTGATTCTCGGTGAATATTCACCGAGAATCACTGAGCCTGAGGCGAATAATTGTTTTAGTATAAATACACGGGTGATTATTTCAAAAAAGAAAAGAAAAAGCATTGTACAACACGAAAAAATTTTATTTCATCAAAAGCGCGCGAACGACTGGCAGCCATTTTGTTCGTCGAGGTGATTATCAGCTGTTAATCCGAGATAGCGAACCAATCAGAGCGCGCGATTTTGTATAATCACCTGAGTATTTATACTAAATCTATTTATTGACCGATCTATCTATTGATCTATCATAAGGTCAATGAGTTATGGTGCTATAGGTCACGTGCTTGGTCACGAGCTCACTCACGGATTTGATACGACAGGTGAGAATCATTTCACTTCAAATGACCACTGTGCAGTGTTTAACGCCGTTTAGGCGTTTTCACCTTAACTTTAATTCCAAAAGGCCAAAATGTTTAAAATTTAAAAATGAAGAGTCAACATTTACTCTATTCATTCATAACGATTATTTTTTCAAGTAAAATGATATTGAAATGTCCATCTTTGTTTCGCTGATACAACATGAAAACGCCGACATTGCTCCCTTGATTATTGAGAACTTCATTCTACTTGTGTTTTTGTGCACATTTGGAAGATCTGAAGATGTATCATATTCGCTGTTTTCTTCAACAGGTCGTAAGTTTGACAAGAATGGTGAACTTATTGAGAAACGAACCCGCTGGAGTGAGCCAGCGATCAAAATGTTTCAAGAGAAAGCGGAGTGTTTGGTGGATCAGTTTTCTCATTACAAAGTCCTTGGAAAATTTCACGTGAGTAACGCTAGTCCATTTTTCTGTTTATCACGATATATACCTAAATCTAAATACTTTTTTCATTATGTGCAAGTACCTCATCGTGGTAATTTTTCAGATTAATGGCTTGCAAACTCTCGAAGAAAATGTAGCTGATGGAGGAGGCCTGAACCTAGCTTATAAAGTAAGACATAATGACCCACCTCTTTGTGTTTTCTTGCTGTTTTTTTTTTTGCCACCCAAACAGATCAGTGGAGAAAAAACCCTGGGAGAAAACATAGCTGACTTAGGAGGAGTCAATCTTGCATACCACGTAAGGATGATTTTCGTCTCAGCTCAAACGAAACGATGCAACTGCATCCATAACGTTAGTAGCGAATAGCTTATCACACGTCTGTACTTTCTCTTGGCGGATGTAAATTAGTTCAGTCTTTTTTCTTTCCGGATTGACGCCCTTCTAAGAATTACCCGAGGGGATTCATGTTTCAAAGACGGAAAGTGAATTCATATATTTTAGATCATTTTATTACGATGTTTTACTTAGTAATAAATGACTTTTCTGAAAGAAGATACAAAGGAATCAGAATAGTGGTCCACCATTTAATGCAGAATCTTTCTTGTTAACATCATCGAACCGTTAAATTTAGTTAACTCACCGGCAAACTCAAGAAATCTTAAAATTTGATTAACAAGGGAAGATAAATTATTCCACAGGTAAAAGCGTATAGTAAACTATGATGAACAAGAGTGAATAGTCGGCGAGAAAGAATTGTCTGATTGTGTAATAGAAGCAAACTTACATACTATCTTTTACATTGATTTTTAATATCTCATAAATATGGGCAGGAGCCCATATTTCTGATATAAGTTGTTTAGCAAGTGTGAGGTACGTCAAGCTTAAGCTGGGTATTGTTCAACTTTTAAACTTCATTTATGCGTTGTCTGGGTTCAAAATACGCCAGATAGCAAGAGGCCACTATTCGGTCACCTTTCCTGAACAGGCTTGATCAATAAGTGAATGCGCCGGAATTTCCGAGTTGTTTTATAGTTCCCGCTCGGTAATCAATCATCGTGCAGGATTCATCATTTTTCACCAGATTACGGAGTCAGACATTTAATAAAGAAGAATGTTCTTTGATGTCTTACAAGCATGGAGTTTTATACGTTGTCATATCATATTAGACTTGCGTTTCTTATGTAGTTGTATTTTCAATCATTGTTTAGCCCACCTAATTTTTTACAGTTCACCTGCTGATGTTGTGACTAAATCCTACCAATGACTAATCCGTGTTCTTTGTTCCAAGGCGTACAACGATTTCATAAAGAAACACGGACCTGAAGCAGTTTTACCATATCTTAACATGACAAGCCAAGAGCTGTTCTTTATTGGATATGCTCAGGTAAAAATATGAGCTTCTAGGAGGGTCTCAATGGGATGGTGACTTTTAAGGCTAACGGTTAATATTTTTGATTGTTTTACGGCTAACGGTTAATATCTTTGGCTGTTTTACGGCTAGCGGTTAACATTTTTTACGGCTAACGGCTAAAATATTTACGCCTAACGGCTAATTTTTTTTGCCCGTTTTACGGCTAACGGTTAACCCCATTGAGACCCTCTTCTAGTAGCACAAGGACGGATCTAGGGAAGGGGAGGGGAGGGTAGGGGAGCAGGATGTGCACACCCTCTCTCCCCAGCAAGATGATCTAGGTTAGGGTTGCTCACTTTTAAAAAAATTTAAGTCACCCCTCCGTTACGTCATCCTTTATGGATGCACCCCTCCCTAAAAGAAATCCTGAATACGACCCTGTGGAACGACATAAAACGACCAAATAGGAGGTACTGATCTAGATATACTGTAGAATTTTATAACTATTTTCAGTGTTGTTAAATCCTATAGTTTTATATCTTTTAAGAAAATCAAGTGACTTTGTGACTTTTTCGCGGCAAGTTTTATAATATTTTTAATAGTTCTCTGTGACCATTTAGGTTTTTAGTGTAGGAATTTTTTTTTGTGTGTGGGTGTTTTTTTTATCGTTTTACGCTTCTTCTTGTTTTTTCTTTTTCTTTTCTATTTTCAGTACCTCTCTGAAAATCACCCTGGTGAGAGAGTCTCCTGATTAAAAAAAAAATATTATTATTATTATTATTATTAATCGTGAGAAGTTGTAGAAAACACTGCTGAATAGTGCTCAATACACATTTGTGTAGAGCGGTATATAGAATTGGGTTACTAAATGAAAACACACATGATTCCCTGCAACTCTGAGTTTCGTGCTTACGCACTCATCAGGCAGATTAAATCTGCCTGATGAGTGCGTAAGCACGAAACTCAGAGTTGTGTGTGTTTTGTTGAGTTGATTGTCAGAGTTGATGTGTGTTTTCATTTAGTAACCCAATTCTATTATTATTATTATTATTATTATTATCATAATTGTTAATCAATTGAACCCAGAAGTCTCAGTAGTTGTTTGAGGGTATATTTAGCTTCAAAAAGAACTCTTATTGGCGTTTTTGTGACAAGCAAAATAAGAGAACAAGGGAGTTATAAATTTGTCAGTGCGATCAAATCCTCTTCCCCTCAGAAGCAGGACAGCAGTGTTTTTAGAAAATGGTTAATTATTAGCTTCATGCTTTGATCATAACATTGAGAAGTTAAGTTCGATGAATCAGTATCAGTAAATCCTACTTTTTATATAGCTGGTTCCGCGAACGGACAAAATGAGGCCAATCCTAACTTCTGATTGGCTACCCGACTGCCCGCGCCGGCTAGTTAAGTCAAGAGGTTGGATACCGGCCTCCTTCCATTTTGCGTTTTTATTGACCGAGACGTACCATTAAAAACGCAAAAAGAGGACGAGGCCAATATGCAGCCATACTGACTTCACGCTTGATCAGTAACGCATATCTATTCGTCAGGAGTCAAGTACTTGGAGCCTCCATATGTGCTGTACCCTTGAATCTACCCTTTCTCGTAAAGAATTATTTTTAGAACAGGCTTTCCCGCGCAAATACATTGTTTCCGAGGACGTTGGCATTTTTCCCCGCACGCTTTCCGTTATTGTGTCAAAGGTTAGAGAGTGACAAATTTTCCGCGAAAACTATCTCCATAAATAACTTTTCATCAGAAAGGGCTGACTCCAATTGCTTGTATGGGAGATGGAGGCTCCTGGTAATCGTGTAGTAAAAGCCCGTCGCCCCCCCCCCCCCCTCCCCCCAACGCCAGCCTTTATTGTCACAACGATAAGTTAGTGGTGGTCGTATTAGACGCGTTTTTCCCTAATTAAATATAAACGATTTGACGCAAGTCACAGTGTAAATTGAAGAGGAAATGGTTGGCTACTCCTTACTTTATGTCCCTGAGCTAAAGTTTATGAAATGTCCTTAACTGCAGAAAGAGTGTACACATACTACCCCTGCTGCAGAGTTTTTGTCAGTTACTGAGGATGTCCACGCTCTCACGAAATACAGGTAGGACTGGTACCCACTGAGCCCTGGTACGCATTTTTGGTGTCAAAAATTGAACAATTCATGAACACTGATGCGTCCTTTCAATAATTTATAAATTGAATTCAATCCCGTTCACTTATTGTTCAGGTATACGTCATTTCCGCCACATTTTTCTATATCTGCCGAACTAATTGATTTGTCCGTTGTAATTTATCTCAGGGTAATAGGAACTCTGTCCAATCTTCAAGAATTCTCGGATGTGTTCAAGTGTAAGCCGGGAGCGTTCATGAACCCGAAAAAGAAATGCGAAGTGTGGTGAAGAATCCGTGCTGGAAACAGATGAACAATTGCTAGCAATAACCAGAAACCTATGAGACTTGAAGCGTGTAACTGCCTTTGAACGACCTCAAACACAGCTTGTCCACATTCGGTCTGCCAGCTACCATATTTGGAAAATCAAGAAAAACAGAATGGACCAATCAAATTGGCTTCAGTGGCATGACGGGGCTAGCAGCTTCCAAATATGGCACTTGGAAAATATTGAATCTGGACAAGCTGTGGTCACGAGTTATACTTTTCAAGCCCTCTGGGTTTCTGCAATAACTTAATTTACTTCTGTATTACCTGGCAGCGAGGAATACAGTAAGACAATCATGCATCATTAATTGTTATAGTACACTACCTTTCAACTAAGGTAAAAGAAGAAAAAAGTAATCGAGAATCTTACCATTATATGAAAGGCAATTTTAAAAGTTTAATTGGTGTGTTTGTTTTTCACATCTTCAGTCAAATCACCTGTATTCTTGGTGTGCCAAGTGCTACGCTGGTGTTAAAAGCACTGTGGCTTACGTACCTTCAGCGACCACCCTTAAGAAAATCGGTCGCTGGAAAGAAAATTCAAAAAATGAACCAAAACCTGCGTGGATACACTGATTATTACTTCAAATAAGATAGATATACAAAATTGACTTAAGAAAGAAGAATAATCCTTATTCTAATTCCCTGCAATTACATTTTTTGTGAGAGAAGCACTGGTGTCAGTATTTCATGTGGAACAGGAACTCCTAACATACGTTTCAACTGTTGAAGTTTTTATCGCTATGTGATCATGATGTAGCCGTGTTTTTTTCAATTGTATAAAATATCTGAGAAACGCAGGGATTTTGGAACGGCCTTGTAGGTGATCGCTTAATTACCTTAAACGCAAGACCAAAGGATTTGTCAGACTTCAGGTCTCGAAAGTGATGGCAGTTACTTAAACAGTGTTTGACTGAGAAGCAAAACGGTTTTTGACAAAGTGATTGCTTAGAAAAGAGTGGTCCTTAAGAGAGATGACTATATTTTTGATGGAAAAATTGTTTCACTTTTACAGCATTTTCTCCAGGGTGTAATTCCCTCTGTACTGTGTTATGTTTTATGTTATAATCGGCAAACACATCCCGCGTAATTAGATAAACTAGCTGAAGATCAAACAGGGCTCATTATCTCGCTACCTCAAATGATTCCGTTTTATTTTGTCTCTATTTAAGTTGTCATTGATAAAACTCTTGTCAAAGATGGTTCCCTCGACGAAAAAATGTCAGTTATTTTAATAAAGCTGTTGCTCAGGTGTCGTCTCTTAATTTTAGGAGACTTGGGCGGGCGCACAATGCCCTGGTGCAAAAGAGCTTGCGTGAAAAGTGCTTGGCACGCATTAAATCACATCACGTATACTGAAGTACATGCACAAATACCATTTTGCTGATTGGCCGAGAGCGTGCAATTAATCCCAAAAAGTAAAGAGAGTTAGAATTGGGTGCAAGAATGTGAAAATGAGAATGGAAATTTAAAATATGATATTGGCATTTGTGTCAAAAGCTAGAATAGGCCCTGAGTTTAAAATGGATGCATCTCGTTATGTCAATGCAACTCGATGCACAATGGTGCAGTATGCAAAGGCCTTCCCAAGATATGCATCGAGGGTTGGGGTTTGGGTTGGCCTTGGGGTTGATTTTGCAATCGAACACAAAATCCGAAAACGGATCTAATCTCACCGAAATCCTTTAAAGACATGGATTTCAATTAAGAAATCCAAAATTGTGTTTCTTAGTCTTCCCCCTTTGCGTTTGTTTGGAAAAACCCGAAAACAGATTCGCAAAGAGGTTGTGGTGATCAGCGATACCCTGCGCGCGCATAAATTTCAGCAGATACGATACCAATGTTCACCTGAATGGAATGATACCTAATCATCAAAGATAATGACGTCATCGGTCATGTGGCTCACGGAATTATGTTATATTTCGTCATTAGATATAATCGTTTGCATGAATCTTGTCCAGTTCCGATGTAATGCATATACATAATTATAATCCCGTCATTGGTTGTAGGAGTCAAAGGTAAAGGAAGAAAATCTAATATCGGCTACCAGGTTTTGGTCTGCTGATAATGATTATGTCTTTATTAAACATTTCGTGCTCTCTTATTTTTGACAGTTCATTCCAGTTTTACGAGGACTATTTAATTCTCAGTGCGACAAGATCTATTACAAAGTGCGACTATTAATTGCAAATTGCGACAGTAGAATCGCACGCTGCAACCGAGGTTAGGGACCAGTCATAATTTATAAGGGGTGGAGTGAGAAAAATTTGAGGGGGTCAGACAATTTTTTTCCATGGGCTACCCTTTAAGTCTTTGATTCAACTGCTGGCCCACTCCCATAGAGACTCCATTTCAGATGTGACCCCATCTGCCATATTCGTTTTTCCTTTTTCCCTGACTATGCACTGTATACAGTGAGGCTCTATAATCGATACCTAACCGCCCCCCGTTCGACATAACAGGGATTATATTCATGACCACCCTTGTACACTAAAAATATACTCCTGAGTCCCCATCAGGTTTTCCCGTCCCCCCTCCATTCATACCCTACTCCTTAATAATGAGAGGATTATGTTAAGGCACAGTAAAGTAGTGGTTAACGTGTCGGACTTCCGAGCAGATGGTTTGGAGTTCGAGCCCTGGTGCTGGCACCGTGTTGTTTCCTTAGACAAGAAACTTTACTCCACACTGTCTCTCTCCACCCAGGTGTATAAATGGGTACCGGCGATACAATGCTGGGGGTAACCCTGCGATGGACTAGCATCCCATCCAGGGGGGAGTAATAATACTCCCAGGTGCTTCATGCTATTGAAACCGGGATACGCTCCGGTCGTGTCGGCCTTAAGGCGCGTGTGCGCCTTTTACCCTTTCTATGGGTATGTTATCAGCCTTAACTATAAAATTATTAGAGACTAGATCAAGTTGGCGGCTTCCTATCAACATGAATTTTGTTTTTTGGACGTTTAAAGTTAGTTTATTCACTTTAAGCCATCCTGAATTTTGTTTAAATCAGAATTCATTTTAACTTACAATGTATCAGGATCTTTGGCTGCGGATGTTATGCACCTATCAATGTTATGCCGGCGGGGGGGGGGGGGGGGGAGTCAGGGCATGGGGTGGGGATTTGACATTTTTGAAAAATTTGCCGTCAAATTCCCTGTCCACGGGCAAATCATTCCAGTCAAATGCAACCAAATTTCCCCACCCTGGGCTGCACATCGCTGACAAATATCCCAAGGCTGGCAAAGAAAGATTCAAATATTCCCTCCCCGGGAGAACAAGGTCAGTCAAATGCCCTATCCCAGGGCCAACAAAGACAATCAAATCCCCACCTCATGCCCTGACTCCCCCCCCCCCCCCGCCGGCTTAACATTGATAGGTGCATTAGTTTGGTATCTTCAGTATACACTCTTGGCTTTGAAAACACCCCACACTAGGGAAGATCATTTATATATAAAATAAACAACAGAGGGCCAAGAATCGATCCCTGAGGGATTTCACAAGTAAATGTACAAAAATCAAAGAGCTCTCCGCCAAAATCCCTCGTGGTTTATTACACCAGTAAACATATAGTAACTGCCGGAGATCGGCCTGAAAAGGTTTGGGCCTCTCTGGGTCTCTCGAGAAACACATAACTGAGGGAAAATACTCATGATTATTGATCGAAATAAGATCGGGGAGTTCTGTCAAATGTTAACTAATTTTAGTCAGTTCATCCTTACTGGAATTACAAGTCAACAGCTAAAACTTGTTCAATAAATTCATCCGGAGAATTACCACTGGCATGCGTTTCCCAGCCGGAAGTCTACAAGAGAACTGGACACCATCAACACCACATCCCGAAAAAGTATCGATTAGTAAATTGTACCATCGCCAAGGTAATCGTCAAGTGTTCGTAATTGATGTCCACCACCGTAACATGGCTACCCGCAGACGGTTTTGGATCAAGTGACTGAGAATTCCTAAGGACACATAGTTACACAGGGAATGTCAGACGGTCACTATGCAGGAAGGAGTAGCAATAAAATGCATAGTTTTCCAAGCGAAAGTGGAAGGTATAGCCCCGTTTCTTCACCAAGTCTGAAACCAAAGGTAAAGCGAGAGAGCGGTTTGTATCACGAACCATGGTCATCTTCTCCGTTGACTAGGGAAACCTTCAAGCGTAATGCAGAGGAAGGCAACAAGAGAGAGGTAAACTTAAGATAACCAGTAACTTGCAAAGATGAAATGGCATGTGTTTTTTGGCAAGCCGAGCGAAACCTTGTGCTTGTGTTATATTACTGTAATACCTTTTCACAGTAGATAAACATAATTGAGCGTGTCAACCATTCGGTATTCATGGAGGATATATTATGCCTCCAACCGTAGCTTTATTCAGCTTAAATCTACTAAACGTTTGCCTTGAAAAAAGACGAAGGCTTATTGTAGATAACTTAGTTTTATAAATGCATTTCGGCATATTGGCAGTCGGCGCCAAAACAAATATGTCTTCGATGGCACGATTAAAATGGATCGAAAGTTAAGTATTCGTGTTGACATTTACTCCATTGAATATTAAGGTAAATTCGGACAAGTACGCTCAATTATAAATCCACTATTTTTAAATAACAAAGTCTTCGTTCTAGCGTATCAAAAAGGATCCCTTTATAACAATGATAAAACCGCGTTTCATATATATAAACGGATTTCCGTGCCAATGTCGTTCAGCTACATTGTCAACTTTCTGCCTAACACGCATTGCTGCAGAAACGCCGAGTGAATTACTCAGAATATTTTACTGCGTCTGTTAATTATAGTTTCCGTAGAATTCTTTCGATTATAAATATAGAGATATAGAGTCTATAAAGAGCGAAGTATACTTTTATAAACAAATGCATATAACAGACCATCCGTTTTGTATTAATTTCCATTTCTGATTGCGTGACCCGGGGCATGATTTATTGATGTTGAGCGGTTCGAATTCGTTGCTCTTGTGTACTACATTAACCTTCCTTGACCCACAGAAGAGCAGATGTGCAATACGTGATTTTGTTTCCTGCCTCATAGATTTTATCTGATGTTATCACATTAGTAATTTCGGTTTTCTTTGCGCATTGCTTCCTGTTTTCTTTGCACTGAATAGTAATTTGTATGTGAAATGTTTGCAAAGCTAGCTAACTGTTCTCCTACTGATCTAAACTTAAATTCTTGAGTTAGTTGTCATTTATGAACCACTTGGGAAGTGTTTACATTTCTAAAATTTCCATTAATTGAACCTGTAAGGTATTCAAGAAATTTGAGTGTCAGTGTGATTGTACCAGGAGAAAAAATTGATAGTAAATTTGATCGCAAAGAAAACTAAGGGTTCCCTTGATATTGAAGTTTAGTGACCTTTAACAGCTAGATGGTTGATTGATAAATGACCACACCCCTGGTGGTGTGAAGAATTCTAATTTATTGGCATCAAATAGCTTCTTTTGTGTATTTGTAACAGTGGTGACAGTGACAGAGATGTTCTCATAGTCAGTTTGTCAACTGTAAACTGTCTGTCAATCAAGTTTATTCTTGGCTTGCACTCACGTGACTTCCGGTATCACTTGTGACTTCCGTCCGCCATGCTGGTGTTTCAAATACCAATATGGCGGACGGATGCTAGTCACAAACACAATTATTCAGACGCGTTTTATTCCAGTTTCGCATCCTCAAAATGCCAATGTGCCTGATTGTGGGGTGTTCTAGAAAAACTGGTCGAGATAAGGGAATCCGATTATATAGAGTTCCGGCAGTTGTGACGAATCAGGGCCCAGAAGTAGAAGAACTCAGCATTGAGCGAAGACGACGATGGATCTCAGCAATAAGCCGCGATGACCTCACAGAGAAAATCTTAAGTAACGATAGGGTTTGTGATCAACATTTTCACTCTGGAACCGCAGCTCCTTTGTGGGATCGACACAGTATCGACTGGGTTCCATCTCTTAATTTAGGCCATGGCAAATCGGCGACGCGAAGAGAACAAACTGAAGCCCAAGAAGCTCGAGCGGAGAGGTCGAAGCAAAGGCGAAAACGACAGGCGGAACAGCAAGAACAGGAACGTTTACTAAAGCTACAGAAATTAAACGAGCCTGGAGTCCCCCTTGCCGATTTTGCTTCTGAGATTGTCGAGGCTGAAAGCTTAAATTTTTCAGAGGCAGAGCAAGTTCAAGAGGAGGCAGCAGACTTGCAGCCAGACGATCAAGAAACGTATGACTGCTCAACACAAACAGAGGCTTTTGACCATTTGTATCGGTCTGTGGCGTCTCTTTCTGTTAAGGACTGCCCACGCACTGATGCCTCTACTCAAACAGAAGAGTTTGACTACTTATTTACCCATCTATCGCCGAGCAAGCCCTTCAATCAGAATTATTTTAAGGACGACAACGCGAAAGTGTCATTCTACACAGGCCTGCCAACATACGAAGTGCTAGAAGCAACTTTTATTCATGTCTCACCTTTTGTCAAACGCCGAACACAATGTCTTACTTTATTTCAATAGATGGTCATGGTTCTCATGAAATTGAGACTAAATGTGCCACACCAAGACTTGGCATATAGATTTGGAGTGTCCCAGTCAACAGTGTCAAGGGCATTTGCTCACTGGTTATTCATTATGGATGTGCGACTGTGCCCACTGATTAGGTGGCCTGAGAGAGAAGAGCTTTGGAAGACCATGCCTCAGTGTTTTAAGTTTTCCTTTGGTACAAAGACAACTGTCATTATTGACTGCTTTGAGGTGTTTTGTGTAAAACCAACAAACCTCCTAGCCAGAGCACAAACATTCAGCTCTTACAAACATCATAATACATTGAAGGTCCTTATTGGCATCACCCCTCAAGGTTGCATTTCATTTGTCTCAGAAGCCTGGGGTGGACGGACGTCAGACAAATACCTTACGGAAAATTGTGGCTTGCTAGACAAGTTGCTTCCTGGAGATTTGGTTATGGCAGACAGGGGGTTCACTATTCATGATGGTGTTGCCCTAAAGTACGCAGAACTTGTGATTCCAGCATTTACGAAAGGGAAAGAACAATTAGACCCTACTGATGTTGAAAAGACAAGGGGCATTGCACATGTCAGAATTCATGTTGAGCGAGTGATTGGACTTTTACGTCGAAAGTACACTATTTTAGAGAATACCTTGGCAGTTGATCTTTTGACATGTAATCCTCATGGAAATCCAGAGGTCCAAGTACCAATGATTGACCGAATTATCAGAGTTTGCTCAGGACTTGTCAACCTATGTGGCCCCATTGTTCCATTTGATTAGTTTTGTGTCCATAAAATGCATGATGGGGTATATAAGGTATGTTTCCGTGGGTATGTGCCACCCAGTTCTTTTAGTTTTTTCTTAACATCTTTTTGACTACTGGTACATGTACATGTAATTGTAAACTTTTGCACATTCGAAATACCAAACCCCATTTTACCTAAGAATCATATCTAAACCCCATTGGGTGGTGCATACCCATTAAGTATTTTGGGGCAGTACCCAACCGCGACAAGGGGGGATGCACCATAGAACCTTGCTTTAAATGCTGTAAATGAGGCTTTAACGTAGCATAGATATGGATATCAAATTATAGTTGACTGTTTGAAGTTTTGTATTCAAATGGTTTAATTAAATTGATTGCATCACATAGTGTACATTTTGTAGGTTAAATTGTTTTCAGGTTTAATCTGTTTTCAACCTAGGTAGATCTTTTTCAACTTGAAAATAACACTATTTCAGAAAATTAAAACAGTTTCTGTTTGTCTATAAGGATTACCCTCTCTGAATTCAAATTTGTTTTACATGTAAGTGATTAAATGAGGGTGGCCTTCAGCTTAAAACCGATCAACCTAAGTTGAAAACAAGTTCAACCCTTAAATGAAAATTGACCTAGTACAAATATATATCACATATACATGGATACATTGCCTGGACATATGTTAGTGATGTCAAAGGGCAACAATGTATTAGCATAAAATCCAGTAACAGAACACCTAAATGTAGTGACATGTTTCCTCTTAAGTTCCTCTTGTTACCAGTTCATTAAATGCATTTTACATACAGATTGTATCACTAAAAACAGCCAGTTCAAGTAAAGTATGGGACCAACAGACAAATGTAAGATTCTCCTGCAAGGTTGTTATTTGTAAAAACAAAGTTGTTGACATTCTTTATAACCATGCAATAAAATTCAAGTGAAATGCTCTGATTTACACCTCTCAAAGGGTGCTGAGGATCATACATGTAAGTGATCAGCATAAATTTTCTTATTTATTGCTATATATTTTCTTATTTGCAAAAAAGGTTATAAGAATTAAGGATATGATCATCCAAAATGAAATATTGTGGTGCCTTAGTAACTTCCACTCATACTGCTAGTTTAAGGTTTGGTTCCTCTTCAGTAAACTGTGCAAATCTGATAGCATTGAAATCACAACAAAAAATGTTGCAAGGAAAAATGCTAAATTAATGGAAGCTCTTTTTTGTCCTACATCTTGATTTCCATCACCACAAAATAATATTCTAGTAATGTTGAGGGTTCTCAGATTTGCATTCCGGAGACAATGCAGCCTTGAATACTCGTAATGAATCCTGACACCATAAAGTTGTACGCCTCTAAACTCTTGTATGCCTTAAACTGCTGTTTGGTGTAGAAACTAGTTTCTAAAACCAAGTAGCTTACCAAATCCGTCGCTTCGATAGGAGGAAGGCAATCGGAGTTAAACTGCTCACCGGGAATAGTGACCGGATCCACTCCAATCTCGGCGATTTTTTCTAAATATCTTCGTTTAACGTGGTCGTCGAGTTTTTTGCAATACTCTGATAGTACTGGAATTTTGCTACAAAGCTCAGATATTGAAGGAACACGTTCGTTTTCCGAAGAATCCATTGAAATTTCGAGTAATTCAACAGCGATGGCATATAAACATATCCAAATTTCACCCACGGTGAAACACCAGCATGGCGGATACCCAAACATGGAAACATATCTGACGTCACGTGCAAGCCAAGAATTGGACCTAATTAGGTTACTTTTTCCTTACAATAGTCAAAGGACAGTGATAATTCTTATTTGCAAGTTACTGATTGGTGATGTTGTGTCCATAGGTGAAGTATTTGCCTTGATCATTGCTCTTCAATGCATTTGTGCAAAATTTGGGGTACTATAAAGGGGAATGCCTTCCAACCTGTGTTAAAACCCAGTTTTACTCACAGCCAGTTGCAACTGAAATGATGCTTATTTTTTGATAACAAGGTCAAGTTAAAATTGCAGTGTACATAAAACCTATGTTCTGTCTTTTTTCTGTGTCATTGGAAGTCATTCTTTAGAAAACCAAAAATCCCTACAAGAAAATGACAAGGATATTTTATTGATTGTCACCTCTTTTGATAGAGATGTTTTTGGAAGCAAGGGTTATTTATTCTGTTATGTTAAATTGTTGTAGGCTAAACTGTTTAATAATATTGTGGTTTGAAGATTAAGAACTCCCAGAGTGTAGTTTGTGAAGCTTCATGCTGTTAAAAAATGTTCATTGTTTCAATTTAATATGCCATAGCTCTTTTAAACAGAGGATGGTAAATTGAAACAAAGAAAGCCAAAATGGCTTTTCTTTAATACTGTAAATATTTTTTCTATTCCTTGTTTTCCTGTTTTGGGGGGTAAGAATCATTTTATTCATCACAAAAAGATTTCCAATGTTTTTTTTTAGTTGGAATTTATAGTATAATCGTTTAGTCTTAGTTTTGCATATATTGCTAGTTGTGTGAGGTATATGTAGAATTCTTTGTTTCAGTCAGTGCTTACATTTATCCTCGGTCTCAGTTTGAGAGTAACATCTTCACTGAATGGATTGAATTGCACAAATGTGTTGTATTTATCTTGGTATCTCTCATGTTGTTTTAATAATTATTGTTTTAGGCAGGTTTATAATCTTTGATAATCTCAATAATTTGTCAGCTGACCTGATCTATTCTGCCTGTTGCATTTTTCTTATTGTTATGCTAAGGAATTATTTTACTCTGAGGCAGCCATCCAGAAACAACTTTCCTTTATCAAAATTTACATAAGGTTTATTAGGAAGCTGAACTTATATTGCCAGTTAGTGCTGTATTAAGTTCTCTAAATTATCTGTAAATGACCCAAAAAAAGAAAAACACATTTGTGAGAGTTTAAGTTAGCAGAAAAGAATTATGTATTTGTCCAAATGTCACAAATCATATTCTATATTTATTCCTCTTAAAAGAGTGTTGTCATGCAAGTTTTATGCATGGTTAAATGTGTGATGTAAAATGTCAGAGAGAGAGAAAAACAACAGAGACATTACATATGAGGTATTAAATTTTGATGTTTCAGGTTCTTCACTCTGATGTTTAATTTATTGACTGTTTTCTGGTCTGTCTTTGTACAGGAACAGTATGTTGCGTGGATCAACTCCCAACTAAAGAAAAGAACTGGAAGTCGCTTTGTACGTGAGATTCCAAGGGACACAAGAGATGGGATTGCTTTGATTCAGCTAATAGAGGTTTTAGGTATGAAGCAGTTTACCTTTGTTCACTGTTAAAAAGCAAAGAATTATTTGTCTTTGTCTAGCACTTCAAAACTGAGTCAAGATTGATTATAAGCCACTCATTTATTTAGGCGTAGAAGAAGAACCTATATTTAGCTTGTACTGTGATTTTATACTGAGCTGAATCAGTGTGGAAATGTTTTCAAATTTGCATTTTTGAGTGTTATTAACTTGGACAATTTATATGATGTATTGTGCAAGTCAGGGTCATTTGTTAGATGTAGACTTACAGTGTATCTGTCATGTTTTAGCAACATGCTTAACAACTGGGACTGCCTCTGACAAATGGTATACTTTATCTTATACCTAAACCAGTCAATAGGCTTGTGTTTTAAGATGTTATTAGTAGTTCCTACATTGAAGCTCAGCAATGACACAGTAATACTTAGAACCTACAGATAGTTTTATCTAAACCAATGTGTAAGTTTGCATTAGTGGCTTCTGTCACAGGTTATGATAAAGATAGCTTCATTGTTGTACAAGTTGGATATGTTACAAGTTAAATTTGATTTAACTGAGGTTGGTTTGTTATTTCTTTGTCTATATTTATGATAATGATACCAGATACAAAGAATTTACAAACCAACATGAGTTAATTAAATCATATTTAACCTGTAAGAGATACACTCAATTTATTTTTACAGGGATGGATTTATCTTATAATGAACATCTTGTTTTTTATTTTCCTTAATATACATGTACCAGATGTAAGGTATTTCTTCAGATTTGTTATGTTCTGTCAACACTGTATCATTCTGCCATGTTCTGTAAGATCAGAGTTTTATTAAATTGAGTATGGGAAAATTTATGGTTAAATCATTGTTTTAATTGATAGCTGGTGAAACACTGAAGTTCGATGAAGCACCTGCTACCTATGCAGCCAAAAAAGAGAATGTTGATCAAGTGCTCCATTTTATGGCATCTCAGAGAATTAAGATGCGCCCAATATCCTCTAAAGGTAATCCTAACATTATTTAAAATCTTTCTTTATTAGATCTATCAATGAATATATGGTGTAATAAGTCTCCATTTTCCAGGCCTATCTAGAGTCCTCAAACATTTTACACTACCATGCTAATGAAAATTGGTAGTTGGTCTTTGGCTCATTATCAAGCTGCATTAAGCAATTTTCAATCACCTTCACCATCAAGTATCATGAGGATTATGAATTACAGTGTTTATCTAGGCTTACTGTATCTGTGAATTTTGAAGTAGATGAAGATTTTTTTTAACTAGATAGGTAATAAGTTAGGACTGAAAAGAAATATTTATGTATTTAACCAAAAAGTAGGCAGGTCAAAAGTGAGCCATTTTTTAAGCTCGCAGGAAGCTTTCAATGTGTTACCAAGGTGAAAGTTATAGGCTGTTAATTTAAGTAAGTAAGTAAGTAAGTAAGTAAGCAACTTTGTTTCAAGAGGGTGGCACTAAATAATCTAGAACAGGAATAAACTTGTGGCCCTCAGATTTTATACAACTAAAATATTTACACATTAAATACAGATATTTTTTAAAAAAATTAAGAGTTAAAGTGAAGAAGAAAATTGTTGATCCTTCAGAAAATTTTGTCTTAAGACTGCCTTAAAAGATTTTTAGAGATATATGCTTTTTAAAAGAGGGCAGTAACTTATTCCAATTTGTCATTTCAAACTGCTGAGTTATTTGATGCTTGACATGGGAAAAGTTGAGGATTTAAGGTCTTTTTCTATTGGGATCAACCATTTTTGGTTGGGAGAAAAACATTTTCAGTTGGTTTGGTTGATCAACTTTTTTAACCAGCTCAGAATTGGGTTGAAATGGTTGACAACGATAGATAGTTTCGGCTGACAAGCTAGCATGCATTATTTTTGTGGTGCGTGTTGGCTTGTGTGTCTGACAAATTAGCTGTGACATTCTCAAAATAACTTGTAATGCAAGCAACAGGTGTCCTCTCAGTTTCCAAAAACAAAGCTGCTAGGGCCTCTTCTTCATCGTCTGCTTTGTTGTTTGGAGGAATGCCATCCTCCAACAGTTCTTGAAGGTCAATCACGACAACAAGAATCTGCACTTCCACCGTGTTGACAACTTCATGTCAAGAAGTTAAAGAAGTCTGGTCACAAGTATCCCCAGTCCAAACTGTGTTTCAACCAAAAATGGTTAATGAAGCGTTCTGTTGGGAACCTAAACTATATCAACCAAAACTGGTTTTAGTTGAAACGGTTGATCCCAGTAGAACACAACCTAAGTCCCATAATTAGAAATCCTCAAGTTTGGAGGCCTTTTTTATCAAAATTTACAGGTTGTTTTTGGATTTTTGAGTAAGTTCCCTGCAGCCCAGTTAAGTCTAGAGTCAAGCTGATCCTGTATCCCAGTGGCTTCATTAAGGGAAGGGCACCGTTCAAATTGATGACAAACTTGTAGGGTTGTTTGTAACATCTCAACCAAAAGAACAAGAAAGTGTCAATTAACGTATGCCTGGGTGCCCAATCCAGATGCCCACATTCTCCAAACTTTAATGAATCCCCTGATATCTGTGACTGGGATGAGCTTCTATCCATTATGAGATTTCAAAACTCTGTTTTCAGATATAGTGGATGGAAACCTGAGAGCAACAATGAGACTAATCCTTGCACTAGCAGCTCATTTTAAACCTGGAAGTGTGAAGTCTCCGCACCCAAGTCAAGAATCACCACAAACTAAGCTTTCCCGCAGTCCATCAGCAGCAGCTTATGCTGCTCAAGCAGCTGTCGCCATTGGAGAGGTAAAGAGCAAGGTGGCAAGTGTTGGACGAAACATCCAAGCGCCCTTCAAGTTCAGGTAACAACCTCAGTGTTAAGAAAAAGAAGTGTGAAGTGGAAAACGTAATCTTTGTTTTCTTACCTCTTAGTCTGATGAAGTAGGACACTGAAAGATAAAATAGATAAGTATAAATACAAACAAGAGGCTAAAAATATATCCACAGCCAACTGCAGAAGATTGTCTTAAGTATAAAGGGTTAGTTTCTAAAGAAACCTGTGATACATCAAAAAGAAATTGAAACATGCAAAGGAGACTTGTGGGCCAAGTATGGCCATCAAGCATGGTTCATGGGACAAACATCACACGTACTAAGAGGATTTGAATGTCTTTATGACTGGGTTGATTGTAACATAATGGCAGTGGTATTTGTTGAGCCTGGAGACTAAGTGAAAAGATGTCTTTTTCAGCATGTTATGGGCAAACCCAGAACAAGGAAATCTGTGTTCCACATTTACTCAGCTACTGGTGAATCATGAACTCTATAGGTTCGTGTAGTGCTCAGTAGTAGAGTGTTCAAACTAGTAAGTACCAGTGGGTGGTAGGTGGGATTCCAATGGGGAGAACTCCAATTTTCTCCTTCCAAGTTTGCATGTGACTGTTTCTCATTTCTTTACTGTCTGCCTGTTGTAGGAAAACGTCCAAGAATTCCCCTGGAACCCCAAAATTAGAACGCCATGCACTTGATTTCAGCAGAGCAGGAAGTGAAAGCCCATCGACAACAACAGAATCACTACTTAACACATCTCTGAATAGAACACCAGGCAGAAAAATAAGCCGTCCCTCAAGTGGTGAAAAACAGGAGAGGGAAGCTGGAGCAGAGAGTTCAGGTCATAGCAGTGGCCATTCTACTCCAAAACTACAGCGCAGAGACCTAGATGTACTTCATTCTATATCTGATTCTGAATCTAGTTCAACTTATAAAAGCCCTAGAAATCGTAAAAATACTATTGCTCTTCCTAGTGTTGAGTTTTTTCAAGAATTAACTGATGAATATGATAACATGGATGAGGAGCTGAGTGGTACAAAGGAAATGTTACTTCATTTACAGGAGCTGGTAAGTAATCACTTAGCTGTTCAAGATTTTTTTCATACTGTAGTACAATAGACTGTGTTAAAGACTTTCCTGCCTCCCTAGGACTGTGTTTTGTCTTTTAGATAAAGCGTTATTATTCTAGCCGTTTTGTTTGTACAGAACCAATCAGATGAGTTTTCCTGATCACGATAATTGTAACTCGATCATTGTATATACATTAATTGATATTCTGATCGAAGAGTTTTGAGTAGAATCGAAGAAAATAAACGATTAAAACGACTGCGATTAGCAAGTTTCTTAAATGGCGCCCAACGTGGGGCTGCGAGCTCCTTGACGAGTATAAACAACGATCATGACGACTGAGGAAAAGAAAGAAAGGTTAGCACGATTACGAGCGATACGTGGAGCACAACGTTCCGTTGTTACGAAAAACGTTAGTAAGGTAAAGGACATCATTGAAGATGAAGCATTTACGTTTAGCGATCAAGTTCAGGAATTGGAAGTCACAAGTCGATTGCTGGAAGCAAAACTGAAGACTCTAGAAGACATCGATAAAGAAGTTCTTTCTCTCTGCAGCGTGGAGGAAATTCCACAGGAAATCGAGGAATCCGAGAAGTATGTGGAAAAGATTATCAAATGCCAGAAGAAAATAAGCGATGTTTCTTAGAAGACCGCTGGGGAGACGCCAGAAACGATTCACCCACTTGCAGGACTAATTCAAGCGCTACCCGGAGGCATGCCACCACCACAGCATGCTACGAATCAAGTCAAGGCGAAATTACCGAAACTAATTCTACCTAAATTTCGTGGTGACGTAACGACTTGGACAGGGTTTTGGGAATCATACAAGTCCGCAGTACACGATAACGAAAGCATTTCGAAAATCGACAAGTTTAACTACTTAAGATCGCTTTTGAAAGGTGCCGCAACCCGAGCCATTCAAGGCCTTACTCTATCGACCTCCAATTACGATTCTGCGGTGGAAATTCTCGAACAACGATTTGGAATACCGCAGCAGATAATTGCAGCGCACATGGACGAGATTCTTAAACTCCAACCCTGCACCAGTGATCGTCCATCGTCTCTTCGGTTTCTCTACGACAAGTTGAGCGTACATGTGCGAGGATTATCTTCACTTGGAGTTTCGTCACATGAGTATGGGAGTTTGTTAATACCGATTATCATGTCCAAGCTGCCAAACGAAATACGGCTTGAAATCGCGCGAAATTCGACTTCTGACGTATGGCGGATCGATGAATTGTTGGAAACGATCAAAGGGGAAATCGAAGCGAGAGAAGCGAGCAAAGCAATCAAAGCTCAAGAAGTGCCAGGACAGAAACACAACCCTAGTTCTGTAAAATTGAACCCAACCGCGAGTACACTGGTTTCAACGGAAGACAAAATGTTTCAAATTCGATGCGTTTATTGCAATGGGGAGCATTATTCAGCCTCTTGCACGAAGGTTCGACAATCGAAAGATCGAAGAGAAATCCTTCGGATGAATAATCGCTGTTTTATTTGTCTCAAAACCGGCCATGGAGCGAACAGCTGTTTTAAAACAAAGAAATGCCGACACTGCGATGGAAAACATCATCAATCGATTTGCGCAAGAATTGACACGCCAGCGGAAGATCAAAGAAACCTGAATCGAAACGAAAACTTAAGACAAACGCACAACGAAAGCACCACAGTAACTACGACAACTGCGAATTCTATGACCAAGGGAACTGTGCTGCTTCAAACTGCAAGCTGCACGGCGGTCAACGGATCCAATTCAAGTCCTGTACGCGTGCTCTTTGACAACGGAAGTCAGCGTTCGTATGTTTCATCGAGCGTAACTTCACGCCTTAAATTGAAGCCTGTCAGTTCCGAAAATCTGCACATCAACACCTTCGGGGTCACAAATTACCGGAAACAGAAATGCAATGTTGTAAAGCTGTGTTTACAAACACGAAGTCACGAGGAATTGGAACTTTATGCACTGAATTACCCGGTAATCTGTTCTCCTTTGCCAAGCAAAATCAGTGTAGTTGACTATGTCCATTTAGAAGGTCTAGAATTTGCAGACAACTTTGACAGCACCGAATCTATTGATGTCTTGATTGGCTCTGATTACTACTGGGACTTTGTGACTGGAGATTTCATCAAAGGCGATCATGGGCCAACCGCAGTTTACAGCAAATTTGGATGGTTGTTGTCTGGACCAACCTACGATCAATCATCTAGCAGTGTTGTTTCTTCCAACTTGATTATTTCTGGAGAAAGGAACTCGATGTTGGAAGGGCAAGATGACGAATTGACTGAGAGTTTGAAGAAGTTCTGGGAGTCTGAGAGTGTTGGAATCGAGGAACAGCAAGTATCTGCCGACAAGCGAATGCCAGAAATCTACCACAACGGCCGCAATTACGAGATTGGACTTCCATGGAAAGAAGATTTTCAACCTTCCAAGAATGGTTATCAGTTGAGTGAAAACCGATTGCGATCACTGCATTTCAAGTTGAAAAGGAATCCAGATTTATTGAGGGACTATGACAAGATTATTCGAGACCAAGAGCTGGCCAGAATCGTCGAAAGGGTTCCTGAAGAAGAAACAAGCATTAACAAGAGCTGGGTTCATTATTCGCCACACCATGCGGTGATCAGAAAGGATCGCGAAACAACCAAAGTACGCATAGTATACGACGGGTCAGCGAAATCGTCCAAGGAAGAACTGTCACTAAACGATTGTTTAGAGACCGGCGATAATTACATTCCGCATATATTTGACATGCTATCAAGATTTCGAAGTAATCTCATTGGTCTTACTGCAGACATCGAAAAGGCCTTTCTGATGGTGAGCATCAAAGAGGAAGACCGAAACATGCTACGATTCCTGTGGTTTGATAACCCAGAGCAAGACAGACCTAAAATCACGCCATTTCGATTCAACCGTCTTTTGTTTGGATTGCGGCCATCGCCTTCGATACTTGGAGCAACAATTGTTCATCATTTGCGCTTGTACAAAGAAAGTGAACCAGAAATGGCAGCGCTACTCGAGAAATCATTTTACGTTGACGATCTGCTTTCTGGAGCTGGAAACGAAGAGAAGACTCTGGAGATTTATCGCAAATCGAAGAGAATCATGGCAGACGGAGGATTCAACCTACGAAAATGGAACTGTAATTCGCTCAAAGTGATGTCTGAGATTTCAAATTCTGAAAGGCGTCAAGAAGATTTAGTTACGCAAAGCAACTTAACGTCGGATGACACAATTGAAGATGATCAATCTTACGCTAAAACAACTACTGGATTGGATAGTCCTTCAACAACTGAGAACACTGTCGTTAAAGTGTTAGGACTAAACTGGAATACTCTCAGCGACGAACTTTTCTTCCATTTTTCCGGTTTATATGAATACGCCAAATCGCTCCCGCTTAACAAGAGGTCAGTTCTAAAGGTTTCATCAAAGATTTTCGATCCGATGGGGTTCTTATCGCCATTTACAATTTGCTTGAAGATTCTATTTCAAGAACTTTGTTTGACCAAGACCAACTGGGATGAGGAACTACAAGGATCCTTACTTCGAAGGTGGAAATCCGTCTTAGAAGAAATAAGATGTTTTGAGACCGTACGAATCCCTCGATGCTACTTCAGCACCACTCCTGTTGAAGTTCAAATTCATGCCTTCAGTGACGCTTCCGATCGCGCCTACTCCGCAGTGGTTTACTTACGATCTCGTTACGATGACGGTAGAGTCGAGGTGAAGTTAGCCACGTCCAAGGCAAAGGTAGCACCGACCACCAAACAATCAACGCCTCGTTTAGAGCTTCTAGGCGCTTTATCCCTCGCCCGATTGGTGAACAAGTTCAATTCAGCCATTGAAGGAAATCACAGAATCGTTTACTGGTGCGACTCCGAGACGACACTCTGTTGGATTAAGAATCGGAGAGTTTGGAAGCAGTATGTACAAAACCGAGTCGAAGAAATTCGCAGCTTAACTACAAAGAATTCCTGGCGACATTGCCCTGGTCCTCTAAATCCTGCTGATTTGCCCTCTCGTGGTTCGACGTCCACAACCCTCGTAACGTGTGAAACGTGGTGGAAAGGACCGAAATTCCTGTACCTGCCTGAATCCGAATGGCCCGAAGATCGAACGACTCAGTCCGAAGATGAAGTTGCGCTTCAGGAAGTTGTTAAGACGCCGCCAACTACTGTTCACTCACTTGTGAATACATCAGCCAGCATGCCAGAGAAGACGATTAAACAGATAGTCGATATCAATCGATTTCACGATCTAACAAAATTACTTCGCGTAACTGCTCTCGTTATTAAGGCTGTCAAGTGTTTCAAGAATCAAGTTACTCATGTGAAGGGTACCGAGAGAGAGCTAATGAGATTAAGTGCAACAGATGTAAAGGAAGCTGAACGCCTGTGGATCACATCAGTTCAAAGGTTGTCCTTCTCCAAGGAGATCGCATTTCTTCTGAGTAAAGACCGCAGCTCTACCCCTACAACGTACGTTACACAGTTTGGACTGTTCTTAGACGAAGGAGTTATCAAGTGTAAGGGGAGACTCAACAATGCACCGTTACCAGTGCAGACGAGGAACCCCATTCTACTTCCAGCGAAACACGAATTCACCCGTTTATTGATTAGGCAGACGCACGAGTCTGTTAAACACAGTGGTATAAGGGACACTTTAACGACACTACGAGAACGCTACTGGGTACTGCGTGGACGGGAAGCGGTGAAAAGGTTTATTCGAAGTTGTGTTATTTGTCGTAAACACGAAGGAACAGCATACAGCCCTTTACCTCCCGACGACCTGCCAAGTAACAGAGTCTCAGATGATCCACCGTTTACGCATATAGGTCTCGACTTCGCCGGACCGTTGTACGTCGACACTAAGAATTCAGAACAAGAAAGTAAAGAATCACAGAAAGTCTATGTGTGTCTCTTCACTTGCGCCTCCACTAGAGCTGTACACTTGGAACTCACACGAGGACTTAGTGTTCAACCATTCTTACTTGCTTTACGAAGGTTCACTAGTCGAAGGGGACTGCCTGCTACCATCACTTCAGACAACGCCAAGACGTTCCGATCATCCTCTCAAGAAGTACGAAGGATAACCCGAGCAGAAGAAGTTTGGCGATACCTTGCGAACAAGCAAGTTACCTGGAATTTTATTGTCGAGAAAGCCCCTTGGTGGGGAGGATTCTGGGAACGTCTTGTGAGAAGTATCAAGAAACCCTTAAAGAAGATCCTAGGAAGGTCGATTCTCAGCTTTGACGAATTGCGTACTGTTTTAGTGGAGATCGAAGGCGTTATCAATTCCAGACCCCTTACGTACGTGTATGATGACGAAGAATCCATCTCTTACCCTTTAACACCTTCCCAATTGATCTATGGTCGACGAATAACTTCAACTCCGAATGCTGCTCACTATGAAGTTATCAGCACAAATCACTCACTCACAAAGAAATCTCGTCATCATAGACAGGTTCTTCAACACCTCACCAATCATTGGCGTCGAGAGTACTTAAACGAGTTGAAAGAGCGATCTCAAGTTGGTAACAAGGGGAGCAACAGACGGCGTATTGCCATTGGAGACCTTGTGTTGCTGAAAAACTATTCAACGAGTAGAGCTTTCTGGAAACTAGGGAAAGTAGAAGAGCTTATTCCCGGAAGGGACGGCAACGTTCGAGCTGCTATAGTGAAAGTTATCAGTAATTCAGGTCGTCCATCTCATCTAAGAAGAGTCTTACAGCATTTAGTGCCTATCGAAGTCAAAGTTCAGCCGGAATCTACGGTAGCTAATGAAGTCCGACCCGCGGATCAAAATACAAGGCCGAGACGCGCAGCAGCAGCCGCTGGCGAAGCTTTACGACGACATGCAACTTAATATTGTGTAAATAAGTTATTCGCTTTCACGAAATAACTTAGGGGAGTGTTAAAGACTTTCCTGCCTCCCTAGGACTGTGTTTTGTCTTTTAGATAAAGCGTTATTATTCTAGCCGTTTTGTTTGTACAGAACCAATCAGATGAGTTTTCCTGATCACGATAATTGTAACTCGATCATTGTATATACATTAATTGATATTCTGATCGAAGAGTTTTGAGTAGAATCGAAGAAAATAAACGATTAAAACGACTGCGATTAGCAAGTTTCTTAAAGACTGCTATACTGCAATTCAAAACTTAGTAATTTGACAATCTGCTTGAGCTTTATTGAACTCGTAGAAAGTAACTATTGTCAGAAGAGCTAGTCTGAATAAAATAGTTTTAGATTTTGTAGAAAAAAAACTCTGACTACACAATAATTTTTTTTTACGACATATAATTGTTCCAATTTGGGGCATTATCACTCTTTGCCATCTATCACATCAGACTTAAGTACTGTTTGTAAACAAATCAGTATTCATCTATGAATACATATAGATCTTAGGCAGGTTGACTTCTGCTATAAACGTGAAAGTTGGTACAACCTTTCTTGTGCCCACTTACTTTTTGGCCAGTAAACCGGCCAGTAGTGGTTAAAAAGGTTAATGTTCCAACACTGTTCCCTATGTGTCAGTATTTCAATTTGAGAATGTTTGATGACTATTTATTATCTGTGAGTCAACAACGTGTTGCGCCAAAACTACTCTTCAATTGATAGAATAATTGGAATGAGCACATGTAGGTATTACTGCTTTAGTAGTAACTAACTAACATGCAATCAATTTAATTCATACCTTTTCTGTATTTGCAACTTCTTTCCATGGTTTTACCCATTGTGGTTTTAGTCGCTGAATTTTCAGTGACCACTGTCCACCTTCCAGAGATAGAAATCTGAATGTGACGTTTTTTTCTTTGAATCTCTATGCAAATGCTTATGTCACTAATTGAAATTAAACCCATGTAAGCATACAGAAGCACTTTTCCTATGGTCACTGGATGTGTTTCTATAGCAGAGTACCAGAATTGCAAGACGGGTCTCTTGCTGTACACAGCGTGTGAAAATGTCTGAATCTCTGATGTTATGATCAGTTGATTCTGCGTGTTGTTTATCCCAAACTCACTACTACTAGTGTGGTCAGGATCATGTTCTGAGCCATACAAATTCCAGAAACTCTCACTTTCTGCAATATATGTGAACTCTTTTTCACTTTGATTGTCAGTAAGGTTGTTATCTTAAAATTACTTAAGAGAATTCATACTCCTATCCTAAGGTGAAAGGGTTATTCACAGTTTACACTGTTTGCAGTTGTTGGATGGTCGTGTTGATGATGATGAAGTCCCAGAAGAATACTGTGGACTTGAAGGCTCCACCCTTCAGGAACAGCTAGTGATTGTGAGTAGTCGACTTGATCAAAGAGAAGCTGAATATGACAGTTTGAAAACAGAACTCAACAAGACTAAGGAAGACTGCATCAATTTGCAAGGTTTGTCTACAATCAAGCTTTTAACAGCTAAAAGTTTGCTTTCTGGTTTATTTCGTCACAGCAACTTCAAGTACGTTCTTGTTGCCTAGTTGCCTAGAACTTCTCCTTACAATAACAATTCACAGTAAAGTAAACAGATGTTAAAATTAAGAAAAGGATTGCCTTTAAGATGATGACTTTATCTTATACCAAGTTCTTCAAACTAATTTATAACAAAGTTTAATATTATATGGCTGGTTCTACAAGCAGGCAAGATGAAGTGAATTCTGAAATCCAGGTGGCTACCTGAGTGGGGCACGATGGGCTATCTAACCTTCTTGGGTTTCCTTGCTTGGTCCAGCGAAACAAAACACAACAAAATGGTCATATGCTAATTCCTTCACTGACCATGCATGTTCAGTCAAGATGGCTGTTTATTGGCTTCATTCTTTTTTGGCTTTTCATTTACCTTGACTACGTCTTGGCTATTAACTAAAAGTGCAATGAAAGAACTTGGCTAATATGCAGCCATCTTGACCTCTCCCTTGGTCAATATGCAGCTAACTTGACCTCTCCCTTTGTCGATATGTAGCCATCTTGACCTGTCCCTTGGTCAATATGCAGCCATCTTGACCTGTCCCTTGGTCAATATGCAGCCATCTTGACCTGTCCCTTGGTCAATATGCAGCCATCTTGACCTGTCCCTTGGTCAATATGCAGCCATCTTGACCTGTCCCTTGGCCAATATGCAGCAAACTTGACCTCTCTCTTGGTCAATATGCAGCCATCTTGACCTCTCCCTTGGTCAATAACACAGATGTGTGAGACTTGCTAGCAAGAATTGCCACTTAGATCTGGGAATCTTACATAGGAACCAATTAAAAAGCTGCATGGAACATGACCCTCGGTGACTCTTGATGTAATATTGAATTATCCATTTGTCTCAAAAGGGAATAGACAATGATATAAGGGAGAATTTAGAAGTTGATAAGAAGTCACTTTCAGCTTTTTTCTTTCAACTTAACTCAAATTGTGTACAGTAAAATGTACCTATTGTCTGATGTATGTGTTTTGTGTACAGGGACTAAAGATGGTCTGAAGTCAAGACTAAATCAAAAGGAACAAACCATTATGCATCTTCAGTCAGTGATCCTAAAACATGACCTTTCACAGCAACACCAAGAGTCAGAGATAAGTCATTTTCATTGGCAATTAGGAGAGAGGGACAAGGAAGTATCTGCTTTAAGGACAGAGCTGTTACGTAGGGAGAGAATAGTTGATAAACAGAAAGCAGAACTGGAAAATGCATTCAGACACATTGAGGAACTTCAGGTTTCCCAGGTGGTGCATTACTTTCAAGTACTTTGTATTGTAAATGGTTTGAGCCCAGAAGAATCAGTAGTTGTTTGCCAAGTTTGATCATTGCTGTGTAGGTACTGTAGTTCTGAACAGAACTGTTGTTGATGACATTGATAGACTTTTTAGCAACCTAAGCAGAGTCCTGACACTGATGATGATTTCTGCTGAGGTTGTCAAAACATTAACCCTTTAAGCCCCGAGGGGTGTCCCTGTGACGAGTAAAATCGTCTGGCGTTAGCCAGAGTAAAATCTGTAAAGACACTATCGGGACTTAAAGGGTTAAGGAGATAGTTTTTCACCCTTTAAGCCCCAAGGGGTCTCCCTGTGACGAGTAAAATCGTCTGGCGTTAGCCAGAGTAAAATCTGTAAAGACACTATCGGGACTTAAAGGGTTAAGGAGATAGTTTTTCACCCTTTAAGCCCCAAGGGGTCTCCCTGTGACGAGTAAAATCGTCTGGCGTTAGCCAGAGTAAAATCTGTAAATACACTATCGGGGCTTAAAGGGTTAATCAACATCATCAACAAAGTTTTCAGAACTACCTACATCAGAATGATTGAGCTAAAAAAGTGTATTGTTTATTTCGTTAGAGTCAATTTGCTATCATAGATTGACCAATGAACACTTGCCTTTTCTGTATTTTAGCATAATATCCTAACAATGGTACCCAGCACAGGCTGTAATAATGAGGACTGAGTGGAGTCCAGTTTGGTCTGTTTACAAGTGATAACAAAATTGGACAACCACGCAGCAGGAGTTGGATTTGTTTATCACGAGTATGGTTGTTTATCACGAGTATGGTTACAGACCAAATTGGACGAAACAAAGTCTTATTACTTATTAATCATAAAAGTTACAATTTCCTAGAAAAGAAGAAGAGCCACATACCAGTGATAAAGGAAAATATATTCATTGTTCAAGAGAAAAATTCTTTTTTTTTTGAAAAAAAAAAAAACACAATTTATGAGTCTGTACACTGTTTCTACAGTGATTAAAACTGAGGTTGTGATTGGTTGCTTTAAACTACAACTTTGAATGTGATTGGTTTATTTACATGTAAGCTACAACTATGAATGTGATTGGCTTATTGAGCTGTCCAATTACAAACTGACCGATAACAACTAGGCAAGTGAATTAGTGGAAAATAGGAGTTTTTCAAACCAATCACAATTGATGAAATTGTGTGATTAATATTTTTATTATTCATCCTAAAATTTCTTGACGTGCTTAATTCTTCACAAAAGCCAA
>OX453274.1:33842713-33867713 GCA_949710005.1 Ricordea florida | reverse complement strand
GTCACACTGGTGAAAAGAAAAGTGCACAATGTAACCGGGTCGAAGTTCAGACGGTTTGATGCTAGGCTGGTTTAAATAATTTGATAACTGTAATTCCATCACTGACCTGAAATTTTCACACTCCTGTCTAGTGTCTTCAGGGGTGTGCATCATTACGTTTGGCAATGAATTAATGTAATTTTTGTTTTACACAAAATATGGTTTATCAAATGAGTTGGTAATGCAGGTTATTTCACCGTATTAAAGAATAGTCACTATATGATAAGCTCCCTTATTATTGTATGGTTGTATGACCGACATTATCAGCACATTGATAAAACATTTTTTTTGTTTTGATTTCCCACTAACATCGCACCATTTTCTTTAGAAAATAACCGCTTTACTGTATATACTGTACTTATATTAATCAAATATTTGTTGGTTTGCAGATTAGGTGAAATAACACTGAAAGACTTTAAGTTAGCCATTGACAGACCAGGTCAATATCGTTATCACTTCAAAGCACTGGATCCAGAGTTTGGAACAGTTAAAGAAGAGGTTCGTGGCTTTGAAAGTTAGCCCATCGGTTATGTGTCTCTTCTGGTTGTTATGGCTTTTAATGTAACTATTTTGTTTTTGTATGCCAACTGAGACTTGATATTTTGCGTACAATATTCTTCACTTTTGTTTGTACTGTACTTTAACACAGGGTTGTCAGTAGGTTTCTGAGAAGCAGTCTCTGTCTATAAAGTAGGCGGCTGCCGTAATTTATGTGCTTCGTTCAGGGTGGGTAGGATTTTCCGCAATACCATGCCCAGAACAAACCAACAGTCGGAGTAACCGGCACAGTATTCGGAATAGAAGGTGAAATGCGCCGGTTGTCGGCTTATTTTGACAACCCTGCTTACATCAAGGCAAATCATGGATGTACCCAAGGGTTCCATGTACAGCAAAATCAATCAGCATTCAAATTGGTCTAAGATATTTTTGCTTAGCTGTCAAGTTTAGTCTGCTGTTACAATATTCATAATTTCTTTATGGCTGTAAGACGTGGAGGCACAGTAGTGTAGTGGCTAGCGTGTCGGACTTCCGAGCAGAAGGTTTGGAGTTCGAGCCCTGGTGCTGGCATTGTGTTGTTTCCTTAGACAAAAAACTTTACTCCACACTGTCTCTCTCCACCCAGAAGTATAAATGGGTATTAACGATACAATGCTGGGGGTGACCCTGCGATGGACTAGCATCCCATCCAGGGGGGAGTAATAATACTCCCAGGTGCTTCATGCTATTGAAACCGGGATAAGCTCTGGCCTTGTGGGCCTTAAGGTTCACGTGCGCCTTTATAAGAAGGAAACAACAGTCTAGAAAGAACTGACTAAAATGTAATATACTTTGTCAGCTTTGGAGTAAAATATACTCCCTAATCTCATTATCAAACAGTTTGTTTTGCGTTTGACCCTGATCGAAATTCAGGTTTCTTCCAATCTCTACCAGAATTTCCAGATGCACTGCTATGCAAACTTAAGAAATGATTCAGTTAAATATCACGGTTGAGTTTATTTTTGATTTGCATGTTCAGATTATGGTCAACTAAAATAACAACAAGCAATAAACAGGGGTTTCAATAAGTTCTGAAGTAGGCGGCTGACCATATTAAAGTAGGCAGCTGTAACAGGTGAGAAATTCTGTGACTCAAGAAACTCAAGGGACCAAAAAGAAATTTTATGTTAGAAAGTAGATGGCGATGATTTGGAAAGTAGGTGGTGAAATTCGCCTGTTGTCTATTGAAACCCCTGAATATATGTAGCCTATGATGCCTAAAGTTACGATCTTTGAGTAATGTATGTAAAACAATATTTACAAAGCTTCATTGTTCCTGGTTTTTTACAGAATGTGTTTACCCATTACTCTGATGCAATATTTGTTTTTGTGTCAATTGTTATTCTTACTTTATAGACTTAAAGTTGGAACATCATTGTAGGAAATAACTTATTGGCCAAGTTTTTAGAAGTTTCAGAGAAAATCATGTCAGTGTCCCTCCACTCCCTAGATCTGAGTAGCAATTCTGTTAAGTGACTGTCATACATTTGGTTGAAAGTAAGTTTGGAGAATTTGGTCTCAGATCAATTCATGAAGTCTGAGTTGGTCATTACTGTGATTCTTGTTAACAGTTAGCCATACATTGAACTGGTCTTGTATGGAGAAGTTCCACGCTGATCACTTCTGGGAGTGAAATTGTTACTTAGACCCTCATTTGTAAATTAAGTAATATTGTACAAATAGCTACCCTCATTTGCTCCTCACCCACTTCCCCCACACAACAACACACAGAGACCCCTTTAAACTTAGAAGTAGCTGCTATCTGGTGAAGAAAAATATATATATATATATTTGTTTGTATTATCAGGTGATAGGTGACAATGACCTGGTCCCTGGGTGGGAAGGAAAGATCGTTGCATGGGTGGATGATGATTCTGCGGAAAAGCTTCTTCTCAGCCAAGACCAAACGACGTGACAACAACACTTAGAAGAAAATGTGAACAAAATAACGTGAATTTGGAAGGTGCTTTTCCAATGTGTTTCATGTGCACTCTAACATTTATTAAGTTATCAGCTGGTCCTCCAAACAAAGGGCAGAAACAATTTCCTGGATCACAAGTCTTTGATGACTAGTGCACAAATGAGCTCTGAGACCTCAGGATGTGAATTATAAAGGAAAACTACAAACGTTTCTCTGATCAAGGCCACAGGAATGGAAAAGGTCCACAGTGTGGCAATGAAGTATGAAAATTACACTGAACTAAAATACTCTGATGATTATTTTTGGAATTGAATACCTGTATATAATAGTCAGATTGAATGTATGTGTGGTAAAATATATAAATGTCAATGCTGTGTCAATGTGATAGGACAAAGTCCTTTAAATCTGTGCTTATCACTCCAAGGAAACTAATTGTATCTTAAAATAGATCTTATATTTCATACAGTGTAGGTAGGTACATTTTACAATTAGGGTAACTGGACATCATTTGGTGGTGTTGCGTGTATAAATTTTCAGGTTCTTAGCCATGTAAAACTGTAACATTAACAATAAGTAATCTTCAGTTGTTAATGGTTTGAACCCAGGAGTCTCAGTTGTTTGTTGAGATTGATCTTGTGGGTTAAGGTACAGTAGAATCCTGGTTTCTTGAACCTCCAAGGGAAACAAAAATTGGTTTGAATTGTCGGGACTTTGAGTTGTTGAGGTTAAAATTACATAGAAAAATGACCTGAAGGGAAACAAAAATTGGTTCAAGTTATTAGGAGGTTTGAGAAACCGAGGGTTAGAGAAATTGGGATTTTACTGTAAGTTCTTAAAAGAACTGTTGTTGATGACATTGACTGATGTTTCAACAACTTAAGCAGAGGTCTATATGAGATTTACAGTCATCAGGTGGTGGTATTCATGTGTCGTTTGAATGTTGTGATTGGTCATTTAAGCCATCATGTGATTGGCTGCTATTTGTCAGTAAGGCCATGGTGTTATGGGCTGTAAAGACTTGTGCAGTTATGACTTTCGCTTAGGTTGTTCATCAGTCAACATTGTCAACAACAGTTCTTTGCAATACTGCCTACAATTGGATAATCAAACTCCACAAACAAGTAGTATTTAGTTGTTATTAATATTTCAGCTATTGGAGGCAATTGAGCAAAACTCATTTGTCAGGCAAGAGGAGGCTGTAAATATTTATTGATTTAATTACTTGTACAGTGTGAGGTCTGTTGCTTTGGCTTATACATTGTCAAAGAAATAATAACGTTAATATTGGAATTGTATTTAAGCCTTTCACTCCCAGGAGTGATCAGTGTGCAGTGTCTCCTCATACATTTTCAACAGAGATGACTATGAGAGTATTTATAATGCAAGCATACCACTTTTATTTACACCAAATTCTTCACTCTGAAATGTAAAGTTATATGGTGTGCACTAAGGAGATTTGCTACTCTGATCTGGAGAGTGAAAGGGAATGCATTGTGTTTAGGTTTATAATGTATGGGTGTAGGACAATGGATTTAGTGAGCCATAATAATGAAGACTCTGAAGCAAAACTATGGTACATGAGGCTTTGGTCATAGAAATCAAGAATCTTTCATATGAGCTAAAATTTTGCGTGGCCTTTGGCATTAAATAGGAAACCTGTGTTCTGTACATTGTATTTGTTTTCTTGTTTTGGCATTCCACGTTAGAGAAATAAGGTATGCAAAAATGTAATGATTTTCTTGGTGCTGGCTGGCAGTTTGTTACTTACATGTATATTAGCCTGTTGGGGCAGGCAGGTCAAAATCTTAAGCTTTTTTGCATGCCTAATTTCTCAAAAACAAAATTAGTTGCTAAAATGGAAGAACAAAAACAAGGCACTGCTTTTGTACTGAAGTTAGAACACAAGGTGAAAATGTAGGAGATTCCAAATCATCACCTATGATAGTTTCGCTTTGGAGTCTTATTTAAATTATCAGGACATTTATAGTGGAGTTTGTCACTGATAAGTAAATGAAAGATTTCCAATGTTGACTAACAACATTAATGTTATAAATAAGATTTGTGGCTATAAGTTGAGGAGTAAACTGTGATCAACTATATGTAAATATTCCTTGTATAGTTTACTGTAAACCTCTACTTGTAATGTCCCTAGGTCCCACAGCAAGGCTGGGATGAATAAGTAGCTTGCAAAATTTAAATCTGCAAAAGTCTTTGTGTACAAAAGAGGGTTGTTGTCAGTAATATTTTTGTTATCTATGTGTTCATCTGTAGTTAGTATTTTTGCAAGTTAATTATGAAACTGATTAAAAAAGTGTATTTGCCATAAATCCAAAAAATAAAGAGGAAATCAAAGAAGCATGTTTTGTTGCAACAGGTGTTTTTGTGTCCTTGAATTCAGAAATAAAACTCATCTGTTGTGTTTGTACAGGTTTTAACAAACTGAAGTACATCCAAGATGGATTTGAGATCATTTCTTAAACATGACACCAAGGGTCAAGAGTTTGTATCTGCTCAAGAATTCCACCAAATGCACCTGTGCAAACACACAAAAGATGACTGAAATTTGAAGGGAAGGGGGAGTAGGAGAAGAGAAAAATGAAATGACTATTGAGAACAGTTCAGTGCTATAAGATAACATGAATGAAAAATAAATGCTACATTATGTACAAATTTATACAAGATAGAAAAATGTGAGTAATGGTATTTACAAACCTTACAAAATGTACATTCGCTCTGATGAAGGGCTAACGCTCAAAACATCAGCACCTACCTCTTGTCAACTTGAAAACTACAAATTACTTTATCAACTTCTTTGATTATCCCAATTTCTTGTGTTACAAAATGTCAGACTAGGGAGAATAAAACATGGGATGTTGTCAATGATGAACGTTCCATAAAATTAAAGTTTTACAAAATGTCTTTTCTTTACAACAAAATTATGATTAGTTCATGTCCCAGAAACAATGCTCTCTCTCTCTGACATGGAAAGTAAAGTCATGGCACTTGCCACATGTCCTGATACCACAGCGGTATTCAGAGATTTGTCCTTCTGCATCTTGTCCTTGGCAGTATTTTAACTGACATGGATACCAGCTTATACACACTTCAAATTTACATAAACATTCACGAATTAGTTCAGGGGTATCTTTACAACGCTTTAACAACTTCATTCTACCAGAAAGATCCTCTGAGACTGTTTCCAGTTTGCCCAGGTCTTGATGTGTTGAATTTTCTGAAACAGAAATGGAACAACACTAAAGAAAGCTGCAATGTGCTCACTGACCAACACAGATATCGATGATATTTAAGATGGCTGTGGGATTAGCAGGAGCCCAGTGCTGTAAAAGTACAAAACCAAGGCATCAATGGAACAGGCATGTCTAATTGGTCAGTTGTTTTTTCTTGAACATCCATTTTAAGTCACTGCTTTATGTTTTCAATGCCACAACATTAGAAGTTGTTAGGTTGGTTGGTAGGTAGCATTCTTCCTCCACCCAAATTTATTTAGTATGTAACTTGGTCGAAATGAAGCTTATTGATATCAACAGCCTTGGAAGCCTAAGGGCTTATTTTTTCCTGGTATTTTGGAGGGCTTTAATGAGGCCTTTTTGGAGGAAGTCTTCCTTACCCCTGTAAGAATTTAAGCCCTTTACATCTCAAGTCTGAATTTAACCTAATGGCACTACATCAGTACAGAAAATTCAAGACTATTCTTGCTGTCTGTTGTCATTTTATTTCCTTCATGTCACCCTTTCAAAGTTGTATTGTCCATTGGAATTTAGCCTATCTTTTCGATGTGTCCATTTACATATCCTGGGCATCCAAATCTGGAGTACCTTTCAAGAGATTTGCACAGCATCTGCTATTTCTTACCTGGTAATAAGAGTTTTAGATCTGACTGTTTGAACAACACTCTTCCAGCATCTTTACATAGTTGATTGATATTTTGATCAGTGATATAGGATGTGTCAAAAGCCGCTACATAATCCATAAAGTGAGATTCACCAGCAACATCATCCTCAGGCACTCTGACTGTACTTGGATTTTTCTATAAAGAAACAAAGCACAATCACTATTACTAATACAAATACTGACAAAATTACTTACTGTATACTGGGAATTGCATTGTTTTAACTAAGTAGTACAGCTAACTGAACAAAAAACTGACAAAATTCTGTCTGATGCAGCCTGTAACAAGAGTTTGTCAAAAAATCCATTTATTGACACATTCTTATGCTACCAGTGTTCATGGGTAATCCCCTATGCGGTACTGCTATATATGGGCTATATAGGTATGTCCACTGTGAAGGGTGTGGTTTTCAAGCAGTCTAGTCTGGGATATGGTATAAAAATCACAGAGTTTGGGTCTAGAATAGGGTATCATTTCCTGAGCAACTGATCAATTGGTTGAAGGTTTTAGTCTAGATTAGAGGCCCTCTTAGGGTAAGTTCCGACAGGCGACATGGCTCTGAAATGGCAACACGAAGGAGCTGAAATGACGACGAATGATGAGCCACTTGCGCGAAGTTATGACAGTGACCTGCGACCCTTCCGAAATTGCGACGTGAAAAGGTTTGAAACTCAGACGGGCGACATAAAGAACCCCCCCTAACAGGGCCTTAGACTAGGGAAACTGGGAATTGCCACAAAAAAAAAGAACAATAACCACAACACAGAATCAGCAAATCAAAATTTACCCAGGACTCTGTTTAATACCAAAAGCATTTGTTATATACTTAGACTTTCACTCAACAAAACAAGCACTGTAATTGGTTGATTCTTGGTCACGTGCCCTTGATCAAATTCAAATGTATCCCGATCGGGATACAATTTTGCAGTTGTTGCCCGCGCGCCAGTTGTACCGTCTTTGTTTGCTTGTTTTTGCTAAATATATAACAAAGCACTTAATGTATGATTCCTCGGGAAACTAGTTAGTTTTGTTTTCCCTCGAGTCCTGATGTTTCCCTCGACTTCGTCCCGAGAAACATCAGGGCTCTCGGGAAAACAAAACTAACTGTTTCCCTCGGGACCATACATTAAGTGTATAATAGTGTCAATAAATATATCACTGAACACACTATTGGAGATAAGGATGGATTTTATGAGTTTAGTCTTGTAAAAGGTAGCAAAATTCAGCTGAACTAGGTCTAGTACAGGCTATTAGCACATCTCACCCAAAACTCCCTGAAATCTTGGGATGAAATCCAGTTAAGACAAAGTGAAGACTTAACCTACTGTTACTGACAAAGTTGAACATTGAGTTTAATTACGTGAATTGATTTCGAAGCTTTCGAACACAACTCGATCTTATAAAACTGTGAGTCGGTTGAAAGAAGTTGCTTGAAACAATTTGCTTGAAACAAGTTGGTTTGACTGGAAAAATAAATTAAGTATATGAATCATTGAGAAGAAGAAATGATAGCAGAAAGACATATGTAAAAAAGGTACTTACAAATGCTTCCCCTGCCTAGGTAGAAATGAAAGTGCTGACTAACGAAAATTGAATTTGAAATGAACTTAGGTGTGATATAAAGTAGGTGCGTGAAAATTAAAATATTAATTAATGAGTGACCATGGAATGCAAGGATTTCACGTTTGAATCCTACACCTACTTAGCAAATTTTAAGAAAGAGGGAATGCTAGGTATGACTAGAAATGCTGCAAAAATTACAACTTCACAAAATTGTGCAACCCTTGAGCAAAAACTGCAAAATTTACAAACGTTGCAAAACTTTGGAATTTCTGTTACACGGCAATGCAGAAGGAGATTAATGAAAGAGCAAGAAAAACAACAAATTTCATTTTCATTTGCAAAATTTTGCCATTGTTGTTACATAGCAAGGAAAAAGGAGATCAATGCAAGAGCAACAGAAACAACACATTTGTAACAAAAATTACAAATTTTGCACTTTTTGCTTAATTTTGTGAAATTTGTAATTTATGGAGCTTTATGCATTTCTGGACATAAGTGGGAAAACACAGACAGTAAACCAGTTACCCAGGGTAACTAACTTGTCTGAGCTTGGACATGGCATCTGAAGATATGAATTCGTCCTCAAGAAGTCCTGTAACAAAGCACATTGCTTCATATGAACTCTCAGCTTTATCCATTTCCCCCAGAACAATAACTTGGAAAATCTTGCGCTTCTGCAAACAATAGAAAATAAAAAAATGATAATTAAGCTTAATTTTCATGAAACAAACGATTAACATTATGGATGGATAGATGGATAAACTTAATTTAAACATGATAATAATTAAAGCTGAAAGCTTGTGGGGTCGTGTGTTTAACTTTAACTCTGCTAAAAATTAAAATTACAATTAAAATATCTAAAATTACAAATCCTAGATTTACAATAAAAATTAATTATTCAATTAATTACTAACTAGAACTATTACTAAGTTAATCTACTATATGATTACGATAAACTAAAACTAATTGTATATAAAATCACTGTGTGTGTGGCGTGTTGTTGAAGCCGACAGGGCGTTAAAATTAAAATCTTTAAAATAGGATCTATTTATAACATGCTTTCTCAGCTCGAAAAAGCTTGAAAATCTTTTATGTTTTTCCTGGTATAAAACAATGTTCCAAAGGACAGAACCCTTATATCTAAGTGAGTCCTTCATAAATCGCGAGTTAAATCGTGGTATGGAAGAAAATTGGGAATGATTTCCGCACAGGTCCCTACTTCATTATGCATGCTGTAGCCGTACAAGAAATGTTTGCACACGCACTTCCCAAGACAATTCAACTACAGCATGCATAATGAGTAGGGACCTGTGCGGAAATCACTCCGCAGTGCTGTTTCGTTCTTCGAAAGCAAAAAATTTTTCTGCACAGAATTCAGCCATAGCATGCATAATAAAGTATGGGATGATACGGAAATGTAGCCAAACAATCATAAATATAGGCCAAATATCCCAATTTCAAATGAAAACGTCCTAAAAATTAACTTAAACCAATCGCAAGTTAATTAGTAATTAGTTTATTCGAAACAAATTCTTGTATTGTACAACATTAGGGATTTTCTTTGAAAACCTCAGTAAGGCTTGACAAGGATTCCTGCCATATATCCTTCGATTTAATTAATCAATAACTGTGTTGTAAGAGGCAAAATATAACGTTCTATTCTACGTACCATGTGGAAGTCCAAAAGCACCGTGATAACACTCCACTCGCCTAGTTTAAAGTAAACAGAAACAACATCTTTCACTGGGTCTGAATGGAAGGTCTGTGATACTACATCTCCATCTTTTGTTTTGACTTTAACAACGAGTTGACATCTGCATTGTTGTATCACACACAAGGAGAAGAAGAGCAGACAACGTAACCTAAACAACGAAGACGCCATTTTACAGAAGGTTGTCGCTTCGGATGATGGGAGAATATTGACTCTACCCTACCCCGGACAGACATTACTTATCAACGTCAATGATTAAATTATGCGATCGATTACTCATCGATTATCTGTTGATTATCCATGGATTCATCGTTGATTACACAAGTATCATAATGCATCCCATACAATTTATAAGTATTATAATGAAACACATAAAATTTCATAGCTGTAGCTTTCTTCCTTGATAAAAATTGATATTTAAGGTTCCTGACTTTTATACGGCGAACAGGAATTGGACTTACAAGGTGTGATTTTTTAAAGGTTTTGTGGCCATTCGATTATTCATCGATTACTCATTGACTATCGGACATGCGTAATGACTAATCAACTGATTAACCACCGATTACTTATATAATTATTGATTTTAAAATCATCTGATTTCATTGATGACATTGATGACATTGATGTCATCGATTCATCATGTCTGGAATATAGTAAGGAGGCAAACTGCACAAACTATTACTAAAAGCTAATTTCCAGGAGCGTTCCTATGTGTTGGATGGATTAGAACATTCCTATTTTTCTTGGACAATTCTGTCCCAAGTAGGAAAGGCGCAATGAGGTTATCCCTAGCGCCAACCCAAAGGCCAGACCACAACATCGGGAACTACGTCCCCTACTATTTACGATCAGTGTGTGGGTTTTTTTGACGTCCCACTAAGTTATCATGAACAAAGGTTGTGAGACGGGACCTACGGTTTATCGTCCTTATCCGAGATCTAGAAGACTAGAAAGTCTTACCATATGCAGATGTCATTACAAAGGCAGCACTTTCTCCTCAATTATTTAAAGACCCTGAGTGCTCGACCTCACGCATGGTAACCCCGTGCCCTACTAATTGAGCTAACCGGTCGGCTTCAGCTTCATGGGGAGCAGGGTTGGCGCAGTGGTGAGAGCGCTCGCCTTCCACCAATGTGGCCCGGGTTCGATTCCCGGCCCCGGCGTCATATGTGGGCTGAGTTTGTTGGTTCTCTACTCTGCTCCGAGAGGTTTTTCTCTGGGTACTCCGGTTTTCCCCTCTCCACAAAACCAACATTTGATTTGATTTAATTTATTTCATTTGCGCTTTACAGTGTCCCCAATTAGTACAGCAGTGCTAAATACAGTTGACACTCAAATAAAGTTCATTATTTATTCCCAGCACAGTAGAAAAGTACGCTTATTTTGGGACTCATATTTCCCGTGATGACATAGAAACCTCGGAGAAAACTCCAAAACTCTCGCTAGAACTGACTCCCATAACAAACACAAAAGTTGGCATGTTTAATCAACATATCGTCACAGTCATAACTGTCATTTTTTATTTATTTATAATTTTTTTTCATACAGCCTTTGATAAATCAACATGATACCCGGTTCCTGCATGATACAGTCATATCGACAGCTGTATTTTTATTTTAATAAAACTAAATACTGGATTTTTCTACTTTTTATATACCTCGAGTCCTCGACTCGTAACACTCGTATCGTTCTTAACCCTTTTACTCTCTATATCAACAAATTGAGAAGATAATCAACTTACACTGACCGATATTCAAATTCTCCAATTCAACATATAAGGAAGTTTACCTCACTGAGTAAGGAGAATTGCAACTTACATTTTTCCACTGCATGCCTGTCCAGGGGTTTTACAGCTTAAAAGTAAAATTCACAGCAAATATTTTTCACAGTTAAGACAAGAACCAACACTTTGAGCGTTACCATTTAAATTTGCTTTTCCGCATATATCATACAAAACAAACACGCGCGTGTTACTTAACTTCCGGTTCGCTCTTACATGTAATATTACTAATATAACGCCAAAAGGGGGGAGGGGTGTCATGGTCCCAGGCGTTCCTTGCGTGGACCGCGGAAACTGGGGATGAGAATGCGACATCATGCACTCGCTCTTCGTAAACAACATGATTTACAGAATGGCTGTGTTTTGTGGAGACCGTTTTGCAAAACTACAAACGCACACGCCGTCCGTGGTAGGACCACACTAAATGATGTCGAGCGTTGTGCAGAGTTCATACTAGTTCTACGAGATAACAAATGAGCTATATGTTAGTTGCCAAAACTGTGACAGCCGATTGAACAACAAACTTTGTTATATACCTAGACTTTCATTCATCAAAACGAGCACTGTGATTGGTTGATTCTTGGTCACGTGCCCTAGAACAAATTCAAATGTATCCCGACCGGGAGACAATTGCGCAGTTGTTGCCCGCGCGCCAGTTGTACCGTCTTTGTTTGCTTGTTTTTGCTAAGGGAAAGTCTAAATATATAACAAAGCACTTAATGTATGGTCCCTCGGGAAACTAGTTAGTTTTGTTTTCCCTCGAGTCCTGATGTTTCCCTCGACTTCGTCTCGGGAAACATCAGGACTCTCGGGAAACAAAACTAACTGTTTCCCTCGGAACCATACATTAAGTGTATAATGATGCTGAGACGAACACATCACTTGCTGAAAAAATCAGGAATGTTCGTGAACACATCTTCGAAGATGGCGCTAACAACAGCGAATTGGATAAGGATTCTGACAGAAGTAACTTTAATAGTAGGGTTAAATATCTAAGCTTAGTTCTTCCGTTAAATATCCTGTTTCTGTTATTGGGTTTTATTGGACTCATTACTTGTAAAGCGATCGTCAATGTTTGTTTTTCTCTTTGCCCGGTATTGCATGTGCTTGATAGAGTAAAGACATGATGAATACTCTTGACGACTGTGATCTTCTAGAAAAAGTTGTCAGTATGACTAATGTACGTGAAGATAATGATGTTACAATGTCAATAAAAGTACAATTCAGATATCGTTCTGCAAAGTATGTATATTATCACTGCACTCGTGATTTGTTTTTCACTCGAGTAATTGAACTGACAGTTGACACTAATAACCGTCAAAAAGGGGTATTGGAGTGACTGATAACGAAAAGTCCCCACACGGATCTGGCATCTAGTTTCATATACATTTTACGCGTAGTAAATGCGCAAGTAAGACGTTCAACAAAAGAGCAAGCGTTGTCTCTAACTTTCTCGTAATCTGATTAGTTTATTCCCCTAAATGAGCGTTTCTGATTGGCTATTGTATTGCGTGACACATTGACGCGAGTAGTGTTTTCTAGACTTATCGACAACTGCAAATTAGCCAATCAGATTGCGAGATTAGTGGCAATTATGGCAAAAAAGTATTTCTCATCTGAGTCAATCACGCAATCAATCTTTCTATTATTAATAAAAGCTTGCGTGACTTCTGGTGTGGCGAACATGTAACCGAGGTAGAATTCGAGAGCATTGATAAATGAAAGAGCGACGGTCCGTGTGGTTGCATTCACCATAGAGGAGAGGCGTGAAAATTTTACATCAATATTTGTAACATTAGAGAAAAATGGATGTGGGAAGTGCGATATTTGTAGGTGCGGACGAGGCTAGAGATCACGAATTAGAAGGTAAACATTTAACATTGTAGATCAAAAACCTGTCTTAACTGGCGATGAACCATATCCTAACATATGCTTGTTTTAACATTCTATTCAGCCCCCGGATTCTGCCATGTGAATTTATTTCGACTTGGTCGTGAAATGTTCTCATCAAAGGCTTGTTATATTCTCCCTGAAATTCACTGAAGTCTGTCTGGAAAGCAAAATTGCCAACGTCGACTTAAATCAATATTTTTCTCCGTTTTCTTCGATACAATTGATACGAATACAGGGTATTGCCTAAATGAAGGAAAAAGTGCAGATGCTTTTGAATGTGATGGTTAAGATTTTTTAGTGAGTTTTTGATGAATTTGAATTAGTTGGTTCCCCAATTTTCGCTGGCACGACAACAATTGCCTGTCCGGTTATTTGAAGCGAACAAGTTAATGAACTTTAAATAATGGTACAAAATCCAAAATCCATCTGAACGCGAATGTGAAAAACAAGGCATGACTTTCACCTGGTCATGTTACGTAACTTTGTGACCCTGTTTTCATCCATGTATATCCTTCCCTTTTTTTAAAAAAAAAAACGATGGAAACCTTTGGCAATCTTAATCCCGGGGGAATACGCCACGGGGAAAATAACTTTTGAGTCCCTACAGCGAAGATGGCGATTTCGTATAAAGAGCTTCGTTCGTCATACAAGGCTTTTGCACATTATGTCCATTGTTCAACGAACTTACTTAGGACTTATAGCACTTGTCTAGACTTGTAAATCTTAGTGCCATAAGTTTCGTGTACTTTTAAGATCGCTTAATTTAATAGTAAGACATGTTTACTTCGTTATTTACATTTTGCATTGACAGCGTTCATGTTTTGCTCGACTGCTCATAATAAACCAATGAAATCACTGGTTAGAAATGTAGCTGTCATTTCGGACCAATTATGAATTGCGTTACGCGGGTAGTCTTTGTAGCTGTAATGGCGGACGACACTGGTGAACCAACCGAGAGACCGAAAAGTCTCTCTCTTTCCCTTTCAAATTATGAAACGACCAATACATCTAATTCTAGTGAACGGCTTTTCTCTCCAGATTCAGCCAGACGCCAGCGTTTCTTTGGGGAACCGAAGCACGGAACGGTAGTTGGGCAAGTGGTGTCCGCAAGGAAACACGATGTCTTCCAAACTTTGCAAGAAACTCTAGGTGTCCTCAACGACGAAGCAGTGGTTTCAAGGGACTCGCACAAAAAAGAGGGCTTGTGGTGTCATCCATTTGAAATTCCACGGCATCCTATTGAACAGATAGAGCTAAAGAACGAAGAAATCGCTCTTCAAAGGGAACAGTCAAAGATGATAGAGCAGATGACTCCAGATGTTTTTGCAGACGCGGAGGAATTTATGAAGAAAGACGACGCAGAATCGATGGCTCAGAGTTGCGAACGTTTTCCCTTCTATCAGAGGTTATCAATTTCTGGAGGGGATATAAGTGGAGTATGTTATTTCTTGCTTTTTATGTCTTTGAAAGCATGAAATTTATTGACTTTATTTATGCACCTTTTATTGTTTTCTGCCAGCGCGCAAGTTGAAACAGTGAAAGGCATTATATGTACTTTGAATCTCTGGATTAGGTTCTTATTCTTATTATTAATTGTTATATCCAAAATGAAACAGCAATTTTGTGATGATTGTTAGAAGTACTGTAATTGCCCACTGTATTCTTGCAAAACTAACATAATGATACTTCATACAGTAAAACAATACAGAACAGTACTGTATTGGCTTAATTTTTGCACCCCTTAAGTTTGTTGAGGCCAATTAGTAATGACTGTGCTCATTGGCAGGTAATTCATCATGCCTTCTGTTTATCAGCTTGTTTTGTTTAGGATTGCTGTTGAATATGGTTGTTTTATTTTATTTCAGAATGTTGGCTTACTTTTTAACTCACCATCTAACTAAGTAATTTACAAACTAGCTAGTTAACTATCAGAATAATGCTTTAAGCTATTCATGTTCATTCTAATGTTACACTTTCCAGATTAATAATGAAGATTTCTATTTTTCATTTACAGCATTCATTTTCCAGAAATTTGTTGATATATTCATTTTCATCCTTCACACCATTCCTCAACTAATCAGTGTTTCAACTAACAGAGTTTTTCAGTAAACATTAATACTGCATTTATTACCTGCTTGGTTCTGTGAGCAGGCAAGATAAAACAAATCCTGGGTTTTAATTGGCTACCCACAGTCATGATGGGCTTATCTTGTCCACTTGGGATTTCTTGCCTTGTCATGCAAAACAAAACAAATTGGCCACATAATAAATACATTTTTTATCAAACTTGCTCGGTGGTGATGGCTACATATTGCCCCTGTTCTTTTTTGTATTTTTATTGACCCTGGGGTTTCAATAGAAGCCAGCAACCGGCAAATTTTGCCAGCTGCTTCTCAAATCATCGCCGCCTACTTTCTAACATTAAATTTCTTTTTTCTTGTGGCCCCTGAAGTGTTACAGCCACCTACTTTAATAGGGTCAGCTGCCTACTTCAGAACTTATTGAAACCCCTGTTGACCTCCACTACATCTCAGTCAGTATGAATTCACTGAAAGAACTTGGTTGGTGTGCAGCCATCTTTAGCTCATGCTAGGTCAATATTGCATATAATTAGCAAGGGCCATACAATTTGATCAAGTGATGACTTTAGAATGTAGTTCACTAATTGAGTGAAGCCCACGTTTTTGTTAGGGCTTCAAAATTTCAGATACCTTTTTTTTGTGATTAGGAAGTATTTATTTTGTTGAATCAGTTTGTAAGTAGGTGAATTCATGATTGTTATGTGGGTTATTGAGCTATTGTTAGGTCCAGGTGTTATGATATTGGCCATATTCTCTGTTAGGGTCAGTAAAACTGTAAAAATATTTTAATCAGGAAAGATAGTCCCACCTTATCTCCTCAGATAGCCAATTAGAGTGCAGGATTTACTTCATCTTGCATGCACTCAGAACCACATATATAATAAAATGAATTACAGAGTCACATTACAGTTCAACATAAGGAATCCTGAGCTGCAAACTAGCAGTTAGACAAAATAAGTAATGTTACATACAGGGTTGATTTAATAAAACTTTCACAAGTGTAGCAATTGTTTTCAACTTCCAAAACAATAGCAACACTTATAAATTACTGTTGAACTATTGAACTGACCTCAGATGTTGGAAAATTTAATAGCTGCTTTCTTCGTTTATTTAGGTGTCTGTTGATGAACTCGAGCAGGCTGCTGAGTTGCTTGTAGAGGCTCTGTTCATCCGTGCCAAATACATGACTCTCAGTATGCAAAGTTTCTGCCATACAACTGCACAGAAATTGAAAACTGTTCATAGTGATTATGATGTGGAGACCCATTTTAATGTGAAGAAACCTGCCAACAGTGAAGGTATCATTGCTTCATTCTACTCTGTGTATTTACAGTGACATGAATGCTTGGAGACACAAAGTTTCTCTTGATATCTCACTCAATCACTTTGCTCACTCGAGGGATATTGATTTGAACTCTCAAAGACAAATTTCATTTCTCTGTGCACCCATGTATTATTCTACCAGTATATTTAATTTTCCCCAAGATCACATTAACCCTAAACAATACATCACTTCTCAGCCCATTGGGTTAATAATATTATATCCCACTGATAGATAACTTCAAATTTGATCCTTGAAACATTATTAGAAAATCTGATCTTATATAATGACATTTATTGATCATCGCAGTTATGTGCACAACTTAAGCAGCTGTGAAATTAAAGCCTGAAAAAACTCAGCCCTGAATGGGATTCGAACCCATGACCTCTGCGATACCGGAGCAGTGCTCTACCAACTGAGCTATCAAGCCAACTGGGAGCTGGTCATGTTGTGAGTTCGTAATATACCTGTTAATGGAGAAGAATGATGCAAGTGAATATACTGTATGAAAGACCATATATTTGAACTGCGGAGTAGTATGTAATGACATTAATTGATCATCGCAGTTGTGTACACAACTACAGGTGGGTATATTATGAACTCACAACATGACCAGCTCCCAGTTGGCTTGATATCTCAGTTAGTAGAGCACTGCTCCGGTATCGCAGAGGTCATGGGTTCGAATCCTGTTCAGGCCCGAGTTTTTTTCAGGCTTTAATTTCACAGCTGCTTAAGTTGTGTACATAACTGCGATGATCAATTAATGTCATTACACATCACTCTGCAGTTCAAATATATGGTCTTTCATATATTCACTTGCATCAGGTAATTTTATGTTGATAGTTATTTTGTTAGTATCTTTTTCATGCCCTCTGGCACTTAAGGCCTCCACATAACTTTTCTCCCCTTCTCTGTTCACTGAGACAGCTCTTGCCTCCATCCCCAACTTATATCCTGCTTCCTCTCTCTCCCTCTCTACTGTTTGCTTCTAAGTGGTTTTAGGTCCTTGTTTTTATTAATTACAGTTACATTTTTTTTTGTTTAAGAATCATGTCTTCTGCCATATTCAGTGGCATCACCATTTGACTGTGATGTACCCGGTGACTGTGGTTATATTCATGAAATGATTGATGGTGTTGTCCAGATTGCAGCTTGCAGTAGGAGCAGCAGTGGTAATGTGACTGTCAGCGAGAAAGGCAAACCAGTCACACATCCACTGCCAAATTTACAGGAATTTTTTGAGGATCAAAACATTTTGTTGGCTCTTTCAACGCATGGACCTATGTGAGTGGAGAGTAAAAAAAATTGAAATCTAAAATACCAGTAGTTATATTTTTAGCTTTTTTTCAGTATTACTTTATCTATTATTGTCAAGAGAAGAGAATTTATGGTGGTCACTGTCCAGCTTCCTCTGAGTTGCAAATCTGAATGTTCTATTTTTCATTTGAATTTCTACACAAGTCATTAATTTGAAATTTGAAGCACTCTGGGTTTGTTTACTGTGTTTGTTTCTGATGCAGAGTGCCATGATTGTAGTTCATGACACTGCACATGAGATTTTCTGCATTTCTTGAATAAATGTCACAGTCCATTATTTCTATGAAAACAACTCATCTTGTGACAACATTTTCTCTTGCGTATCCTTTATTGCTACAGCAGATCCAGTTTTTAGTGAACAAAGAAGTACCATCAGTTGAATTATATTATTTATTACCGGTAACAGCTTGTATTAGTTCCTGCCTTAAGGTACATGTTGTCTTCATTAAGTGTGTCAGTTTTAATGTAATTCTCTAACTATAAGTATTGTATTTCACCAATGGAAGTGTTTAAGAAATTCTTTAAAAGGATGGATAAGGATTTCTATATCATTATACCAGATATATTTAAGCCTTGATTTGGAACTTGAAGCAAAAGTCTCTGGTTTATGTGATTTTTTCGAAGGTGATAGAGCAGAGCAATTTTTATGTCATGTCAGACGTCACTCCAGTTTGCCATCTTATTTGGTTCAATTTATTATATAGACACGAGTGTTTTACTGGAAAATATACCACTCGTAAAATCCATAAAAACTACATTCGGGACCCGAGTGGTTTGTTTTCCATAATCTCACACGTGAGTTTATCGATGATGTAATTTCGGTAATTTCCCTCCGAAATTTGTATCTGTCTTTTTGTCTATATAAAAAGAACATTACACGGCGGCTTGAAGATATGAATTTTATTTTCTCGTGGCAAAAACAATATTTTACTCAATTGCTGCACTCGTTCGTAAAATATTGTTTTGCCACTCGAAAATAAAATTCATATCTTCATGCCACCGTGTAATATCCTCTATATATTTTCCAGAAAGTCATTTGCATATCGTCGACTGAAGTATTTAGACTCCCGCTACAACCTTCATATTCTGTTGAATGAGAATAGAGAGTTAGCAGCAATGAAGGAGGTGGCTCATAGAGACTTCTATAATGTCAGGAAGGTTTGTGTAGTTTTTCTTTGAGTCATTTATGTGGATATTGATTTAGAAACAGTAAGAAGCATGGTCAAGTGGTCAGTGTGCCGGACTTGAAATCTGCTTATTCATGATAATAATAATCTGTGATATTATGGTTATCTGTTGGTTTTGTTTCTATTTATTTGTGAGCTGTCTCTGTTTTCATAACAGGTAGACACTCACGTTCATGCAGCTTCTTGTATGAATCAGAAGCACTTGTTACGTTTCATCAAACGAAAGATGAAGTATGAAGCTGATGAACAGGTTATAGTTCATGATGGCAGAGAAACCACATTACGTGAGGTAAACAACTCAGTATTTTCTTCAGTATTTTTTTGCGTTTTTATTGACCAAGACATTATCAATGCAAGGTCAAGTTCAAGGCACCAACTCCTTTAGAAACTAACTCTGTTATACCCATTTGAAAAGCTAAGGATTTGCACTGCACTGGCATTTGCAGTAACAACCTGTTTTCTAGCTGCCCTACCCATGATAACATATGGTAATGCAGTTTTGTTAATTTAAGTAACTTCAATAAGCAAGGTCACCTTTCTAACGAGCTGTCTACTTGATCAGACAGGACCATTAGGGTGTGTTTCCATTGGTGTGGTATTTTGAAATATACAATGTAAGGTGTTTCAACCTTTATTTGTACTGCTAGTTTTGCTTCGTTTTTGTTTTATCCTTGTCTCCGCAATGCCATTCCAGAAACCTTAATAAAAAAGCGCTGTGACAGCATTGCTGGTTTTTTCAGACACTGTCACTATCAAACTGCTTTTTTACAAAGCTTTTGTGTGTGACCTTGTTGTAAAAGAAATAATTGCATCAGATTACTTATGGGAATGGTTTTATATTTTTGTCTTTTAGGTGTTTGCCATGTTAAACTTGACGCCATATGATCTGAGTGTTGACACATTAGATGTGCATGCTGTAAGTACATTTCTGTTGAGACAAGAGATCCTCCTGAAACTGATATCTCTATTTCTCAACTTTTTGCTGCAGAGCTATTACTACTGTTTGTTGTCAGAAGTTGGTAATGTTATTTTACCCGGAGAGTTTTCCCATTTTACTGTGAGTGATCATCTCAGGGGTTGTGCTCTATTTAGAGTACTTTTTATAGCATATAAGAAAGTTGAAGGTTGCTCCCACTGAAGTCTCATTTCAAGCTATTTTATAATATCTTTATTTTTCAGGACAGAAACACTTTTCACAGATTTGACAAATTCAACACAAAGTACAATCCAATAGGTGCGAAAATAGTCATTATTTTTATTGTGATATTATTGTACCCTGAATTGATCCCAATTAGATTATATTTTTGGACATTTATGGACTGCACTGTATGGTCATTTTTTCCTCTTTTCTGATCATGGAGCACTGAACTGATGATCCTTGCATAGAAACTTTACTCTTACAGAGCTTAACATTTACATTGTATTCCCTGTTTGCAATCAAACTCTCAGCTTTGACACATCTTTTGAAAACTTAACTAACCTTGGAATGGAGGGTTGTGTTTTATTGTTGACAAAACATGTTCATTTTCCATTACTTGCAGGGGAGAGTAGATTGAGAGAAATCTTCCTTAAAACAGACAACCACATTGATGGACGCTACTTTGCAGATTTGTTAAAGGAAGTCATTGCAGATTTGGAAGAAAGCAAGTATCAGAATGCAGAGTACAGGATTTCCATCTATGGACGGTCCAAGAAAGAGTGGGATAAACTGGCTAAGTGGGCTGTCGATAACCAAGTGTTGTCTGAAAATGTTCGATGGCTGATTCAGATTCCTCGACTATAGTAAGTAAAAGCAACTGGTAAAGGATCAAATGTGCTGTAGCCTCCTACACTGACTTTATTTGTGCTTTGTCACACTTACCCACCCCCCCCCCCCAACCTTCTGACGAAGTACAAGGAACTTCTTTGTAAGAGGCCCACGTGGCCTGAGTTTATACCGGTGTCGTGGCTTGAAGAACCTAGGAGCATTATCACTTCCCATGGATGTGATGCTAGTCTAAGGCAGAGTTAACCCCCAGCCCTGTATTCCTAATGTACATTTATTCATTTATATGTCATCAGTACCCATTTATACATGTGGGGCTGGTTGTTCGAAGGCTAACCAAGGGTTAGATTTTAACATGGGTGTCTTTTCCTCTTTTTTTTTTTTTTTTTTTTTTTTTTGATGGTATTGTAATGTAAAGCGCCGATTAAGATGGCAGCCATTTGTGTCCGTATTTATCGTCTCATTTCACTGTTGAACTTGCTTTATATCCTACAGTTTTGTACGGTATGGCAACCTAAAGGCCTCTGCTATCCGATTATGACTAAGTTTAACGCAAAGGCATCTTTTATCCAAAACAACCACGAACTAAAGTTTCCGAGGCGGCCAATTTCGATCTGGTACAAGCATGGTCCGACCTGTTTGGTTTTACCAACAGATTTAACTGTCCACATGGATGTCGAGCTTAATCCTGGTCCTTTACAGAAGAAACCAATTTATTTGTTGACCTGTCTACCTATGATTTCTGTGATATCTGGCATGGTCTCGAATACAAGTGATAAACTGTTGTCCACGAATTATGCTGACACCCGCCATGTTGGATTTTGTTACTACTCGGATGTCTACCATCGACTTTCTTATTGGCCTTGTTCATTGCCGTTATCATCGACCTACAGGAGGTGCCGCGCTGGCCGTCGAGTTAAAGAAAGGAGAGCTAGAAACATTCACAGAATTGAATCCCTGGTTTCTTGTCCACGCGTTAGCCGAGGAAGCGATAATTTGCATAAAGGATCTATTTCAAATAACCTCTGCGTCGTTACACCTGCGAATATAAACAATCACTTATATTCTAACGTTACTTCGACTAACTCCTCTCTTCATACAAATTTGTTCGCCAATCCACGTTCAACTTTCCTAAACTTTGCGGTCTTCAATTCTAGATCCGTTAGAAACAAGATCGAGAGCATTATTGACTACGTGGTAGAAAATGACATTGGCCTTTGCACCGTTACCGAGACCTGGTTAAATGACGCTGATTCCGTCAGTATTGCTCTGTTATCTGTAGCTGGTTATTTCTTCAAGAATTTTTCTCGACAATCGCAGAACCGTGGTGGTGGAACTGGGATTCTGTTCCGAGACTCTGTCAACGTTTCGTTAGTCGATGGGAAGGAAAACAAGTCTTTCGAATATTCTGAGTGGATTGTTAAAGTGCATGATCGCTCAATGAGACATATAATAGTGTATCGACCGCCATATTCTTCGTTACATCCGGTTTCTGCCTCTGTTTTCTTCGATGAATTCTCTCAGTTTTTAGAGAATGTTGTTATGTGCCCCGAGGTTCTTGTTATCTCTGGAGACTTCAACCTTCATTTAGATGACCTCCGTGACAATGACACCAAGAAATTTATGGATTTACTGGAAACGTTCAGTCTTTCGCAACACGTATCCGGCCCAACCCATCTATCGGGTCATACCTTGGATCTAATTATTACTCGTTCGTCGGATGATGTTGTTCTTGCTTCTCCTAAAGCCACTTTTCCCATCTCTGATCATTTTATTATTCAGTGCCCTATTGGTTTCCCGCGACCAGCTTTATCATGCAAAGAATTGACTTTTCGTAAACTCAAAAATATTGATATTGCCGAATTCTCAGCTGATATTGCCTCTTCTATGCTTTGTGCAAGCGTACACTGGGACAACATTGATGTACTCTCCGACTGTTTTAACACTACCCTTAATGACATTTTGGACAAGCATGCCCCGCTTAAGACAAGGATTATAAAAAATCGTCCAAAGATCCCGTGGTTTAATGATGACATTAAACAACTCAAGCGTAAACGTCGTCGCCTTGAAAAGAAAGCCTTGAAAACTGACCTCCCTGGAGACTGGAATAATTACCATAGAGTTCGTAATCAGTACTCTGCATTTCTTAAATCTGCACGTGTGAATTATTACTCAAACCTAATTGATCAGTGTGCGGGTGACTCTCGCAAGCTATTTCGTGTGGTTAATTCTTTGTCCAGGGAACCACTTGAGATGGCTCTTCCAGAGCACGATGATCCCACTAAGCTTGCAAACGAATTTGGCACCTTTTTCCTCAAAAAAATTGAGACCATTAAGGAAAATCTTGACAAGTTTCAGGTTCAAGTGCCTCGACTTGTTCCTGTCACTCCGAAGGAGAATCTGGAGAATTTTTCCTCGTTATCCATAGGAGAAGTGTGTAAGATTGTTCGAGAATCTTCTAATGCCTCTTGTCGGTTGGATCCTCTTCCTACATGGCTAGTGAAGTCCTGTCTTGATGTATTAGCGCCCTCTATCACTGAGATGGTTAATCTCTCTCTTCTCAGTGGTTCCGTTCCAGAAAATTGGAGAACCGCTGTTGTCATCCCTCTATTGAAAAAACCTGGACTTGATTTGGTCTACAAAAATTTCCGCCCAGTTAGTAATCTTCCATTCATTTCCAAGGTAGTGGAAAAGGCTGCACTTCAACAACTTCTCGTCCACTGTGAGAAAAATGCCCCTCTTCCTAAATTCCAGTCTGGCTTCCGTAAGTATCACTCGACAGAGACTGCTCTATTGAAGGTTCAAAACGACATCTTAATGAGTATGGATAATAAGCAAGTGACACTTCTCGTACTTTTGGACCTAAGTGCTGCTTTTGATACCATTGAACATTGCATTCTTCTCAATATTCTACAACAGGATTTTGGAGTCGTCGGAACTGCTTTAAATTGGTTCGACTCATTTCTGTCTGGTCGCAAACAACGTATACTTGTCGGTGATAAGACTTCTGACGGCTTCAATCTGAACTGTGGAGTCCCCCAGGGCAGTTGCATGGGCCCTATTTTATTTACTCTTTACGTCTCCCGTCTCTTTAACATTATTTCACAGCACCTCCCTTCCGTCCATGGTTATGCTGACGACACCCAGATTTACCTTTCCTTCCGACCTTGTTCTATCCATTCGGAATTTAACGCTGTCTCTGTCATTGAAAAGTGCATCGCTGATGTCCGCTCTTGGTTTATTGGTAATCGTCTAATGATCAATGACGCGAAAACTGAATTTCTAATTATTGGTACTCGTCAACAACTTGAAAAAACATCTATTGATTCTATTATCATTGGCGACACTGTCATTAAACCGTTAGAAAGCGTCCGGAACCTTGGGGCCTGGTTCGATGTTCATATGCGAATGAATGTTCACATTGGCAAGATTTGTAGCAAGGCTTTTCGCGGACTATACAACATAAGACATAAGAAAATTCCTTACCGCGCAATCCACAAAGACACTGATCCACGCCTTTGTATCTTCGCACCTTGATTACTGCAATGCACTTCTATTTGGTCTACCTAAATACCAGCTTGATCGTTTACAGAAAGTTCAGAACGCCGCGGCTAGAGTGATTTTTCGGATTGCGAAATTTGATCATATCACACCCGCTCTTATCGACCTACATTGGCTTCCAGTATCGTTTAGAGTTCAGTTTAAATTGCTTCTTCTTGTTTACAAGGCACTACACAACCAAAGTCCTTCCTACATAAAAGATCTTTTATCCCTGAAACCAGCTGCTAATTACGCTCTTCGTTCATCTGCAAAATCTCTTCTGGTCGTTCCAAAAGTCAACTGCTCTACACTTGGGGATCGGGCCTTTGCTCATGCTGCACCTGTTTTATGGAACTCGCTGCCATTAACTATAAGAACAAGTAGCAGCCTCGCCATTTTTAAAAAGCAACTGAAAACATTTCTTTTTAAGAAAGC
>OX453274.1:33800213-33837713 GCA_949710005.1 Ricordea florida | reverse complement strand
ATTACCTGAAATTCTTGGAAGGTGGTATACCCAAAAGAGAGACTTAAATCTGAACTCTGTTGATCCTAAAGGGATCTGTTTCTGCCGCACAAGTACACCAGGGTCATCAGTTGTGTCTTGCAGCAATCCATCATGCCCTATTTTGGAGTTTCACCTCCCCTGTTTAAAGATTGCAAACATTCCCCCAAACTGGCTTTGCATACTTTGCCAGACATCTTCCAGTGCTATCAAGAAGCATCACAAATCCAGTAAAGTGAAGCAAGAAAATATTGTGCATGAAGCTTTGAAACAGAATAACATTTGTAGTTGCAAGCGAAGAGCAGTGAAAACAGATAAACTTCTTGAATGCCATGGTGATTCATGTCAAAATGGAAAGTATTTTCATCTGCAGTGTATTAATTACAAACGGATGCCCAACAATGCACTGACATGGCAATGCTCCCATTGCAAATCTAAACCCAAACAAAGTGAGAAGGTATATTCCCTTAAAGAAAAGTACCTAACTTCTGGTGAGGTTACATTTACTGGTCTCAGTAGGGGTAATGGAACAACATCATCTAATTTCCCATCCAAGCAAATTGAGCCCAAATCTTCATCCCGAGGGAGTAATCCCAGTACCAGTGACATTATTCTTACTGGAACCAGTACTGGAAACACTGAGCAGTTAGCAAAACTGTGTGACTTAACTGAGCAACATTTTCAGTTAGTTTTGTCACCAAACGGTTGGCTGGACTGCGACATCATACATGCTTCTCATGTTCTCTTGAGGGACATTGACCCCACCATGGAAGGGCTGCAGAGACCCACCCTTGGACCATGTAGGAATTTTAGAACAGTGACAGGACAGTTCATTCAAATCCTACATACAGGACATCAACACTGGGTTTGTGCAAGCACAGTTGGCAGCGATGATGGAATGGTGGATTTGTATGACAGCATGTTTCACAATGTCATTGAAAACGAAGTGGAGGAACAAGTGAAAAATCTAGTTGGCTCTGCAAATTTCTCTGGAATTAAAGTTGTTGCTGTTCAGCAACAGAGAAATGGAAGTGACTGTGGAGTGTTTTGCATTGCTTTTGCCACATGCCTTATTCATGGAATACTTCCACAAACTGTCCAGTTTGATGCCACAGGAATGAGGACACATTTATTTAACTGTTTAAAAAAAAACAAACTTGAACTATTTCCTATGCTTTAAGTGTTTTGGTGTTAAAGGTTGTGTTTGCACCTGGACAAAAGAGGTTGTTTTGGGGACTGCAAAAAAAAAAAAAATTAAATATACCAAGTTTTTCCCACTGAACTTTTCTGGTCTCCCTATATTGTACAATTTCCAAAGTTATAGTGTATCTGGTAGGATAGCAGTGATTGCAAGTTCTTTAAAGGCCAAGCATAACATTAATTGACTGATTGTACACAAGGAAGCCAAACGCTTTTTGGCAAATATGGCATCAATGTGCCTGCTGTGAAAACCAAATGCTTCTCAAAACCTTAATGAATCTAGGCAACATCAGCAAATGTTGAAATTGTACAATGCAGACAGACTGGCTGGTAAATAGTATGTAGAAGTGTTCAGTTAAAACCCCAAATGTATATATACAGTGTAAATAACCATTTTCCAAGAACAAGTCAATATAAAAGTTCCTAACCATCACATACAGTTATCAGTTTAGTACAAAAGTATCAATACATGTTTTTAATATTTTACCAGCCAATTTTAATCCTTTGACTCCCAGGACCCAAAGAGAATTTCTCCTTAGCAAGTGATAGTGACTATCTCATGTTAGTTTGGAGAATTTACTAGTAGGCTCAGATTCAATATTTATGAGTCGATGACTTTCTCAATGCTAATCAGCTGTTTGCTTGAAAATGCATTAATAATATAATGATATTGGTCACCTCTAAGGCTGAAAGGCTGTATAGATGCAAAGCTTCAATATACACAACAGAAACTTTTACCAAAACTGTAAATTGGAAAGTCATTATTATAAATAAGTACTGCTGACTCTAACTCTGACCTAATCAAATGGTACAATTGGGGGAGACAAGTTTGTTAATGCAGAACACACCCTTATCATTTTGTCCACCATTGGGCACTTTGATTCAGACTTGTCTGAACAAATAAGGTAATCAATGGCAAGAATACTTTGTAAAATAGTATACCTTTGCCTCAACAATCCAATTACTCTTTCTACGTGTATTCTCACATTTGCGATACCGCGTGTCCTTTCAATGTCCACAGGATCAAGCTGGCTTTTACCTCTAGTGAAAGCAGGGATTGCCAACGTTGCTTGGAAGGGGATAAGGCTTTCTTCAATTGTAAACCCTCGGTCAGCCATAACTAAATCACCTGGATTTAATTTTTTTAAGAGGCCACAATTCTCTGTTAAATGCTTGTCTGATGTCCGTCCTCCCCATGCCCTTGAAACAAAACAAATGGATCCTTGTGGTGTGATGCCAATCAGTACTTTTACTGTATTGTGGTGCTTATAACTGCTGAAAGTTTGTGCTCTTGCAACCAGATTTGATGGTCGTTCAATGTATATTTCAAAGCAGTCAATAATTATTGTTGTTCTTTTCCCAAAGGAATATTCAAAACATTTAGGCATAGCATGCCAAAGTTCTTCCCTTTCAGGCCAAACAATCAGCGGTGACAATCTAACATCCAAAACAGTCATCCAAGAAAAAAAGATCCTGGAAACAGTTGATTGACTGATATCAAATCTGTAGGCCAAGTCCTGTTGTGGAACATTTAGTCTCAGTTTCATAAAAACCATTATTAACTCCTGAAAGGGAGTCAAAGTTTTACTTTTTCTTTTAATGTAAGGTTCCACAAACCCCAAAACTGTTTTCACAACATCCAAACTGGGTAATCCAGTATAAAACCTTACTTTATCTTCCGAGTCAAAGTAGGTCTCAGTGAAGGGCTGAATTTTACATTCTTTAAACAAGTACTCCAGCTCCGAAGTTTGCGTTGCAGCTTCAGCTGTTTTACCTGCAAAGGTCTGTGTTTCGGCATCTTGAAACTTGGTAGAACTTTTCTGGGGTTCTTCAGTTGCAATCGTACCGAATTTCTCTTGATCTGCGCTTGTCGACTCCGAGTAAATACTGGTGTCCGGAGGGCAATCAGCGGTTACCGGAGCATCTGCAACACCTTGAAAAATTTCCTCGACGAGCTTACCAGGCTCAGAGATCCTCTTACGTTTCTCTGAAATTTCTTTTTCAAGTACTTCTTGTTGACGTTTACGACGCTGGGTAGCACGATTAGCACGTTCAGCGACTTTTTCAGGATCTCCACGCAACTTGTGGTGGCCCAGGTTTTGTGATGGAACCCAATCGACGTTAAAGCGATCCCATTCTTTGGCTGGTTCGCCAGAAACAAAATGTTTACCACAGACACGATCATTTTCGAGTTTCCCTTCGGTGAGATCATCTCTGCTTATCGCAGAAATCCATCGTCTTCGTCTTTCCGAAGTTAACTCCTCGATGAACTCACCTTGATTAGTTACTACTCGAGGAACTCGAAAAAATCTCGTCCTTTCCTTGCCTGCCCGTCTTTTCCCCGTCTTATTTCCACATCCGACGATGAGGCAAAGCACCATAGCATTAGTAATGAAAATTAGAAAAAAACCTACTTGATTGGGACTGAAAAAATAGAAGAAATTCGTATCGATAAAAGAACACTGTGGGAAATTGCGTATGAAGAGGTACACCAAAATGGCGGACGGGAATGCTTACTATTCGTTACTATGGAAATTAGGGCGGATACCTCACGTGAGTGCATATGCTCTATAGGGTACTTAACGTGAACGTTGTATTTCAGGCACTATATATAGTGTTTCATTTTTTAGTCTTTGAAAACTCTTTTTGTGTTCATTTATTCCAAATTGCACTCGTAATCATTTGATTACCTATACTAATTGTTGAATCACTGTTTTCATTAACAGGAACCACTAATGGAGGAGTACAGTATAGCAGCCCAGGTGTGGAAACTTAGTCAATGTGATATGTCTGAGTTGGCAAGGAACAGCGTTGTCATGAGTGGGTTTGAAGATCAGGTAAATAATAATAATAATAATAATAATAATAATAATAATAATAATAATAATGATAATAATAGTACCAATAATAATAATAATAATATAGGCACTGGGGTAAAGATCAAGTGGATGTGTTTAGTGGATCCGTATTGTAATAAAAACTCTAACGTTATTATCCTTTCTGACGTTTCATCGTTATTTTTTGATCACTGAACCGACTTCAGTTTGTTTTCACCAGGAGCCCATTACCAGGAGCGTGATTCTCCCATACTGGGTCTGGCCATCAGCACAGTCGCAAAAGTGTCTATTTTTAGATTTCCTTTTTCCGCGAAACAAACAAAGGGTGTCTTTTCTGAACAATCACAATGTGAGATTTATTACGTCACTGACAAAGTAACGTGCAAGAAAACGCTGTATAGCTCACACAGAATACTAATAAGACTGAAGGAGCTCAAGTCGATTTAATACGATGCCAGAAATTCAAACACGGTTTGTGGCTTAGTAATTACTTTTATTAAATTTGCTTTTATTGCACGATCGGCTTCTTTATCGTAAAGATAGGAATGGTTTAAGCTGTCTTGGACCACGTAAGTACGGAAAACGGACTATGCCAATAGTTTTTCCGCCATATTTTTCGCTTCTGTTTTTCGCAGTCATCATCGTAATTGCTTTTCGCGGGAAATCGGGATCCAAAAATAGACACTTTTGTGACTGTGCTGATGGCAGGATGTACCGTACAATCATGCTCCTGGTAATGGGCTCCTGTTTTCACTGTTTTCAGTTTTGACCTTTTTATATCTGGACGAACGCACGCAATATACATGCCTTATTGACTAAGCGGGAGGTCAAGATGGCTGCATATTGACCAAGATAGTGTTTTGTGTTTATTTTAGCTACTGCATATGAAATAATGCAGGGGCCAATATGTCAAAGGAAACACGTGTGATTGAGTGAGTGAAGGGGCCAATCAGCGCGTCCCTAGTATTTAGCCAATCACAATGCACAATACAATTCGCGTAGTCTCTAGTATAAAACGGCCCATTTCATGATACCATTGTCGCTATTGTTAGTGTACATCAGGTAGACCTGATATTAGGTATTAATAGCCTAATCGAACGTAGTAAACACGTTAGACATATCTCAAAAAAGAAATGTTGACATTTAAACTCAGAAGAGAATATGTAAAAGTAATGAAATCGAGGAAAGGTATGGCAAAAAAGGTCTGAATAAACTTAATAAATGCAGTAGCCACATGCGTGCAATGCTTGGCTATTTTTTCTTTTGACCGAGACGTTATCGAGGTCAACATAAACGCAAAAACGAAAGAGGCCAATATACAGCCATCTTGACCGAACAAACCCGGTCAATAAGGAAATCATTATATAGCAATTTTGTTTTCTTTCGCGGGACAAAGTGGGCAATCCCGAGCGAACAAGCTTCTGATGGGCTCATCCTGCCCGCACTCGTCATAGTAACCGTTTCACTGATTGGCAGGTCAAACGTCACTGGATTGGTGAAAACTACATGAAAGAAGGGGGAGCTGGGAACGACGTACACAAGACCAATGTCCCGGACATCAGAGTGAGTTTTCGACATGAGACTCTTGTGGAGGAGCTCAGCACGCTGTGCACAGCAGCGCGTGTATAGACCACGCCCAGTATAACACGTGTCGGCGCTGTAGGACAAATGCCAATGGACAGTTGGGAATACACCTTTAATCCTTTTACTTCCAAGATCTAAGAAGCGATTCTTTATAATAAGTTTCATACTCTCCCTTACACTTCAGTGAAGAGAATTCGGTGCCGGACCAGTTCAATATTTTTAAATTAATAATTGTCTTAAATCTCTTCATCTTTTTGGTTGACGAAGAATCGATATTGTAAGGAAACGCTGGGCGTTGATCACTCCCGGAAGTGAAAAGGTTAACAAACAGAAACTTCTAATTTGCATTTCCTTAACAAACTTAGATCTATTAGGCACCATATATATTGTTGAATATTTTTAGAAACCAATGTTATATCATCCAAATCACATTTATTTTCAAAGTGGAATGCAGAGATCTTATTCAAATTCAAACCTAAATTGAGGGGGGAATTATTTAATTGTCCATCAGGGCTGTTTTAAAAGTAACAATGGGAAAAAAGTTGTGTTTTTAAAATCAGGAGCAATCATTTTGAATATACTGCCGGGAACCAGCTAAAGAGCTTTTGCTATTGCAGTGCTTACACCAATAATAACAGTTTTGTTCGTTTTTGAAGTTAAGCAATGTACTCCTTCAAGAGAACATAATGGACAGAGAGGGACACTCCCAGTCCAGCCTTGTGGGATATGAAAACTTCAGAAAAGTTATTTTTGTTTTCTAAGAGGTCCGCATGTCTCATTGTTAGTTGTTCATGGAGTACCGAGTAGGACGCGTGTTTGTAAATTCTGCCAGAATAATCCAAGCCTACGTGTAGCCGCACCCTCCCCCCGAAGGAAAAAACGGGAGGAGGGAACGTCTTCGAAAACCAGACACAAATCGTGTCCCGTTTTTTTCCTTCAGGGGGAGGGTGCGGCTACACGTAGGCTAGAATAATCCATAACTAGAGAACCTCGTATATATTCAAGACCGCGAGCAACCATAAGTCACCGATTGTGACCCCTAGGAAAACGTACTTCTGTTTCTATAAATAACTTTACGGAAGTTTTCATATCTCAGCCGACGCCCCCAGTATCCCTCTCTGTCCCGTATGTTCTCTTGACTTCTTAGCTTGTTTGTTAGGCTGGTTTGTATGTTGAGAATTCAGCAAAGAAAAAACATTCTGTGGGCTCCAACCTAAACATAGAACTTTGGACAGGTTGCCGGAAAGAAGTTTTTTTATACTGGGATTCATGGGAAATTATTCTAGAAGTATAACGGCCATGTTATAAATATTAAACTATATTTAAGTTCATTGGAAGAAACGTGTGTCTCCATCTTGTCTGTTTTCACCTCGTGACGTTGTCAAGCCATAAGGTTTAGCGGGGGACCTCAAATTTATTCACTCAGCACTCGCTCCATTCTGTAGGACATTTAATTTATGCTCAAACCTGGATTGAAGCAGCCGTTTTTGGATGTCACGCAACGTTCCCCCAAAAGAACGTTTTGGGGAGAACGTTGCGTGACATCCATAAAACGGCTGCGAGGGAGACTAGGGGCGCTTACCATTTGTACGGAAAAACCGGAAATTCTGGTAAAAGTTTAAATGGAACGGTTTATTCCAGTGGAATGTTTTCGGAATAAAAGTAATACCTTCCAAGGTATTACCTTTTTCTCGGTTGTACCGGAATACCCGAAAATTTCTGTACCATTTGACAATACCAGTGCCAGGTTTCTCACGATGATATTTGCGAGAAGACAGCATGGCGGACATCGCGGCGGGCATCGCGAATGATCGTGATGGAGTATTACAAGTATATCAATGCAAAAACTGCTTGTTCTCCTCGCAGAATCTGTTGCTGTTCCTCCAACACACCTGTCGCACCCCAGGTGAGAAAGCCTTAAGTTTTGGTTGTTGACAGTTACGTTTTTCTTTTGTTTTGACGGTTCATGCTTTTGAGCTAAGTAGCGCGGGAAAACATTGTGAATGTTGATGGATAGATTTCCTAACGGATTTTTGCCCCTTAGAGCAACTGCAATACTTTAAGAGAATAATAGTGCTTACCTGTTTGTGTGGACGAAAAAAAACTGTAGAAAGAGGCATAAAACTGAAATGTTAAGGAGCCATTTAAAAGTGAATGTTGCACTGCCTGCTTTGAATTGTGTCACAACTAGTAAGAGTTGTATGATTAGAACTCCAGGGCTACTCGGATTTTCCAGTAACTCGCCTCGGGGTCTGTTTTGTTTGTTTTCTTGGTGGAAATTATTCAAAATCTTTTGGACAACTTTCTGAAGGCTTCTGGTTTAACCTCCTGTCAATGACATGGAAGCCAACACTGAGTATTGGGGTGTTTTTAGGGGTTGCCACTGGGAATGAGATTTTGGCCACTTAATATTATCTAGGCATAAAAGTAGTTCAAGGGCATACCGGTGAGCGTTTCTTATCGTTTATTTTTAAGGTACAATTACGGCAGTAAGTGCAAACATTGAAACTACAGTGCCAGTATGTACCTTGTCCAGCACTTTTAGCAACCCCACAAGTACCCTCACTGATACCACCTTGTTGAGTATGTCCAGCGCTTCCTCAAGTAACCACATTGAAAACACTTTGCCAAGTTCATTCAGTAGGCCCTCAACTCCAAGTAGTGTGTCCAGTGAAGGAAGTAGCTATCTTGAAAGGTGGGATGAGAAACATGTAAAGTTGCTTATAAGCTGTTATTCAGAGCTAAAGCATCTCCTTGGGCAAGGAAAAACAACAAAAAGAGATGTATTTGCAAAGATTGCATTTAACTTTAATAAAAAAGCTCAGTACATGGTAACTGGTGAACAGTGCCTGCGGAAGTGGAACAAGTTGGAAAGCCAATTTAAGACAGTTGAAGATCATAATAAAAGAACTGGAAACAATAAAAAAACAATGAAGTACTTTGATCTTCTGGAGACATGTATAGGTTCAGACCCAAACATTACACCAGTCATTTCACTGGAAAGTGATCAAGTGAGTGCTGATGATTCAAGTGGCAACGATGAATCAGGTGACATGTCAAGTACCAATACAAGACCTAAAAAGCGCCCAATGAGGAAACGCAAGTCACACTCATCTGCAGCAGAAATGCTGGAGTTTATGAACCGGTATGCTGAAAAGAGGGAGAAAGTAGAAGAGGAAAAATTGAAGTTGATGCGGGAAATGCAAAATGAGAAAAGGATGTTTTACTCCCAGTATCTTGAAATCATGAAGAACAAATGATTTTATCTCCTGTAAACCAAACCATCAACATTTGCATTCACATGTTCAAGAGAGGCATTGCATTGCGTTTTGAAAATAAAAGGAAAGACTTTGCTATCTGCATGACACCTTGTAGTCTTGTCACTACACTGTCATTCAAATAGCTGTTTGAAATTATACTGTTAAGTTACTCTAAAGTTAACAATAAACTTGTTACACAAATAAGTCACATGTTTGATCCATAAGATTCAACCCTTTGAGTTAACCTCGAGCAGAATAGATTTTAGGATATACCCTGTTAATACTTCAGTAAAAATGTGCATATGAGGAAAAATCTTAATGGGAAATTTTCACTTTTAAGGGCAGCTTCTGAGCACTGCTACATAATACCTTGATCACTTGAAAGGCCTCCTCACAGGGACTCACATGAAACATATCTTTAACTGAACATAAAAGATATTTCATTTAGTGATTGTACCACTGATTATCTAATACCAATGTCAACTTTAATGTTCAGCCTTTGTGAAATGATTTACATTTACAACAAGTGAGAGACAGGATATTATTTCTTTGTTTTTTAAAGCAATGAAAACCCCAATATCTAAATTGGGGAATATTTATATGTAGTGTTTCAAATAAACAAGGTATTTAACTAGTAAAGTTGATTAATTTCAGGTCACAAAGCAGAAAAATTGTTACCCCTTATTCAAAGAGTTAAGTTAGTATTAAAGACAAACAATGTTCATCAACTGGTTTCTTTTGAGTTGAGCAGCTCTATCCACTCTCCGGTCATCAATGCCATCATCGTAAATGTCACCGTCATCATTTGGTAATATATAGCTTTCATCAAAATCATCGTAAAGGAGACACATGTTGTGCAAAACACAAGCTGCCATGATGACTTTAGCATCAAATCTTTCATCTAGGTAATCCAGGTACAAGAGTTTTCGCCAGCGTCCTTTAACTAAACCTATTGCACGTTCCACTACTTGCCGGAGAGATGAGAGGACTTTATTGAATTTTCTTTGACATCTAGTGAGGTGTCCATTGTCTCTGAAGGGGGTGATAAGCCATCTGAAATTAAACAATATACAGCATGAATTCTCTATCTGAACAATCTTGACTTCAGTTAATCTATATACATTGAACTCTGTTTAACACCGACACCTAATCTGATGGCAAGCTTGAGGCTTCTATTTTGCCAAAAAAGTAAGACGAGAGTAAGCCCCAAACCATTTACCAAAGTCAACAGGTATGTAAGAGTGACCCATGGACCCAATTTATTTAATAGACTAATTCAGTGGTCAACAAAAATTTCAATATAAGGCCCGGTTTATTTGTAGCTTTGCCCCATGATTTAGGCAGTTTTCTATACAAGTGTTTCCAGAAAAGAAAAAACACCTGCCTTGCATTTGCAAAGGGAATGACACTGCTGAGTTTGCCTAAGACATGTACAATAATATAGTCTGCTACATGATTGTCCATAATAATGATTACTAACGTCAAAAGTGGGTAGCCTCCATCACCAAGAAGGTGTGTGTCTTGTTCAAATTTTAGTTGACTTGTTCTGAACAGTGATGAGTTCCTTAGAACTCTTGAATCATGCACTGACCCTGGCCAGCCAGTGAAAGCATCAAGAAGCATCATATTGTCATCACAAACAACCTTGAAAATAAAATTGATGTAAGAAAAAACTTTGTTTTACTTTTCCAAGTCTTGTTTACATACAAAGAAAAGTTTTCCTAGCTAGGGTGGCTGCACTTTTGACAAACTGAATATTTTATTGAGTTACCTTTACCTGAACTTCTGAAACATTGCCTCTCAACAATCAATTTTTAGCAGGTTTAAAGAATCCTTACATACAAAACCCAACAATCATTGGCAAAAAATTGTGATAAAATATTATGGATTGTGCCCTAAAATTGAAACATGACAATCTATTGGCATTGAAGCTCCCTTTGAGCTGCCACACTTCAAGCTCTCATAAGTGATCATGACACCTTTGGAAATTACCCAGTGGGACTGTCTCTTTTTAATATGTTCTTGTTATGGACCACTAAAAAAGAGTGATTCCTTTCTTTATGCTCTTTTAAGCCACCACTGAAAAGAGTGATTCATTTAGATCAATCATTTGAGAAAACTGTGGCTCCTTACAACAGCCCATTCTTCTTAGTGACCAGCTCTAGTTGTGACCACTTTTCTAAATTCCTGGGGTGCTATTTTCACGAGGGAGCTTTAACTGTATGGCACTTTGCAGTGTTGTTATTAACCACAGCTACACAATTAACATTATATTCATGTAGATGGCAAACAGTGAGTGAAGCAGAAAATAAAACAAAATAAGTAGTTAATGATGACTGAAAAAGAAAACAACTTAAGAAGTGACAAGACACACACCTCACCCCCTATGATTGACACAGGGATCTCCAAAACGTTCTTTGACACATTTTCACATACTTGAACATTTCCTAATTTATGCTTTCTTTTTGTTTTGTTTATTAGGGGTAACTAAGTAGAGAGTCAGTGTTTTGTCACAATCCCAATTAAATTACTTGCAGTTGAAGAGCATGGAACATCTTTCTGCACACGTATGCCTGTGGTACCGCCATTGGTGCCCTTATTCGTATGAGAGTACCATCAACAGCTCCCACAATACCAGGAAACCTCCCCACAGATTGGTCTCTAAAACTGTCAATGGTTTCTCTCTTCCGTACATCTATAAATACATATACATAATATATATAAATACATATATACGTTAACATATATGTAAGCATAAAAGAATATACTGTCTCATTTTAACATATGTAAGTTATATAATGCAGTTTTTGCAGGCAAAAATAAAATGGTGAACAAAACTTTCAATGAAGTAATAAACTAGAAAGAACCGTATACGTTACCATTTGGCCACTTAATGTACTGGTTCCTTATGACCAACAGACTTTTAGTAACCCGATGCATTATTCTTGTGACACTACTAAACGTTACGTTGAACCGATCAGCCACAAGTCGTGTTGTCTCCTGGTTCGCCATACACCAAAGGTAAATTAACACTTGCTTCCTTGGGTCAATTGCGTCTCTTCCGAAAGGGTTTCCAGCTGGAATATATCCCGTAGCCATAACCTTCCTCGCCACAATTTCGAAAGTTGCCCTCTGCATACGAAAATGAGATTTAAACTCGTCAACAGAATACGTGGGTATCGTTTCCTCGAAATATCCATGGATTCGGTTTGAATTTCTCCTTGCAAATATAGATGCTGCGGCAAAAAATATCAAATCATCGTCGTCGTCTTCAAAATCATCTTCCAAGTCGTTGTCCACTTCCAACAACACAGCAAGTTCGGCAGCCATGTTTCTTGATGATTCCAGGCCCCAGCTTACTGGCATCCGAGACTTCGGATCAAATGGTACAGATCAATCCGTTCCGTTTCCTTGACAACAAAAAGTACAGTACCATTTGTCGCAAAAAATCCACTGAAAATTCCGTTCAAATGGTAAGCGCCCTAGGATTAAACAAAATTTGTCCTACATCCCCTACTAAGTATTATTTGTGCTTTCGTCTGCCTTTATTGTCGTCTACTCGCTTTCAGCGGGGTGGGGGAAAGGCGTAAATTTGCCCGGTCAACGTGGAGGTAAACAAGTAGGACGGTTTTTCGTCTTACGTTTCTCATAAATATGGGTTATTGACCAAGCGTGAGGTCAAGATGGCTGGATATTGGCTAAGTTCTTTTTCTGCGTTTTTATGGACCGAGACGAAGTCGAGTTCCATAAACACGCAAAAAAAGAACGAGGCCAATATCCAGCCATCTTGACCGAACAAGCTTGGTCAATAAAGGATTTATTATATGGGATAAAACACCAAAAAATGATCCGTGTACGTGTTTATTTTCAAGGACTGAAAAGGAAGCCCGTTACATGCAAAAATCAAGTTTTCTCGTTTTCCAGCTCCATCGATACACAAACCACAGGAAATCTTTAACTGTCACGGAAAAGATTTTTCAGGGAAAAACTAAGAAAGAAAATTTTGGTAAACCGGCTTTCGCCTCGGATGAATTTTCCATGCGGGACAAAGCCCTTATCCCGAGCGGGCAAGATAGCTCCATAGTGCCCGCTCGGGTAGCCAATCATAGCGCGAGATTCGGTTCATCTTGCCCGCTCACGGAGCTAGTCATATAATAAACACCTTTATTAAAGAGTTCTGACATGAAACTAAGATAACGGTTGCGATACTCGACTGCTAAAACCGAGCCCGTGCACCGTTCTTCTTTTTCTCCCTACGGCTCCGCGGGGCTTCTGAGGGGAAACGGAAATCCCTACCGGGTGGTGCCTGTAAATTCGTTCTCAAGCCCCTTTCGGAGTGGAAGAAGTATCGAAATGGCGGACATCACTTAGTAATAGTAAACAAGTCGTTGTTACTGTATTTAATGGTGTTTCATTATTCGATAACTGGAGAACGATGCGGAGCTTGAGACCGCAATTTACTGCAATAGTGTTGTTACCTATAAATAAATCGTCGAAAGACAACCAAAGTTGTTTCGTGGAAGGGAGGAGGGAACTCATCTACTTCATCTACTGCGACAATGACGAATTTGACGTGTCTTGAATTATCCGAATTTAAAAATCATGTCAACGTTTGATCCTCGAAAAAATGTTCTTGAAAGGTAAGTTGTTATGACAGATGTTTTGAAGGTGAAGCTATTTATTATGAATGTTAATGAACATTTCAGATGTGTGAAGTGCGGAAAAAATATTCACCAACATAGTGAATGATCGTCTCGGTTGTGTATGTAACTTAAGCAGTTGGTTAGAGAATTGGGTAAGATTTTCTCACAGGTCCCTACTTCATTATGCATGCTGTAGTTGAATTGTCTTGGGAAGTGCGCGTGCAAACATTTCTGAGAATGAAACCGTGCGGCTATAGCATGCATAATGAAGTAGGGACCTGTGAGGAAATCTTACCGAGCATTTGCACGGTGTCGCAAGGTCATGGGTTCAATTCCCGTTTAGGCCTGATTTTTTTAGCTCTTATCTTCACAACTGCGAGGATCCTTCACTATTCATATTGATACTTCTACCCCGCTCCTGACCTGGGTTGGAATACTAGTCCAATGCAGGGTTACCCCACGATTATATTACCAGTACCAATTTATACACAATGGATAAGAGAGCACAGGCGAAGTCCTGTTTCAGGGAACAATACAGTGATGCCACCAGGGGCCAGTTGTTTGAAGGGCGATTGGCGCTAACCCAGGGTTAAATTTAAACATGGGTTTCTTTTCCTCTTGCTAAAAAGCATTTTCTCCGATAACTTTCTCTATTTTATTCACGGCATACAATCATCAAGTCGTATTAAAAAAGAATTTTACTGAATGTGCTTTTTAAGCTCTCATATCTGCATTTAAATTTCGCACTAACCCTGAGTTACCTTAACCCTGCTTCAACCAACCCGTCCAAGGGCTCAAACCCAGACAGTGCAGTACAGTGCAGAGGAAACAATAGCATAAATTATCACTGTGTTATAACCCTGAAAGGCAAAAGTTTTGTTATGTTTAATATTTTGAAGACTGAGGGACAGAGAGAAGAAAAGAGACTGGGATGCACTTAACAAGTCCTCACCAGTCCCTCATGGGACCCGCCGATGGTCTGCGGAATCATACAAAGCAGAAAAGTATCTGTCACCAAGGAAGACACCCAGCCAAAGACAATTACCAAGACTTGAACCCCGTCGCCCAGCATCAGTAGACTCAAACTATAATGTGAATTTTACTGATTATAAGAAGACTATGATCCCTTCTGTTGCTCATGTCAAACAAAATGATCAATTTACAAGGTATTATCAATGACTATAAGGGAAAGATCTCATGTATATACCCACCATGAGTCCCCAACTACGTAACACATGTTAAATTATTCAATGCACCATTCAATTATGTCAATGTACCAATGATTCAATTACGTTCAGGGGACTCGTGGTGGGTATATACATGAGATCTCTACCTGTAAAGGGAAACAATAACGAACAATGGGACTCGTGGTGGGTATAAACATGAGATCTCTGCCGACTATAATCTATCAAATGTTTCTGCTTGCAATCGATTTATCTAAACATGTAATATGATGAAATATACCTTACTTTTAGTTGGTGCATATGCAAGGATTTTCCTTCCCTGCGATAAGGGTTTTTTTTAAGAGCGGATGAGAGAGAGACATAAAGTGATAATAGGAAAAGGGCATGACCTCAGGCTAAACTATTCCTCAAGTAATATTCTTTAATTTCCAAAACTTACACCCCTGGATTTGATCAACATCCTTTCCAGGATTTTTCCTAGTACTGCAGGTATACTGGTAACCTCCAGGACTCAAAACTCAGCTTACTGATTAATAATTAACCTTATTCCTTATTACCCACTCAAGAAATGTTCTGGAAACTTTTTAGATGAGAATTTATTGAAATTTCAATTGACTTCTACTTCCTATGATTTTTTTTCTTTTGCAGGGGTAGATATTCAAGTTGTCAGTATGTAGAACAGAAGGACAGTGATGCCAAGAAAGAAAGCAAAGCAGTTCAAGCAAACCACAGAAGTCATAGGCCAACGTACAGCTATCCTCCTTTGCCATTATACAACAGCCGAACAGGGATGCCGCAATTTGCACCCTCCCAGTCATACCCACATCCCCCACCAATGTACCCAGTTCCAATGATAGCAGTATACCCTGGGTATAATGCTCCATGGTTAATGCCGCAGTTTGGATTTCCTGGTGCACAGCAATATGGCCATGCTGGTCCCATTGCAAGACCAGTAAGGTACAAAATCACAGTACTTCGTTTCAAGATTGTGTTTCTTTATAGTCTGGAGAAAAAGTGTATTTCAATACAGATGTGAGTCAATGTTTAAGAGGAAAATAATCCCATATTAGAGGCTCTGTTTATAGGGTAAATCTCAGCAGGCAGCAGGGATCTGATATTGCAACATAAAGAAAATTAAATGGTAACAAACAACAAGTAAATTCCATGATATTGAAAAATTGGATCATGTGCAATTTGTGCACCCCTCGACTGATATATCAGTCAACATATTGACCGACACTGGACTGATGTATTGGTCGCCATATCAACCGACACTCGACCAATGTATCGGTCGACATATTGCCCAACACTCTACTGAAATGTTGACCAAGATATGTTGGTAGACATATTGACTGACATATTGACTGACATATCGGCCTATATCTCAGTTGATACAGTGGCGGACGCTCGGCCGAGATGTTGACCATTCATTGTTGGTGCAATATTCGCCAACTGTAGGTGGTATATCAGTCCACTGTCATATAATGTAAGTCAAAAGCTTAGACTGCCTGTGTCAGATGTATACGGTATGCGCATTTCATCCTTGTTTGGTGAACCTGAAAAATTTCTGAAGGCTTATTGTTCGAATCATGTGCAGCAAATTCAGTCATTGTCAAACAAGTGAAATACTGCCAAATACATAAAATACAGTTGACAGGAAAGATGGTAAGAATGTTGAAGGATAAGTGATCTGCTCAGCAGACGTCACCAACTTAGTTTAAATTATGCCAGTCTGTGATGCAGGCTACAGTCATCAGTATGCAAGTATCAGTGAAGTATCAGTGGAATGTCGTTAGCCTGTTGATCATCATGTCGGCTGACATGATGATCAACATATCGACTAACACCCAGCCGATATGTCAACCAACACTCAACCAGTATTGACATATTGACCGACACTTGACCAGTATGTCAGTCGACATATGGACCAAGATATCAGTTGAGGGGTGCATAATTCGAAAAATTAAGAGTCGTGAGTAATACTGAATGAAATATTTGTCACAGTGCCATGCTTTCCTTCCAAACATGTTTGTAGTCACTATAAAGTGATGACTTTTATACTGTATTGCTATCCCTTTATCTAGCATATAATCCACCTGTTATAAGCTAAGCAACGTTCCAAACACAATATGTAAACATTTTTTATCTTTAACATTTTCATTATCATTGTAATGATTATGTACATATTGATATGTATGATGCAGTGTCGTCATTATGTATATGTTGTGGCTCAGTTTTTTTCCTTGGTTTTATATTTTATTTTCCTTTGTGTTTTGGTATGGTAATGTATGGTAACGAGTTTGAAACAAAGAGAAATAAAATTTAAACAAGGATAAAATTGAATCACAACAGATATACCAATATGTTTACAGTATATTTATGTAACTATACTTGGATTTTACTAATTATTGGTAAAAGTAATATTTAATTGAACTGTTGTTTTGTTATTATGCTGGGTTGTTAGATCAGGCAGATTGACACGATCTCAAGCAGCTTTGGTTCTCCAAAAGTATATGAGAGGCTGGTTAGTAAGAAAGGTAACTGAAATATTATTTGATTAAGTTACATGGAGTATAACTAAACTACCTTTAAGATATTAAACATCACCTGATGAAAACCATCAGCAAGTTGTGGAAACCGTGCTATAAACTTCAAGTGACTGTGTCATGTGACAGATGAAGAAGCGTATATCACCACTGCATCTCAAAGATGAATAATAATCCATTGTATTACAAGATATAAAACAGTTAGTAGTTTCTGGTTTCTTATTTGCTTAAATTGACATTGAGAAACTTTAATTTGGAAGTTCTGCACACTGTTCAAAAACTGCAAGATGTGAAACTTCTACATGATGTAAAATTTCTTTTATTAAATAGCATTTTTAGTATTTTACCTAATAGTACATATATTTAGTATTGTGAAATAAAAGCCATAGCACATTTCATAATCAATGAGAGTAATTCTTTGTCTCTTGACGAAACCACAGCTGGATTTTTCTGAATTTAAGGACTGTAGAGGTTAATTTTTTGAATCAATTGTCACCTTTGGGATCTATGTAAGTATCTAGGCAACTGTGCACCTACCCCTCCCCTAACCCTACAAGTTATAATTAGTTAAAAAGTTAGGGTAAATGTTGGGTCAGGGGAGGGGTAGGTGAACAGTTGCCCAGATACTTACATTGATCCCACCCTTGTTCTATCTCTTTTCAACCTGATTTACAGAGTCAAAGGTTTGCGCCATGGCGTTACATGAGTGACAAAAGATTTGCCCGGAGTTATATAGAAAGCTTGCTTGGCTCTTTTTTAAGAGAGGAGATAATTCCTGATATCTTGATTGATGTCCTGTCTCACAAGAACTTCTTGGTATGTTTTATTACCATAAATTTTGTGCTCTGCACAAATTAAACTTGGGAACTACTTCTCCAATTTAAGTTTGAAATGGTTCCAGAAATATAAGTAAATGGACTGGAATTTATGTAATTTTTTATAAATTAAAAAACGAACTCTAATTTTTATGTTACTCCTCTCTCCAACAGTCTGTTAAGGATCGAAGATACACAGTATCAGAGAGAGTTGCCAAGAATTTTTTGGATCAAGAGGTCACAGCTTTTATTTGTGAGACAGCAGTTGGTGTATTTTATTCTTTTACAGGAAGGTTAGTATTGAGTGCATCCCTTCAATCATTTGTTTCAGTTTGTTATGTGTACTCAAAGTCAAGAAACAGCTTCTTTCGCAAATGATGTAATTTAAAAACTGGACTGTAATTTGTTTTGGTGGTTATAAAATAGGAAAAGATTTAGATTTTGCAAAATCTTTACCAGTAATTCTAATTCTGAGTCCCAACTGTAATAGTGTTGATAATGTTAGAGCTATACAGTTTCTTATTTACTGTTGTGACTAATCTTGCGGTTGTTTTGATTTTACATTTCACAGCCTCATAAGCTTTCTAGCTTTAATCACTACTATGGATAAATAACGTTTTGTTGGCCACTGCTCCCTTCATCAGATAATGATTTATAGGAAAATATACTTCAATGATAATCAAACTTTTATTACTCAGCTTAATCATGAATTCTCTGTAGTCCTGTTTCTGTGCTTGACCCTGTGTTCAAAGTGAGTCGTGACATACTCAATGAAGTTGTAAAGGAGAATGCAAAGCATGTTGTGCGTACGACATTGGAAGAAGTGGTATTAGGTCACATGACTATAACTAAGACTGGTGATTGGCTGGAGGATTTTATCCTGGAGACAATAAAACCTTTGCTTCCAAGAGTGGTAAGAAGATCTTATGCTGTTGTTATAGCTGTCTTAGTCTCCCTTGCAGGTGTTTTTACAATATTCCTTCCCTCGTTTAGTCAAGGATTGTTTCCCTAATGAACCAAGTAATGCCTGCAAAGGAGAGTAGTTTTCAGTTAAGAAATATTTTGCTGCTTGGTCCTTTCTTATTATGATCACATTTGCAGCGTATTGTAACAATAGTAGATCAAACATACAGTATTGATACATGCATAGCTATTTAATCTGATGCCTACACAACAAAACAACTTTCATATATTCAAATAAGCTGTATGACACTACACTACTAAGTTACTACTTTTATAATAGTTTAGATGTTATATATCTTGAACTTGGTTAATTCAAATACCAAGCAATGTTTACCTCCATTCTAATGAATCTTGTTTTGCAGTCATTTACTTTTGGCTATCATGAAATCCCTGCTATCTCACAGCTTTTTTACTTTCCTTGAGAGTTTGAGGTAGTGAGTTTCATTTGTGTTTACAAATCTCTGATTACTGTACTTCCACAGCAATACATGAATATGCTATATAAGCTGTTTCAGCCTAGTTCTTAGCTAACTGTACTTTGTGTCCCTGAGATTGCATCTCAACGTAATGTTGCATGGTGCATTCTAAGAACTTAAAACATCAGTTGTTTTATGGAACCAAGTTTCATTATATTATTATATGTTACAGGCAAGTGAGGCTATACAGGAGTACCAATATGAGGTTGTAGTGTATGACATCATTGACGAAGTCATCACACCTTACCTGAAGGAGATCGTTGTTGGTGCGTGGGCAGATGTAGTGGCAGTCGATAAAGATGAGCAGCTCAGAGAGGTAAACCCCCACAGTTTGAGTTGACTCCTGACTCACAGAAAACGATAACAAGTATTCTTATAATATTGTTTTAGTAGAAACCAACTAAATACTACATACTAAATACTACACTATACCGTCCATACTTCACTGTACGGCCCGCTAAATTCAAAAGTTTGCTTTGAGATATAATAAATATCTTACAAACCTTGTTTTCTCAAAGGGAATTAGTATATTTGCTTTATTTTGACTAATAAGAGGTAGATCCACGCCGGTTGTGGCTTACTGCTTTTTCTTCCACCAAGGGTGGTCTCTTGAGAGACAGTTTACTGTAGTAAACTGTACTACTTGTACTGTAGTATGGCGACGTATGGGCGCTTTTAGCGAAGTACTACTTGTACTGTAGTATGGCGACGTATACTTGTACATACTTGTACAGTACTACTTGTACTGTAGTATGGCGACGTATGGGCGCTTTTAGCGAAGTTTTGCAGGAAGATTGAGTATTTAATTGTTTTTTCACCGACACATGATTTGCTTATTATGATTTTTACTAAAACAATTAGATAAATAACCCTTGATTTCAATGAGGTGATAGTTGATTTGGACTTCGGCCTCATCAACTATCACCCCATAGAAATCTCGAGCTCATAATCTAATTGTTAATTAGCACACTTAAAACTTCTTTTGATAGATTGGCTTCTAACTGTACGGGTTTAGTTTAGTGCGATGAAAAGTGTAACACTGTATGTGTCAATACATGTTTCAGGTTCGTGCATATGCAGGGGATCACATGCTTGATGCATTGTGTCTGCAGCACTTATTAAGTCAACTGACTGGAGAAAACCTATCACTGCACTTCAGAGATTACATGGACCAGACATTAGATGGTAAGAAAATTGCGATTCTGAGGGTACTGCCCTATATAAGCTCTATAGCTAGGTGTTGCCGTGAATGGTATGGTTTTCTAGCAGTGTAGTCTGTGATAGGCTATAGAAATCAGAGAGTTTGAGTAGGGTGTCATTTTCCAGGAAACTGATCAATTGGTTGAAGGATTTTTTAATACAATGTACATAGGGAGGAATTTGGTTGGTTCAGTCTATAAGAGGGTAGCAAAATTCAGCTGTAGTATGTCTGGTATAGGCTCAGGATACCAGGATCCCAGTGACACATTCACACCCCAAAATTCGTAACGTAATAGCATGTTTGAACCTCGCAGTATTCTCTCAATTTTAGCAATTGTGATTTAGCCTGAAAACAGAAACAGGCTGGGACGAGATTCGAACCCGCGACTTGAGGGTCAAGCCTTATATGGTACAAATTTTGTGATGCCAACACACCTGACTGAAAGTTCATTATCATCCATCTTGAGTCATCACATCATGGCTCACATAAACAGAGGGATTTCTGCTTTGTTGTAGACCTCTTGCAGTCATTTTGTTTTCTCTCTAAACTCAGTCGTGCTCAGTAGTAGGGAATGGGGGATTCTGGGCCAATGATTTTTTTTCTGGGTCGAGTGAAATTTTTTGGGTCGAGGATTTTTCAATTTTTTTCTAAGTATTGTGAAATTTTTGAGCCGATGATTTTTCCTAGGTCTTGCAATTTTTTGAGTCAATGATTTTTTCCCGATTTCTGTTTTTTCGTTTGGGTGTGGTCAAAAAATGTTTTATGAATAATTAATTAGTTATGGGGAGTGATGGTCATAAATTGTATCTTTGTGGGGGGTGGGGTGAGGAGTGTGGGAAATTGAAATTTGGGTTTGGGGTGGGGTAGTGATTGGCATGTTTTGGAGAAATGAGTGGAATGGATAATTTGATTAAATTCGAGAAAATTTGTGTTGGTTATACAGGAGGTATAGACGCTTATAGTCTTATTGAAAAATGCAAACCGGATTTAATGGATATTATTTTCAGGTATAATGGGCATATTGAGAAAGTTTGTTTTTCATTTATAATTGAAGATTTATTTCCATGTGGATTTAATTTTGGATATGAAAGGGACTTTAATTTTAAAAAGTTGTCTACTGATGAGATTTATGAGGGGTTAAATAGGTGTATTAATGATGTGAAACATAAAAATAGATGTTTATATTCTCCTGATGATTTATTCATTAATTACCTTAGTGTTTCTATACATATAAATAATAACAATGAGTTATTACATGATGAGCTTTCAAGGCTATTACATAAGCGTCGTTTCTACAATGATTTGTGGGAAGATTTAATGATTACAGCATGGCATCCAAGTCGAGCATGGGATTGGTGTTTTGATAATCAACACAAGGAAGATGCTGAGAAATTATGGAATGGTTTCTTAGATGATAAAAATTAAAAAATTATAAAAATTAAATAAGGTGTTAAATAGTATAGTGATTAATTTAAGGATTATCATTTATTAATTCAATTATGGAGAATTTACCAGTAAAAGAGTTGAGAGAAATAGCTAAAAAAGCTGGTGTAAGAGCTACTAATTTCAGAAAGGCTGAGTTACTTGAAGTTTTATCAGATATTCAACCTGAGAATTTAACAGTGAAGGCATTGAGAATCATAGCCAAGAAGACTGGTACACAAGGCTATGCAAAGATGCGTAAAACAGAACTAATCAATGTTGTTGGATCCGCACAAGTATCTGAAGCTAATGTTCCAATTTCTGGCCCAATTAGACCCACAAGAACAAAGCCCGCTCGCGCCTCATATAGTAGGGCCATTGATTTGGCTAAGAATGAAATTAATAAGACTATAGATTGGATAGGATCTAACGTTACAGACCCAATTAAGAGGGCCGTTACTAAGAGATTAAGAAACCTTAAGAAAAAGGTAACTAGTATTTTCGAAGAGAACCCTGACTACTTTATCCCTGAAAGACATGAAACGGCTCTGAAAGGCTTTTTGAAGAGCTATATAGTAAAGGGTAGAAGTGGCTATGATCCGACTTCATTCCTTAGTAATGTTAGATCACAATTCTATGTTTTGATGCGTAAACAGAAGAAGCCATTCAAGTTGAAGTGTGTTTTTTTATGTAGCTTTGTAAGGAGGGATAACCAGAATAATCGTGTTATTGAGCGGAGTGAAGGTCATTTTAATTCACAGATGGAGACAGTAACAGTTTCAACAAACGCATTTACTATGTTTGATAATATTAAAGCTAGAATGATTGAATTGGTGCAAAAATATGAGAACGAGCGTTCTGGATGGGTATTTGACCATGTTATAGATTTTCGTATTCATATAAACCCATTTAGCCCTTTTTCTGGAGATTCATATATTAAACTACCACCTAAATTGGCCGCCAAGAAGGCAATCATAAATGTTAAGAATGAAGAAGACCAGGAGTGTTTCAAATGGGCAGTAACGTCTGCTTTATTCCCAAGGGAGGATCATCCTGAGAGATTAAATAAGGAGATGAGAGAGAACTCTGAGAAGCTAGATTGGTCAGGGATAGAGTTTCCAGTCTCAGCGCTTGCCACGAATCAGGTGGATAAATTTGAAAGGCAAAATTCCTATGGCATTAATATTCTTGGATACGAGAATGGTAATCCAACTTTAATAAGGCGTAGTAAGAAGTTAGGGGTTCAAAAGATAAACCTGCTTTTTATATCAAATGATGAAACTAATCATTTCTGTTGGATTAAGAACATGTCAAGATTTTTTAGTCATAGTAAGCATAAGGAGGCTAGTTTTTACTGTGATAATTGTCTAAATTCATTTCGGTCAAAGAAATCGTTAGATACACACATGGAATACTGTCTAAACAACGAAGAAGTTAAAGTAGAGATGCCTATTAACGAGGATGGTAGCCCAAAGTACATTACTTTCAAAAATAACAATAGAAAGATGCAAGTACCATTTGTGGTCTACGCTGACTTTGAGTGTTTCACGGAGAAGATGGACACTTGTTCACCGGATGATAGGGATAGCTTCACGAATCAGTATCAGAAGCACAAACCATCAGGATTTTGTTATCTTATCAAGTGTTTTGATGATGAGTTATTTGAACCTAAGCTTGCAATGCGTACAGCAAGATCTCCAGATGAGGACATTACAAGAATCTTCGTGAAGAGACTTGAGGCTGATATCAAGAGGATCTATGAACGATTCAGATTTCCAGAGGAGATTATAATGAAGAAGAAAGATAAAAGGAATTTTAAGAATGCAACTCACTGCTGTATTTGTGAGGGTGAGTTGGGGGATGATAAGGTACGTGATCACTGCCATCTTACGGGTAAGTATAGGGGGGCAGCACACAAGAAATGTAATATTGAATTCAAGGTCCCCAAGTTCTTTCCAGTTATACTTCATAATTTGTCTGGATATGATAGTCATTTATTCGTGAAGAATCTTGGTATATCAGAGGGTAAAGTAAATTGTATACCACTTACTGATGAGAAATACATCTCATTTACCAAGGAGATTGTTGTGGATACCTTTAGGAATAAGGAGGGTAAGAAGATTGAGGTGAAACGATACATAAGGTTTATAGACAGTTTCAGGTTTATGTCTAGTGGTCTAGCCAGTTTGGTTAACAATATACCACGAGAGTCTTTGGAGAATTTGGGAAGATATCATGAAGGTGATGAATTAGAGTTAGTTAGAAAGGGCGTCTTTCCTTACGATTGGTTTGATGGATATGATAAGCTAAGTGAGACAAGTCTTCCACCTAAAGAAGAATTCTATTCAAAGCTTTATGATGAGGATTTAACTGATGAAGACTACAAACATGCCAAGTCTGTGTGGGATACATTTGGGATGAAGAATTTCAAGAATTATCATAACATGTATCTCAAGGTGGATGTATTATTATTGGCTGATGTTTTCGAGAATTTCAGAAGGGTATGTATGAGAAATTATGGACTAGATCCTGCATGGTACTTTACTGCACCTGGACTGGCATGGGATGCTACATTAAAGAAAACCAAGGTAGAGTTGGAGCTTTTGAGGGATCCAGATATGTTACTTATGATTGAAAATGGCATCAGAGGTGGAATCTCAATGATTTCAACTAGACATGGTAAAGCTAACAACCCATATATGAAGGAGTATGATTCAGCTTTGCTTACAAAGTATATCATATATCTAGATGCGAATGGACTATATGGACATGCAATGACTAAGGCTTTACCAACTCATGGTTTTGAGTGGATGGATGATCAGCAGTTGTTAAATTGGAGGGAGAATCCATGTATATTGGAGGTTGATTTGGAGTATCCTATAGAGCTACATGATTTACACAATGATTATCCTTTAGCTCCAGAAAGTGTGAATGTGGATGGAGTAGAGAAGTTGGTTCCAAATCTTAGAGATAAGACAAAGTATGTGGTCCATCATGAAACACTAAAGCACTATTTATCTCTGGGATTGAAACTAACCAAAGTTCGCAGAGGTATAACATTCAAAGAGTCAGCGTGGCTAAAGACTTACATTGACTTGAATACCAGTCTTAGGGCTAAAGCGGAGAATGACTTTGAGAAGGATTTCTTCAAATTAATGAATAATTCAGTATTTGGGAAGACTATGGAGAACATCAGGAAGAGAGTGGATATTCAGTTGGTGACTAATGAAAAGCAGGCGCGTAAATTGATTGTCAAGCCAAATTTCCACCACAGGAACATCTTTTGTGAGAAGATGTCGGCCTTCCCTATGAAGAAAACTAAACTACTCTTTGATAAACCAATTTACTTAGGATTGACTGTTCTGGATTTGAGTAAAATAACCATGTATGATTTTCATTACAATTACATAAAGCCTAAGTATGGTGATGACGCCAAGTTGCTGTTCACAGATACAGATTCCTTAACCTATGAGATACAGACTGAGGACTTCTATAATGACATAAGCCCAGATATGAGAGACAAATTTGATACCAGTAATTATCCAAAGGATCATCCATCCGGAATTGAAACCGGAGTTAATAAGAAGGTTGGAGGCATGTTCAAGGATGAAGCTGGTGGTGAACAGATAACAGAATTTGTGGGTCTAAGAGCTAAACTATATGCCTTCAAAACAGATAAACAGGATGAAGTGAAGAAGTGTAAGGGTGTGAATAAGTCAGTAGTGAGTAAGAGTATAAGTTTTGAGGATTATAAGATTTGTCTTTTCAGTGGTCAATTCCAGAGAAGGAAGATGAATACCATAAGGAGTCATAAGCATGAAATCTATACTAAAACAATTAATAAGATTGCATTATCACGCGAGGACGATAAACGTGTGATAATGGAAGATGGTGTAAATACTTATGCACATGGTCACTTTAGAACGCTAGAAGGTGGTGATTCAGTGTCTTGGGGTACAAATTGAAGTTCTTCACGAACGAATCCTCGTTTTGGACCCCCATTCAAATAGTACAAGACTGGTTGACCAGGTTCGATTATGGTTCTAGCTAAATCATAGACCTCAAGGCTCCATATGGGATCAGTAGCCCTTCGTTTGTCTCCACCTTCATCTTCACCAGGTGCATATAGATATCTGACTTCAACATCTGGAGGTAATCTCTTCTCATCCAATCCCACAGGTCGCTTATACTCTGGAGTTTTAGTGCCAATTGACTCCATTTTCAAAGCTTCCTCAGGCTCTTTACCAGTAATACGGGTGGTCTCACTATTGACGGTCTTCATGATGGCAGGAAATCTTTTCACCCAAACTGTGGATCGGTTACCACTAACCATTTCTTGAGCGTATTGATGGCTGAATAATTTCTCACCAAGAGTCCTATTGGCTCTCTCAACAAAAGCCTGAGCTCTATGATTCCCAGCTTCACTCCGCTGGATTGTAACTTGATGCTTACTCATAAGAGTTGTTACATCACCCTTGAATTCTGTTCCTGGATCAACCATTAATGTTTGTGGCCATTTCAACTTACGGGAATAAATCTTTTCAAAGGCATTGGCAACTTCACCACTATACTTTGAGGTCAATGCCTCAGCATCCTTATACCTTGAAGCAATATCAATCACGACTAAGGCATAGCGGTATGTTTTTCTTCTCACTGTATCATGAGGAAGAAACAACAAGTCCGCTTGATGAATCTGATTGGGCTTATCTACACTCCAATGTGGCCTGGGTATATACTTGGGGGCTGGGAGATATATTTGCCACAAGGCTTGCTTCTTCAACCACTCTTTGGCAATCTTTTCACTAACTTTGGCTGCTTTGGCTAATTTGGGTATGGCTGAGTATCCTTTCCAGTATCCATCAGTGGAGTAATATAATCGACTTAAAACATCAGAATCATTCATTTATAAACAAGAATATAAACATTTAAAATGACTTCTATACCAGATATTCTTAGTCCTAATCATGTTCCAAGGACTCGTGGAGGACTAAAGGCAGGAACTTCATTGAATAGGATCACATTAAATCCATCATCAGTCGAACCTGGTGAGACATTATACATTGGAATCCCAAAATTGAGTGAGAATTTAGTGATTGTGCCTGGTAGTGTGTACATAACTTTTGATATGGTTGTAACTGGGCACAAAGACAACACTCTTGTTAATAATTTGGGAAGGAATCTAATTTCACAATATAAAGTTTTATTTGGGGGTTAAATTCTAGAGGATCTTAGTAGATTTGATTTATTCAAAACTTATCATGATTTGTTTTTGACAAATGAAGATCGTGATAATAGATTGAGGCAGGGTATATCTGATGTTAATATAAGGAAAATTAGAACTAATGCAGGTAATAAAGATACATCAAAAGCAAGGCATAATACTTTAGCTACGATTCATAACACTAGATATGCTATTCCATTAGATCACACAATCCTCAAAGATCATGGAATATTATACCCAAGAGGATTACCACATCCACTTAGATTTGAATTAACTTTGGCTAAAGTTTTTGATGTTGTAGTTTATTCAAACAGTGAAACACCCCCTGCTTATAAATTAATAAACATGGAAATGGAATACCAGTGCATATCGGATGATTTTTTAGCAAGAGAGGCTGTTGCGTCCTACACTGTTGGAAAAGGATTTACGTATGAAAAAGTACTTCTCCACAAAACTTTTACAATATCTGAAGCTAATGATGCTGTGATAAATCAGCATATTAATGTGCCAAGGAGATCCATGACTGGTATACTATGTCTTTTCACTGCTCCTCATGCAGAAGGTCTTAGGGATTCTGAGATTTTTGTAAACCCAAGGATCACATCAGTCAAGATTGACATAGATGGAGTGCCAAACAAAGTTTATTTGAAAGGTATGATGGCGAATGATTTATGGTAATCCATAATTAAGCGATTTGGTCTTAGTGATTCAATTAAGGAATCTGATTTCTATACAGATAAATTCCCTTTGTGGATTGACTTGAGGACTTATCCAGATAATGATATTCATGGAAATGGGTATTCCATTGTTGCTACTCGTGATGGTGTGACTTTGGAAATTAAGAGAGAAAAGGTTGGAACTAGAGTTCTTACATGCTACATGTTCGTTGTTGCTGACGCTATCATGAACATTAAGAACGGTGGTCTAGAGGGGATTAAATATTAGGCCGCTATATGTGTTTTCTTCTCACATTCTCATGAGAAGAAACATTAATCTAAAGAAGTTAATGTATTGAGTAATGATGAATGAACTCAAAGATATGATTCCATTCAATTGCATCATAACTGGTCCCACGAATTGTGGAAAGACCCAATACCTGGTGGAACAGCTTCGAGGTCATTATAAACAAGTATTCGATTATATTGTGTTGATTTGTCCAACATATGCCCATAACAAGACTTATAGAGGTTTTGCAAAGGGGGATAAACGATTCTTTGTACTTTCACCAGACTCGAGTGATCATGATGAAATCAATAATTTGTTGATGGATTGCTCATCGTTCTTCTCAGATATGAATGCACTTATAATATTGGATGATTGTGCCGTTTCAAAGGATCTGAAGAATAGATCCAACAAATTCATTGATTTAGCTTTCTGTGGAAGGCATTTAGGGATATCAGTGTGGGTTCTCACTCAGCAGCTCACATCTATAGCCAAACCATTTCGAGAAAATGTAGCTTGTGTGGTTTCATTCCATAATCCATCACAAACGGCGATGAAGATGCTTTTCGAGGAATATGGTGGAGACCTGGATGCTGAGACTTGTAAAAAATACAAGAAGCATCTTAAGAATGAAAAGTATGCCAGGCTCTGCTTCTCCCTTAGACATCCATTTCAAAATTATTTAGAGATACCGGCTCTTACGGTATAATCATGGCTACTCCCGAAGATATCATGAATGGTGAGAATTCTAAAGAGGACCATCATCAATCAACAACAACCACTAATGATGATTTGCAAACTAAAAAAGAATCACTTTCAATTCTAGCATGTTTAGGCTCCACTAAGGAGTATATTGGGGTGCAAATGAATTTGGCTGATACGCATAAATTATCAGACAAGGATGTTGAAAAATACTACAAGAGGTTTTTGGTTGTGTCTGGTAAGAATGCTACTGATGGAATAATAGATCCTTCTTTACATCTAATAGCTCAATTAGTTAATAGGTTTGGTAGTATAGATTCAATAGAAGCTCTAGTAAGTGAATGGAAAAGTAACCAGTTGTTTGTGCAGAAGATATCAGAAATATCTGGTTTAATTCTATTGAAGGGTGGTAGACTTACTGCATTATTAGTAGGATTGATTATTACTCTTAAGCATTTCAAAATAAGAGAGCCTACTACTGTTGACGATTCAACTAATACAGATCAAGTTGGAGTTGATACTGTTCGTTGATAGTATATTAGGAAAATTTATGGGTCTGAAAAAAATTGAAAATTGACCAAGACCACACAAGCAATGTGTATAACCACTCAGATCAAACAAAATGCCAAAGTTGCAACCTGTCTTGATTCAAACTTGTAAAAAAACCAACTGGGATAGAATAACAGTTGATAAACCTAAAGATAACCCTTGGGGAGGTGCTTCTTCAAAGGTTTACTTTGCTGGTGAGAATAACGAGGAATGCCCAATATTCATTGAACTACCAAATCAGAAAGTCTGGGGGATCTCAGGTAAATGGCCATGGGGTGATAAGAAGAAAAAGAGAAAGAACATAGAAGGCTTCCAGGTGTCTTACCCAATGACATCTAGGAATAATGTAGATAAACCTAATAGTGCTGAAAAATCGATTAGTAAAATATTTAATAACATGAGGGCAGTGGCAGCAAATGCTATGAGTAAGAGTTTTTCTAAGGCTTCAAAAGCAACATACGATGCATATAATAGAAATAAAGACAAACCTCAACTGGCAGTCAAACCGCTATATGACTACACAAAAGACAAGTCAAAGCCTAAAAGGGCATATCTTAAGTTTAACACCAAAGGCAAAGGGAAGGACATAAAGTGTAAGACCAAGATCTATAGTGATGGTGTGGATCAAAAGAGTCCATTTGACTTTTTATGCGATGATGATAAACCTACTCTGATGGATGCACAAATTATACTACGATGGGAGGGTATATACTGGGGAGGTCATGGTAGTACTGGATATGGAGCATCCATTCGTGTATATGTATCAGAAATCAGACTAACACCATCAGATATCCATCACGATGACTCTGATTCTGACGATGAATACTCATTCCTTGGTAATAAAACACTTGGTAGTAATCATGGTGATGGTAATGGTGATGTTGATGGTAATGGTGATGGTGATGATGATGGTGATGATGGTGATGATGGTGATAGTGGTGATGATAGTGGTGATGATAGTAGTGGTGATGAGGATGATGAGGAGGAAGTAAAGCATACAAAGTAGTAGTAATAAGAAACACACTTAATTTAATAGATTAGAAAATGTTTAGTTTCCTAGTATGACTCTTACTAGGAGACTTAAAGGTTGGACTAGATTAACTCAAAACAATGTCTGAAACTGAACAAATCACTAAAGAGCCTGTTTTTAAAATAAAAGTCAAAGACCCTAAGAGGGTGAAGGCTGGTAAAACGTTATCAGAAAGAAATAAGAAGGCTAGAGAAGCTTTGAAACGTGAGGAAGAAAGGGAAAAGGAGGAAAGGGAAAGGGAAAGGGAAAAGGAGGAAAGGGAAAGGGAGGACAGGGATAAGGGCTCTGATAACGAATCTGGAAAGGATTGGATACCGAATATGTCATTCCAAAATATTCTAACTATAGGGTCAATTGTAATCGCCGTCTATGCCATATTCACAAACTATAGAGATAGAATACCTGATTTGCATGTACCACCACCAACTCGTATTTTGAATAGGCCACAACACAGAATCATAGACAATAATGTAAGTCAGCCCGTCAAAGAAGAGGAAAATAGCTTAAAAGATGAGTTGATGTGATTCATAAATGGCTGAGAATAAGCTCGTAAAGACAGTTACTGACTCTGCAGTGCTCGTTGGATTGACAGCTGGTATGGGCTGGCTTGCCAAAAAGGCTCTTCGGGAGTCATTCACCGATGACCCATCGACCAGTATCATGAATTATGGTAAATGGGTAGTTGTATTGAGTATAAGCATGTATGTCAAAACCTATTTAGAAGATCAAAAGATATTACCAAAGAACTAAATATGGGGAAAATTAAATATGATGAAATATTAAAATATGCTGAAAGAGACTACATGCATGAATTAATTATGCATATCAGACGTTCATACCTTGATATGATGGGTGGTGTTGAAAAGTCTCTTAGTGATGGAGAGCCAAAAATAAGGTATTTTGACATTCCAAGCACAGAAAAACTACTAGAATGGTATTATGAAAAGAATGATGGTTATCCAATATATTCAAAATTTGAGCCTAAATTTAGGGATTCTGTATTGAGAGAGAGGGAAATGTTTACTCGAGGAAATTAAGCGAGATCTTCAAAACCTATTTAGAGGATCATAAAATACTACCAAAGAACTAATATGGAAAGAATAAATCTTGCAGAAAATAATTTCAGAGTCGCATTTCTAGATCATGTTAGGTTTAAATTCATTGAAGTTTTGTATACGATGGAAAGAGCTTATAATGGAGAAAATGGAGATGCGAATCTTCCAGTCCCACCCATGGATGATATGATCAATTGGTACCTTGATTACACTAAACATTACCCAGACAGATTTTCTGACAGTGAGCCCAAATTTCGAGATTTCTTATATGAAAAGAGGCCATGATTACAAAATTATTTAAGAACATACGGAGTATATACTATTATTACTACCAAAAATAGCTAGTATAGCAATCATGCTTGGAGGAGCAGTACTAAATGCAACAGCCTTCATTGGTGGAAATTATTTAGCAAAGGTCCTTAGTGGGTCATCTTCAGCTGATCTACAACTTGAAAGAGAGAGGCATGACAAAGCAATGGAGAAGTACCAAAAAGATTATGCTGCATATCAAGAGAAACGGATGGCATATATTGACTTTATGAATAAGAGGAAGGGCGATGAAAACCAAGCCTCTGAGAACATATCAAAGACGGATGAAGCGCTGAAATTGTACAATCAAATGGGCAATCCCCCCAAATTCTCTGACTATTATAGACCCAATTCAGATCAAAAGACTGGAGAAATGGCTTATGTTTCTGGCGGTATGTTAGCCTTGGGATATATTACTAGTAAATGGCTATAATGACTGACAAAATAACAGATAATACAATAACTCCCAATGAATATACTCGTATGATATGTTTGAGAGCTAACCAATTATTGTTTGGTGCAACACCTGCTATATTGTGGGCAGGAGATTTTGATCCCATAGCCATTGCCAAGAGTGAACTCAGACAACGTGTTTTACCAATGCTTATAGTTAGAAAAATCCCAGACTGTAATTCAAAGACTGGTTTCCGCGATGAAATATGGAACCTAAAAGACATGAATATACGAGACTTTTGAATCAATTTAGAAAGTTACCATATTCAACTTCAAATATGGCAACTGCTGCTGATCCTGATTTAGATCCGACTACACTAAATGAGCCTGGGGATGATTATGGGGATTATGATGATGGTGATACCACAACTTATGGCACCCCATTAACCACATATACATCCACCACTCGTCCAATTGACCCTTATGAAGAGGAGGAAACTTCATTTGGTGGTGGTGAAACTCAGCCCTTGATAGATAAGAAGATGAAAGATCAAGATTATGCTGAAAAAGAAATCAAAAGATTTTTCCCAAATGCCAAGACTTCTGAGTTCATCAAAGGTGTTGGAAGATCAATTAGTGGACAAATAGAAAAAGTATTTTTGAAATTGAAGAGGGCAAATGCTAAAGAATACATTTTATTACCAAATGGTGAATTCAATGAAGATCCGCCGAAAGGGTTGAAAGAAAGTCTAGGCCCAAGAGCACCAGAGGTTTTGGAAGCTAATAATGATGAAATAACTAAGAAAAAAGGTTTGGTTACTAAACTCAAGGAGAAACTAAGATTCCACAGAGATAAGCCACTGAAAACCCCAGAAGAAAGTAGTCAAATAGAGACTCTGGAGAGAGAAATTGGTGAGCAGGAACAAGAAATAGCTAACCTGGAGGGTGAGAATGAAGAAATACAGGAACGAATGTCATTGCGGGATCGTGTGAAAGCTATATTCAAGAAATATGGATTCACAGTATTTGCTGTTTTGAGTGCAGTTGGAGTAGTCATTGGTGTTATAGTCTCCAATCTCTCCAAAGGGCTCTCAAGATTGGGTAAAGGCGTTGGCGATGGTCTAAAAACCCTTGGGAAGAAACTTGGTGAATTATTGCCAGGGATGGTGGGCGCTATTGTAAGCTTTCTATTCAAGACTGCTGGAGAGGTCATTTCATTCCTGGGTAAACATGCTTGGCTGTTAATAATGGCAATTGTGCTTTATTTCATAGAAGAATTAAAGAAGAAACGTAAATGAATCAAATGAAGAGTTATTGCGTCAAAGAGAAAAAGATAACTGATTGTGTGCCTGGCAGTGAAACCTTTAGCAAAACATCCAAGGGAAGGCCAATGATGAAGTGTAAATGTTCCAGCTGTGGAATCATCAAAACTCGATTCCTCTCAGATGCTGATTATAGAAATTTAAAGGGGAATAAGGAGTAATCCAAAATGTTGAGCATTACTATGTACGAGTCTGAAACTAGGGTGTATTTGGATCCTCCCCTGGAAAATCTTCGGGAGATACAACTCCTGGATTGTAGGATACCCAAACGATTGATTAATTTCAAGGATCGTGAGAAAATATTTAAGGATAATCAACAACAGCCCTTCCTAATAATCATGCCAGGAACATATTCATTGCGAAATACCCATGAAATATTCATAGATGATACGGAGAATGCAAAGATCTCAATTATTGAGACTGATAATGCTGATTATATGTATTCAAATAAGAACTATAAGGTTAGACTTTCCAGAGGTCTACAAGTTGGACTTGGGGTGCCTGAAATCATAAAACCTGGCAGATTATACCCAATAAATCTCCAGATCAAGGAACCCCTAAGACTTATTTGTAGCATAGTGGACAATAACTCATCATATGTGAATAATACTCAATCTACAGGAGGACCTGTGAAGATCTCCCCCTCACACCTACTTGCCAACATACCCTCACAGGATTATCCAGCCATTCCAGCTCAAAAACATAAGAACCCCATAAACCACTTCGATTTAAGCCTCCTAGACATTGAATGGAAAAAGCTTGATCTGAAGGGTTCCCCCATAACTTTCAGTTTAAGATTTAGATAACATTTTAAAAGGACGTGATATTCATTCCAAAAGATGGATGAATATAAGTCAATATATCCCAACTTAGAGGCAACTGCACCTCCAATCCCCACTGATGGTCCATCATTCAGGCTTCAACAATGTTGTGATGCCTTGAATAAGCTAAAGTCTGAATTAAGCCACTGTGAGACAGTACTCAAAAAATATAACCGATCCAAGGGTGTACTAATGAATGCAAGCTCGACCTGTGGAATATTATCTTGCTTTTTAGCGGCTGGTGGATTGGGAACATCTCTTAGTGGAGTCGGAATCATTGCATCTGTGCCCTTGGGTGTAGTAAGTGGTGTATTTGTGTGTGCATCCATAGCATGTCAGCACATATCCAAGAATCTGTCCAAGAAAGCTGTAAAGCATCAAAACACCATTACACTGGCCAAATCTAAAATAAACACCATTGAAGACCTGGTTTCCAAAGCGCTTCGTGACAATAAGATCTCTGATGAGGAGTTCTCCATGGTACTCGAGGAGTCTAAAAAGTATGAAAAGCTAAAGGTTGAAATAAGGGCTAAATCTCAAAAAAATATGAATGGAGAAGATCCAATAGTATTGAAGCAGAGAATACGCAAAGAAATACTCAAAGAACTAAAAGGAGGACATTAACTATAATTTATGAAAATAAATACTAGTTTAAAGTTAGAACAATCTCTTAGTATAAATGGGAATGTCTCAAACTAAAATACGCCCAGCCCAAGCTAAATTTATCAGAAGGTATACAAGATGTAACCCTGAAAAATTTTATCTCACACATAAATATAGTGATGATAGATCACATAGAGACATTGATGTATTTCAGTGGAGTTATTATAACGCTTCTCCTAAATTCGAATTTGAAATAGAGCTTGAAATACAAGATGATGGTAGTGTTTCAGTTAATGAAATCCCAAAATATTTCAGAGACAAAATTCTTAAGGATCTTGGTATTGATCCTACAAACTATTAACTTAAAAGTTTGAACCCTTCTACCCAAATTCTGGATAGAAGATGGGCTTACTCAATGACTTCAGGAATAGATATCCAAAGGCTGACCGTGGCCGATTCGTATTTGTGGCTGATCAATATGGAGGCTACATTAAATGGACACTTAATGGAACAACAATTATGTCTTATGATGACCTCACTGGTAAGACATGGACTGAAGAACTATCACCCCGTTTGAAAAGATTACTGTGGGCAGATTTAGGATTGAATGATAATGCATTGAATTCATTCCCAAAGAGTTTGACCATGACTGATCGCTCTTACCCAATACCTGCCATTGACTTTGATGACTTCACAAGCAATACCACAAGCATGCTGACCTCATTGGATATATACGTGTCCAATACGAAAAAGTTCACCGCTAAAATGCGTAACGTATTTACATCCCAAGTTGTAACTTTCAAGTTTGGTAAACAAAGTCGAAAGTGGCTGAACGCGCCCGATATGAATTATTGGCCTCAACAGCTGAACTTTGCAGTGTGGTGCGCGACCTCTGGATGTGGAATAAGTCCTTTCGAGAGCCTCAACTACCCCAAAGTCTTGAGTAGCTTCATTAAGTTTCACGTCTACTTCACCATAAGACGAATATTGTATGAATTGAGTCTTCCACTTCCTGATGAACAACCATTTGTTATAAATAACAATCCTTACAGTAAAGTTGCTTACCAAAGATTGTGCGCTGAATTTGGAATCTCAAATAATTCTGATTTCAGATGGAAAGGTGGAAGAAATGGGGGTTTGGGTGATATATTCATTGATTATGGTGCTGGATACCATGGAAGAGGTGGAGGATACCAAAATGTCCATATTGTAAGGAATTACGATGAAGAAGCTGATCAATGGCCTGGTGAAAGTGGTAAATTCTCTGATGATGGGGGTCAGAAGGAAAAGGGTGATCTCATCTCATTCATCCGTAATGATGACTTTGCTGATTACAAATATGCCTGGTTCATTCCAACTAGTGGCTATGGACTCACCAAAGCTGGACTTGGTAGATTGAATCGATCTGCTGAGGCTTTTGTTTACTGTGTATTGGGGGCTCAAGTCAACACTAGAAACTCAATTGTGGGTACTGGTGGTGGAGCAATCGAGACTCAACAAGAATTCCTGGCTCTGTTTGAGAGTAGCGTGATTGAGAATGACATTTCAAGTTCGATCCAAAGGTATCAGCTGGCCACTCAAGAAGCTAAATTAAGGCTTGATTTAGCCATTGCTCCTGGAGTGTGGTTGATGCCGAGTAATATGATCATAAATACAGAGAGTGTGATTGGTTATAATAACAACCTTATGAAGGCCACTGATGAAATGAAGTTTGGTGTTAACACAAATATAAACCTGGAGACTAAAACTGTTGGAATAAGCCATAATCTGGGATCTTCAAAAGTTAAATTACCATATACAGCTGTAAGACTCAAACAACCAACACCAAAGATTGATTCTCAACCTGTAGTCAAAGAATCTTCACCAGAAAAAACAACTAATCATAAAATTAATCTAATAGTATTAACCATTGCAGTTGCAACTATAGCTTGGATTATTTTCAGATAAAAATTGAAATTTCTAACTAATTGATCAATCCATTCACATACATCATGACATCAATAGCTATACTTGGCAGCAGAAACTTCGTTGACAGCGACTTCTTTAAAGATCAAATAAGAAAGGCTCTTAAGAAATGGAAGCTGGATCTCTCAGACATTGAATGTATTGTATCTGGTGATGCAACAGGTGTTGACGCCATGGCTGAAGATTTTGCCATTGAAAATGAAATACCATTCAAGAAGTTTGAAGCTCAATGGGACTATTATGGCAAAGCGGCTGGGCCAATTTGTAATAGAGCTATCATGGAGTGTGTGACGCATGTATTAGCCTTACCTTGTTGTATTTACTCACCAGGTACTAAGTCAGCTATTAAGATAGCTAGGAAATATAAGAGGGAGGTTATAGTGAAATATGTGTAATTATTAAGTGAACTTTTGTAACATGAAGCGTGTTACAAATGTCT
>OX453274.1:33747713-33792713 GCA_949710005.1 Ricordea florida | reverse complement strand
AGGTGCCAATTTTTTCGGTGGGATCGTCGATGTCCTTTGGGGGGTGGGGTGGGGGCCGAGTTGGCAAAGTGGGATTTTGGGTCGATGTTTTTACCATCGGGTACAGCTTTGAGAAATGGCAAACACGAACGATCTGAGTGAGATGAGTCAATTGATCGATTTTGAAAAGGATTTTATACAATGGATGGTTATGGGACCAGATTGTAGATTGGTTGATTCTCTTGATAGTAGAATTGATTTGGATCCTGACTATCCTGGAAAGGGGGATGATTTTGAAATTACGCTGCCATACCGTTATGGTAATTGCAGATTCTTGATGTCGTTAGCATTATGGAGGTCATCGATTAAACATTGGTGTGATGTTACTAGAGCAAACAAGTTGATTATTACGTCATCATCTTCAAAAGGTTGGGACATCAATGTACTTACTGTTTATCTGGATCGAGGAAATGTTATGTTTGAAAATTTAACGAAGTTAGGATTTGCTGAAGGCATGTTTTTTTCAGCTCTTACTGAATTTGTAGGGTCACTTGATTTGGTAAGTAGTGAAGAAGAAAGACACATTAAAATTTGTTTAATTAATGAGTACAAGGTCAATCACAAAGAGTCTTTCAACTACAAGGATTTCTATGAAGAGTTGATGAAGCGTGCATATCATCCAGACAGGTTTATTGATTGGTGTTATGACGAAGACCAGAAGAAGTCTTTGTATGAGTTTGTTGAGTAGTTATGTTAAGGGCACACATTTGTGACATGTATCGTGTCACAAAAGTTAAATATGGTGGCTTAAGAGTTACAATGTCAGTATACAATTCATGCCATGGAGAACTTGACAGTAAAAGACTTGAGGTCAATAGCCAAAAGAGCCGGTGTGAGTGTTCGAGGATTCAGAAAGGCTGAAATTCTCACAGCGTTATCCGATATACACCCCGAAAACTTGACAGTGAAGATACTACGAACCATGGCCAAGAGGTCTGGTGTTCGAGGCTTTGGTAACATGCGTAAAGAGGCTCTCATTAATGCCGTCGGATCCTTACAGGTGGTTGAAGCTAACGTTCCAATCCCTGGTCCAGTTAGACCCATAAGAACAAGACCCGCCCGGGCTTCGTATGGAAGGGCTGTTGCTTCTGCCAGGCGTGAAATCATTCAGACCACAGATTGGATAAGATCCAATGTTAGAGACCCAAACAGGAGGGCCATCACCAGGAGATTAAGAAGGGCAGCTGCTGCGGTTAGGAGGGAACCCGAGTTTTTCGTCCCTGAAAGACATGAAACGGCTCTGAGAGGCTTTTTGAGGACTTACATAGTAAAGGGCAGAGCTGGCTACGATCCAACTACATTTCTTGGCAAGGTTAGAACACCATTTCGTAGTTTATTGCATGGAATTAGGAAGCCATTCAAGTTGAAGTGTATTCTTTCGTGTGGATTCACGAGGAGGAACAACCAAGATAATCGTGTTATTGAGCGGAGTCAAGGTCATTTCCATTCATTGATGGAGACAGTGACAGCTTCAACAGACACACTCGCTTTGTTTGATAGCATCAAAGCTAAACTTGTTGAATTGGTGCAGAAATACGAGAATGAGCACTCTGGATGGGTGTTTGAAAGTGTGATTGACTTTCGTATCCATTTGAACCCGTTTCAACCTTTTTCTGGAAGTTCGTATATTAAATTACCACCCAAATTGGCTGCTAAGAAGGCAATAATCAATGTCAAGAATGAGAAAGACCAGGAGTGTTTCAAATGGGCAGTGACATCTGCTGTATTCCCTGTAGAGGTTCATCCTGAGAGACTAAACAAAGAGATGAGAGAAAACTCAGAGAAACTCGATTGGTCAGGGATAGAGTTCCCCGTGGCAGCACTCAGTACAACTCAGATAGACAGGTTTGAAAGGCAGAACCCATATGGGATCAACATCCTTGGTTATGAGAATGGTGAGCCAACCTTAATCAGGCGCAGTAACAAGTCAGGGGTTACAAAGATAAACCTACTATTGATATCAAACGAAGAGACAAATCATTACTGTTGGATCAAAAGCATGTCAAGACTTATCGAGTATAATAAGAACGAGCATGCCCGTTTCTATTGTGACAATTGCCTAAACTCGTTCAATTCTAAAAAGTCGTTGGACGACCATATGGAGTACTGCCTAAACAACGAGGCAGCCAAAGTCCAGATGCCGATGGAGGAGGATGGTAGCCCAAAGTACATTACTTTCACGAACCACAGACAAAAGATGCAAGTGCCATTTGTGATCTATGCGGATTTCGAGTGTTTCACGGAGAAGTTGGACACTTGTTTACCGGATGACAGGGATAGCTTCACAAATCAGTATCAGAAGCACAAGCCATCAGGATTTTGTTACCTTATCAAGTGTTTCGATGATAGTATCTTTGAGTCTAAGTTGGTGATGAGAACAGCCAACTCGCCTGAGGATGACATACCGCAAATGTTTCAGGAAAGTTTGGAGGAGGATATCAAGAAGATCTATGATCAATTCAAGTCTGAAAGGAAGCTTGTAATGAAGAATAGCGATCATAGGAATCATAGAAAGGCTACTCATTGCCATATTTGTGAGGGTGAACTGAGGAATGATAAGGTGGTCGACCACTGTCATCTTACAGGTAGGTACAGAGGAGCGGCCCACAAGAAATGTAACCTGGAATTTAGCACCCCCAAGTTCTTTCCAGTCATATTCCACAACTTGTCTGGATACGACAGTCACTTGTTTATCAAGAAGATGGGAGTGTCAGAGGGTAAGATTGATTGTATTCCACTCAACGATGAAAAGTACATCTCATTCACAAAGGAGATTGTGGTTGAAAAGTTTATGAAGAAGGATGATGATGGTAAGGAGAAGGAGGTTCAGATTAAACAAACCATTAGATTTGTAGACAGTTTTAGGTTCATGGCAAGTGGTTTGGCTAGATTGGCTGACAATTTGCCGAGAGAGTCTTTGGCAAACCTCTCGAGATACTATGAAGGGGCAAACTTTGATCTTTTGGCTAGGAAGGGAGTGTTCCCCTATGATTGGTTTGATGGCTTTGACAAGTTACAAGTGTCCAGTCTACCACCCAAGGATGAGTTTTATTCGATACTATACGACACTGACATATCGGATGAGGATTATCAACATGCCGGAAACGTGTGGGAGACCTTTGGTATGAGAAGTTTTAGGGATTACCATGACTTGTATCTCAAAACAGATGTGATTCTGTTGGCTGATGTCTTTGAGAACTTCAGAGGGGTTTGTATGAAGAATTACGGGTTGGATCCAGCATGGCATTATACTGCGCCTGGATTGGCTTGGGATGCTACGTTGAAGATTACCAAGGTTGAGTTGGAGCTTTTGAGGGATCCCGATATGCTGATTATGGTAGAGAATGGTATCAGAGGTGGAATATCAATGATCTCGACGAGGCACGGGAAGGCCAATAATCGATATATGAAGAACTATAATCCCAGGTTGCCTACAAAGTTCATCACATATTTGGATGCGAATGGGCTCTATGGTTATGCAATGACTAAGGCTTTACCAACCCATGGTTTTGAGTGGATGAGTGATCAAGAGTTGGCAGACTGGAGGAACCATCCATGTATATTAGAGGTGGACTTGGAGTACCCGTTGGAGTTACACGATCTTCACAATGATTATCCATTGGCTCCAGAGAGGTTGGATGTTGATGGGGTTGTTAAGTTGGTTCCCAATTTGAGGGACAAGAAGAAGTACATTCTACACCACGAATCTCTGAAACAGTATTTGTCATTGGGTTTGAAGTTAACCAAGGTACACAGAGGGATCAAGTTCGAGGAGTCGGAATGGCTGAGGTCCTACATTGACTTGAACAATAGTTTGAGAGCCAGGGCTGAGAATGATTTCGAAAAGGACTTCTTCAAGTTGATGAACAACTCAGTGTTTGGCAAGACCATGGAGAACATTAGGAAGAGGGTGGATATCCAGTTGGTCACTGAGGAGAAGAAAGCGCGTAAGTTGATTGTGAAGCCAAACTTCCATCATAGGAACATCTTTTGCGAGGATCTGACCGCCTTCCACATGAAGAGAACGAGATTGGTCTTTGATAAGCCCATTTACTTGGGGTTGTCCATTCTGGATCTGAGCAAGACTGTCATGTACGATTTCCATTACAGGTACATAAAGCCCAAGTATGGGGAGAAAGCCAAGTTGCTTTTCACAGACACGGATTCCTTAGCTTATGTGATAGAGACTGAGGACTTTTACAGGGACATCAGTCCAGATGTGAGGGCTAAATTTGACACCAGCAATTACCCCAGGGAGCATCCATCCGGGATTGAGACCGGAGTGAACAAAAAGGTTGGAGGAATGTTCAAAGACGAGGCTGGTGGTGAACAGATCACGGAATTTGTGGGTCTGAGGGCTAAACTGTATGCTTTCAAGACGGACAAGGAGAAGGAAGTCAAGAAGTGTAAGGGGGTTAACAAGGCAGTGGTTAGCAAAAGCATAAGTTTCCAGGATTACAAGACTTGTCTTTTCAGCGGCCAATCCCAGAGACGGAAGATGAACACCATAAGGAGTCATAGCCATGACATCTATACTGAAACAATTAACAAGATTGCATTATCACGCGAGGACGATAAACGTGTGATAATGGATGACGGGATAAACACTTATGCACATGGTCATTTCAGGACGCTAGAAGGGGGTGGTTTGGTGTCTTGAGGCACAAATTGAAGCTCTTCGCGAACGAATCCTCGTTTTGGACCTCCGGTCAAATAATACAAGACTGGTTGACCCGGTTCGATTATGGTTCGGGCCAAATCATAGACTTCAAGACTCCATATGGGATCAGTAGCCCTTCGTTTGTCCCCACCTTCGTCTTCACCGGGGGCATAAAGATATCTGACTTGAACATCTGGAGGTAATCTCTTCTCATTCAATCCCACAGGTCGCTTGTAGTCTGGAGTTTTGGTGCCAATTGAGTCCATTTTCAAAGCTTCGTCAGGCTCTTTTCCAGTAATACGGGTGGGTTCACTGTTGAGGGTCTTCATGATGGCGGGCAATCTATTCACCCAAACTGTGGATCGGGTATCACTAATCATCTCTTGAGCGTATTGATGGCTGAATAGCTTCTCACCGAGAGTCCTGTTGGCCCTCTCCACAAAAGCTTGAGCTCTATGATTCCCAGCTTCACTACGCTGGATTGTGACTTGATGCTTATTCATAAGAGTTGTTACATCACCCTTGAATTCTGTTCCCGGATCCACCATTAGTGTTTGTGGTCACTTCAATTTACGGGAATAAATCCGTTGAAAGGCATTGGCAACTTCACCACTCTCCTTTGAGGTCAATGGTTCGGCATCCTTGTATCTTGACGCGATATCAATCACGACTAAGGCATAGCGGTATGTTTTTCTTCTCACTGTATCGTGAGGAAGAAACAACAAGTCCGCTTGATGAATCTGGTTAGGCTTATTCACACTCCAATGCGGTCTGGGTATATACTTGGGGGGTGGGAGATAAATTTGCCACAAGGCTTGCTTCTCCAACCACTCTTTAGCGACCTTTTCACTAACTTTGGCTGCTTTGGCCAATTTGGGTATGGCTGAGTATCCTTTCCAGTATCCATCAGTGGAGTAATATAATCGATTTAAAACGTTGGAATCAGTCATTTACAAAAAGAATATAAGCATTTTAAATGGCTTCTATACCAAGCATTCTTGATACCAATCGCGTTCCAAGGACTCGCGAAGGGTTGAAGGCTATGACGTCATTAAATAGGGTCACGCTAAACCCATCGTCAGCCGAACCTGGTGAGACACTATACATTGAAATACCAAGATTGAGTGAAAATCTTGTGATTGTGCCCGGTAGCGTCTACATAACCTTTGATATGGTTGTAACCGGGCACAAAGACAACACTCTTGTTAATAATTTGGGAAGGAATCTAATTTCACAGTATAAGATTCTATTTGGTGGTGAAATCGTAGAGGATCTTAGTAGATTTGATTTGTTCAAGACTTATCACGATTTGTTTCTGACAACTGAAGATCGTGAGAATAGGTTGAGACAGGGCATATCCAATGTTAACATAAGGAAGATCAGGACCAATGCGGGGAACAAAGACACAACAAAAGCAAGGGATAATACTTTAGCTGTGATTCATAACACTAGATATGCCATTCCACTGGATCACACAATCCTCAAAGATCATGGCGTATTTTATCCAATAGGATTACCACATCCACTTAGATTTGAATTGACTTTGGCTAAAGTTTCTGATGCTGTGGTTTATTCAAACCGTGAAGCACCACCTGATTATAAATTAATAAACATGGAGATGGAGTATCAGTGCATATCAAATGATTTTTTAGTAAGACAGGTTGTTGCGTCCTACAGAAATGGGAAAGGGTTCACGTATGAGAAAGTACTTCTTCACAAAACCTTTACAATCTCTGAGGCTAATGATGTTGTGATAAATCAGCATGTTAATGTGCCGAGGAGATCTATGACTGGTATACTATGTCTTTTCACTGCCCCTCATACAGAAGGCCTTAGGGACTCTGAGATTTTTGCAAACCCAAAGATCACATCAGTCAAGATTGACATAGATGGAGTGTCCAACCAAGTTTATTTGAAAGGTATGATGGCGACTGATTTGTGGCAATCCATAATTAAGCGAGTTGGCCTTAGTGATTCAATTAAGGAAGCTGATTTCTATACAGATAAGTTCGCTTTGTGGATTGATTTGAGGACTTATCCAGATAACGACATCCATGGAAGTGGTTTGTACATTCATGCTACTCGTGATGGGGTGACTTTGGAAATTAAGAGAGAAAAGGTAGGAACTAGAGTTCTTACATGTCACATGTTTGTTATTGCTGACGCTGTCATGACCATTGTTAATGGTGGTCTAAAGGAGATTAGATATTAGGCCGCTGTATGGTTTTCTTCTCACGTTGTCATGAGAAGAAACATCAATCTAAAGGGGTTAATGTAGTGAGTAATGATGAACGAACTCAAAGATATGATTCCATTCAATTGCATCATCACTGGTCCCACGAATTGCGGAAAGACCCAATACATAGTGGAACAGCTTCGTGGTCACTATAGGCAAGTGTTTGATTATATTGTGTTGATTTGCCCAACATATGCCCATAACAAGACTTATAGAGGCTTTGCCAAGGGGGACAAACGATTCTTTGTATTGTCGCCAGATGCGAGTGATCATGACGAAATCAACAATTTGTTGATGGACTGTGAATCGTTCTTCTCAGGTACCAATACGCTCCTAATATTGGACGACTGTGCCGTTTCCAAGGATCTGAAGAATAGGTCCAACAAATTCATCGGCTTGGCCTTCTCTGGGAGACATGTAGGGATATCAGTGTGGGTTCTCACTCAGCAATTGACATCTATAGCCAAACCATTCCGTGAAAATGTAGCTTGTGTGGTCTCCTTCCACAATCCATCACAAACGGCGATGAAGATGCTTTTCGAGGAGTATGGCGGGGACCTGGATGCTGAAACGTGTAAGAAACTCAAGAAGCATCTTATGAATGAAAAGTATGCCAGGCTGTGCTTCTCCCTTAGACATCCATTCCAAAATTATTTAGAGATACCAGCTCTAACGGCACAACCATGACAACTCCCGAAGAAATCATGAATGGTGAAACTGTAGTGGTGGAACAATCAACACCAACCATTAGCGATGACGATTTGAAATGGAAAAGGGAAGAGCTGTCAATACTAGCTTGCCTAGGGTCAACCAAAGAGTATCTTGGCGTTCAAATGGCTCTAGGCGATGTCCACAGATTGTCGGATAAGGACGTAGAGAAGTACTACAAGAGGTACAAGATGGTATCGGGTAAGAATGTGGCTGACGGACTAATTGATCCTCCTTTACATCTATTGGCCAGACTAGTCAACTGGTGTCTTAGTAGTTACGGCGTAATAGATGAGCCAGATGCTTTGGTAAAGGATTGGAAGAACAATCAGTTGATCAAGCAGTGGCTGTCAGAACATTCTGGTTCAGTCGTAGTACATGGTGGTGCGATTGCTACGTTATTGATAATAGCCATTACCGCTCTCAAGCATTTCAGACTAAAAGAGCCTAGTCCCCCAGCTACATTGTACGACATGGCTAACACGGATGAAATAGGGGTTGACACTGTTCGGTGAAAAAATTGAAATTGGACGTGAAACTTTTACGTTTGAAAGCATACTCGAAAGAGATCGAAAACATGTCACAATCCTCAAATGCTTCTTCAACTTCATCATTGAAAACTTGTTTTGTACCCATTGATGAGACTGACTTCGATTGGGGCTCTATTGACATAGAAGCTCCAGTGAAGAAAGGCAACTACTCATATTCAAACCTTGTTGTTCGGGATGATGATGGTGAACCACAGAATCTGGCTTTCCAATTGGCTGACCAAAACATATTTGGTCTCAAATGGAACAATGGTCCTGAGAACAAAAAGCCCCAGTCGGGTATTAAATTCACCTATTTGCTGCGTGACGAGGAAACTCGATTCAGGTTTGACACCATCATAGACAAAGTAGCTCATGCCATTGAGACATTCTACGCTGATGAGACCATTTGTAAGAATATGCCTAAATTGAGTAAAATACAGCTCGACACTATGAAGAAAGGGGCCACAATCGATTTGATTAAACCATCGTATACCACAAATGAAAACGGTAATACGTGTGTATACCCTGAATTCAACACAAGTGGACGTGGCGATAAACTAAAAAACTACACAGCATTCAGAGGCCGAAAGAAGTGTGACAGATGGATTGATTACATACAGATGGCTGCAGATGATGACAGTACCAAGGCATGCGCAACAGTTTCATTGAGAATCAAAGGAATAACATTTGGTGCTTGTGGAACTGGGATGAGTTGCATTGCCAATGTAAAGTATGTGGTTCAAGCAATTAAACTAAGCAAGCCCATAGAAGAAGAAAAGGTTGAAGAGGAGGATGTTTTTGCACACATGGGTGATGAAGAAGACTCTGAAGAAGAGGAGGAAGTTGTGGAAGAAAAGCCCCCAACTCCACCAATCTCACCCTAAAAATTGTTGGCAGCATCGAAAGCTACAAAGGGTAAGAAGAAATAAGCAGCTATCCAAATAGGGTGATGGGTGGGGTCTGACAGTTTCCTAGTATGCAACTTACTAGGAGACTTAAAGATAGTGGTAGTTTACATCACAACATGACTAAACAAATCCAAACCAATGAAGACATTGCTAAAGTATTAATGGTCACAGCCGCATTGTCAGCCATGGAAATCTTAACAGTTGCAACTGTTACGTCCATAGTTGGATTAGAATCAGTAGCAGCTGCTACTATAAGTTTTGTAACAGTTACAGCTGTAATAGGGTTTAATTTACTGACCAGAGACTAATGCGGAAAATCTTTTACTCTCCTAGTATACCACTTACTAGGAGACTTAAAGCTTAGAACGGATTATCTCACAACAACATGTCTGAAGAAACAAGTCAGGTTGAGCAAATTACTAGAGAGCCTTCTGTCAAAACCAAGGTCAAAGACCCCAAGAGAGTTCAGGCTGGTAAAACGTTATCGGAAAAGAACAAGAGGGCCAGAGAGGCTTTGAAACGTGAAGAGGAAAGGGAGAAGAGGGAGAGTGAAAAGGAAGAGAATAAGGGTAGTTCTGTTGGTGGAAGAGGTGATTGGATACCAAAATATATGCCGTCCCAAACTATTTTTCTAGCCATAGGTGCAATTGGCCTCGCCGCCTATAGCCTATGGACCAACTATCGAGACAGGATACCTGATTTGCATTTTCCACCCATTACATTAAAATCGAAACCATCACAGCCCAAAGTCACAGAAAGTCAGCCCGCCACAGAGGAAACCGATTTAAAAGATGATCTGTTGTAATTCAAAATGGCTGAGAATAAGCTCGTAAAGACAGTTACTGGCTCTGCAGTCCTCATTGGATTGTCAGCTGGGATGGGCTGGCTGGCCAAAAAGGCTCTTAAGGAGTCATTCATCGGCGACCCATCGACTAGCATCATGAACTTTGGTCGATGGGTACTTGTGCTGACTATAGCTATGTATGTCAAAACATATTTAGAGGATCAGAAGATACTACCCACAAGTGTTTGAACATGGCTCATGATGATAAATTAAAAGCTGTATTGTATTATGCGGATATGGATCATAAAGAAGCTTTTATACACTACGTTAGATCATCATTACTTGATTTTGTGACTAAGAATGACCATTTCTGGAACAAAGGAAAAGACCAGGATGGCCTTTATGAAGTAACAGATATGATTAAGGAGCCTAAAGATCTTATGCAATGGTATGCATATGAAAGGTTGGACAATGTTACTGGTGATAGACTTAGGGAGTATGAGCCTAAATATTTTGATTTCCTTTTGGCAGAGTTGAAATGTCGTGATCCAGAATTCAGAAAGGAATATGAAGATTATGTTAAGCGTCTAAATGAGGAAAGGAAGAAGCGTGAAAACAGCAAAAACCAATCAAAGTCGTCAAAATCACCACAACAACCACCACGACGAGGCCCACACCCATTGGTGACATTCACGCTTGGAGTGTTGACACCGATCGTATTATACACAGGCTCGAAATTGTTTAAGAAGTAGGACAACAAGTGGATAAATGGCGACTATAGCAATCATGCTTGGAGGGGCAGTCCTCAACGCAACAGCCTTCACTGGTGGAAATTATTTAGCAAAGGTCATTAGCGGCTCGTCTTCGACCGATCTCCAACTTGAAAGGGAGAGGCATGACAAAGCCATGGAGAAGTACCAGAAAGACTATGCTGCTTATCAAGAGAAACGAATGGCTTATATTGACTTTGAAAATCGTAGGAAGGGTGATGAGAATCAAGCCTCTGAGAACATATCAAAGAGGGATGAAGCGTTGAGATTATACAATCAAATGGGCAATCCCCCTAAATTCTCAGACTATTACCGACCCAATTCAGATCAAAAGACTGGAGAAATGGTTTATGTTTCTGGTGGGATGTTAGCCTTGGGATACATTGCCAGCAAGTGGATATAAAATAATTTAGAAGTTTCCATATTCAACTTCAAATATGGCAACTGCTTATGATCCCGATTTGGATCCGACTACACTAAATGAGCCAGGTGATGGTGATGATGGGGATGATACACTTTACTTGAGCCCAATCACAAAGACATCAACCACTCGTCCAATTGACCCTGATGAAGAGGATGAAACCTCGTTCGGTGGTATTGATGAAACTCGGCCCTTATTGATGGAGGAGATGGAAATAGAACAAGATGAAGCCTGGGCCAAGATTAGATCAAGATTCCCCAAAGTTGATACGTCCAAGTTTACAGCTAGGCTGAATCAATTCAAACAAGTAGTCGTCAAATTGCTCAGGAAAGGATCAAAACCTTATGTGTTATTCAAAGGTGATGATGAATTGAATGATGGATTGCCGGACACCATCAAAAATAGTCTAGGCCCAATGGCAGAAGAGGTTATGGAAGCCAATGATGGTGAGATAACCAAGAGAAAGACTATGATATCCAAACTCAAGGAGAAGCTAAGATTCCAAAGAGATAAGCCACTGAAGACCCCAGAAGAAAGTAGCCAAGTAGAGACTCTGGAGAGGGAAATCGGCGAGCAGGAGGAGGAGATAGCCAACCTGGAAGGTGAGAATGAAGAGATACAGGAACGAATGTCATTGCGGGATCGTGTAAAGGCCATCTTCAAGAAATACGGATTCACAGTCTTTGCTGTCATGAGTGCCGTTGGAGTGGTCATTGGTGTCATAGTCTCCAACCTATCCAAAGGACTATCGAAATTGGGCAAAGGGGTTGGTGATGGGCTAAAAACCCTTGGGAAGAAACTTAGCGAATTGCTGCCTGGGATGGTGGGCGCTATTGTAAGCTTTCTGTTCAAAACTGCTGGAGAGGTCGTCTCATTCCTGGGTAAACATGCTTGGCTGTTAATAATGGCGGTTGTGCTATACTTCATAGAAGAGTTAAAAAGGAAACGTAAATGAATCAAATGAAGACTTATTGTGTCAAAGAGAAAAAGCTGACTGATTGTGTACCTGGTAGTGAAACCTTTGCCAAAACATCCAAAGGAAGGGCGATGATGAAGTGTAAATGTTCCAGCTGTGGCATCATCAAAACTCGATTCCTCTCAGATGCTGACTATAGAAATTTAAAGATGACTAAGAAGTAATCAAACAACATGTTGAGCATTACTATGTACGAGTCTAAAGCCAGGGTGTATTTGGATCCCCCACTGGAAAAGATTCGGGAGATCCAACTCCTCGACTGTATTGTACCCAAACGATTAGTCAACTTCAAGAATCGAGAGGGCTTCCTCAAGGAGGATAATCGAGCCATCATAATAGTCCAACCTGGTACATACTCTCTACGTGACATACATGCAATCTTTCTGAACGATACAGATAATGCCAAGCTATCGATCATTGAGACTGACACTGTTGATTACTTGTATTCCAACAAGAGTTTCAACATTAAACTCACAAGAGGGCTCCAAGTTGCTCTTGGGTTACCTGAAACCGTAACCCCTGGAAAGTTGTACCCCATAAACATACAGATTAAGGAGCCGCTGAGACTTATGTGTAGTATAGTGGACAATAAGTCGTCATATGTGAATAAGACTCAATCCGGGGAACCCGTGAAACTCTCGCCCTCCCAACTCCTTGCCAACATACCATCACAGGATTACCCAGCCATTCCAGCTCAAAAACATAAGAGCCCCATAAACCACTTCGACCTAAGCATCCTCGACATTGGATGGAAGAAACTTGATCTGACGGGTTCTCCCATCACATTCAGTTTACGATTCAGATAACATCTTAAAAGTAAGTGATCTTCAATCCAAAATGGATGCATATAAGACGATTTATCCCAACTTAGAGGCTACTGCACCTCCCACTGATGGACCATCATTCAGACTTCAACAATGTTGTGATGCCTTGAACAAGCTAAAGTCTGAATTAAACCACTACGAAACAGTACTCAAAAAATACAACCGATCCAAGGGTGCACTTATGAATGCAAGCTCGACCTGTGGTATACTGTCTTGCGTCTTGGCAGCTGGTGGACTGGGCACATCTTATAGTGGAGTCGGAATCATCGCATCTGTGCCACTGGGTGTGGTAAGTGGCGTATTTGTGTGTGCATCCATAGCGTTGCAACAAATATCCAAGAGACTGTCCAATAAGGCTGTGAAGCATCAAAACACCATCACACTGGCCAGGTCCAAGATAAACACCATTGAAGACCTGGTTTCCAAAGCCCTTAGTGACAGTAAGATCTCTGATGAGCAATTCTCGTTGATCATAGAAGAACTCAAGAAGTTCGAAAAGCTCAAGGCTGAGATACGGGCTAAGGCTCAAAAAAATGTAAGTGGAGAGGACCCATTGGTATTGAGGCAGAGAGTGCGCAACGAAATCCTCAAAGAACTAAAAGGAGGACCATAACTTTAGTTTATGAGCAACACATCTACTAGACCAAATAGACTTAAAAGGTCGATATACTAGTAACACAACCATGGCTAATACACAGCTCAATGAAGAGTCTATCACAAATGGTCAACAATGTCAACATGTATTTGATGTTATTAGTAAACAGTGTGAAAGGTGTGAAAAAGCAAAGAAAGTTATTTCCTTGGACTTTGCAACTCAAGATCAATTTAGTTCTTTAAGAACAAGAATTAGTAATGTAGAATTTGCTGTAAATTTCTTAATTGTTATCTCCTTGACATACACAACAATCAGATTCATACGCAGGGTACTTAGTTAATGGCTTAAAAGTTTGACCCCTTCTAACCAAATTCTGGATAGAAGATGGGCTTACTCGATGACTTCAGAAACAAGTATCCAAAGGCTGATTTGAACCAATTCAAATTTGTGAACGATCAATATGGGGGTTACATTAGATGGAAACATAACGGTATGACAGTCATGTCCTATGATGACCCCACTGGCAAGACATGGACTGATGGGATGCAACCAAGTTTGAAATCGCGACTCTGGATTGATCTTGGACTGGCCGATGTTACACTGAACTCATTCCCACCAAGCCTAACCATGACCAAACGATACTACCCGATACCCGCCGTTGACTTTGACAGCCCCACAAGCAACACTACAAGCATGCTGACATCCCTAGACATATACGTGTCCAATACAAAGAAATTCACCGCCAAGATGCGTAATGTTTTCACCTCCCAAGTTGTAACTTTCAAGTTTGGTAAACAAAGTCGAAAGTGGTTGAACGCCCCCGACATGAACTACTGGCCACAACAGCTAAACTTTGCAGTGTGGTGTGCGACCTCTGGTTGTGGGATAAGCCCCTTCGAGAGCCTCAACTACCCCAAAGTCGTGAGTAGCTTCATCAAGTTTCATGTATATTTCACCATAAGACGTATTTTGTATGAACTGAATCTTCCACTGCCTGATGAGCAACCCTTTGTAATCAACAACAACCCTTACAGCAAAGTCGCTTATCAACGATTATGCGCTGAATTTGGCATCTCAAACAACTCTGATTTCAGATGGAAAGGTGGACGAAACGGGGGTTTGGGTGACATATTCATCGATTATGGGGCTGGATACCATGGAGTAGGTGGAGGATACCAAAATGTCCATATGGTAAGAAACTATGACAAAGATGCTGATCAATGGCCTGGTGAAGGTGGTAAATTTGCCGATGATGGGGGTAAGAAGGAAAAGGGTGACCTCATCTCATTCATCCGTAATGATGACTTTGCTGATTACAAGTATGCTTGGTTCATACCAACTAGTGGCTATGGACTCACTAAAGCTGGACTTGGCAGATTGAATCGATCTGCTGAAGCCTTTGTTTACTGCGTATTGGGAGCTCAAGTCAACACTAGAAACTCGATTGTGGGCACTGGTGGTGGAGCGATCGAGACTCAACAAGAATTCTTGGCCCTGTTTGAGAGTAGCGTGATCGAGAATGACATTTCGAGTTCGATCCAAAGGTATTAACTGGCCACTCAAGAGGCTAAATTAAGACTTGATTTGGCCATTGCTCCTGGAGTGTGGTTAATGCCCAGTAACATGATCATAAACACAGAGAGTGTGATCGGGTATAACAACAACCTCATGAAGGCCACTGATGAGATGAAATTTGGTGTCAACACAAACATAAACCTAGAGACTAAGACTGTGGGAATCAACCATAATCTGGGGTCCTCAAAGGTCAAATTGCCACATGCAACTGTAGAGACTAAACGATCACCACCAACACCAACGATTGATCCTCAACCCGAAATCAAAGAAGAAACAAATACTAATCATGAAACCAACCTGATACTATTTATCGTTGGAGCTGGAGTTTTAGCTTGGCTGCTCTTCAGATAAAAATTGAAATGGCCAATCCATAGATCATGGCTTCGTAAATCATGACATCATTGGCAATCGTTGGCAGTAGATACTTCGATGACTATATAGCCTTGAAAGAACAAATAGGTAAAGCTCTCAAGAAATGGAAGCTGGATCTCTCAGACATACAATTGATTGTGTCTGGAGGTGCAAAAGGGGTTGATGAAATGGCCAGAGATTTTGCCACTGAAAAGGAGATCCCATTCAAAGTGTTTGAACCTCAATGGGACTATTATGGCAAGGCGGCTGGGCACATTCGCAATAGAGCGATTATGGAGTGTGCGACGCATGTATTGGCCTTACCTTCTCGTTATTACTCACCAGGTACCAAATCCGCTATTAAGTTGGCTAGGAAATACAAGAGAGAAGTTATAGTCGTTTATGTCTAATGATTAAGTAAACTTTTGTAACGTGAAGCGCGTTACAAATGTCTTTGGATACCTCACAAAGGCTCACACTCTTCACAAACCTTCTTCAAACGTTGATGTTTACAAACATCCACCATAAAACACTCATTACACATTCTCAATATGTTTTTGGTTTTACGCCTGCCATGTATACAATATAAATGAGGACTACATTCTTTACAAACATACTTTATTCTACCATGTGGACAAATACCACCACCACCACATTGTTTACAAACATACTTTATTCTATCATGTGGACAAATACCACCACCACCACAATCTTTACAAACATACTTTTGTCTACCATGTTGACAAATACCAGTACCTGGACATTTTCTACACCAATACTTTCGTCTACCATGTATACAAATACTAGCACTTGAACATTCTTTACAATAATACTTTATTCTACCGTGTATACAATATAAATGAGGACTACATTCTTTACAAACATACTTTATTCTACCGTGTGGACAAACACCAACACAATCTTTACACCAATCCTTTTGTCTATTATGTGGACAACGTTTTACTGATTTGACTTGAACACAATCCATTGTGTGTATACCACCACAGTATAACCATCGACCATCAATTACACTTTTGTAACGTAACACATTCTCTCTATTTTACTCCCACGCTAATACCACGCACAGTATAAATGCATTCCATTCGTACTTTTACGACATGGCAACCAGCAATTCTATAAGTGGGTTTGATGTTTACTTTCTAAAGGCCCGTTTCTAACGTCAATGTAAAACCATTTTTGAACCGGAAACTTCTTGACCACACTCAACTCCCCAAAGCTCTTCCAGAAACTTCAACTCTTCAATGTCAACACACCAGTCCAGAAACCTATATGGATGCCACGCCACAGGCATCAAATCATCATATAGATCTCTGTAGAAAGTACGTTTGTGGATTCTTCTATTGGATTCATACAATAGTTCTTCTTTAATAGACTCATGAAACACTTTTTGATGGGATACCAAACGATTATAACAAATGTACTCAGAATGGACTGGTCCAAGCAAAAACGTATAGTATCTGTAATAATGTCTACATATGAAATACATAGCGTTAGCAACATGTGATGAATATAAATGGATAAATTCTTGTATTCCTAATCTATCCATTCTGTCGCTTATCGTAGCATCATGCCATTTAATAAATTCTTCATTCCTTATCCTACACATTGATCTCTCTTCCCTCCGTTCCCAAGCCAGTCCTCTATTTATTTTTCTGATTGACTTTGTCCTCTTCTTAACGATCTTGTTTTTCACCTTGCCCATCGTGAATGTAAGCTACTACTCTCACAACTCCCCTCTAATATAACTTTTGTAACACGATCCATGTTACAAAAATATCATGCATGATTACCAATGAGCCCCCCAACGCTCCTTCACCTCTTGGAACTCTTCCAAATCAAGAAAACAATATACAAACCTACTTGGATGCCATGCTACAGACATTAGCTCTCCCCAAATATCATTCCGGAAAATACGTCTGTGTATGCCCTTACAGGCCTCATGTAGCAACTCGTCTTTGAAACTTATATAGACCTTAACTGAAAGATCTCCGATAAGAAGTTCATCGACAGAATATGACCGTTCGAGATCAAGACCTACAATTCCACTGGCTAAATCTTCAGCGCCCTTACATAAGTTCTCAGCGATGTCTTTGATACACAACTTGTCAAAGTCTTTCGAATATTCATATACTATCTCATTATCGTCAATGGGAAAATGAGCCATGGTAAATACAAGACGAACCTTCTCAACCAAACACTGGTTGAAACTAGACACCCTATATAATATGCCTGATTTGTATTCTTCTAGAAAATCATAAACTCCTAACCAGTCCACATTGTCATAGAGAAAGTCAAATGATGTTGGCATTCTCATCTCGTCCATATGTGCCATTTCGTTTGCGTATGCCAGCCGCTACCAACATCGACCCAAAATCCCACTTTGCCAACTCGGCCCCCACCCCACCCCCCAAAGGACATCGACGATCCCACCGAAAAAATTGGCACCTTAAAGAAAATCATCGATCAAAAATCAACCAATTCAAACTCAATTCGACCACACCCAAAACCACGAATTCGCAAAAAAATCGTAACACCAAAAATCGACCACACCCAAAAAATCAAATTGTCCCAGAATCGGCCAAATCCAACTACTATTATTTCCAACCAGCGCAGCCTCAAACTATGACTGATGAGCACAGCCTTTCATGGAATGTACTTTATTTAATTTTAGGGAACGCGCATGGTGGTCAAAAATTAATGATATAAATAAAATTTCTTTAGACACGTGTCTACTGAAGATGACTTCCGCTCAGGTTGTCGAAACGTCAGTCACCAACAACAGTTCTTTTCAGAACTACTCTCACCCGGACGATCAAACTATACGAACAACATGTGTGATAAGTAAGTTCAAAGAGGCTCGTTAAAAAAAATGTAGGTATATTTTGATTTAAAATCTACAACAATTCTGTGACCTTAGAGTCTGCAACAAAAAATGTACTAATAAAACGTGAAACGATTAGAAATGGATCCAGCAGGAAGAGACTGAAATCGTAAAGTGTTTTTCTTTTTTACTCAGTTTTGCAAGCATTAGCTGGTCCATTGCTAATCGTTGCGAAACCAGCCGGATGGAAATATTTCAATTTGAAATTATCCGGATTACCCGGTGTGACAAACTTATAATTTCAATATTCTACGTAAAGAAGACAAGTTAATATAATGACCACACTCTTTGAGCTATTGTTTTAATAGCACTTACGAAGAACCTCCCATATCTCCATCGCTCGTTTGATTATTTTGTTTACAATATTGCAACGGAACTACGGCAATTCCGCTTTTCGAGTGTTTTGTCTATCATCTGTCATTTTTGAAGAAACAATCGAAAATTTATGACCATGCTTTGAAGTTGTTGTTTTAGCAGCTGATTAGGTTGTGAAATAAATTATGCATGCAATCGATTATTCCCCAGTGAGCTGCTGTTATATATTAGCATGAGGACAATAGCTATTACTGTTAAAATTCGTTGGTTGGCACTGTCAATCAGGGAAGGCAAGGCCGCGCCAAAAGGAGTTTTTGACGTTGACGAGTGAGTGACACCGTCGCTGTTCCATCGCCTCGTGCATTTCTTTTTAATAGTGACCAATTGTAAGTCTTTCAACCTCCCATACAAACACATTAACACTGGAACGATTATCATTTCATTTCGTCTTCCTGCCGGGCTCGAGCGCTCAACATGTCTCTGGAACATAACGTTGTGTTTTTTCTTTTCATAGACGCAGCCATCAAATGGAAGGGCTTGCGAATCGAGTGGCTACGAGCCACATGCTTCAAGCCCAGCAAAACATTACTGTTTCATCTCATTATGGAGGAATGTCCTTACAAACACAACAACCTGAAAAGATGCCTCCCTCGTACGAGGAAGCACAGCTAGCAACTCAAGCAGTTGATATGCAACAGCTCAGTAACAACATTGAGATAGAGAAGCAAGCTATCTACCGCCATCCGCTACTACCTCTTCTCGCTAAGTTGTTCGAGAAATGCGAACAATCGACTCAGACTTGCGAGTGCACCCCAGCGAATGCCTTCGACAACGACATCAAAAGTGGAATTATTCAGATGAACAGAGAAGGAAAGCCTTTTTACACGGATGACCCTGACTTAGATAACTTGGTGAGAGAACGAGTCTTTGATCTCTTCTGTGCTTAGAGTCCTAAATCGAAAGCTGTTTTAGTGCTTTATACAACATGGTCACATGCTTAATGTTTACTTCAAGTATTCGAGACCAGTTCAATGAACCGATTCCGTTTTTGAAATCATACCTAACTTAGATCTCAAACACACATTTTCGTAATATCATAATCTACTAAGCCTTTCTAAAGATGTTTTTCTTTGCCGTCGAGTTGCGGCGATCTTTAGTCGATTATTCTTACCCGCCATGTTTTCATGAATTTGAACACGGCGGGAATACTATTTTAGTGAAAACACGTACTTTTCGCGTGTTGTCTGACTGGTACTATGACTTTTGCTTTCTTTATGTTTGAGAAAGCAGTGTGTTGTTTTGAAGAGGTGTAACCAGGTATGCCTTATATAGCGCGCTTTAGCGAGATTCCATGCAGCGAAGTTGATCGAAGATTCTTGTGTTTTGGCACTTTACCTTCGACAGCGATAACACATGTTTTACGAGCGTGTTTTGCGTGTTTTTTAAGAAATACCGCGTTGAAAACAATCCTCGCTATTCTGATGTTTCGGTACAAATATTTTTGATACGTTTCGGGCAAGGCTTGTCAATTAGTTTTATCAGCTGAGAATATATATATATATATATTTTTTTGAAGGTCAATATTCTATACCTTTCAATTTTGACTATAGGTTTTCTTTCATTAAATATTCAGTTTAAGTATTTCGTTGTTTTAGGGTTAATTCATGTTTCAAGGTTTGTAGTTCCTTCTACAGTTAAACGGAAAATAACTGGAGCTTTTTTTCCGCCATTGTTGCATTTGTTAACTAGGGACGCGGACTCGCGATTTTTTTCTGTGACACTAAAAAACGAATTTCTACACAACTTTATTAAAAGATTAAATAACATCTGTCCGTATTTTGAGTGCAAGAACCAAAGGGCAATTGTGAAAAGTTTCTGTATGAGTAAATTGGTACTGGCAATATAACATTGGAGGTAGCTCTGTCATAGACTTGTGTTCCACCTGGAGGTGATTCAGGCTTTGTGCTATTGAAACTGGTATAAACTTCTGTAATATGGGCCTTGTGGGTTTGTTTATGGCACTTTGGCTAAGGCTGTGCATTAGGCAACAGTGAAAGGAGAATTCTCCAGTGTGTAGATTCCAGTAGTTAAACTTTGATGAATTGTACTTATATTTTTATTCAGACATGGAGACTTTATGGTGTACTTCCCTTGTTACTTTACGTTTTGTTTCTGCTAAGTACTGCTTATTGTTACTTTATGTTTTGTTTCTGCTAAGTACTAATTTTTAGTGAAAATCCTGTTAGCTTGTGTGAGCTTTACCCTATAGCATTAAGTTTGAGTCATACTTGACAGTAGCTTAATGTCCTCTTTTGTTTTCTTGGCAGATGGTGAAGGCTATTCAGGTGCTGAGAATCCATCTCCTTGAGCTTGAAAAGGTCAATGAACTGTGCAAAGATTTCTGTCAACGTTACATTGCCTGCCTCAAAGGAAAGATGCAGAGCGAAAACTTACTTCGTAGCCCCCTGCAGAATACGTATGCGCCTGCCGTCAATGTGTTGAACACAAATGTACAGCAACCAGCACCTGCAGTTCAACCACAACAGTCGTATATTCCTCAACAAGTTACCTATTACACTACCCCCACTATTGCGCCGTGCACCGTCGCCAGTGCAACCACAAGTGCAAGTGTCATTGGGACTCCTGTGCAGCCGCAGGTTGCCACAGTGACATATCTACCCCAGGGTGTAACACCTGGCCAACAGATCGTGATTGCACAGGTTCCCCAACAGCCTGCTCCAGTGCCGACAAATGTAACTTATGTGACCACTCCAACCATTGAAACTGTCACACCACCACCTCGACCTTCGACTACCTCGTCAGGCGATGAGTCACCCACTGAAATCACTGTGCCATCCAACGTACCTCTTCCTGCACTTGATTCGCCCACAGAAGTGACAGAAAAGAAGAGATCTAGAAGAGGAGTGTTGCCAAAACATGCAACAAACATTATGAAGACATGGCTGTTTCAACATCTTGTGGTTAGTGATCCTCAAGTAATAACTTTATCTATGTTGGGGTTCAATTTTATGCTTGGTTCAAATTTGGTTTTCTTTTGTTTTCGTTATGGTAATTTAGTGATGATGAGTTTGAAACAAAGAAAAATAAAATTTGAACCAAGAATAAAATTGAACCACAACACCTAGAACTTCTAAGTTCTTTATGAATCAATAGTAAATGGAACATGAAGCACCAAGTCAGCAATTTAACTCATAGAAAGTGAGATCATGAATAAGTAGTGTTTGTTTAGTACATAGTAATTTTGTGCATATACAGGAAGAAGTGCCCAGAATAAAGGTGCAAGTGACTTTTGACCAACTATTCAATAGGACACTGGATAAGGAGTCATTTAGGGTTTTATTTCACACACATCTACACTTATTGATTTTTATCTGATAACTTATATTGTTTTCCAAGTGTAGTTGTTTTCACTATTCAGTATCAGATGTTGACCATTTTAACCATTTATTGATGCATTTGTGGCAGTGTGTAAGGTGATTTCCATTGGAACGTTGTCTAAAATCAATGTATTGTGTGCTGATTGGCCCACTGCCCATGTTTGTATCAAGATATGTGAACACAGCTACCCAGCTGCTTTTTCCAATTTTTATCGAAGAAAATTAATAGGGATTAATTATTGCTTTGTTAACGTGAGGGTGAGAACATTAAAAGAACAAGATTAATCTTTAGCTTTCCCTTTGTTTGAGAAAGCCAGTCAAATTCATGTCCTTAAAATAATGGAATAAATATTTAGGTGTCAACTGTTTCCTTCTTTGTTTTATGGTCTTCAAGTGATTTTCAATATCATCAGCTTACTTTTCACCGTGCTGTAGTTTTTGAGAAATGTTGCATAAAATGCTGATTTTTTTGTAAAAAATGTATATTTCAGCACCGTCATAAGCAATTTTGGAAGAGGGAAATTTGAGTTCTTTCAATAGGAGTCAATAATATAATAATTGTTATGAAAGTTTAATTGAGTTTCAATTGTATCTAGCACTGATGTACTAATTGCAGACACTGTAAAGCACAAATCAAATCAAGTCAAATTTTGGTTTTTGTGGAACGGGGAAAACCAGAGTACCCGGAGAAAAACCTCTTGGAGCAAAGTAGAGAACCAACAAACTCAGCCCACATATGATGCTGTGGCTGGAAATCGAACCTGGGCCACATTGGTGGATGGGCAAGCATTCTCACCACTGCACCAACCCTGCTTCCTTCAAACCTACCCTGCCCAAACCTATAACCTTCTGATTATTACCTTAGTTCAGATGCTCTATCACTTAGCTATAGGAGACTCATGGGAGCAAGGCCATTAAACTAGGTTCACGGGACAAAAATTCTGCATACTGCTAGAATTTGAATGTCAATGGCAGTGGATCCTGAAAAATACTGTACACCTTTCAAAAATTCTGCATACTGAAGGTTTGAGTGTCAATGGCCGTGGATCATGAAAACTACTGTACACCTTTCAAAAATTCTGCATACTGAAGGTTTGAGTGTCAATGGCCATGGATCATGAAAAATACTGTACACTGTCAAAATGCTGTAATTAAGGTGCCATCTTCATTATTTTACATAGGATTTCTTCAATTGTTTTGACAGCTTCTTCTTTCTTCACTAGCATCCCTACCCAACTGAAGATGAAAAGAGAGCAATTGCAGCTCAAACCAATCTGACAATTCTACAAGTAAATAACTGGTTAGTGCAATATATTGTATTTGAGAAGAATAATTCTTGTAGATAGATTATCAGATGTAGAGGATGTCATTATACGTTATTCTCCAGTTTTGTTATTTAAACAACTGAATTTTCAAGCAAGTGAGCAACAAAATACCGGTATAGTTTTTAAAGGAAATGAAAAAAAATGGATTTTAACCACAAAATGGGCACACAAATTTTAACCCTGTCCTTCATTGCAAAACTACAAAGCAGTAGCTGTTCCAGCCAATCTTGGTGCAAGGCTATAAAACCAGCAACATGATTGGCCCAATCAGCTGTAGTTATTATAGCCTATTTGATTGGCTCCCACAACCCATGAAGGGATATGCTGTGTTAAGTGGTATCACTTTGCATCTATTATTCATTATCACACGTTTATCACTTGTGACAGCCACATGATATATAACTGTGTGCAAAGTGCACATAATACAATTAAACAGTTAAATGACCCAGAAAAAGTTTTCTCTGAGTGGATATAATGCACTGTTTAGGAACTTGAGAATACAGCTGATAAACTCTTAAAATTTCGATTTTTTATGTAGGTTTGGATTGCCCTCTGCAGCATGTAAAACTGAGTTTGAGAACAGGGCCTTCCTTTGCTAATCTCCGAATGCGGTTCAGTGATTGTTTTTCTTTTGGGCATAAGAAAAGTGCAAAAAAGTAAAAATACTGCTAATTGCCCTTTACAATTAATTGTTAGACAATGAACTCAAAATGAAAGGGAGTAAGTTAGCTAAAAATACCACATTGATACCTGGAAAAAAAGTAACAACAGTAATGGTAGTTACAAGCAAGTCAGCAATAATAGTGACAACATTTCATATACAAGGTATATTATATTTAACAGTCACAAACGAGGGGTCTCCCTCTGACAAGTAAAATCATCTGGCGTCAGCCAGAGTGAAATCTGTAAAGACACTATTGGGGCTTAAAGGGTTACGGAAATAGTTTTTAACATGAGTGCAGGGCTAAAAATTAACTGCAGTGCTTGGTGGCCAGTCGGGCCAGTTTCCTTGAATTCTCAGTGGCCCATCCCAAAATGAAGGTAGCCCTCCATTTTTTGTGGTTACTCCGTCCTACGGAGTACCACTTTGTCATGGCGCTATGCGAGTCCGTCCGTAACAATAGAATGTGACGTCACAATAGGATGACGTCTCTGGCTTAAGGCCAAGGTCGGTGCGTGCAAATATATGCATTTGTATGTCCTTTTAGATCGTTATTTCTTAAAAACTTAATCGATTAAGGAATCCTATTTCAGGTTTCTTCTGCCGGGTAATTGAAGAGAAAAATTATTTTTCAGATTTTTACAGACACGTGAAAACAGTTCTGAAACCAAGAGATATTATATAAAAGATATTACAAAAGTCTGGCATAATCCCTACTTTTAGTAGGTAATCTAATAAAGATTCAATATATTAAATTATACCCGAGAATTTATTTCTTGAATTTTAGAGTTTAGAAAACAACAGAACGACGAACGCGAATAAAAAAAACATCGACATTTACTTCTACAAAAATTTGAAACGCATAATATGAATCAGGGTTCAAAATAAAATTTCGGATCTGGCCTAAATTTGTCGGCTTTTTATTTTCAAGGCTCATATTTTACCGGCTGTCAATACTAGTAATGTTCTCACACTTTCCGCGACTACCTGTTGCCTAGCACGTGACCAAAATCTTCCTGAATGAAATTTCGCTTTCTTCCGTGGGAAACCTTGGGATCGTAAACTGATTAAAACAAGATTTCGCAAATATCCCATGCTTTGGACTGCTGATAAAATTTAAGTGCCAAAATATTTTCACTTTAATTAACGTGTTTCGCTGCGACAGTTCACTTCCAAACAAATTATGTGAACTGTGCAACTTTGTCTAGACAAACTGTCGCGCTTCTTCACTCACAAGCACGGAAATCCGTGTTATCAAGCAATATGAATATATAGATGCTTAATTTTTCCACTGAACATTCGAAACATAAAAGAAAATAAGATCTGCATGCATTGCATATAGCCAATGTTCACCTGACTCTTGATGTTAAAGTAGTACCTGTATTTTTTCACTATGAAAAGGGCTTTTAAAAAATGAGTTTCCATTTATCCTTAACATTTTGGAGTAACCACACGCACTCACTGAGTGCCTTTAATTTTTTCAGAGTCGAGCGGATATCACAAAATCAAAATGGTGTCTATACGTTGTGAATGTGGATCGCTTGTGAAATAACAGTTAAAACAGCTCAGAAGTTCCATTTCAGAACTAAAAATTCAGTAGTAAACTACATGTTGAGTTTTATTTTTAACTTTGTACTTCGCATGATTTACATTGCAAATTTTCGAAATTCTGTAGCATAGTTGCACATCCGGCATTCAAACCTTAACTTTTGGTAGCCCTTCTCAGTTTTAACTCGCCACTGGCGACCGTGTGACCGCCAATTTTTAGCCCTGTGAGTGGCAAGATGGGATTGGCTTCATCAGCTGAGGTCTTCCTCGTGATTTACATTTGTATAATTGGTTCAAATTTCTAGGCTAGACTTCCAATTCTTTCATGCATTACAGGTTTATAAATGCGCGTCGTCGCATTTTGCAACCCATGTTAGATGCAAGCAACCCAGAGGGTCCCAAGGCAAAGAAGTCAAAGATCCAAAGTCGGCCTGCTCAAAGGTTTTGGCCGGAAACATTGGTCCCCAGTCAGTTTAGTACCATCCCTATTGCACCCGCTCCTGTAACTGTCCAAGCAACCATGATGCCAGGCGTGCAAATGCAGGCCGTACCTCATGGTGCAACAACAGTAGCCATCCCCCAGGGTGTGGCCTTACCAACTACGATTACTATGCCAAATGTTCCTGGCACAGCAGTTATGCCAGGAACAGTCACCATTCAACCACAACATGGTACCCCAACTACAATGGTTGTGGTAACGCTACCGCCATCAGCCAGTCATGTCAACACTGTATCTGTATCAGAAAATTCCTCTGCAGTTGTCACAACACACCCTACGCTGATCGCACCGGCGGTCACTTCGCAGGTTGACACTGTTTCTGTCAGTAACCTTTCTACAATGTATGCTAATATTCGGCAGAGGAGCCCTTCACTCCAAAGTTCACCTTTACCGACGATGGTGCAAAATGGATCTCTGGGTGCAGGTGACAGTAATGTTGCCAGTTCCCACCATCATTTGCCAACCTCAAATCTCAGGATTGGTGGTGTTCAAGACAGTCTTGTTGGAGTAAATACAATTTCTTTGGAAAATACTGCGGTTTCAAGAGGTCTAGTAAACTAACTGCTGTATTCTTCATACCACTAACTAGGAGAATTTGGATTAAGCTTTCCATTCCAGACTAAGAATTTCTGGTAAGTTTTGTTTGTTACTGGCATACAAACAATAGACATAATATTATATGTTGATAAATAAATGATTTTTTTTGTGAAGCGCAACAACTTTTGATCAAAGCTTTGTTGGTAGAACACATAACACTACCTTTCACACATTTTTTCAACATGTTAAAGTTGTAACTTTTTAGCTTTCCATTCTGTTCATGTTGTCATTATGTCATAACAAGTTGTGTTTAAATTTTATTCTTTAACTGCTGGGGTCAGACCTCGGCCTTGTTGAGCTTTACTCTCGGGCAAATAGGAATGTGCAGGTTTTTCCACTGTTTGAAAAGTTACTGCACTTTTATTAACTTATTTCAGTCCTAAGTTATGAGAGATGAAGTCCTCCTTGGACCCAAGTTGTTGGGTTGGCACTTTTAGAATACTAGAACGTTTTGTTTTTGATAGCAATGACTTTAAGTTGTATCTTAACAAGGCATGAGGACTCTGGTCCCTTGACTATTCAGATTTGTACAGTTATGTTCTTGGTGGAATTGTAGCATTGTATGGCAATTCTCACGTGAAACAGATTTAAGAAGATCCAACCACACCTACCAACAAACGTTGGTATTAGTATGGACTTCAGAAGTCAATAACTACACATAGGAGTCTTAAGTCTAGTTTGCAGCCCATCAGTTTTATGGTATGATCAGTTTTTGTGGACTAAGAAGTACTGCTAGACTTTTTATGGGAAAATACATTGCAGCATTGAGCCTGTGCCTGATTCTAATATCCTTGAGAAACAAGAGTCATTTTCCTTTGCGCTTATGCTCATTTAGTTCAATGCTATTGGTTATAAAGTTGTTGTTTATTTCGCAGGAACTGTGTTCTGAATTTAAATAATACTGTTAACTTTTGGTTCCAGGATTAATAATATAGATGCAAAAATTTCAGCATGCTCATTGGCTGAGAGCATGTCAATTAATCCCAAACAGTGCAGAAAATTGAAATTGAGTGCAAAAAGTTGAAATTGAGTGCAGAAAGTTGAAATTAAATTTTTGCATGTATATTATTAACAAGTAATCACAAGATTTGTCTCGTGCAATTTGGGATAAATCAGCACTCGTAAATTTTTCAAAGACTACAAATTGCACTCGCCCTATGGGCTCATGCAATTTGGTTAGCCTTTGAAAAATTTACTTGTGCTGATTTATCCCAAATTGCACTCAAAATCATGTGATTACCTACACAAACGAGAGAGATCATTGAGTATTCTAGTCGTGAGCATCTGGGCTCTGTTTTGTGTGACAGTTAACCATTTCACTTAACGATTTACAGCTTGCTACTGTGTGAATCAGACAGCACTGTGGAAAGCAACAATTTGTCAGTGTATATAACAATCTGTTAAGTGATTTTACTCCCATTCAGTGTTAAGTACAGTGTTGCAGTTAGAGGAGTGGGTTTGTTTGCTCCTTTAATTTCAGGACCAGTAGGATGGCCAAAAAATTAGATTGTAAACTTGGAGTTTGGTTTCAAAATTGATGATTTGATACTACAAGGAAATCAGGCGCTGTTCTTTTTTTTGCAGTATATATGTTGGAAGAATTTGTGATAGACTATTCTTTTCTGAACTAGTGCAGAGTGAAAAAAAAAAACAAACATTAAACACCTTGCTACTTATCAGTAGACACTGTCAGTATCCAGTGTTGTTCATCCCCTGGTGAACTTAAACTCTCTTGTTCCCAAGATCTTCTTAAATAAGTGCCAGTATAAGAGTAGTTCAAGATCCTTGAGCAGATAAATTTCTCCACTTGTTAACTGTTTGCCTGGAGAACTTGAATTTTAAGAACTTTTGGGAGTGACAGGGTTAAAAAGCAGAAAATGCACTATTGGACATCACCCTGTTTCCTGTTCAACGTTGTTGTCCTGAGAAGGTAGATTTAAGGTCCAATTAGGCCTTGGTTTGCACTTCAGTCATTGAAACAATCCATTATTGTACTTAATTTCCGTGGAAGTGTATCCTTTCAGATATGCAATTGCTGACATACAAATACTACTTTTATGAAATAAGCAACAAATTGAGAGTTTTTATAATAGGAGGTAACAGATAGCTCATAAATATAAAATTATATTGTATATTATTTTAAAGAGCTGTAAATTGTTGCTGTTAAATTATATATAAGTTGGTTATATGGTTATTTGTGACCATAAACCTATATTTTTAGTTATGAGTGAAAAGTACCACTTGATCAACGAAAGCAGTCTGATAGCTGCTTCGCTGCAAAGTGGTCATGTAATTAAAATCTGAACTGAACTACTTGTCTTTGTTTTCTGTCAGAATGCCGCAACATAAAGTAGGGTTAAACAGTACAAGTATCATTTCACTTGAAAGGTATCAATTCATTCTAGGATGACGTATTTAAAGGATTGATAAAGTAGATGCATAAACACACACACACACACACACACACACACACACACTACATCGATCCTCCATAGATCCAGGGTGAAATGGTCTTGCTGTGGAGGATGGAGCCATTCCTGTCACTGTACATAGCATGTGTTCACACTGCTTGATTTGGGTGCTGGTTTAGGAAGTGAGGGTATTAAGGCCCCATGTTAAATTTAAACCCTTTCACTCCCATGATCTGAGCAGAAAATCTCTTGAATGAGGGCCACACACTTCCTTATTTACCAGTTGAGAGAATTTGGTGTTAAATCTACTCACCTCGGGTTGATTGCATGCCAAAATTTGACCATCTATTTTAGGAGTGAAAGGCTTAAGGTATTTTCTTGGTGAAATCAACTGATTTTGGGCCAATGTTGACCATACTTTACTTGGCTTTTAAACAGGCAACAAACCTAAGTCCTGTAATGACACTGATTGGTCAATAAAACCTAAGTCCACAATAAAAAAATGTTTATTAATTAACCCTTTCACTCCCAAGAGTGACTTTATAGATTCTACTCTGTTCAATGCCAGACGATTTTACTCGTCTCATGGAGACCCCTTGGGAGTGAAAGGGTTTAAAACTCTCTCTCTTAAAAACTATGTCCCTTAACCCTTTGACTCCCAAAAGTGACTTTATAGATTTTACTCTGTTCAACGCCAGACGATTTTACTCGTCTCATGGAGATCCCTGGGGAGTGAAAGGGTTAAGTCTATTATGCAGTATTTCACTTGGTATAAAATGCAGTGTTTTAACAGTACACTGACTGTCCATCTGATGACCATAAAACATACTCAGAAAAATTTAAAATAATATAGCAGGTCCAGTGATATGAATAAGTAAAAAATCAGTTTTATTGGAGGTCAGTTAGTATACCTTTTTTGCTGAAAGCCAGAAAAATGTTCCTTGTTAATCTCTGACTTTAAGACCTGCTTATAGAAATAAGATGATTCTTTTTTAATTGTTCAATTTCTAGAAGATGTTTGTTCAGTATCACACAAAGATATATCCGTAGAACCAAGATATTCTTATAAGAACCACTTTTTCACCACAAAATTGAAATATCTTTTTGCCTAAAATTATAGCAAGTAGATATTTCTGGGTTAAGCCAAAATTTTTTACCTTTGTACAGTATTTGGTCTCTTTGGTATAAAAAAAACATGTATTGAGCCAGAGTGAAAAGCTTGACAGGAGCTTCGTGGTGAGGAGACAACCAAGTTTATGGCTGATGATGAAGGTGTTGGCATAGCAAGAAAGTCTGTTCCCAAGCGGGACCTCTCCTGTAAATAAATAAATATTAAAACATTATAATAATTTACATGCAAAAATTTCAATGCACTGATTGGCTGAGAGCACATCCATAATACATCCTAAACAGTGCAGAAAGTTGAAAGTGAATGTAAAATGTTGAAATTGACTGCAGAAATTCGAAATTAAATTTTTGCATATGAATTTTAACAAGCACTCATAATTTTTTGAGATGACAAATTCCACTAATGCACTACAGGTTGGCACAATTTTTCAGTCACGACAATTAACTTGAGCTCATTTGATTACCTATACTAATAATATTAAGCCTTTTACTCCCAAAAGTGATTCATGAGTAAATTATTGATACAATCAATACAATGCTAATCAGAGATGTGATGAGAATCAACAAGATTAGCAACCCAAGAGTGTTGAATTTATTTAACACCATATTCTCCAAAATATGACGAGAGAAAATGTATGCCGCTCCCTTTAGAGGAGAATTATTATGCACTTCCTGGAAGTTAAAACAATTAATGTTTTAAATGATTTGCATTGTGTTATCTTATTACTATCCAAATGATAAGAAAACCTGTATTGAATGTCTGAGATAAGTAACTCATTCTGATGAAGTAATTTCCAATGGCAGGGACAGCTGTTTGATTCAATTATGCAATTAACTATTTCATAGTGAGGTGCTCTGTGTATTTCTTCCTACATTATCTCTGACAAGAGTCAATAATGATAATATGAGTTACTGTAATTAACAGTGTCATATTAAAAATGGTGTTAAATTGTGAGCACATCAAACTAAGCAGTCTAAACAATATGAATACCTCTGCTGACTTAACCATCAAAGATGCCTGTAAAAGAGTGAACAAGTAAGATAAATTAGTTCAACAAGGATATTTGGAATCGTGAAACTGAAAGTATCAAATCTACAAAAGACCTCAAATTAATTTTAACCCCCAAATATATACTAGCAACAAGTAAATTCAACACAAGACCTGTCCTTTAAAAGAGGGTCTTGTACATATCTCACTCAGCAGAGCTACAGCAGATCTGTTCAAAGGTCCATGGATTCAATTTTCACCATTAAAAATCCCCAAGGTGTATTTTCATTTTCAGAAAATAAAAGCCTTCAAGTTGTAAATGCTCACTGTTTTGTTGTCAAGTTTGTTTTTCCAGTTTTATTTTCTCAATGCCCTTAAAAGTAATAATAATAGTAATAAAGTTTATGTTCTTGGGCATAAATATGTTTTGGGCCTTTCTCTGAGCTCATTTTAGCTCATTTTAAAATGCGTCTGCATGAGTCAGGCCCAAAACATATTTATGTCCGTGAACATAGACTCTATTGTTTTATTATTTATACATATAAACGGCAACGCAACAGAGTTTCTGGCCTTGTTAAAAAAAGCAAAAGCAGATATCATCGCGATCTCCTTAAAGATTGTGCTGACTCTCCGGATAAATTTTGGGCAGCCATCAAGAAACTCTATCCTACCAAGTCGCCTTCTGATCAAGGTTCGGCGTTTGTGATAAATGGATCGAAGTCAACTGACAAAAGCTTCATTGCAAATAGCTTCTGCGAATATTTCAGTTCCATTGCCAGATGTCTGAAAGGGAAATCAATCTTACTCCGTGACTTTGTCTGGAGCAAACCTGCTGAAGAAAATCTTCCCAAGCAATTCACGGGAAGTCAGTTTACTTTTAAAGCTGTGAAAGAATCAGACATTCTTAAGGAGCTAAAAAATCTTAAGCGGAAAAAAGCGTCTGGACTGGATAATTTCCCCCCGGGACTGCTCAAAGACGCTGCCTATGTTTTAACCACGCCTTTGACATTTATCATCAATTTATCACTAAAAACTGGAGTTGTGCCTAGTGAGTGGAAAGTGGCAAAGGTGATCCCTCTATACAAATCAGGGTCTCTGGCTGAGGTTGACAATTACAGGCCTATCTCAATTCTCCCTACTTTGTCAAAGATCTTGGAAAGGATAGTCTATAAGCAGCTGATGGCTCATTTAGAGCGTCATAATCTACTTTATGAGTACCAATTTGGTTTCCGTCCGAACCGCTCAAAGGAACTAGCTGTTACTTACTTCACTGATCTCATCAGAAAGGAGGCCGATAGTGGAAAGGCGACAGGAGCAGTTTTTATTGACTTATCAAAGGCATTCGATACCATTAGTCATTGCATTTTATTGAGTAAACTGTCCCGTTTTGGTGTATATGATATGGAACTTCAGTGGTTTACTGATTATTTATTCCATCGTAAGCAGATCGTTCAATTTCACGGTGTGCTTTCTGAACCAAATCCAATTAACACTGGAGTTCATCAAGGGAGTATTCTTGGGCCCCTCCTTTTTCTCATCTTCTTTAATGATGTGCATAGTCCGCTTCGTCATTGTAAGATTATCACTTACGCTGACGATACGGTGATTTTTACATCATCAAGTGATATTGATGCGATACAAAGCAGTCTTTCACAGGACTTAGATAATCTATCTAACTGGTTTCGTGATAATGAACTTATTTTTAATCTAAAGAAAGGAAAATCTGAGGTGATGCTGTTTGGTACCGGTAAGCGGTTGAACCTGTTTCAAGGCTGTCAAGTCAAGCTCTCAGTCAACGGTTTTCCCATCAACATCACTACATGTTATAAGTACCTCGGCGTGCATCTGGACCCGACACTTAATTTTGAAACTCATTTTCAAAAAATTTACAAGAAGGCAGCAGGAAGAGTGAACCTCTTACGGCGCATCCGTTCCAGTATTGATACTTTCACTGCCCAACGAATTTACCAATCGATGATTATGCCAATATTTACGTATTGCGGCTATACTAGTCTTGGATGGTCAGAGTCCCGCAAACGCATGATCCGTTCCATTGAGACCCGAAGCCTTGAAATTATTTCTCCAAAATGCAGTTCGCAGAACTGTGATCTTCGAATTCTAACTGTTGATAACTTTTTACAAAAGAGAGCGAGCTGCTTTGTATTTGACTGCCTTAATGGAACTGCATGCTTTCCATTTAAAGACTATTTTCACCGATTACATCATAACGCTTTAAACACCCGCAACAATGGGAAAATTGCAAAACTACCAAAAGTCAGACTGGATTTTGCGCGCCGTAGCTTTTATTTTCTAGGTGCCTCGATTTTTAATTTATTGCCTTTAAGTTTAAGAAACATTAATTCTAGAGTCTTATTTAGGAAAGCCTTAGACGATTATTACTTGTAAATTCTATTCTATTTTCAACGGTTTTTAATATGTATCTTATTTTATATATCTTAATATTTTTAATGCTTAGCAGGACCCTGTTGATAACAGTACTATGGACTGAAGGGTTATCCTGAGAAAATATTCGATTATTATTATTATTATTATTAGTGATGACTTCTATACAAAACATAAAACATATTTCTAGCAAATTACATATGTTACATTCTACTTCATTTACTTATTCCTTCCCCCTTCTCCCTTTTACCTTATGGTGGTATAACTTACTTAATTAATCAATTTGTTTGATTTACCCAATTTCTTACATATGTTGCATTCTACCTCTTACCTTGTCACATGGGCAGGGTTCAACTTTCTTGCAATTTCCTCGCGTAGCATTACCAGAAGGAAAAGTGCTTCCACCATTGAATACAAACAATGCACCCTCTTCAGCTGTGACAGACAGCAAGACAAAAATAGTTTGGCAAAAAATGCATATTACTATTTATGTTCTGCTTTCTTTCTTGGGGTCTATGTCTGCAGTTTACTATTTGGACTGCAAAATAACTCCACTAAAAAAATTGAACTCCAATAAACTTAAGCCAATCAAAGTACTTAAAGAAAGAGTACTACAGTATTGGATGCATGTAAATAATTATAATTATATATTTATTGAAAGAAATAGAATGATATTGTTTTTGAGCATAATAAGAAAGTGTATGGAAAATTCTGCTTTATAACCCTGGAATTCAACTGTTTTAGTTGGCATAGGAGGGAAAGTATTATTTCAAGAGAAGTCTAAATGTAAGGGATGCAAATGCTGGAATATCTAGAAAGGTAGTGTTCTCATTTATGGACAAACAGATTTTGCACTAATTTATGTCTCAGTTTCTGAAAGTAAAGTTTGATTGATTGATTGATTGATTGGTTGATTGAAACCCTCAGGGGAGACGTGGAAATCCTCTGACAAAATTCACCTTAACATAATTTAACATACAAACCTCCTCTTAACTCTTCAGTGATATCCTGAGTTCTAAATGGTGCTGAGAAAATTAAATCTTGTTGGCCATCTAAGTCCACATCAGTTATATCCACTCTCCAACCAAATCTGGCATAACTGCGATCACCCTCAAATACAGCAGAGTGTTTCACTCTGTTGATAGACAAGTCTTCTCCATGCTGAAGAAGTGTTGACAGCTTAATGAGGTAGATGGCTCCTGACTGCTCAAACAGTACTGGTACTTTGATAGAGCCAATTTCATGACCTTTGAAAGCTACAACAAATGAGTTAAACAAATTACCATGTTATGTCAACCAAACTCTATAACTAGTTATTAGTATTGAGGAAAAACAGCAAGCACCCAAAGGTGTAACCCAAATAGGGTGTTTTGTTAGTCTGTTAAATGCTTGAGTTAATCCCTTTGTGCATTCTCATCATCTGGTGGCTTGACATTGAGGTAATACTGTAACAAGAAGTGGCCCCAACTTCCATTTTCACAACTTCAACTTCCATTTTCAAGAAAAAAAAAACAAACTTCCATTTAGGATGAAAGTCCATGTCCATTTGAAGCTTCTGTACAAAAATCCTGTCATCTTATTTATTACCTACTAAAAGCAAAATGTCTCTCGTGGGATTGTGTAGGAAACCCAGGGAAGGCACAATGATCCCATCTTGGCTGCTTGGGTTGCAATCACAGAGCAGCTTTAGATTTATTTTGTCTACTCACAAAGTGAGGCAGATAATGAGATTACTTACCTGGCAGTCCTTGAAATGCAATACACAAGTATGCTATATCAGTGATTTAATTACATATTCACTTTCCATTGAACTATTGTCTGACATTGAGTTTGATCTTAATAGCTTAACAAGTTTAGATATTCAAAGATAGCTAGTATTTGTTAACTTACAAAGAGTGGTTGCAGAAATTGCCACCATGTCATCTTTACAAGTGCTATCATAAGGATTGCCAACAGCAAGGCTGGCACCCAATTTCATAAATGGTTCACTGCCAGTAATGGTAACCAAAGGATGAGGCGATTTTAGAGGCATAAACTGGAACAGATAAACTCTGCCAACACTCTGAGTATCATTCTTGGAGTAGTTTTTGCAGTCTTTTATGGCACATAACCTGCACGTAACAAACTTAACTTTTAAGTTAGATCTATAGCTATGGCTTCAGCTATTAACAGTGCTACCTCTTTGTCCAGAAAGAGAGAGGAAGAAGTTAAAGCTCACGAATAATGCAAGTAAAGAATGAAGACAGGTATTAAAAGTTAAAATCTAAAACTTGGAATGTATGAAAGGAATAATTATTACATGTTTTTGACATTCACCTTTTAAGCAAAGATGGAATTGTATCTTTTCTACTTTTGGTATCACTGGAAAGTATTTAGAAATAATTGAAGGGATTTACCATGCATGAATTGCAGTTTCTGACATATTTTTGTTGATAACAGATACAACATTGGATCTCCTTAGAGTCACTAACCATTTTACCTTCACCTAAAGAGCAGATTTTATCAGAAAGTCTCACACAATTTCTCCTCTATTTGTTTGGAGAATTTGACACACACTGTAAGGTCTACTCAAAATGCTCTTAAAGCTGATAGTTAGATAAATTCTCCACACTACTTTGTTAAGCGATGTATGGATGCTGTCAGAGTAAATTACATTTTGATCACTCTAGGGAGTGAAATACTGCATGAGTTAACTACCACTCGTCTGAAGACAATGAGTTGTACCTGAATGTTGGAGCTGATATCAGAAGTAGCATAGGTCCATTTGTATGTGCTACAGTCATTGAATAGCCAAACCAACTATAGTTTTGTTCTCCTACAGCTAACCAATCAGCACTGTGCACTAACAAATCTGAGCCAGGTTTGTGCAAAGTCTTCGCCAAAAACACTGCCACAGAGCCCCTCTGAGGCCCTCCTTCTGGTGCATAAGGGGACCCAATTATTAGGTCCTTGTAGTCATCTCCATCAACGTCAGCCCCAAGGAGGGTTGTACCTAGGTTGTAGTATGTCCCATTTCCATGTATCTTAATGCTTGGTTCAAAATCAAGTCCTTTTCCAGGAATGCCATAAAATATATACACGGTCCCTGTGTACTGCAAGTTATTTGCACCTTGAAAAATTAAATCACAAAACCATAAATGACATATCCTTTGGCAAATGTCTGTTTCAGTATATATTTTATAAGAGGTAATGAAGCAAGGGTCAAACCTGTACTATAGTAGCTTATGACAAATTTTAATTGATAATTTGGGGTTTTACATGTGACTTATAATCTATGTATGAGTTACTGACCAATCCTGAGGTTAAAATGATTGGAGATTGGTTAAGTTGTTCTGTTTGCATTAATCATTGTCCAATATAGAATTGATGTACATTGTACATAGAACAGAACAAGGTTAAAACTACAGAAGCTTCAAAGGGACATGGACTTCCATCCTAAATGGAAGTTGAAGTTGTGAAAATGGAAGTTGAAGTTGTGAAAATGGAAGTTTGGTTTTGCAATTTTGCCCCAACTTCCATTTTCACAACTTCAACTTCGATCTTCACAACATCAACTTCCATTTTCACAACTTCAACTTCCATTTTCAAAAAAAAAAAAAAAAAAAAAACTTCTATTTAGGATGAAAGTCTGTGTCCATTTGAAGCTTCTGTACAAAAACTCTGCCATCTTATTTATTACCTACTAAAAGCAAAATGTCTCTTGTGGGATTGTGTAGGAAACCCAGGGAGGGCACAATAATCCCATCTCGGCTGCTTAATTGGGTTGCAATCACAGAGCAGCTTTAGATTTATTTTGTCTACTCACAAAGTGATGCAGATAATGAGATTACTTACCTGGCAGTCCTTGAAATGCAATACACAAGTATGCTATATCAGTGATTTAATTACATATTCAGTTTCTCAAAGCCAGTAAAAACTATCACGGTCTGTGGTTCTGAGTTAGTCAAGTTAGGAGTGGCCATGCAAAAGTTGATTGCAAGGCGGGAGGGTTGCCTACAAATGAGTACCTGCAACAACTGGCCTCTCCTTTCTTACAGCATACTGTCTAGATTGGTCTTTGAGGCAGCTAGTGTATAATAAACCCTCAAATGCATACAGAATAATGATGAATAATGTAGTTTACAAATCCATGCTGAATTAAGTCATAGAAATACTTGGACATAATTGGAGGTCATCAGGTCTGTAGTCATCATCATCATCATCACCATCATCATCATCATCATCATCATTATTATCATCATTATTACCATTTCAGATACTGTACCTGTAGATGGTGCACTTATGGCCAGGTCATCTACACCATCTCTGTTTAAATCTACAACAGCCAGTGCTGTCCCAAATCTTCCATTCTCTACCATCCCATCAAGAACTCCAGTGGCATCAGAATCAAGATTTAAGTCTGCTTCAGGCAATCCACTGTCTCTGCTACTTGTTACAAGGTAAACACGACCATGCTGACTGTTTCCTGGAATTCCATATCCAGGGGCACCAATCACAAGTGTCAGATTTTCACCACCAAAATTGCTGTACACCAGGGACCTGGAAAGAAAGGAGCCAGAGCTCAGGATATATGAAATGTTGTCTTTCCAAGAAATAGATCTGCCAGTTTTTATTTGGTGATCTCATGGAGGAGGAGGACAGGAGGAGGTGGGGAAAGGTGACAGGTGTTAAGGGTGGGGGAGACGGAAAAGTAATTTTGGTTGATGTGAAATGTTATGTGTCCACTGCAAGAATAATAAGAACTTTAACTGAGGCCAACATTATTGACAGCTGTCAAATGGAGCCATCTACTGATGTATAATTATGTTGCGGTTCATTCTTATCCTTTGTTTAAATTTTACCTTCCTTAGTTCAAACCCATTATCACACATTACCATACCAAAAAACTAAGAAGAAGAAAAATTTAAACCAAGGAAAAAGCTGAACCATAACATATACAACATACTACTGTGTGCTGGAGTGCACTTCCCATCAGTTTCATTTGTTCACTGACAAAAGTATGTGAACAGTGAACTCTCTTGTAAGTGACCACCATTGATGCATGACAGGGTGGTCGCTTACAGGATGTGGTCACTGACAGAGAGTTAACTTTAATCCACTAATCAGAGGATGTTTATTTTAATGATGTAAATAGCAAAAAAAAATTCTTCTAATATCGTAAAGAAAGATACCTACTTGACATGAGAAAAGTGTTACAATCAAAGTTTAAAATCAGTACAGTGTTATTTCTTTGATGCCTAAAACACTGCTGTCAATTTTTGTAAGTCTTTTGGATGATTACTTTGCACTTTTTAACTTGCCTGCAACAAATATTCTGGTGAGAATTCCAACAACACTGCAAAGCACAACTGTGTTTCTGGGTATAAAAGCCCTCAGTTTCAATTTGTTCACAAAACATCTCAGGCAATTGCTCATTTCTCTGTCAACTGTTCAACTTTGGGCTTTATTACTCCATAGGCCACACTCCAGTAGTCTTCTTATGTCACGTACAGTATTTAACAATTATTTGCTGAAGGGCAAAGTGATAATCAGTGAATATTCACCAACTGAAGACGAAGTCAAGGTGAATATTCATCGATAATCACTGACCCTGAGGCAAATAATTGTTTTAGTATGAATACACAGGTGATTATCTCAAAAAGAACAGAAAGAGCATTGTAGAAGACAAAAAAAATTTTATTTCATCAAAAGCACGCGAACAACTGGCAGCCATTTTGTTCGTCCGTGTGATTATCGGCTGATAATCCGAGATAGCGAACCAATCAGAGTGCGCAATTTTGTATAATCACCTCAGTATTTATACTAAATATTACTATATGGAGGAATTAGCAGTAAAGAGTGTGCTTACCATCCAAGATGAGCATATGGTATGGAGCAAGAATATTCACTGATCCTGACTGCATTGTAATTAGCACTGTCTTGAGTATTCTTTATGACTCTTGGATATTTATAGTGAGTACCACAACTCCTCCTTGACTGATTTCTTTTATGATACAACTCTTTTTTTAATGACTCAGATAAGGAAAAGAAGCTTCCCCTTTCAGTTTGTTTAATGTTAACATCAGATGTTTTCTTGCCATCAAGGATGCCTGGTATTTGCACCATTCCTGGGTTTGTCAGTTTTCTGTTTCTTGGTGCCTTTGGGAGACTAACATGATCACTCTTGTTGCAGTTTATAAACAGTGGGCTGTGTGGGATGTAACAGGAGTTGGTTCCATGTTCTAACATGTCTATAGTTTTTTGCCATAGTAAAACTGACCATGCAGCCATATCAGCTATACCACCTGAGAATAAAACAAACATAATTTTTACAATAACTGAGTGAATTCTCGCGCGCTGATTGGCTAGTTTTTATCATCAATAAGAGTACAGACACATAAAATTTTAATTTATGCAAGGTTTTTTCGCGTGATAAGTGAGCTGTCAAACAGTCAGATTTTTACCCAATCAAATCAAATTTTTACCCAATCAAATTGTATTACGTATTGTCACAAGCCAATGAGAAGGCGAGAAAAGTTATCGAGAATAGTTGCGCCCTGATTGCGTCAATTTAAATAAAATTCAGCATTTTTCGAGTTTACTTGCTGTTTACTTGCGTTTTCTTTTAATTTAAGTCTTCATTTGACCTTTTTCGCGTTTTGTTATTGTAAAAAGCAAATCGACGTCAGTTTTTTATGCGTCTGTCCTCTTATTGATGATAAATTGCATCATAACATTGTCAAAGTTTGTTGTAGATCCACGAGCCTATCGGCTCGTGGATCTACAACACTTTGACAATGTTATGACGCAATTTATCATCAATAAGAGGACAGACGCATAAAAAACGGACGTCAATTTGTTAATTCTTCAAACTGGTCCTCAGGCATCTGCTACTCCATCATTTGGAAAAACATAAGACATTGTTATATACCTAGACTTTCATTCAACAAAACGAGCACTGTGATTGGTTGATTCTTGGTCACGTGCCCTAGAACAAATTTAAATGTATCCCGACCGGGAAACAATTGCGCAGTTGTTGCCCGCTCGCCAGTTGTACCGTCTTTGTTTGCTTGTTTTTGCTAAGGGGAAGTCTAAATATATAACAAAGCACTTAATGTATGGTCCCTCGGGAAAGTAGTTAGTTTTGTTTTCCCTCGAGTCCTGATGTTTCCCTCGACTTCGTCTCGGGAAACATCAGGACTCTTGGGAAACAAAACTAACTGTTTCCCTCGGAACCATACATTAAGTGTATAATGTACCTGAAAGCATGAAAATTTAGTGACTATTTCTTACATTGATTCTAATCTTGGAATAAATCTTCAGTTATGGAAGAATTCCCAGCTATATTTTCAATGGAAGCTAAATGTTCCAGTACCAATGGCTAAGTTTTATTTCAAAGATGTTCAGGCCTGATGTAACAGTTTTATTAGAGAATTTTATTCCTCTCAAATTATTTAAAACTTAGATACTGATCAAGCAGTATAACTTGAAAAGTCCACTTGTGTTGAGACAATGTACAAATTCCAGCTGTTTTGCAGTGGCTTACAAATTGAAGTTCTTTTCAATCTCGGTAATCTTGGCTCTATCACATGGCTGTCTCTAATTTTATAATTAGGCAGGGAAATGAAGAAAGTAGCCAGGGGACAAAAATTTACCGGTGAGACTAATGTTTTGCTTTTGTATCAAAGCTGTTGCTGGGGCTCAGACTTGCAGTTGTCGGGAGAAATATCCCCGGCCCCCGGCCCTTAGTGACAGCCCTGCTATCATTTAGTCAGTACTCAGTCAGTCTGGAAGGAGGTCATGATTTGCAACTACTAGATGAGAAGAAGAAAAAAAATGATCAAGAACAATAGAAGAAGGAAGAAAATGAGACAAGGAAAGGGAGAAGATGGACAAGAGAAAAGCTAAAATGTCCATTTACTATACACTCATTATATGGATTTTTTAATGAAATGTATATATGTTACTGGTAAAAAGCATGATAACCACTAAATTCCTACCTTGAAAGTAGGTGTGTAAATCCTCCATCAGAAAAGGTGAAGTCTTTGCGTAGAAAGAGAAGAGTTTAGACCCTGCAATTTTCTCTCCACTCCAAGCAAGAAGCAAAATTCCAGTACATAATTCAATCTGTTCTTTTGTTATTTTCTTTTCTCCATAATACTCCATGTAAATATCTTCCAAGTCTCCAGATGGTATGTACCTAATTTACAGGAAAAACAGCTGTTAAAGGAATCTCAGTTCACCCAGACTGTTTTGTACTTTGCCTACTTTGTTGCCAAATTATTTATAATCACTCCGAGAAGTGATTAAGATGAAAATTCCCCTTACAATAACAATGCACTGCAAAGCAAACTAATAGCATTCACTCCAACGAAGGGCTAACGCTTGAAACGTCAGCACCTCCCTTTTATCTTATGGTGGTATAACTTACTTAATCAATTCGATTCATTTACCCAATTTCTTGTGTTTCAATTCCCCGCTGACGCAGCACCAGTTTCTTTAGAAACTATCCCCACAATAATAGCTAAGAGTGGTTGAAGATCAAAATGTACAATAGTGTGTGATAGTGTAATAGAGGTCAATAGGCTAATAGTCAATGTAGACACAAGATAAATGCAGGACAAAGTGGCTGTTTGGTTTTTCTAAAGGATGAAAGCACAAGATCTCTATGCTACATCATTATCTTTAAAGGGCAAATTTTCAACCCACCAATCTTGAAGCCCCAATGGCACAGGCCTTGTATCACCCTCAAAGGAAACTATCATATCCCCACCAGCATCCCCAACAGGATGAGCAGCAGGAAAAGAACCATAGAAATCAAGATCTCCCATAGTTGTAAGAAAACCTTGATTTATGCCAAGACTGTGCCATGTCACATCAGCTACTTGGTGTGATACAAAACCAAGGGTAAAGGCAACTAGTTTTTCAGTTTCCTGTTGGAAATTGCAAAACAAAGTTGATATTTCAATATTTGAAACAGGCCCTGTTGAATTGAATTTCACTAAATGGGTAAACAGATGTGGGAACCCTGAAAAATAGAGTGAAAAATAACAAATGTTAAAAACGTGTATTTCCATTGGACAATACAACTACTGCATGCGTAATGAAGTCTGCACCGGTGCGGGGAAGAAGGGTGGGGTTAAACGGAAATCTTAGTGGACATCCGAGGTCAAGCAGGGTACGTGTTCCGGGTTAGATTTCCGTATAACGCCATACTCCATTATGCATGCTGTAACCGAATTATTTAGTTTAATGCATATGCAAACATTTCTTATATTTGAAGAACGAAAGAGTACGGCTACAGCATGCATAATGAGGTATGGGGTTTAGGGAAATCGAAATCTAGCCGAATTTCGTTCCCCAAATCGAGTTTCACACCTGATTCCAGGGCTTGGGATATTTTCTTCTAATGTAATTCACAGTGACATTAAGAAAGGGGGCCCAATGTGTATCCTCCGAAATAGAGTGAAACCTTCCTCCAAAACACAAACTGTTGTACATCGCGTCCGGGTAGGGATTCCCTCCAATAAACGCATCTTGGTGCTTCAAAAGAATACCTTTATAGTCAGTGTTATTTCGCACGTCTTTAAACCACTGCATTGCCTGGTGAGCTATATCTATGTGTGTGCTAACTCCGCATGTGGAAATCGGTAAGATTACGTTAGGAAGCAAGAGAAAAATTAGGGTAAGTGGTTGCACCTTCTCTCTGCACGCCATATCGGTATGTCCCAGTTAGAGACTCGCGGGCTTACTTGGTCACAGCTTGGTCACGTGACATTCAGAGCTAATCGTTCTGTATGGTCGTTGCATGCTTCTCAGAGAAATTGTCATCGGCAAACTAGGGGCTACAATCGACGGTAAGATTTCCGCACAGGTCCCTACTTCATTATGCATGCTGAAGCTGTCTTGTCTGGTGTAATGCATTTGCAAGAATGCATAATGAAGTAGGGACCTGTGCGGAAATCTTACCCAATCGATGTTAGACCGGCCAACTTGTCGATCAAGCAACGGTTTTCGAGTCATTACCAGCGAGGCTGTCTGTGTTAAGTAGAATAGACTCCATGTGATAGTATAAAATTTAAGGTTCGTCTTCTAGTACCAGTCAAAGATGACCTTAAAACAAGACAAAATAATTAAAGATGCGTTATTGTGGAGGCACAGTAGTGTAGTGGTTAGCTTGTTGGACTTCCGAGCAGGAGGCTTGGTTTGGAGTTCGAGCAGGAGGTTTGGTGCTGGCACTGTGTCGTTTCCTTGGACAAAAAACTTTATTCCACACTGTCTCTCTCCACCCAGGTGTATAAATGAGTACCAGCGATATAATGCTGGGGGTGACCCTGCGATGGACTAACATCCCATACAGGGGGGAGTAATAATACTCCCAGGTGCTTCATGCTGGTGAAACCGAGGTGAGCTCCGGCCGTGTGGGCCTCCTGTGGTTCGTGTGCGCCTTTACCTTTATTGAATAATTTACTCACAAATATGAAACAATGCACCGTTATCTTTTTGTGTCAACCGATGGAGCCTAAAGTAGTCAATGTAGTTTAACCATTTCACTAAGATCTGAGTTTCAAATCTCTTAGGGGAAAGCATTTTATTTTAAATCAATTTGGAGAATTTGTTAGTACATCAATCTATCTATTGTTTTGTTCAATTTTCATTGTGAGTTTGCTTTACACTATAGTATTACAGACAGTAGAATTTTTGTGTTTATCACCTCAGGTATTGAAAGGGTTAAAGTTTAAAGAAAACACCAACCCAAGGAAATAAATAGGTATAATGACCATGCAATGACCAAACCATCAATGAATGCTTTATTCGGGGCTATTTAATAGTAATAATTAACAATTAGACCCGCAGCCCGCAAGGGCTACGGGTCAATAGCCCATGAGGCGAAGCCGAATGGGCTATTGATCCGTAGCCCTTGAGGGCGAAGGGTCTAATTGTTTTAGTATCACCCAACTAGTCGGACAGAAAAAGCAATAATAAAGTTAGCAAATGCAAGTTGATGAAAGATTTATTTGGGAATAAAACAAAAGAAAGCGCCACGAATTTCGCTACTCGAGGACTATTACTAATAGACCACTAGTAGCGTAGCCAATCAGATTGCGGCATTTGCATTAGTCCACTAGTTGGGCGATACTAATGAACTTTATTTGAGAGTCAACTGCATCTAGCACTGACATACTAATTGGGAACATTGGGGTCATTGGGATTCTATTAAAAAAATAAAAACACACCAATTGGGGACACTGTAAAGCATAAATGAAATCAAATCAAATCATATTAAATCAAATCAAATCAAATCAAATGTTGGTTTTTGTGGAGAGGGGAAAACCGGAGTACCCGGAGAAAAACCTCTCAGAGCAGAGTAGAGAACCAACAAACTCAGCCCACATATGACACCGGGGCTGGGAGTGGAACCCGATTGTGTTTCTTATTAGACGCGCGGAGAATTCCTCACTCGCGAGT
>OX453274.1:33502713-33745213 GCA_949710005.1 Ricordea florida | reverse complement strand
TTTTCATGTGTTTTCTTCTGTACTAGAGTTCGTGAACGTGCAAACCTCATTTACAGGAAGATCAGTATGCGGTGAAATCCGAAAACCATTGTCAAATAAACGTCTCAATGTACTGTATTCACACAATCGCAAACAAAACTGGTATGCAGACTAAAAGTGTTTAACCTGTTTGAAATCTGTAAAGTTATGCGCGCATAATTTAAACGGTACAAATCTTAACTAGTTAAAAACATGTTAAGAGTGTTTAAATCATCACGAAGACCCAGACCTGTTTCGGTCAAATTCTCTTTCTCAACTTTGACCTTCACATTTTTCGAAATTCTAGTTCTTCATACAGTGAAGAAACCGGGGAATATCAACATATTAAATGCGGTTTTTGTCGTCTTGAGACTGTCCTTTTTATGATGAATTGCCACAAAAAGGACCAAATGTTCTGACTTGCATTGATAAATGAGCCGCTTTGAAATCGGAAAGATATGTTCTAGCAGATTGCGTCGATCTGTTAGAATATCTTACAGCCAATTTTCAGGGGCACCCAACGAATGATTTCGGTAAAATATCTGTTCGACTGTAAGGTCGCCTAAATTTTTCGGAAAATTTCTCCTCTAGGGAAAGAACATGTTGTCTTGATTTTCGGAAAAAAAAAATTGCCCTAGAATTTTCGTAATTTAGGTGGTCGAGGAAAAGTTGTCCTAGACTTTTCGTAAATAGATAGTCAACAGAAAGTGACCCTAGAATTTTCGTTCCAGTTACAACTCGCAATTTTCGGACGTCGTCCGCAAGTTAGACATGTATATAGCATGTGATTTCTTCCCCTGATACCTTCGAATAAAAAAGTTACTCCCCTGCAATCTTCGGATGCGCGTTACGGTTTGCCTAAAATTTTCGGAATCTTTTCATAGACGCAAGCTTTTACAAAAAAGGTCTCCTAAAAATTTCTAACGACAGCAATGCTAGCACGAGTCCTTCATTTTTCGAACAGACCTATAAAGGTAGCTAAAACTTTCGGATGAGCCAAAAAGGCCGCCTAGGATTTTCGAGACGAATACAGTTCCCCTAAGAAATCCGAACAGATAGATAGTTTTTAGGGCGGCTCCAAATTAATGAAACAGGCTTCTAAAGCATATAAAAATCCATTTAAGGCACTTCTGAAGTATTTGGAAAAATTTGGTCGTTGGGTGCCCCTGAATTTTCGACAATGAACCTCCTCAAAGAAAGAAGTTTAATAAAGCGAAAGAATATTCAACTCTCGGGAAACTAAACCGCACATGCAGGATTGGTGAGAAAAAGAGTTTTAATAACCCGTATAATTAACACAGAAAGTATTACTCCACCTGCCCAAAATTTCCAAGGAACAGTTTATTTTACGAAGAATTTTAAATTTTTAGAGGTAATATTTTTGCAGTTTCATCAGAAAGGCCTTGTCTACAATCTGATGTAGATGATTGGATTTTTTTTTTTTTGTTTTTTTTTTGACATACTGTTGCTCTATGAAAAGCTCATTTTTATTTTTCCTCTTTTTTCATTTCTATCGGTTTGGAAACAGTAAAGAAATTGTCTTCTAGGTGTCTTCCAGCTAACCACTGTCTGAATAAATATTATATCTATAAATAGACTTTTTGAGGGTTCACGCGCTTTGGTGACCCTGGGTTCGAATGTGCTGTTTATCGCCACGTGGACGGAAGGTCTCTGTCTCCGGTCTCTCGAAAAGGTAGGAGGGCAAAGCATTTCGTTCGAAATTTGCAACTTCCAGAATACTTGAGCTCAAGATAAAACGCTTCCAACACTGGACATTGAAATCTTTAAATATGTGTTTGTGCAAACACGAAAAACATGCCCACAAGCCGCAGCGATAATTTTCTTACGAATTTCATTTAAAACGTGTTGATATTAGAGGTTTCGAATTGCAGCAAGTCCTCACATGAATAGAATTCAAAGAACTTTTTTGGGGACATTTTACTGGATGATCCGATTTAGTTTTTAAGTCCAGCTTGAGACCAGGAAAAAGAAAGGTAAGATTTGAACGAGAATTTGACGTCGATAAATTGAAACAAATCATTTTTGGTGATATTGTGACGTAATAGAAAGCTGACGATTAGAACCATTAGCAATTTTTGCAGCATCAGGAGGTGTAGGAATACCGTGAAATCCTAGAAGGCTAACTGTAGTTTTGCAATTTGACAAAACCTGCCTGTCAGCAAGGATCGTTATTTTTCTTGGGTTGTCTGCAACCTGTTCTTCTTTACCGCAAGTTGCTGCGCCACAGTTCGTGCTGGAAATGCGTGTATAAATTATTTATTAATTACACAAGTTGGACTTTGAAACGGGGACAGGAAAAGCACAAAGACGGTCTCACATGACAAAAAATAATTGAGGAACTGTGTACCGGGATTTCATTACTGGCTGCATCGGATGGAAAACTTTATCTCCGCGCGAGCGGAGAGCTATAAATCGGCGATAAAATGCTGTGGAGGCGAAGAAACCTCTTCCGTCAACAGCAAAGATTCTGTGCTAGAGGCCGGAGAATATTTAGAACGACTTAGCTTCTGGCAAAGACCGAGACAAAGAGTGGATTTGGAGTTCATCGACATTACTTACAGTGTCAAGCAAGGTCGGAAAGGTAAGGCTAAAAAATATTTTATTACGCGCGTAAAAATTCTCAGTTTGCTGACGCATATGTATTGATATCCCTGGAGACATTATAATCGAGTCGCGAACAAAGAAAGCGAACGTGTAATCCACTGGAGTACAAAACTTTATTATTCAACATACGGCTCGTTTTGTTTGTAGGCCTGTAATTAAAAGGTTGTTGTTTTTGGTCTTTTTGTAAAGGGTCTCCTATCGTCCTCAACGACAAAATTTTATGTTCCGGCGTATAGAGAATTCGTCAGGCGTGACGAACGAAACAGCTTTATATCGCTTTATAACGTAATTTATTATGTTGGTTTGTTTGATCCAATGAAAAAATACTTCCCAACGTCAATAAAATTTTTCGGCTCTTGCTCGTTTTAAGGCTGTTTATTTACAGCCTACGGTGAAAAAAAAGGTAATATGTAAGCTTAATGAGGTAAGTAAAAGCCATGAATCCTACCCTTGCGCTGTCCGCATATTCATGTAGGTTACATGTACTTTGGTGTCCAGACTTTAAAATATGAGGTATTCAGTTAAACGCGAGACTCGATTGTTCCGTAGATACTTCAGAATTAGCGGACTATACTTTACGGAGAAAGAAAGAAGAGAAAATAAAATTGCATAGGTAAGGTTCTTTTCTCTTAAATGCTAATTTTTCCTGTTGATTCAAAGAATTCAGCTTAGTCGGGGGTAAAAAAGAGTTTCACTCCACCGTTTCGCTTCATAGGTTTCTTAGTAAACGTTTAGGAAAGCATCGGAGCACATTAGCAAGCGAAAATTAGTCGGAAACTTTCCTTATCGCGACGTTACCGGCATTCCGGCCTGTCTTTATTTGCGGGTTTTCCCTGTCTTCGCGTTGAACTATTACGGTTTTTGGGTCCCGACTTCCGACGTGATATTCTTTTCCGCATCGCGCATATTCTTCGATCTTATGGGGCAGAGGGCTTCTTATTGATTCCTCAAGGAATCCTTTGAAATATTCGACGAAAAATGACCGCCCTCCAGCTAAAGAAAGAAAGCGGTGAAGATCTCTGCAAAATACTGCGTTTGACGGTCGGGATCAAACGTGTAATGTTTGGGGAAAATTTATCGTCAAGTCCCACAGCACTCTATTCCCTGATGTTTGAAGTCAGAGAGAAAATGAACGCACTAATCCGCTCCGTTGTGGCTTCTTGACTGCTTGCCTTTCTAAATCCCAGACGTGTCTTTTTCCGAAGGGAGAATTTTGCACAGGGGTTGAATCGGGACTAATAACTATACAGAACAATTACTTCATTAGGGCTTTCGAAAACAAGTGTTGCCTTCATAAATTGTTAATAACAGTATCAAACACCTTGCAAACAAACGAAGTAAGACTCGTCGAGTTTTTAACTGGGCAAACAGACTTTGTCACTCCGTTTTATAAGCTAGTGCAGACCACGTCAGTTTCATAAAGCAGAAGACATCAACTCCGAAAACAGCATGACATGAGCATGAGGACTTAGAACTATCACGATTAGGTTTGTGGTGGAAATTGTCGTGTTTTTGAAAGGAAATTACGAAATGTGCAAGTGAATACATTTTTCGCGAAGAAACAGTCTAGGGTGGTCGTCAAATTGGATGCTGTGCTATACATCGTCGTTGCCCGCTGAGTTTGTAATCCTACTAAAACAGATGATGAAGTACATTTTATTCTCACCCAAACTTTTCTCCCCCTTGACTTTAAACTTTTCTCACCCTTTGTGAGAAAAGTTTAAAATTCAGCGTTCGATGTTGATAAACTCGAGGGTATTAATCCACCGAAACTATAAAATTTATTAAATACTTCATCTTAGACGTTTGATTAAGCTGAAACCAGTTCAGCAGCCATATTATAGCCTCTGCATGAATTTGATACGCTTAAAAACCAGAAAAAAAGTCTGCAAATCTATTTTAGATGAAGTGACAGAACATGTATATCCTCTAGAGCACAGCCCTTCAATTTTAAATAGCCTACAGTATTTCATTCTTGATTGACATTATAGATCTTCAGTAAATCAAACCATTACCAAATGATAAATAGATTAATTATAATAACAACATATTGATAATTGCTTCCATGGATTTTATATGAAGAGGTCATTTTCCACATGTTACCTTTATTTTGACTTCAGTGCTCATTCCTTTCTGCCTTCATCACATAAATTTGCCCTTTAACACACATTTTTGAAGCAAGGACATAATTTTTACATCAAGTACTTACATGTACTTGTTATTAATTATAACCACAGATTCCGTTTAAAGGGTCCTTGTAATCACAGCCTGCTAGACAACTGTGTGGTGTTTCTTTTGGCGATACTTTACTCTTTATGTTTTAAAGCTTGGAAAGTGTCGGTCTTATTACTTCTGAAGTGGTGTGATCCTATGAGGTTGTTTCCACGTGCAATAAAACCAGCTATAACCAGATCCAAACCGGAAACTTCCTAAAAGGTTATGGTTGGTGATAGATTTTCCATTCTGGTTATCTGATACCTTTTCATAGACACACTTAACAGACACACTTAACAGACTGCCTGACAATGCTCAGCTAGAGAAAAGCTGTGTTAATTCATTTGCACTTTTAATCATTTTAGGCTTTAAATTATATTATTTATTTCTGATCAAGCAGGCTTTTGTTTTCATATCTAAACAATTCGTGACAAAGGTTGAAGCTTGTCAGATAGGTTTATTTCAGTATAGGACACGTACATTTTGACCTTTGAGCTTGAACTTGAAAACTGATCATTTACAACCTTACTAATTACGTTGTCTGTTTTAGGTAACACTGTAAGTGCATGGCAGGAAATTCGTTATAAGGATAAGTTAGTTGAATGCATATAGTGGAAATATTTTGCATAAAAAAGTTCTAAACTGAATCACTTTGAGAGGAAAAGCACATTTGTGGAAAAGCCAATATTCTTTTCAAGGAAAATCAAGACTAAGTGTCTAGACTGCTGTCAATGACATGCTTTGTTGCATACCTTTATATGGCAACGCTGGAAACGCCCTCTTGTTTACTGTTTTCATTTGCATGGCAGATCAAACAATAGTTATTAGATGTAGGTGCCAAGTTACTGCAATGAATCAAATCCAAAAAGTGTCAAAAAAACCATTATCAATTTTAAACCTGGTAATGAACCTAGAAAGGAATCACATATTTAATTTTTGTTTTAACTCACTAGACCACATGTTACCCTAATCCAGTGGTGTAGTGCAATGTGTATTATTAATCAAATGATTTTGAGGCCAGTTTGGAATAAAATTTAATAATCTCATCAAAAAAGTTTTCAAGGACTCAAAAAAATTGCATCATCCTGTAGGGTGTATGTAATTTCTTGTCTTGGAAAAAATTTACCAGAGCTTATACTGTGTTATGCACTAGGAAAGTGGCAATTTGTATCAGTGATCAAATGGTTTCATTTGGAAATTTTTGCATCTATATTTATTTATTACTAATACACTTGTCTCTAACCTGCATCTTGAACATCTCATGTGATTCTGTGATTACTTTGACAGACTTTGTATGACTTTCATGTGCTGTGAGATCATAAGAAGAAAAGTTCAACTTACACATCTATACGCATTTTCCCTCATATTTTTGACATTTGCCTGTAGGCTGTTTGACATAGTTAAATCAGTAATTATGTATTTTGTTGAGAACCATTTATTAGCTTGTTTACATCTGCTGGACATGTTATTGTCAAAAGTGGATTTTGTGGTCTTTTAAAGACTTAATTCACAACAGTTTCATATATAACTGTATGTTTACAGTTAACACTGTAATTTGTTAATTTACAGTTTGTCTGGAATTGTGCTAACTTATCAGTGTACACAAGGGACTGGCCATTTATTAGAGGAAGGGGTGTGCTGGTGAAAATAGGGTGGTGTCATACTTTTTGTGCACCTGAAAATGGGGGCTGCATAAAATTCTACAACCATTTCTGAGGTGTCATGTATTTTTGTTCATTCCAATTTTCTTTTTACAACACTGGGAGGAGTGCTAATCACTATTTGCTTTAAATAGTTTGGTGAGTTTTATTTGAGTTGTATTAACCCTTTCACTCCCAAGAGTGACTTTACAGATTTTACTCTGTCTAACGCCAGACGATTTTACTCGTCAAATGGAGACCCCTTGGGAGTGAAAGGGTTAAAAACTATCTCCCTTAAAAACTATCTCCCTTAACCCTTTCACTCCCAAGAGTGACTTTACAGATTTTACTCTGTCTAACGCCAGACGATTTTACTCGTCAAATGGAGACCCCTTGGGAGTGAAAGGGTTAAAAACTATCTCCCTTAAAAACTATCTCCCTTAACCCTTTCACTCCCAAGAGTGACTTTACAGATTTTACTCTGTCCAACGCCAGACGATTTTACTCGTCAAATGGAGACCCCTTGGGAGTGAAAGGGTTAAAACTGTTGCTTGTGGGCAGGCCATCTTATTTCATGTGCAGACTTGAAGAGGGCCACATTAAGTTGTGCAGCGGCAAGAACAGGCCCAGTGGAAATTATGTATAGGTAAATTAAGATGTGCCAGACCACCCCCCAATGCGTAAACAGTGCAGAAACAATATGCTTAGATATTTGTCTAAAGATGTTTACTGCTACAGCTATAGGAAGTGAATGCTTTCTCAAGAGTAACAGCATGCATATGTTTGGGAAAAACAGAAGTCTTTGGAGAACTGATAACATTCTTCCGTAAATATTGGATGCATTTATTCAAGCCAGAAAACATAGTCTTGATTATCACTCACATGTGAATAAACCATCATACAATTAATCTGCATCCATCTTATTTTTTAATTATCACTTGAAACATTTAAGTAACCTTTACACTGCCCTGTGTTTGCAGATGCTCCCAATTTTAGATGGCATATATATTATGTATCTTAATACCTTTTGAAAAACATCTGCAAAAGCTATTATGGAAATATTCTCCTGTATTATATTTACAGTAAAGTACTCATTGATGGCTTTAAATTTATTTGCAGAACGCAAAGACATTATTCATGGAGTTTCTGGGGAGTTTAAAAGTGGTGAACTGGTGGCTGTTCTGGGCCCTTCAGGTAATGAGGCCCCAGTAGGGGTTTTAGGGATACGGGATATTTGTGAAAAAAATTGTAGGGATATGGGATATTTCGGGGAAAAATTATAGGGCTACGGGATATTTAGAAAAGAGATAATGGGATATCGAACATCAACGTTTTCTTTTTGACAGAATAAAACATATTAATTGATCAATATGAAAGATGCGAAAAGAAGAAAAGTACTTGAAAATGCGAATTAGTGCATTTCCCTAAGAAAAAACATCGTAATCATCCTTCAAACCCTATTTGCACTCGATTTCTATTTTAAAGTATGAAACCGCACCGGAAAATGTGTTTTACATTATTTGGTAATCGGACTTATCACATGCAGTGACTTCATCAGTATTAACTTGAATTATAGGGATACAAACTACAGGAATTAATGGGATACGGGATATTCAGACCCTCCCTAATGGGGCCTCGGTAATGGATTGGTATATTTTAAGTCTTTTAGGTCACAAGGTTTCCCTGAAAACCTATGAAGGACATAATCATCCTTGAGTTTTTTTTGGGACAGGAGCAACGATCACTGAAATCACCAGAAGCAAGAACAATACTCAATGCATTTATGGCTGCATTTATCCCTCTGTGGCATTTTAAATCTGACGTATCGCCTCCCTTCTAGTTTGTGCCGACATTCTTTAGAAAAATGATGATAAAGGTTAAAATTTATTCAGTGTTGCTTTTGCATGGGAGTACCATACCCTGATATATAATTGTCAAAATTCTATTTGAAAGACATTCTTTGGTGATTTGTTATCGGCAGTGGTCTTATTTCTGGTTTGTGCATTAGGTGCTGGGAAATCCACCTTGATAAATATTCTTGCAGGATACAGGTTTGTGATAGACTTTGAGAAAAATTAATATGAATTGAAATTATGATCAAACAATGTAGTTTAAGCAGCCCAGGTTGTTTAGCTAGAACACAATGTTGTATGATGATAGCTAACAAATGGTGGTAATAATTTTGCAATATGGGCAACGGTTTATGGGCTTGGGAAGGTCTGGACAATTATTTAGATTTGTTTCACAACATTTGATGATAAACATTAATTGTTATCAGGATTTTGGAACAAATCACACTTACATATTATATATCTGCCTTGTGGTAGCAGAATTATGTTCATTTCCTTTTGTAATTTTATAACCCTTTTACTTCCAAGATCTATATAACAATTCTCATTAGTGAGTGTCATACATTTCCTTACTTGCTAGTTGGAGAATTAAACTGTTAGATCAACTCAAAATTGTTAGGTTGATAAACTGCTCAATTCTCCTGGTCTGTTTGCTTAGCAATGTATTGTTACTGTTGGGTAAAAAGTTGTGCAATGGCATATCAAAGAATGTTGATTTCTGGAAACCTGACAGTGAAACTTTGGACTTTCAGAACTTACTACAGTTTGTAGTGCATGAGGAAATCACATTATTATTCTTAGTTTTTATTTGTGTAGACATGAACTGAAATGCCTTGGGGCAAGGGCAATGATTACATGTTTTAATATGAGATATTTTGTGCAAATTAAGTCCAAATGTTACCTGAATTGATCTTAATATGCATTTGCTGTATTGTTTTTATCTTGCCATATATTTTTTTAAATGCTCTATTGAGGCCTTTGATTGTTCAGTCCTAAACCTTGGACTTTACATCCCTGATCACGGCATGTTTTTGTTTGAATTAATAAATCAAAATTTTTAAGTTGACAAATTATTCCTCAGTTCTCCTGGTCTGATTACTTAGCAGTGGATTGGTTCTGTCAGATGAAAGTTGCATTTTGATCATTCGTGGGAGTAAAGGAGTTAATGATTAATGATAATAGTAATAGTAATAATAATGATAATGATAATAATAGTGATAATAATAATATTCAGTTAAAGACATTTATTTTAAGTATCTTTCTGCTCCAGAACCAAAGATGCAGGGGGCCAAATCTTGGTCAATGGCATGGAACGCAACTTGCGACAATTCCGCAAAATGTCCTGCTACATCATGCAAGATGACGTTCTTCTTCCTCATCTCACTGTCATGGAGTCCATGATGGTAAGTTGTGCATGTAGACCAGGAATGTTACATAAGTTTCAAAATCAAATAATTATAGACAACATGGACACATTGATACAGGAAGGAGGTTAATGTTGTGCAAGATAATTATCTCAACCAATCATGTGACAGGAGAATGACATTATTTTGCACAACAATTTTTATTGTGGATAACTGTGTGTTAGAGTATTACACTTGCTAATAATAAATAGAGGATATTACAAGGTCTTGTCAAATATTTTCCGTCAAGAGAAGAGGAATTTTGTTCCTCCAGGTGACAACGTTTTATGTCAATTTATTAGTAAATTTTGTATACCGGTAATAAGTAGAAGGGAACTACAAATACAGGTGTTAACTCAGTGTAAATATGTTATGTAGGGTTTCCAGCAGGTTGATAATAATGAATTTAATTTTCCTTCTTTCAGGTGTCTGCCAATCTACATCTTAGAGAGTCTTTATTGCATCAAGACAAAGAAAGAGTTGTAAGTAGTTGTAAATGATAAGTATTTTTCTCCAGCAAAAATTACCAGTAAGTAACTGAGGGCTAGTCGATCATCTTGTTGAATACTCTCATGACATACAAGGTAACTGTGACATGAGGGACACAATATCTCCTATAGCTAAGTGTTATTGAAATACAGAGCATTTTGTCAGCAAAGAATAGTTAAACTGTAACTACTGAAGGAAGTAGATATTAGTACAGTAATTTAAGGAAACCAAATAGCAGTATTCACTGATTTGGTATTTAATACTGACCTATGATACACCTTAGACTAGAATACCTTTCCATATCTGGACCAGATTGAATGTTATGATTGCCTTCTTTTATCAACAGATCAATGAAATTCTAATAAACCTGGGTTTAACAGAGACAGCAGACACAAGGTTGAGTGAAATTTCAGGTGGACAGCGAAAAAGGCTGGCAATTGCTCTTGAGCTGATTAATAACCCTCCTCTGATATTTCTTGATGAACCAACCAGGTTTGTCCTTATTAGAATATGAAAAATTATCAATTTATTCATGAACCATGCTACAGCAATTATTGAAGTATTAAGACTGCATGAAGAAGATAAAAAGAAAACAACATTTTTGTGGGCCAATTGCGCAAGAGTAATCTGCATTAGGAATCATAGTCAGTCTGTCAGTCAGAAAATCCTTTCTGCACTATAAATAGAATGCTTATGTTACGAACTTAATTTTCATTGCCCACAAATAGAAAACAAGTGCCTTCTATAGATTTTTTTTGCCTTGCTCACTGGTATTCCAAACTCTTAAGACAATTATTTGTATGGTTTTCATGACCAAGAAAGAATAATATTTTTGCCTAATTTTAACGTAAAGTGAGTATTACTGAGATATTATACATCAATTGGTTCTTTGCACAGTGGCTTGGACAGTTCCTCTGCATTTCAGTGCATTAGTTTAATGAGAACCTTGGCTCATGGTGGGAGAACAGTTGTTTGTACAATCCATCAACCAAGTGCAAAGCTCTTTGAGATGTTTGACAAGGTCTGTTAAGTGAATATTGGATTTTGTTTGAGTATTAAATTTTGAGCATTCTTTCTATTAGCCCCCAAAAAGTCGGTAATGTAGCAGCTGAGATGTGAAGCTCCCAGAATGGTTTGTTTGACTATATAATATGGTGCCAAAAGTAAAGGAATCTATTGCTCTTGAAACTACATGTTACATGTGAGAGCTGGCTTCCAAGTGGCTGGCTTTTGTTTGTCACATGTATCAGGCATTAATCCTTTATTATTATTATTATTATTATTATTATTATTATAATTATGATTATGATTATTGTTATTACTATTATCATTACTACTACTATCATTACAATTATTATTATTATTATTATTATTTACTTTGACCAAGAGCTATTTTCGCTTTAAACATTAGCACTTTTACTATTTATGGTGGTAAAGTGTAGTTTGTGAACTCTTTTTATGACTCCCTTTTACTGTTTCTTGAGTAATTTCCTGCTTTGCAGCTTTTTGGATTTTCTTCCCTTTGATGCTTACTTCTAATTTGTTGATTGTCTGACTATTTAACTGCAGAACCAATTCTAAGAAGAAGCTTTTGGTTTAAGCCATTCAAAAATTTGTGAATTAAGGTTGAGCAATTTTGTTTGCTGAAACCATGTTGTCTAAACCACCATGGAAGCCATTCACATTTCACTTGCTGATACCTTCCTTCTGAATGGTTGCGGTCATTTCACCTTTCTGCATTTTTGTATGTTTCATTATATATTAACAATATTAATTGTTTTTCTTTCTGTGACAGCTCTATATACTGGCTGAAGGAAGCTGTTTATTCCATGGTACAGTGCAAGAGCTATTGCCCTACCTCTCCACTGAGGGGCTTGTTTGTCCCAAATATCATAATCCTGCTGACTACAGTAAGTACTTGACTGAGCATTTATTTTCCTAAGTGATTGATGAAGTATCCTTACATGCTATATGCTATGAGGAAATATCCTCAACACAGGATTGTTTTGAAAATCATGTTTGTGACGAATGCACCCTGTATAAATTTATTATTATTATTATTTCTATTATTATTATTGTTATCATTATTATTATTATTATTATTATTATTATTATTATTATTATTATGCCAGTTTGGCAAATTTGGAGAGCAATAAATTCTATATCTTTCTCATAGTCTAAGGTTTTTTTTAATAGAACAGAATTGTAGAAATGTACATAGTATTTTGTAGTCATTTTTAAATATCCTGTCAACTCAGGTTGGATTTTTCTATTATAATTATGAATATCAGTTTTAGCATTTTAATAGATCATATATTGTAAATTAAAATTCTTTTGAGAATTTTTTGATAAAGGCTTATACTTTTTTTTCTTAAAGTTGAAAATTGAGTTGATAAGCTTTTTCAATTGTTGGCATCTTTTTATTGAGAGGCCCAGAAATCATTCGGTTTACTTGTTAATAATATACATGCAAAAAATCAATTTTAACTAAGTTTGCGCTTGTATATTATTACTTAAGGAACTCGGGTGCTGTGTCCGCGAAGGAAATTCCAAACACACAAAAAATGTTTCTCTCTGATAAAAGGGCTAACGTTCGAAATCTTGCGGTGGTGCACCTTACATCATCAAATTGTTTCATTATAAACCATTTTTCTCGTTTGTTTGTTTGTTTGTTTGTTTGTTTGTTTTTCTTAATAGTTAACATTATTGCCATAATTCCTCAAGTACCGTAAAGTTCCGTGTATAAGCCGCACCCGTAGATAAGCCGCACCCGTAGATAAGCCGCACCCCCGATTTGGAAGCTCAAATTTCGAAAAAAAATAAACACAATAAAGTTTGAAGTTCCTTTGAAGTTCGATTTGTATACAAACAAGGGCAAACAAGCACAATTTCAAAACACCGTACACGGCGGTTGTGGCAAACTTTTATACAAAAATGGCGAAATTTCACTTATCATACCTTAATTTCTGTTTTATTCACCATAACTTATGTGTTGATACCACTTTTTTCAAGATTATCGCTTCAAAACACTCCATGAAGTCGAACTTCGGACAAATTCGTACGCGTTTGAAACGACACGAATGTTTAGCGACCAAGCTTTCAAACGTGCAGAGGAGTCTGGGTCTCGGCAAAACAACAGGAATGGCAAGAAACGCCGGTGAATGTTTGAAGACACGAACACTGTACAAACCAGTGACATCTTAAGACGTTTTTATGAATATTAATTAGGCCTTTAAGAACTCCAACCACAGATGTTTCCGTAGATAAGCCGCACCCCCGATTTTTGACTTCAATTTTGAGGAAAAAGGTGCGGCTTATACATGGAACTTTACGGTAATTACGATTTTAGATCAGGAAAAAGTTCTCACGTGCAAACCCATGACTTTTGGTTTGCCAATTGACGCAAGTCAGGCGACATCATATTTTCACGTTTTTAGCGACCAGTGGGGTCAGAGTATGAGATTTATTTCTGGATTTGACTTTCTGTAGTCTGACTTAGTATTGTCTCTCTCCTTTGACAGTAATTGAAGTGGCCTCAGGAGAGTATGGCGACAACGTGATCCCCAGCCTAGTAAAAGCGTGGAAAGCACGTGAAGAGAACGTGCAACAGAAAAGGAGCCTTACAAGCAGCACGAGCTGTAGCTATGACTCCCGAAACTTGGTGGTGTCCATATTACCAAACTGCAATGTTAAAACCAGCACTGACAGTATCATACACGCTGCGAGTCAAACAACCCAGGTACACTAGCATTGAGTAGAATGGCGAACTGATATAAAACTACTGCAAACGTTTTATACTGAGACGGATCAGCCGTCTGGGACGAAATTGAGCAATTATCTATAGTTTGTCTGAGAATTTTTGTGTATAGTTAACGTAAAACATACGGGGAGAAGGAACCTTTCACTATAGTTCCGTGAATCAGAAGTCGTCTGGACAAATGACCTATATGTTTGTTCAGATTCTGGTAGTTGTTGTTGTTTTCTTGGTGATGCTTTATTGACAAGTTACACCACAAAACACACTGAGAAAAAGAGAGTTACGAATTGGCAATACAGTGTACACGGTTAGTGAGAATTTTCCCTGTTCGATACATAGTCCCTTACATGAACATATTTAATCCAAAAGGTTAAATAAATAGATAACAAAACATGAAGTTCAACTAAAAGTAGAAAAAGAGTTTATAATAACACGAACAAGCAAAGGAATAAGAACATATATTATTCATTCAAAATATTTCTCCGTTTCTGATTGGCCAAAATGCCCTGGGTAATTCGTCATATCCAGCAAGATGACGTCAAGTGTCCAAAAATCCATGCTTTTATCCTATCATTGGAGTCAATTGACACCAGTTGTAGTATAATGACACTTGACGTCACGGATCTTGTATATCTGAGAGCCGCAGGAAAATGGCGGGTGAATGGTTTTCAACCTTGAATGAGGAAGGTATCAGTAAATTGCCAAGAGAAAAGGACAATTTTTCGCGCTAAAAGTCACGGGAGTTGACCTCTTATTGTTTCTTGTTTAATTTTTTAACAACTGAACTGTTTTGATGTATGAACATTGGCCAGCTTTCGCTATAATTTTCTTTACATGTTTTAGAACGTTTTGGCTTATTTGCTTATGCCTATTGTATTGTGTTCATCATTGTTGTCTCCAGTTTATGGTCCTGTTCAAGAGAGCAGCTCAGTCAGTGTTGAGGGACCGAGTATTCACACATCTGCGGTTCGTTTCCATCACGTCTGTTGGCATTCTCATCGGACTGTTGTATCATGGGATAGGAAATGATGGGAACAAAGTTTTTAACAACACTGGCTGTCTGTTTTTCTCTCTTCTCTTTCTCATGTTCACTTCACTGATGCCTACAGTTCTAACATGTAAGTAAATTCACATGTTCACGGGTTAAGATTAAGATACACGGGGGCCATATGACCCACACCACCGGAGCTTATCCCGGTTTCTATGGCATGAACCACGAAGGAATAATGGAACTCCCTCCTGAATGGGGTGTCATTCCATTGCAGGGTAACCCCCCCCCCTTCCCTCAGCTTTACGGGACGGACCATTAGAAAAGTGATGGGGGGGGGTGGGGAAAAAAAAAACAAAAAAAATTCATGCAAGGCAAAATGCCAAAAAAAAATTCATGCAAAGAAGAAGGTAAAAAAAAATTCATGCAGAAGGAAGGTCCAATTGTGACTTTTTCACACGTAGTAAAAAAAAATTCCTGCAAAAGCAGTGAGCGAAAAAAAATTCGTGCAAGCTGAAAATTCCCCACCCCCACCCCCCCCCCCCCATCACTTTTCTAATGGTCCGTCCCTACATTGCCAGCACCTTTTTTCTAAAGTGTGAGAGAATTTACATACTTTACAAAAAATAATACTCGCCCATCTCCTGTTTGCATCAGCTTATGTGAACATGAAGCAGCCAACTGTGATGAAGCCCTGAAGAAGGTCTAATAAAACCCTCATAAGACCCCCAGGGAAACCTTTTGAAACCCTTTGAAATTCTTTAAAATCCTTATGTAAGCCTGTCTGTTAAATCTCTTTGAAGTGCTGATGAAACCCAGCTGAACCCTGATAAAAGCTCAATGAAGCCCAGATAAAACCCTGGTCACACCTGTGATAAAACCCTTGAACGACATGCACCTTGTCTGGAGAGTAAGGAGGGAGGGTGGGGGAGGGTGGGGACAAGACTAGCAAAAGCTGTTATTACAGTTGAGCCCACGATCCAGCGGTGTTCGTTTCAGAACGTTCGAAAAGTGAGGCTTTCGGGTCAAAACAAGAATTTCTTACCGAAGGACTGTGCGATTTCTTGATTTTTGACTGTTTTCTTTTCTTCCTTGTTCGAGAAACTGGAGGTTTGTCTGAGCTAATTTTATTGTGTAGTGACATTAATTGATCAGCGCAGTTATGTACAAAACGTAAGCAGCTGTGAAATTTAAGCCTGAAAAAAAAAAAAAAAAACAGTCAGGCCTGAACGGGATTCGAACCCATGACCTCTGTATGGCAAGGCCGGGGGGGGGGGGTATTCCCTTATATGAGTATACAGGTATGTGCGGCCCCAAAGAGTATGGTTTTTCAGCCGTTTTGGTCATAAATAGCGTATCTATTTTTGCACTCGCGTTATAGGTTTTTTTTTTAATTTTGCCAGTGAAATGTTCAACGACATAAAAAGACTGCAATAGGGCGATTCATGGAACTCTCGATCTCTGAAATTGTTGATCAAAACTGGTTCACGAGAAATAGTCAGTAGTGGCCGTGTCTTTGTTCCACACGATTAACTTTTTTTGTTGAATATTCGAATATCGAAATAATCGTAGAAGCCGGAGGTGAATAATGGATTACAACTTCAATTATACCATTCTCCGATTCTGAGCACTCAATCGGAGAATAGGAGAATCGTAAAACACGAATTTCCGAAAATAATCGTATAATCGGAAGTGAAGAATGGATCTGCACAACTCCTATTACGCTATTCTCCGATTTAGCACTTAATCGGAGAATCGTACATCGATTTTCGGGAATCAAAACAATCTCGCAATCGGAAGTGGATAATGGTTCACAACTCCTACTAAACTATTCTCCTATTTAGCACTTATCGCACCCTTCTGCGTTCACTTGCATCGCTCTAAGCACTGCCATCTTTTGCTCTTTTGTTTCCAACTTAGGCTTTGTCAGATGGCGAAGGCAGCTTCCATTTAACAATTACACTTTCTCTTCTACTTTGAAAAATGTAAATTCTGGATAGGAACTCATCATTTTTTCGGATTTTGCGTGCTCAATCTCTTACTCTTCTCTTGTGTTATCGAATGTTGACCCGAAAGCCTCGCTTTCGCGCGCTCTTAAACGAACACCGTGCAACGAACAACGTAATTGTTAAGGCTTTACTGTAATAACAGCTATTGGAATGATTTCCGCACAGGTCCCTACTTCATTATGCATGCTGTAGCCGTAGAGTTTCGTTCTCAGAAATGTTTGCACGCGCACTTTCCAAGACAATTCAACTACAGCATGCATAATGAAGTAGGAACCTGTGCGGAAATCTTGCCCAGCTATTTTCCGAGGTGCTTTGTGCGTCAGAAGGAAAAGCTTCTGTCCCCCTCTTCTTCTGACCTTTTAATAGGTCCTAGTAACAGTTCTTAAGTTTGAACTGTTTCACCTTCTTAGTATGAAAGCATATTAAATAGATTTAGGCAAACCTAAAAGCGGAGCTCCTCACACAGTCCCTCCAAAAATGCTTGAAAACTTGTAGAAAGAGCTCAGCTTTATGCTTATGTCCCTCCAAAAACACTTGAAAACTTGTAGGAAGAAAATTTTTCCTCCAAAACCGCTATGAATAATCCGTTTCTTCAGCAAAACATTGTAGACTGCTGTAGACTGCTGGCTGTAGGTTGTGTAGCCGAGGAAAGCCGCGAAAAGCGCGCGAAAAACAAAGCCTCGTTTCGGTTTAAGACCTTCAAAATATCCCGGATGATTATGGCCGCCATGTTGGGGCAACGTCGTCGTCGCTAGGCGCACGCGCCCGCGAGCCATGCCGCTAGCCACGATGACCATGAAAACTCAAACGCATGGTTTTCTCAATTTCTATCCTCGCACGGTAGTTATGGGGCTCCGCTCTGCGGCTCTTGGAGCCGCTGAGGAGCTCCGCTATCAGTTTCTTCCCAACACGTGCTACCACGTGGCACCTAGCCCCACATTCACCGCTCTTGCTTCTCTAAGTTCTGTGGATTTTTTTTTTTACTTTTAGTCCCTATGGAAAAACTCGTCTTTATTCGTGAACATCTCAACAACTGGTACAGCCTCAAGTCATACTATCTCGCCAAAACAATGGCTGATGTCCCATTTCAGGTGAAGACAGTTAGTTGATTCAAAAGAACGTCGTATAAAAGGATTAAGCGTATTTCCCAATCAGTTTTCAATTGTTGTTTTGTTTTCAAGCCCTAGAGCGAGAAAGAAGAACAACTAACGAGAGACAAAATTCCAAGTTTACTAAAAGTTAATAATATACAAAGCACGTCAATTAATCCTAAACAGTGCAGAAAGTTGAATTTAAAATTTTGCAGGTATATTATTAATAAGTAATCAAATGACTTTGAGAGCAATATTGTATAAACAGGCACTCGTAATTTTTTCAAATTGCACTCGCCCTGCAGCCTCATGCAATTTATTCAGTCTTTGAAAAAATTAATTGTGCTCATTTATTCCAAACTGCATTCTAAACCATTGGATATGATACCATCGATTTTATACTAATATTTCAGTATTGGTTCTTATCTTTTGAAGTAAAGTGTTATTATTCTAAGTGAGGGCGTTTTTGTCACCAGCTGTCTGTGATAGAAAAGATAATGAGTACGCTAACCAATCAGATTGCAGGATTCGTGCTATATTATGAAGAGTTAGGATAGTCTTTTCTAGGCGAATCTGTTTCTGAGTTGTTGAAGTGATCAGGTTTTGACTAAAGTAACTAACGTTTTTTTTTCCACAGATTCTATTTCCCGTGATCTATTGTACAATAGTTTACTTCATGACGGACCAACCAAATGAAGGATTGCGTTACACTAAGTTTCTATCCATTACTATCCTCACGTGTCTTGTTGCGCAATCCATTGGTCTGCTTATAGGAACAGTAGCGCCCAGTCTCCCGGTAAGTTGTTTTTAAAATTCACTTAGTTGTCTCGTGGTTGCGTTCTTAGCAAGTCTCCTTCGTAGACGTTAGGGAGTTTAGGAAACGACGACGGCTACGACTACGACAACCCCACAAAACTATAGTATCATTGGTTAATAATCGTGCTGCACGTGCAGCACGGATTTTAGCAAGGATATGAGCGGTCCTCTGCATAACGACTACGTGAAATCATCCAATTTGAGGTTTTGATGACAACGCAAGAATGTAACAGAGAAACTTTCATTCTCTATTTTCGCTCTGAAACCGCTGGTACCAGTTTATTTTTAAGATACTTTGCCCATTTTGTAGGACGTGAAGAAGACTGAATAATCGCGAAAGACTTATGATAGAGCCAAGTTATATTCTGAGGTGACGTTTTCGTCTACCGTCGCCTTCGGAGATCTTAAACTCCCAGTTGTCTGGCTCCTCACGCAACACTTCTACCCCACCCCCACCCCTCCGCCAGGAGAAGCGTTGCGTGACGAGCCAGGAAATGGTTGTAGAGTACAAGTTTTTAGGAGGCGCTCAGATCTGTCAAGCGACCAATCAATCTTTTTTTTTTTATTTAAGTACGGTTAAAATTCAATCAGTCAAGTAAGATGATTTGTTATATGACTGATCCCGCGAGCGAGCAAGGTGAGGCGAATCATGTGTTGTGATTGGCTACCCGAGCGTGCAAGAGGGGCCTATCTTGCCCGCCCGGGATTTCCCGTGTTGTCTTTTTAGCCTTTTTGTTGATTTCGACCACGTCTCGGTCGATAACGCGAAAAAGAACGCGGCCAATATGTAGCCGTATTAACCTAACGCTTGGTCAACAACACGTATATATTTGCAGTGGGGTTGGAAACGTAATTGAAACTTGAAGCCTCAAAGTAAGCGATTTTTTAATTTCCTCTATCGGTCTATCTTACGTCATTAATGAGTTAACATTGCGGTATTGTCGCTTACAGTCTAGTCTGACAAGACCGATATTTAAACCACTTATATTCGTCCGTACTGCACTGTGTTATCCAACGTAAAGCTGACAATTCCCATGGTAAACTTTCAGTTGCGTTCATTTCCTGTTTTGTTGCTAACAGGTCTGTTTTTCTGCCCTCAGACTGCAGTGTATGTGGCTCCAGTAACTGGCATTCCTGTCTTACTGTTCAGCGGTTTCTTCGTGAATTTCGACACCATACCCAAGTACATGCAGTGGTTAACATACGTTTCGTACGCAAGGTATAGCTGGGAAGGCACTGTGGTTGCCATTTATGGAAACAAGCGAGGACCTTTAGAGTGCAGAGATAAACGCTGTATATTTGTGAATAGCGAAGATGTTTTGGACGCTATGGATGTGGAGGAAAGTGCTCTGTATTTAGAAGGAGCAAAGATTTATTTCGACGGTTTTGTTCTGGTGTTGTTTTTTGTATTGCTAAGACTTATAGCGTATTTGGTGCTGAGGTATAAAGTCAAATCCTACCACTAAACCACTGCGTCCTTGGCAGAGTATGCTACTTCTGGGCCGGTCGCTTCCATATTGTAGTTTTGTATGTAGGGGTGACTTGCTTGCGGAAGAGACAATGCTTAACGAACATGGAAACGGTTTTACATTTGTTTTAATTTTGCTTGAGTTTAACGGGGACCGTTTTAGGGATCCGTGCATGTCTTAACAGCTCCACCGTGTGGCGTTGAATTATAGTCGTTTATTTGTAATGTTTAAAGTTTTGCTTGTTTCTTGATCATCTTTTTAAGAAAAGCACCAAAACGAGGGAGAGACTGAGAACCAGCTAGTCACGTGATTAAGGAAGAGAGCTGGACTGGTCTTCCTGTATCTTCTGTATTGGCATTCCATTTTCTTTCCCACGTCTTCGCCATAAGACGACTACCATCTTTACAAATGGCATTTTGACAAAGCGCAAATCGAAGTGTCTGTCGACGTCATAAAATCTTCATGCGAACTTCCTTCTTTTAATAGTAAATAAAATCCTGTAGAGATCGCTCTCTTTCGCCACATTCACTTTTGGAATGTTAATATTAACATTGTCTAATTCTAGGGACGGGGAAAAAGGGTAATTTAAAATAATTCAAATTTAATTTAACAGTGTGGGAAAAAATTCTAGGATGGTCATATCTTGACCAATGTAAAAGTCATTTTTCTCTTGCTTCTGCCCTTATGACAATTTATTAAAACAGTTTGTTTGTTATGCTGTGTAAAGCAAACTAAATAGATAACCCAACAGTTGGATGTTTTCTGGAAACGAAAAGTCGCGAGCAAAGTATTTATATCTCGTTTTTTAATGTTGCGAGTAGTCAGCGGTATCCACCACACGTATATAGACACGTGAATTCTGTCGGTAAACTGAGGTTGTATTTTTATCGTGCTCTATATCTGGGAAATATACTGGGGTAAAATGTGGCAATTTTGAGAACATTTACGGGAGAGGGTCTTTTGGATAAGCTATGATAAAAATTTTTCATCAAGATATTTTAAAGCGTAACAGTGAAAGCCAGATTTTAGTGGTGACAACAGTTTTATACTCGAAATTCGTAACAATAGTTTAAGATTAAGAATGCAGTTCAAAACATAGAATCCTAAACCGTTTGTAGTGTGATATATTTTCATAACAATACAACTGACATTGTAGAATACAAGATGACACCTCAACCTGCACTGTATAATTTAGTTACTGTGATATTAAAGTTGGCTTATCAGTGGAAATGCTCTCACTTGTTAAATCTGCTTTTCCCTTAAAGAGTCTCGGGGGTCCGTTTTTCGAGAGGCCTGGTAACTTAGAGGGTCCGTTGCTCGAAAGGCCTGGAAACTTAGCGGGCCCGTTTCTCGATAGGCCTGGAAACTTAGCGGGCCCATTCCTCGAAAGGCTCGATAAGTTGGCTGCTCGAAAAGCTTTTCTTAAACATTGCATTGTTTATAACGGGGAATTACAATTTTGTTGGTTTTCAGTGTTGAGCAAAACAATTCTAAGTAATCTTTCACGTTAGGCTGGTTAGGGGGCAAAAATCTAAAAACGAAATTCCGCAGAGACCGACCTAAATATGGAGCTATGGGCCCGTAAAGTTATCGGGACTTCAGAGAAACGGGGGCAGATCCGTGAACCCATAACGCCGGCATATAATTCATGGTAGGCCACCATATAGTCAGTTTACAGGGGTATACCAGGGTTTACAAGGATATACCTTTGTAAACCCTTGTATACCCCTGTAAACATATCTGGTTACTATATGGTGGCCTACCATGAATTATATGCCAAAACGCCTCTTGGTCTTACTCTCCACTGACGCGCATTGAGTTTGCGCGTTCGCAAGAAAGCCACTGTAGTAGTAGTTAGGTAGAGGATTTATTCCCGGGTTTTCTTTTTCGACAGAGATTTCTTTTTTGAGAGAGATTTAAACAGAGATTTTAAATAGAGATTTATAAAATTTAATAATCGTACCATTCGGGGATTTACTTTTTAACAGAGATTTGACAGAGATTTAAACAGAAATTTTTAACAGAGCTTTATAAAATTTGGAATTGAATAATGATTTAAAGAAATGTGTAAATGTAAAAAAAGTATGGATAGACTCAATGTATTACAATTGAAACAAATCGCTAAAGAAAAAGGTGTTAAAAGATATTCTCAAATGATTAAAACAGAACTGATTGAAGCTATCACACAACCACAACTAATAAAAACAGATACCCATATACCACACAAAAAACCTATCAACCCAGTTTTTGAAAAAATAAATGTAGAACACATGAGAGAGTTGGCTAAAGAGCACGGTATTAAAAAATATTATTGGATGAATAGACATGAACTAATCGAGAAGTTAAATGATATTAACATGGATTTGGATAAATTAAAAGAAATTATTGTAAAAATAACCCCAACAACAAAAAAGTATGAATGTATTCATGGAAATTTTAAATATCAATGTAAAGAGTGTCACGGATCACAAATATGCACCCATAATCGAATAAAATCATGTTGTAAAGAATGTAAAGGTGGTAGTATTTGTGAACATAAACGTAATAGATATATTTGTAAAGATTGTAAAGGTAAAGGTATATGTATTCATGGAAAACAAAGATGGTTTTGTAAGTTATGCGGAGGAACACAAATATGTAAACACAAAAAACAAAAGGCTAATTGTAAAGAATGTTAAACAAAAGCGAAAGAATAATGTTATATAACTTAATCAAGCGTTAAATAACAAAAAAATGATTTAAAAATATAAATATAAAATAACAAAGATGGATATTAAAAATGTGGATTATTTTAATAAAAACATAAAGCATATTGTAACGAATATTGTTAAAAAAAGAGTCACAACAAAAAACGGTTTAAAAAAATATAAATATATCAATTATCTTAATGAAAACAGAAATATTGAGTTGGAATATGTTAATGAAAAAAGACTTTGTGTTAATGATTTTATGAAGTTAATAAAGACAGATTTGACACACGATATCTCAAAAAATCTTAGTTTTATTGATGAAGATAATGAAGTAATTGATTTTAAAATTTGGTATACTAATAAGAATGGCGATGAGCGGGTTTTTGATTTTTCTGATAATATAAAAAATTTTGATGTGGATGTTATATGCACTGATGATTTTGCTAGAGATTTAATAGATGTTGTTAATGAAGAGTATTATATTTATGATTATGTTGATGCTGTTGATGATGTTGTTGATTATTATGATGATGAAGATGATTATAAAAATATAGAATATAATATTATTGATTTTATTATTGATTCATTTTATGTCACCATATACATAGATTATTATAAGAAATTACATAAACGTAAATTCTACAAAGACTTGTATGATGATCTAATGTCTATAGCATGGCATCCGTCTAGACTTTTAGATTGGTGTACTGATATCGAGGAGTTGGAGTTTTTGAAAGAGTTATGGGGAGAAAATTAAGTTATATAACGCTTATCTGTGTTACATAACAAAAATCTACCGAAATAGATACCACGCTAACCCACCAGCGACAACTATAAATGCTAATATATTATCTTCATGTTGCGTTGAGTCAATATTATTTTCGTGTTTCGATGAGTATGTTTGTGTTGAGTCTGTTTTCATCGGTGGTTTTGGTTTCGTTTCAGTTCTATGTGGTAACTTTACCTTTGAGGACCCCATGTTATGACTTATTCCAACCTGTTTTGCTTCAGTGTTTAGGGAATTGTTCACTCCAAAATTCATATCATTACTCGCTTTCATCAAATTGTTGTTAAAACCAGTCACGCTTTCAGTGTTGATTATCATATTACTTGGCATTAACCATACACCAGGAGCAATAGCTAAATCAAGTCGTAATTTCGCTTCTTGTACAGCTAATTGATACCTTTGGATAGAACTAGAAATGTCATTCTCGATCACACTACTTTCAAATAGGGATAAAAATTCTTGTTGAGTCTCGATCGCTCCACCACCATTACCGTAAATCGAATTTCTAGTGTTGACTTGTGCTCCCAATATACAGTAAACAAAAGCTTCAGCAGATCGATTCAATCTACCAAGTCCAGCTTTAGTGAGTCCATGTCCACTTGTTGGGATAAACCAAGCATATTTGAAATCACCAAAGTCATCATTACGGATGAATGAGATTAGATTACCCTTTTCTTTCTTACCACCTTCGTCAGCAAATTTACCACCTTCACCAGGCCATAGATCTGCTTCATGATCGTAATTCCTTACAATATGCACATTTTGATTTCCTCCACCTCTTCCATTGTACCCAGAACCATAATCAAGGAATATATCTCCTAATCCTCCATTTCTACCACCTTTCCATCTAAAATCGGAATTATTACTAACCCCAAATTCAGCGCACAATCGTTGATATGCTACTTTACTATAGGGATTATTATTTACTACAAAAGGTTGCTCATCAGGTAAGGGAAGGCTTAATTCATATAATATCCGCCTTATTGTGAAATATATATGAAACTTAATGAAGCTATTCACTACTTTAGGATAATTTAGACTCTCAAAAGGACTTATACCACAACCAGATGTTGCACACCATACTGCAAAGTTAAGTTGTTGTGGCCAATAATTCATATCAGGAGCATTCAACCATTTTCTACTTTGTTTTCCAAATTTGAAAGTAACAACTTGATTGGTAAAAACATCACGCATCTTAGCTGTGAATTTCTTAGTATTTGACACGTATATATCCAGTGAGGTTAGCATTTTTGTTATGTCGCTTGTAAAGTCATCAAAATTAATTGCAGGTATTGGATAAGATCGATTGGTTATAGTTAAACTCTTTGGGAATGAACTCAATTCATCATCACCCAACCCTAAATCTTTCCATAAAAGCCTTTTCATATAGGGTGATAGGTCATCAGTCCATGTTTTTCCGGTGGGATCATCATGAGACATGATTGTTGTTCCATTGAATCTCCATTTAATGTAACCACCATACGGATCAGCTACAACTATGAATTTACCTGTATCAGCATTTGGATATTTATTTCTGAAATCATTTAGTACGCCCATTTTATTCCTTATGTTTAGAATAAGATGCATATGTTTTTAAATCAACTCCGTTCTTTTCTAATATTAACCTCAAATGAAAATTTTAATGTGCGGGAACGGTTAGCTCCTTTAATATGTCTGCACGAACCTCTCTCCTTATCTGTGACATATTTAAGTTTTTTTCAGTATCTCTCCTAAATTTTTGACGGATTTCGAGTTTTAGTTTTTCAAACTTTTCTAACTCTGCTAAAATTATAGAAAATTCTTGTTCTGATATGACATTATCTTTCAGCGCCTTTGAAACCAAGTCGTTAATGGTGTTTACCTTTGCTTTTGCTAGAGAAACAGTCTGTTCATGTTTACTAACTTTATGTGAAAGTCTTTTAGAAGCCGCACCAAACCCAACCGATATTCCCCCACAAACACCGCCGACAACACCTAATGGGATACCAACAACAGCACCAAAACCAGTAAGAGAGGTTCCAAGTCCACTTGCAGATAGGATAACTGAAAAAACCCCACAACCAACACTGATTTTAGTAAATATTCCTCTCGCTCTGTTGTATTTTTTCCTAACATCCTCATAATGTTTAATTTCCTTCTCAAGATTTTGTAGTACTTCACATGACTTTTGTAGTCTGAAATTAAGTGAGTCTCCATTCATAGGAACTTGTGGATAAATTCTATTGTAGTCATCCATTTTTTACTACTCAAGATGAAATCTTTAAATGAATTCGGAAAGGTCCGTTATTTAATTTAACCTTTTTTCCAAATTCATCTAAAATTATTAAAGTAAAGTAGTTGATGGGATTTTTGGTTTGTGGAACTCTTAAACAAGGATACTTTTGAGATGGTATAACAGCTAGTAGTTGAGAGGGTTTAAGCTCTTCAGTTTCGGCGCTAGGGATACAACAATTTGAATATGAAGACTTTGACTCAATAAGATCACACATTAAGTAATAAGGATTTTTATTCGCCGTCGGATTAATGTGACTATCAAGCATTTGTATCTTTTTTACTTTGTTTAAGGGTGGATCCAGATAAATTCTTGTTTCAGGAGTTAGCATATTTATAGATAGAAACGTTGTATGATTCATTATTTTGTTTTTAATTACTTCCTCTTCTTTTTAAATTGTTCCACAAAATATAGAACCACAGCCATTATCAATAACCAAGCGTTCTTACCTAAAAATCCAATAACCTCACCCGCTGTTTTGAATAGAAAGCTTACGATTGCTCCAACCATTCCAGGCAATATTTCACCTAGTTTCTTACCAATCGTTTTCAAACCATTTCCAACACCTTTACCTAACGTGGATAGACCTTTCGAAAGATTAGAAATTATAACACCAATTACTACACCTACAGCACTAATAACAGAAAAGACTGTAAAACCATACTTTTTGAATATGAACTTAATACGATCTCTCAATGGTAGATTTTTAAGTATTTCATCATTTCGTCTCTCTATAGCGCTTATTTGTTCTTGATTGGAAATTATTTGTTTTCTTACCACTTCTCTCAATTTATCAACCTCAGATTGTAAACGATCATTACTTTGTTCCAGATTTTTTAAATTGGATAGTCCATTCTTATTTTTTTCGAGTTCATCTTTGTATCGATTTAATTCACTTTTAAGTTTCCCAACCTCTGTTTTTGCATCAGTCTTCTGTTTAACAGCTGCATCTAAATAGCTTTCACTTTCCGCGATTCTGGTTTGTTGTTTTTCAATTATAGCTCTCAACTCTTTTCTATCAATTGTAACATAACGTTCTATCTCCTTTTCACCTGTTTCTACAACTGCTCTTAACCCATCTAACGCATTAGTTAAATCCTTATTTTCTTCATTTTTTGCATTCAATTGTAACTTTAGCTCAGCATTTCTTTTAATCAAGGTTGGTGAATCAACCCCCAGAGCTTTTTTTATGGTAGGTGGTAAATCATCATTCAATTCACCATCCAGTGTGAATAAATTGTATTTCTTACTTCCTTTTATTTTTAATCGAACTTCCACCTGATCATATTCATCTAGACCAGCTGTGAATGGAGCTTTAGCAGGATCAACTTCAGGGAATTTACGTCCAATCTCATTCCAAGCATAATCTTGATCTCTAAATTTAGCAACTAATAAGGGGTCAGTTTCACTAAATGATGTTTCTTCTTCATCATAACCAGGGTAATTTAGGCGAGTGGTGGATGTCTTTTCGATTGGAGTCAAATAAAGTGTACCATCTGCATTACCATCACCAGCATTATTAGTATCATTTAGTTTAGTTGGATCTAAATCTGGTATATCTCCTCCTTCTGCCATGATTTTTTACCAAATAGTAAGAAATCTTTAAACTGATCACACAATTAACTCTAAAATAATTTACTAACCATATAACCCAATGCCAACATACCACCACCTACATATGCCATTTCACCCATTTTTTGGTTGTCACTAGGTCTATAATAATCAGAGAATTTTGGTTCATGTGTTTGACTATACAATTTCAAAGCTTCATCGGTATTAGAAATATTTTTTGAAGCCTGGTATTTTGCATCCTTCTGTTGAGAGCGCCAATCAATTAGATTCTGTCTCTTTTCCTGATATGTTGCATAATCTTTTTGATATTTTTCTAATGCCTTGTCGTGTCGTATTCGTTCTGCATCTGTTTTATCACCTGAGAGATATTTTGCAAGATATGAACCACCAACGAATGTAGTCGCATTCAAAATAGCTCCCCCAACCATCATTGCTATTGTTGCCATTTGTTAGTCAATATGTAAAATCTTTAAGTTGGCAAAATCTTTTGATCCTCTAAATATGTTTTTAGGTACATACTACCTGACAACACAGCTACCCATTTAGCATAATTTGTAATACTTGAGGATGGGTCATTCATAAATGATTCTTTCAGAGCTTTTTTAGCTACATATCCAACTCCAGCGGCCAATCCGATAATGACGGCTGAATCAGTAACAGTTTTCACAAGTTTGTTTTCAGTTGACATAATTTTTACTAAACAGTAAGAAATCTTTAAACTATTTTCCTTATAACATTCCTATTTTTGGAATCTGTGTGGGTGGCGGTTGTGGTACGGAAATATTTGAGGGTGGAACTTTGGTTGGAACTTGTGATAAATCAGGTATTCTGTTTTTATAATATCTCATAAACATATCAAATGCTGTAAACCCTATTCCGACAATGGATAAAACAGTAGTAAAAGATAGCTCTGGAATCCAAGCCTTTGGTTCACTCTCTGTATTTTTATTTTCCTTTTCTTCTTCCACATTTTTAGTTTCTTCTTCTCGTTTCATTTCTTCTTCACGTCTCATTTCCCTAGCTAACGCTTCTTTTGCTTTTTTATTATATTCAGCTAATTTCTTACCAGCAGCGACTTTTTTAGGATCTTTCTCTTTCTTTTTAGGAACATTATCTTTTGGTGGATCCTTTGTAATTTGTTCAACAACTTCTTCGGACATGATTTTTTACATATCATTAAGAAATCTTTAAATCATATCATGCTTAGTATACAGTATCATGCCCACCAGCAGCCTGCTCAGTTTTGTTGGAATCCTCTGTATTAGTACTTGAAACTTCTTGTATTTTGTTTATTTTAATGTGTTTAGCAACCTGGAATAGTCCGCTGGCAAGTGCTACCAATCTTCCACCTTTTAATGCTAAGAGACCTACAAAGTTTGTCAGTTCACGATTAACCAACTCATCATTCTTTAAATCTTTACAAAGCACATCAATATCATCTACAGGTACCATGTAAGAAATGACTTGAGAAACTAATTGAAGAGATGAATCTACCAATCCACCATTAATTTTCTTACCTAATACTGCCTGGTATCGATTATAATATTTTTCAATGTCTTTTTCTGTGAGTTTCTTGACATCACCGAGACTCATATCAACGCCTAAATATTCCTTTGTAGTACCAAGAACTGCGAGAATGGCAAGTGATTCTTGTTTTATTTCAATATCATCATTATATTTTACCACATCTTTTATCTCTGGTTGTTCTTCTATATAATCTTCAACTTCTGTCATATTTTAATTTTGTAATAAAACATAGATTCTTTTAAATCACCGCAGGAATCTCCAAATAACATTGGAATGGATAACGTAAACATAAACATAGTCTAGAATATTTTTCAGTTTTCAGGAGTTGTACAAACTTTTTACTAGTTTCACAATCTAAATCACCTCCATAATCTTCGAAAAGCATCTTCATACTCTTTTGTGATGGATTATGAAATGATACCACAAAAGCCACATTTTCACGGAATGGTTTTGCAATGGATGTTAATTGTTGAGTGAGAACCCACACTGATAATCCATGATGTCTTCCAGAGAATGCTAAATCTATAAACTTGTTTGATCGTTTCTTTAGATCATTCGAAACAGCACAATCGTCTAAAATTATTAGTGTATTTGTTCCAGAGAATAAAGTTTGACAATCAGTTAATAACTCGTTAATCTCATCAACGTTACTAGCATCGGGTGATAATACATAGAAATGTTTATCTTTATTAGCAAAATTATGATAGGTTTTATTTTTAGAAAAAGTCGGGCATATGAGAACAATATATTCAAAAACTTTTCTAAATGTTCCTCGGAGTTGATCTATGATGTACTTTGTCTTTCCACAATTTGTTGGACCGGTTATAATACAATGAAAAGGAACTTTATCTCTCAATTCTTCCATAATTTTTGTATTATAACATCAGGTTTTTTAAGTTAAATTTCATGTAAACTAGTACTTTATCGAATGTAAGTTTGAATTCATAATCTCCATCATTGCATCAGCTACAACAAACATATAACATGTTATAGTACCAGATCCACTTTGTTTTCTTTTAATTTCTATTTTTACACCATCTTGCACGTTATTTAAGGCTAGGCCTCCTCCATGAATACCATTATCAGGGTGAGTTCTCATATCAATCCACAGAGCAAACTTATCAGCATAAAAATCCTTTTCCTTTACACCCTCTCTTCCGAAACGTTTCTTTACCGACTCCCAGAGGTCTGATGGTATCATTCCCTTAGAGTATAAACGATTTGGTACACCATCAACATCTATATTGATCGAGGTGATACCTGGATTGTAAAAATTCTCAGAGTTACGTGCTCCTGCAGCGCCGGGTAATGTAAACAAACATAATATCCCAGTCATTGATCTTCTAGGTAGATTAATATGCTGATTTATAACACTATCACCACCCAAGGATATGGTAAAAGTTTTGTGTAGAGTGACATTTTCATAAAAGAATCCTTTACCAACCTGATAAGCTGCCTGAGCCTCACGAGCTAAGTATTCGCTTGAAATACAAGAAAATTCCAACTCAAGGTTTTTGATTGAATATTTCGGAGTCTTAGTCGTGTCAGAATAAATAACAATATCATTAACTGGAGCCAGTGTAATCTCAAAGATTAGTTGATGATCTAATGCCTTTGGATAAAAAACTCCGTGATCTTTTAGAATAGGGTGGTTTAGTGGAATATGATACTTTGTGTTATGTACTGATGCAAGAGCCACTTCCTTAACATCTTGTGTTTTCTTATCACCTGCATTTGTCCTGAGCTTCCTCATGTTTTCAGAAGAAATACCTTGTTTTAATCTATCCGCGCGATCTTCATCTGGTAAAAATAAATCATGATAGGTTTGAAATAGATCGTATCTTTGAGTATCCTGTAATGTTTCACCACCAAAAAGAACCCTAAGTCTAGATACAAGATTACTACCTACATTATTCACGAGTGTGTTATTAGCATGGCCATCAACATCCAAGTCAAATAGTAGAGATACACTTCCAGGTACAATCACTAAATTCTCAGAAAGTTTTGGAATATTTATATATAAGGTTTCTCCAGGATTACCGGAGGATGGATTGAGAGTAATTCGATTCAGTGTTGATTCTGCTTTCAAACCAAATGGCTCTCTTGGAATCCTGTTTGGGTTAATTTTTTCAGATGCGGTTGTCATATTTAATTTATAAGATACTTGGATTAATCTTTAAATGAGTTACTTATCAAAAATATATTATTCAACTTTTGGTTATTGGAAAGGATATTCTGCAATTCCTAAATTAGCTGAAAAAGCAAAAGTAAGTGAAGATGAGGCTAAAAGATGGCTTGAAAAACAGGCAATTTGGCAAATCTATCTACCAGCTCCAAAATATATCCCTAGACCGCACTGGACTGTGGATAAACCAAATCAGATTCACCAAGCGGATTTATTATTTTTACCACATGATAGAGTTGGAAGAAAGACTTATCGATATGCTCTGGTTGTGATTGATGTAGCTAGTCGATACAAAGATGCTGAACCATTAACCACAAAAGAAACTCATGAGATATCCAAAGCTTTTGAAAAAATATATTCCAGAAAGTTAAAATATCCTAAAACATTAATTGTTGATCCAGGAAGAGAATTTATGGGTGATGTGACAAAACTTATGAATATACATAATGTAACAATCCAGAGAAGTGAAGCTGGAAACCAGAGAGCTCAAGCATTTGTCGAAAGAGCAAATAGAACATTAAGTGAACGATTATTTAGTCATCAATATGCACAAGAAATGATTAGTGATGAAAGGTCTAGAGTATGGGTGAAGCGATTACCAGCTATTTTGAAAACTCTGAATAGTACACCAACGAGAATAATTGGTGAAGAGCCTGTAAAAGCAATAAAACTGAAAGAGGTTGATATTAATCCTCCAAAATATAAGAGAGTTGTTGGACTTGATGAAGTTAGGCTGCCAATTGAGGTTAGGGTTAGATACTTACTCTCTCCCGGTGAACTTGAGGGTGGAGAACGAAGACGAGCTACGGATCCCATCTGGAGCATTCAGGTTTATGATATATCACGTAGTATGGTTTCATCTAATCAGCCGGTGTTGTATTATTTATTAGATGGTCCGAGACGTGGTTTTGTAAGGGAAGAACTTCAGGTTGTACCTTATGATACTGAGTTACCACCTAATTCTATAATGAAATAAGCTAATATAAAGGGTATGTGTGAATTCCATCTTCTGCAACAATACGTTTATCATAGTATGCGTTCAATCCTTTTTTAATTTGGTTATATGTCACAATTTGATTGTTGTTAACTCTAAAGCCAGTATTTTGTGCCATATCCATAGACCCTTTCAAAGCTTCATAGTATCGATTCCATGTCATATCGTTTTGTTTTTGGATGATTCCTTTGCAACTAAACTTTGATTTCGCTTTCTCATCTTCGGCATAATAACATTTTGGTGAAAGCGCAATCATTCTTGTTCCTTCAAACTCTTTCTTGAACAGCCCTGGAGTCTTGTCGTGAAATTTTGATGTTGAAAGGAATTTTTCTTTTCCTCCATTAAAGTATTCTTTTTGCATTTCAGGTTTTATAATATTGTCCAAGTTTTCATCTGAAAGTGCAATGTAAAAACTATCAGTATCCATTTGGATCAGTTCAAAATCCTTTCTATCTACATATTTATCAAGAAAATCATAGTAAAATTCCAACATCCGAAGTTTAGCCAATTGATATACCGCAATACCACATTGATAAGGACGATTTATGTTTACCTCACGTTTTCGTTCCACTATTTCATATGTTTCATTTATTAGTGTCACATCTTCATTGAAAGGACTGCGTAAGGTTTTATCAACCTCTTTTTCGTCTTGAGTATATCTTGTGTTCATGTGTCTTTGTATATCTTCTATCATTTTTCCATAGACTGAATTTCCTTTTAGTTTGTATGTATCGCCCAGTTCTTTGCAACCTTTATACTTTGAATTCAGTTTTTCAACCAACACATTGAGTTCTTCGTTCTCTTTAATAAATGGTACTACATCAGGGAATTGTTTTAATTCATTAATAATAGTGTCGACATCATCTCTCTTGTTTTTATTAACAGCTTTACTTAACTTTTCTGTTATAACCTCTATATCCCCATCTCTTCGTGCTTTACTGACTTCTTCTGGAAACCATTCAAAAGGTCTTCCTGATTCATATTTCAAAATCTTATGTATAGCTGTCACCTCCAAACCATGATTAAGATACCATTTCAATAGAGGTGTATATAACAAGATATTCTTTGCCTTAGTCACCCCAAGCAATTTTTTAGAGTCTTTTAGAGTTTTTCTGCCTGTAGCTTTTTGATATTCTTTCATATGTTCTGGTACTAGATCTTCTGGAACACTGTCTACAACAAATAGCGGTGAGAACTCTTCAAATTTTTCTTTGAGATTTTCAGGGACATTGATATCAACTTGACAAAATCCAAAAAGGTTGTTGGCAAGAATATCGTCACAAATCTTCTTTACATATTCAGGATCTGATGGATTTTCAACCTCAATATATTCTTCTTTACCGCATGGCATTTCTTGACCTAACGCGAAAAGATATAACCCGTTTGCATCATAACCAACGACACGCGCACATTTTTTTGGAAATTTATATTTATGGGGGCGAATCTTTGTTTTACCTATCTCTACATATCGGATAAACACAATACTAGGACCTCCAACCATACCAGTTTTCAAGAGTAGATAAATCTTGTTTTTTGGGCATGTGGTACATTCTTTCTTTATCTTGTGGCATTTTTCACAAAACTTTTTATATAACTTTTTTCTACAAATACCCTCACATCTATGAAAGCAAGGTTTACCTGGGCAAATAATTCAGGATCCCCCTTTTTTCTCATTTTTTGATATTTATTTAGAACATACTTCATTGAGACGCTTGCGATAGAAACAGCATCTTTTAATATATCGATTTTATCTGAATAATATAGCGCTCGTGTTTTTTCTAAAGCTTCTTTGAAAGGAATAACGTCATATAGGTTATACTCTCTCAACCAATCCTCCATGGTAACACAACCCCTCTTTTGAAATTCAATCTTAAATTCTTCATATTCTTCAGGAGATATTGTTATTTTATTATGTAAGCTTGAGTAAAATTTTTCATATTTCACAGGACCTATGTGAGAAAGCTTATAATGACTATCCAACCATTCGTAAGGAAATAGAAGTTTTTTGGTTTCACAGTTATTCGCTTTACACCACTTATCAAAAGAAAGTCCCGGGGCTAAGTAGGACATTACATCTAAGAATTTGAAATTTGGTGTTGTTAAAAACATATAGTTATTCTCTTTCTTTGCAACAAACATATCTTTGGTTTGGTTGGTCATGTGTTTTATAAAATGTGTTTTAATCATATTGATATCATACTTTCCGCTATTGAACCCTAAAACAGGAACTTGATTACACCATTTTTCGTACTCCTCTAAAACAGTTTTTGGGATAGAATCTTGATCAGGTAATGGGTTTTCTTTTTTAACTTTTTCTACAATTATTTTCCTTCGTTTTTCCAAATTTGTAACAAAGTCTTTTATAAGTTCATCAGGGTTTGAATTTACAAGAAAGGTATGTTCGTTTGTTAAACTGTCGGTTATGGCAACACTAACTGGAATATGTTTATGTGTGAAAGTTAAATCATCAGTTATATGTTGATAATCTTTTTGTAGTCTTGCTTCAAAATCGTAAACAATAAAATCTGGGTATGGTATAAATTTCTTTTCAAACCACATATCACTTAATTTAGGTTTTTCATGCCCCCAAACTGATACAACATTATACCCCAAGTCTTTAATCATCTTTTCCCTTTTTAGAGTTTCATTGTATCTAGTTTTATCGTCACTTGAACAGGGGCAGCCGTGCCATTTACACCCATAGAATTCATAAACTGTATTAGTCTCCGGCTCATATCCATCAACCAAAATCTCTTGTTTACCAATCTTCACAAACCGTTCACCACCGTGCCCACAGAGAGCATGATGGATATGTTTACCTTTAATCACAGACTGCGCTTCTATCCATCGACACCCTGTATAACTAAATTTGGTATTACCTCCATAAAACACTTTTTCAGAGCTATTCATGATGTGTTTAAACTTTTCACCATTACATATTAATTCTGTTTTTCCTCCTGTACAGCTTTTTTCTGTAACGTGCCTTTTATAGTTGTCGTGTCTGGTAAATCTTTGGTGGCATCCAGAACATTCCCAGTGTTTAGTTAGCATCTCTATATCCTTGATGTAAAAACAGTGACCTTCATAAAGTCCGATATTTACACATGGTAAATTCTTTTTGATTTGTCCTTTACCATAAACCAACACCCAAACATTTCGGTTTTCTTCTTTTGGTTCATATAAACGTATGTTAATAGAAAACATCTTACCAATACCCTCTAAATCAACAAGTTTCGTCGCCCTAACGTCTGAACGTTTCAAATTTTGGTCACCATAAAAATCTCGGGCCATTTTCAGTGCTTTTCTGGTGGTGTCCTCAGCAGGTCTATTTTTATTTTCACGATAGTTCTTACCAACAACTAGACAATCCCAGAGACATAGATTGTCGTTCTTATTATCGAGGGCGTGAATACATTTCCTGTTACGTAACCAATCTGGCAATGGTCCACACCCCATTAAAGGCTCGTTGCTGTGAATAACTTTTACTGTTACATTAATAAACTCAACTTTACCTTGGAATACACCTTCGGTTTTATTAATCTCTGTTGGCGGTAAGTATGCTTTACCCCATGCGTCAAGATCATCTAAATCTAACCTTTTGGCTTCACACCTTTCTATATAATTTTTTATTGTGGATAAACTTGTAAAAGTCCCCTCTCCTCTAAATGTGTGGTTGTGTTGGCGTATTTCTCCACCCCCTCTATAAACCAAAGCGCTGAAACCAAAAACAATTCTTGAACGCATTTCTATGTGTGGTTCCAGTTCATTAAAAATCCTTTCTGATAAGTTATTATTTAGATCTTCCCTAACTTCAATAGGATTTACATCTGTTTCAGTCACATTTTGAAGATTATTTCTGATTATAGGTGGTCTTATTGGGAGCATTCTAAGGGTTGTTGTGCGTTGTCGTTTGTTTTGTTTATCTTTTTCCTTCAATTCATCTCTTACACTCTCAGATATATTTACCTGTCTTCTAGGTTGGGGTGGTTTGTTATTATTAAGTTCGGAGATATTTTTATTAATGAGATCTGTAAGCGCTTCATCAAAAGACTTAACCTGGCCCGCCACTTTAACTGTCTCATTCTTTATCCAATTAAAAGTTTTATTTTTTGTTTTGGGGATGTTGTTCACTAACTTATTTGCGCTATCTATAAAATTAGATACAATATTTTTTTGAGGAGCGGGGGTTGGAATTGGTTTGGTTTGGGGTTGGTTGGGAATATTGATTTTAAGTTCTGGTATATTACTCAAAGCTTCAGTGATTTGGTCTCTATTCATTTTTAAATAATCTATAATACCAAAGTCTTTAGCTGCTTTTTTTAATTGTCTATCAGTAAGTATTTCTGGAACTCTAATAACTAAACCTCGTATATTATTCAACACTTCTTCAAGTTGTGGTCTAATCATTAGATAGGCTTTTTCAATACCATTTTCTTTAGCGATTTGTTTCAATTGTAATACATTGAGTCTATCCATACTTTTTTTACATTTACACATTTCTTTAAATCATTATTCAATTCCAAATTTTATAAAGCTCTGTTAAAAATTTCTGTTTAAATCTCTGTCAAATCTCTGTTAAAAAGTAAATCCCCGAATGGTACGATTATTAAATTTTATAAATCTCTATTTAAAATCTCTGTTTAAATCTCTCTCAAAAAAGAAATCTCTGTCAAAAAAGAAAACCCGGGAATAAATCCTCTACCTAACTACTGTAGTGCAATCTGTCGTCTCCAGGGCCACACTCTACTCATGGTGAATTCATCTGAATGCCTAATAGTTTTAAACCGTAAGATAAAAGTAACTCTTTTAAAAACCTTGCGCTTGTGTATTAGTTCAGTGACTCTTATCAAAACGTTTCTCGATGCTGGACAGAATTAGCGGAGACACTGAAACCGTACATACCCCTGGGGGAACTCGCTAACCCGTCGCGATTCTTAAGTATGGGATCTACTTCAATCGTAGTTAGTACTAGCTATGCTTCAACCGTTAATTTCTTAACGAACAACACGGTAACACACGTATGCTTGGTTCGGCAACAGCGTTCTGACAACGTGAGTGTACAGGACGAAGGTTGAAGAATATTCAAGCAACTACTAGCAAGGTAGTCTCCCTCGCAGCCGTTTTTTGGATGTCACGCAACGTTCCCCCAAAAGAGGTCTTTTGGGGGAACGTTGCGTGACATCCAAAAAACGGCTGCGAGGGAGACTACTAGCAAGGCAGCTCTGTTTGAATTCCCAGGATGATGCATTAGCTGATGCAATAGTATAGGGGAGCGTTTCGTTGGTATGATCAGCTGCCCATCTCTCAGAGCGTTCCTCTTCCATATTACCTTTTGGATCGGACGTTTTAACAAACAGCTACAATCGTGGACGAAACCTTGTGGGACACTTAACCTTTTCCTCGTCTTGTTCTGTGTAGTTTGAAAACAGCCGATATAGTTTTTGCCCAGAAACGTTTTACAAAGATTTGCCCCGCTCCCCCTGTGCAATGTTGAACTACAGAAACTGTATAATATGTTGCATATGTGTTTAACTTATGGTGATCAACATTGTTCAGGGGAGAGACCAGGGGGAATTAGAGATACTGAAATTTCAACGGGAATCCGGGAAACTGTCCCAAACGTTTTGTCCAAGATTGTAGTTATTTTTAGACACGCTCATAACAGCTTTCATTTTTGTGATGCAACTTTCAAGTTTTCAGTTTTCAAGTTGGAGTGGCTTTGTTACAAACAGATTTGAAAGACCGCGGAGCTGCTTGCAGTGTGCGATGACATGCGCGATTGCTGAAAGGCATTATGAATCCACACTGGACGAGCATTCATCGGTTCCTTTGATCCATGCGAATTCGGATCATACCAAATGAACGCACCCTAGATGTACTAACAACAATTATAACAAAGGTTTTTTTGGCAAATGTACTGAATGAACAAAAGTCCCTTGATTACAGTTTACCTGAGAATTTTACAGCTTTCACAAGTTCAACAAATGTGGCTAAAACAATATTGTGAACTATTCACATCTAAACTGAAAACAACCGAAAATTCAAACAATAGGTAAACGCAGCTGCCTTTAGCTAAATGAACCAAATCATGAGCTTCTTTCAGTTTGAAACTCAAAAGGATGGTATCTGAGTAAGTTAATGGAAAGCTTCGCAAATGCTGTTTTAGCTGTACTTCGGCTGTCATTTCAAATTTAGAATGGAAACTTTGCTGTCGTTTTGATAATACTATCCATAAGGTACTGTTGGCTTTTTACTTGTGTGGCTTTGTAAAATCAAAGAACAATGCGAGTTCGTAATACTAAACTAGTACACTATGAACTGTTTTGCTTGATGTTGCTGGGCTTTCGCTATTAATCAATCAATATTTAGTGGATAAATCAATATTTAGTGCAAAACTTAAGAGCCTAGAAGAGCGCACTGATGTCTTGGAAAACTTCAGACAAACAGCAGAGAAAGATATTAATGATCTCAAAGATGGCACAAATTTCACCAGCGCTCAGCTAAATGAACAGACGAAAGATTTAGCAAAAGCTCAAGCTGAGCTCGCCGGCCTAAAGGAAACAGTAAAGGCGAACGAGGAGGGGATGAAAGAAGCGGCGACAAAACTCTTGTACTTGGAGGCTTATTCAAGAAGGGAGAATGTCAGGTTTATGAATATCGCACAAGATGGCCAAACAGAGGAGCCTGAAAATGTCGAAGAAACTTTGAGAACGTTCTTAGAACGCGACTTGGGCTTCCTAGATGCTGGATCTGTAGAAATCCAACGAGTTCACCGCAACGGAAAGGCGAAAGATGGAAATCCTCGACTAATTTTGGCTCGCTTTCTGCGATACAAAGATGTGCAAAAAATATTTTCACTTGGGCACCGATTGAAAGACACGAATTTCCAAATGTTCCGTGATTACCCCACAGAAATTGTCAAACGACGCAAAGAGCAGATGAAAACCTTCAAAGAGGCTAGAAGATATGTAATCCCTGCGTCGTTCAGCCGATCTCAACCAGATAAGTTGTTTATTAGAGGACGTTTATGGCCAGGAGGCAAAGAATTAATCATTAGTTAAGTCCCCATCAGACCTTTTGCCGCTTTGTAGTACTTTTTGTCTTTTGACACTACGGGAGCTTTTAATGTATCTTGCTGTGCTTTTGCGCAAAATTTGCGGCTAGTTGCCTTTCCAGATGCATAAAGTCAACCCAGTTAGGAAATGGTTTTTACTAAGTAAGCATAAATTCGTTCTGTGTGTTTTTTCGTTTTTCTGTCTCCAGGGCATTGAAAGTTATCCAAGTAACAATAGTCTAAAGGCATGTGGCCATTCAGTACCTTTAACTGTGAAAATGCAGATTTATCAACTCGATCTCTTTTCACTGCTCATAATACAATGGATTTGAAAATAGCTTCCCTTAACGTCAGGGGATTAGGAAACAATACTAAAAGAAGAGAGGTGTTTAATTGGCTGAGAGCGAAAAAGAAATCTATATATATGCTGCAAGAAGTTCATTGTTCTGAAGATACTACAAACATACGGGCTAGTGAGTGGGGATACAAAGCGCTCTTCAGCTGCTGTTGTTCCAATAAAGCGGGTGTTTGTATTCTTTTCAATAACAATTTTAATTTTCAGATTCACAAGGTTTTCTCAGATCCGAATGGTAGGTTTTTAATATTTGATATCGTTACTAATAGCAAGTGTCTGACTGTGGCTAATATCTACGCCCCTAATGAAGATGATCCAAATTTCTTTCTGGTGTTTTTTGATCATTTATCAAGCTTTAAATGTGAGGAGATTATAATTGGTGGGGACTTTAATTTAGTTCTAAATGTTGGATTAGACAAAAGGGGTGGTCTTGCTAGAACACACAAAAATGCCTTAAAAGTGATCCAAAACTTTTCTGAAAATCTTGGTTTGTCTGACGTTTGGAGAATCAGGTAATACATTCATGTCCTATATACATCAAACATTTAAAGCATTTTAACTCTTCTGCTTTTCAAGATATCTTGCTGAAAAAATTCATGTAAACAAAGCATCGAGTAAGAAACAACGTGTAAAAGTATAAGATTTTTTGCTGCAAACGTTTTCGCGTGATTATCGATTGAAAACTCAAACAGGTCAGGAAGAACGGCTCCAAAATATAGGACATGAATGTATTACCGAGAATCATCAATCCGGAGGCAAGGAGGTATACTTGGCGTCAAAACCAGCCCGCCATTCACTGCCGGCTCGATTTCTTTTTAGCTAGTGAATCTTCTTTATGTGATGTCACTCACGCAGATATCGTGCCTGGCTTCAAAACTGATCACTCAATGATTACTCTAGACTTATCTTTGCATTCTAACCCCAGAGGTAAAGGTTTTTGGAAATTGAACACTTCTCTACTATCCGAAATGGAATATATCGAGGGAATCAAAACAACAATAGAATGCACTGTGAACCAATACAAGGACGACACCTCGGTGAGCCCAGTTCTACTTTGGGAGATGATTAAATTAAAGGTGCGTGAAAAATCATTATCTTATGCCGCTTACAAAAACGCGGCTTCAAAGAAACGAGAAGAAATATTAGAACGCGAAATCGCCTCATTAGAAAAACAACTTGATAATGCAAATGACACCCCGTCATACCATATTTTTTCAGAAAGAATTATTTCCTTAAAAAAAGAACTAGAAAAAATTTTTGAGTATCGTACTCAAGGTGCGATTATCAGGTCAAAGTCGCAATGGTATAATGAGGGCGAAAAGAACTCCAGGTATTTTCTCAATCTTGAAAAGAGACACTGTAAACAGGGAACAATTAGTCAATTAAAAGTTAATGAAACCGATTTCGTCACCACGGATACAGATATTCTGTCTGAATGTATGGCTTTCTATAAGAATCTCTACACGTCAAAAAGTTCAGATTGCCCTGAACCATCATTGTTCTCGCAAGTGAACACGACTTCTTTGACCAAAGAAGAGCAAACAATTTGTGAGGGTGTCTTAACTGAAAAAGAATGTTTTGAAGCCCTTAAGAACATGATTCCGACAAAACGCCAGGCACGGATGGACTACCTGCCGAATTCTATAAAGTTTTTTGGAAAGACGTCTCTCCTTTTTTAATCCCCGCTCTCAACTTTGCTTTTGAATCAGGCTACCTCTCAGTTACACAAAGACGAGGAGTTATAAAACTAATCCCAAAAAAGGATGCAGAACCTTATTTCATAAAAAATTGGCGGCCTATTACTCTTTTGAATACTGATTACAAAATTGCTGCCAAAACTATTGCAAACCGAATTAAACTCATACTTCCAAGTCTTATCAACCACGACCAAACAGGATTTTTGAAGGGTAGATTTATAGGCGAAAATATTCGGCTTATTGATTGCGTTATTCAATATGCCACAGAGAAGAATATCCCGGGATTGTTGCTGTTTATAGACTTTGAAAAGGCTTTTGACTCTCTTGAATGGACCTTCATACATAGCACATTAAGATCCTTCGGTTTCGGTACTTCGCTAATAAACTGGGTGAAAACGCTATATAGCCATACCGAAAGTTGTATTCTGAATAATGGATGGGCAAGCAATTTTTTTGAGATCCAAAGAGGTGTTAGACAAGGCTGCCCCCTGTCTCCTTATTTATTTATCCTTTCAGCAGAGGTGTTAGCCACAGCAATCAGGAATAATACTAAAGTAAAGGGAATTTCTGTTAACAATGAAGAAATCAAAATAAGTCAATACGCGGACGACACAACACTTATCCTCGATGGGTCACGTGAATCTCTCCTAGCATCCCTAAAAATGCTAGATGATTTCAGCAAAGTATCTGGCCTCAGACTTAACGATAAGAAAACGGAAGCTCTATGGATTGGCGCAAGTATTGGAAATGAAAAAACCATGTTACCTGGAAAGGAACTGAAATGGCCAAAAGAAAAGGTAAAATCCCTTGGGCTATGGATCTCAACAAATCCTGAACTATCCGCATCTTTAAACTACAGCGAGAAACTTGAAAAAGTCAAGGAAATCTTAAGGTGCTGGAAATACCGCAGGCTCACCTTGTTAGGCAAAATCACTGTAATCAAAGCATTAGTGGTCTCACAATTGGTTTATTTACTCTCACCCCTTTGTTCAAACTACAAGGTCTTAAATGAAATAAACAATTTACTTTACAACTTTCTCTGGAATGGTAAAAGCGACAAGATAAAGCGCAAAGTTATGATAAATGATTTCCGCGATGGCGGCCTAAAAATGATTGACCTTATCTCCTTCAATAAATCTCTTAAGACCACATGGATTAAAAAATACTTAGATAACAGTAACAGCGGGAAATGGAAAATTTTTTTTGATATGGCCCTCAAAAAGTTTGGCTGCCAAAATCTTTTTTCTTGTAACCTTAATATCAGAGACACCTTGGCAACAATAACAACTTCGGATGCCTTTCTAAAAGAAATATTAGAAATTTGGGCAGAGGTTAACTTCGACTCCAAAATAACATCTAAAGATCAATTCTTGGTTCAACCTCTTTGGCATAATTCCTTAATAAAAATAGCAAACAAGCCAGTATTTTTGAAAGACTGGTGCACGAAAGGAATAATTATGGTAAAACATCTTTTAGGACCGGACAATGACACCTTTCTCTCGTTAAAGGACTTTCGCTCAAAGTATGATTTTGACCCTCCCCCTCTCACCTTCTATGGATTAATATCTGCTGTAAAATCTCTTCGGACCAAGTCAAACTTTCAAGATGTCCAGAACACCAATTATGAACATGAGCCGCTTTCAACAAAAATTTTGCAGGTTCAAAAAGCAACTACATTAATATACCAAAGACTGATCAATAGCAAGAGTTTAACCCCAGAATCAAGTCAAAAGAAATGGACAGAGGACTGTTGCCTACCAACTAACGATAATATAAATTGGACCGCCGCCTACGTTTTGGCGAAAAAGTGCACCAAGAGCACAAAGGTGATCGAATTTCAGTATAAATTTTTACATAGACGCATCTCAACAAATAGTTTTTTATTTAGAATAGGTCTCCAGGCTAATGAAAACTGCAGCTTCTGTCATACCTCCACAGAGTCATTAATTCATCTTTTTTGGTCATGCGATAAGACATCATATTTTTGGAATGAAGTCACTGGATGGCTACAAAACTTAAATTTACTACCTAAAGAATATACTTTGACAAATGTTATTGCTTTGGGTCTGAGGCCAGATGTTTCTCAATTTGCACTTCTCATCAATTACTGCTTCCTGTTAGCACGATATCACATATGGCTTGCTAAATTGAAAGAAAATTCCCCTAACCTTATACATTTTGTATGTCTATTAAAATCACAATATGAAATAGAAACAAAAAAGGGAGACACAAGGAAATGGAAACCTCTTGCAGGATATATAAATGTTTGATTAAATATCTTTTCTCCAGCTTTATTTGTCCCTTTTTAATTGTCCTCATCTCCTGACAGGACCATATCTAAATTCATCTGAGTATTTCACATGCCTTTGTTTCTTATTTTACTTCAACAATACAAAAAGTATATAGTCGTATGTGTTATTGATTTTTACTCCTTCTCCTTTCTTTGCCCTTATTTGTAACTCTAAGTGGATTGCTAGTTGTACTTAAGTGTTAATTTTGTAACCAGATCTATTTCATGTATGTAGCGTAAGTAGACCCTAGCGTTATAAGTAGTGTAATTAATGTTCATTTTGTAATCGTAAGTAGTGTAATTAGTGTACAGTTTGTAACCGTAAGTAGTGTACAGTTTGTAATTAAAAAAAAAAAAGAAAAAAAAATATTTAGTGGATACTAGCCAACTTTATCTCTGGCCACCGAATATTCCGTGCTTTTCAAAGTAGATCGAGATAACAAACTCCCAAAATGTGATGGAAATGATTTAGTATCCTTCGGCTGAATGTTTTTTTCAATTCTCATCATATTGCAATTGATTTGATGATGAGGTCTGTGAGTGAAAGGCTTAATGCGTGCTGTCTATCAGGGGTTTGACAAACACAGTTAACATGCGTGATGCGATAAGAGGAATTGTGACAGTCCCTCCGCTGGGGTACTCTCTCTCGTATATTGGGAAGTCGACGGGCTCGTGACAGCCCCCGTGCACAATCTTCTCTCCAGTAGCTTTGAATTTCGATGGGAGAATCGTGTTGCGGTAATGACGAGAATCAATGGCGACATAGACCATGACCGGGATGTTTACATTGAATTGAATCGTGGATTCATCGTTCGGTCCTCGGAGATGAGTAATTCCGTAATACTTCGGAGGGACGTCGACAATCGCGTAGCAGTCCCTGTTCGTACTAAACTTTTCTCCTTCCCGAACCATGCTGATCTCTCGTGGTACACCGGGAAAGGCGATTTTAAGCTCGGCATAGGGTCGAACATTGTAGGCCTTATCCCGAAGGAAAATTCCGAAAATTTTTGACGACTTGAAATTCACAGTCACTAAACCTGGACCACGGACTCTCTTACTTCTGTAGATGGGAAATTTCACTCTTGGTTTGTGGCACCCTCCAAGCATAACCAAGTCATCTGTCTGTTCAAATTCATCTCCGGAGATATAGGGAGAGCGCGAATCAACCGCCAAGTACACAATGACAGGGACATTAACTCTAAATGTGATTTTACCGAGTTTATCGTTCAGTCCTCGCACGTGAGTCATACCATGGTACAGCGGAGGAACGTCCTCGTACGCGTAGCAATCTCTGTTTGTTGCGAACTTCTCCCCGTGTTGAACCATAGCTATTTGTAGCGAGCCGTAATCTGTAACCTTCAGAGGCTCAGCAGCTATGGTAAAAACCATCGAGCATAATACTATCAGATTTAACATGATGAGTTCTAGTTCATTTGAACATTTGACGATATGGCCAAATTTGAACAACTGCACCTTTTCACATATGCAGCGATTTTTATATCCGTGGGACACGTCATGCCCTGTTCTCTGCTTCCTTATTGCATTCATGCCAACTCTCCCGGATAATCCGGGAGTCTCCCGGATACAGAACAAATCTCCCGGTCTCCCGTACGGGTCACGTAATCTCCCGGATAAAATCAACTTTGAATCCTTGCACCACTGTTAGCGAACGTCCCATCCCCAAATTTACCAAATCAAAACAATGTTTCTCAAACTCGCCGCGCCGTTTCTTGAACAATTTTTTAAGGAATCTTTAACCACAAAACCACATGTTGACGGATACTAAACAAAAGCTTTCTTCGTTTTGCGGCCATATAAACGACTGTCTGATTGGATCTCCATTAACCAATAAAAATTCAGTCCATAATCGCCCTGTTTTCCCGCGAATTTCCCACTTCCGATGCGAAAACTCGTGTGAGATTGCAAGATTCACAATGGCGGTAGATTTTTCTTGTCTTCAGAAGGAGCTGCTGGGCTACGCGCCTTTTGGATTTACGCAAACCCGAAATTTTATTATCGAGAAGGCGAAAAGCGTGCCTCCACGAAGCCTCATGCAAAACTTTCAAAACATCACTCGTGCCTATAGTACCTATTAATGACGTATTGTAAAAGGTTATGCGATTTTTTTAGTAGTATACTCAACAATTAAAAATCATTCGTCTTTAAAATATCTAGGTGAGCTTTAGAAACCTTCCTCGGAAAAATCTTCGGAAGACTTAAGCTCAACTCCGAAAGTCTTCGGATCGACATCGGAAATCATCGGAAGTCTTCGTTAAACTTCGGAAGTCATCGGAAGTCTTCCGACACGGGCTGATGGAAATACGGAAGCTTATGAGACCGATGCTTAAAATTTACTGCTAACGTAAGCATATTATTTCGTTAGCCCTAGTCAACGAATCGTCTACTGCGTTTGTCTGCGCATTTATATCAAAATTCCGTTAATTTACTGTTGATTAACAGAACCGACTTCATTCTCACGCAGTTCACGATCTAAACAAGTTTCGTGTCCTTTTTTCTGGTGTTAACAGTGGAAATACCAAGGTATGTAGCTCGTTACCGTCACATGGGTGTGATATTTGTATAGGTAATAGCATGGTTTGTAGTGATATTTGGTATATATCTAAGTCACTTCGGAAATATTCGGGTCAACTTCGGAGGTCTTCGGAAGTCCTCGGAAATCTTCCTTCAATTTTCCAGGTGTAAGGTTTAGGTAAACATTGGAAGCCCTAACTCGATCTTTTTTGGGGGAAATCTATGTAATGGAGATCAGGGTCATTGCTTTTTTCTTGGGGAGGGGGTGGGGGTAGGTTGAAGCCGGTGTGGAAAAAAAGAAAAATCTCCAGATTTCAGATCTCCAGAGGTTGGCATCTCTGTTATTGACATGCTGAAACAAGGTAACTTCCTTCTTGTTGAAACGGAAACATATTTAAATCCGGCTTCCAAGAGACCTTAGTGTCAAGTCTGACAAGTTACTCTTTTCCTTAATCACGTAGTAAAACAAACTTTCATGGGTTTGTCATCGGAGGCATTATTTTATGTACTAATCTAAATTTTGATTCCCCGGTGTTGCAATTGATGAAGTCAGGTCATAAATCTGTTATTTATGGACTGAGAGGTCCGGATATCGTTACCCAGGACTGTGGCTTCAATCGGTTGGTATATCAATATCCGGCCGGACCGACCCTAAGCTGATAAATAAAATATTCATTTTTTGCCTTTGCGGAAATAGAAAACGACGAAACTTTTTTTTCCTCTATTGAAATTATCTCATTAGAGCAACTAATATCTTCAGTTAGAAATGAAAACTGACTTTAATATATTATAACAGCTGTCATCGCTCTTTTTCATCTGGTAAACAAAATTCTTTTGAATTTTGTCTACCAAAGTTGTCTACCAAAACTTCTTGATCTCTCGCGTTTGGTAGGCTTTACCGTAAGTTTACTGTTGAGGGTTCATTGCTCACAAACTATGGGCAATGTGATTGCACCAGGAGACAGTGGATGGTCTCCTGATTGCCAGTGGCCCAATGACCACAACAGCTCTGAACTGGTTTGCAACCTAGGGAAAAGGACTTTTGTTTCCCTATGGTTCAAGGATCGGGCACGAAACTCAACGCCGTGAATTAAGTTTTCCTGCTTTAATGCAGTGCAAAGCTTCTTATAATGGGATTTTGAATAGGTCCACACTGGGTCCGTTTCTCAAAAGGCATGCTAAGTTAGGGTACTGGGAACTACATCTACGAAGAAGTGCGCCCACTATGCAAATGACCAGCAGGGCACAATTTTTACATCCGGGTAGCTGAAAAGAGAATATTCAAGATGGAGGAAATAGGTATCGTTGTCCAAAGTCAGGTTAGAAAGGTTTTCTCTGGATTATTTTAGGCTAGAACGGATTTTTAATGTTTTTTTTTAAACAGCTTAGGAGTTAAAAGGACTCAATGTTAAATATTTCAATAGTATGCTTCCCTAGTGCACATTGCTTTGGGCTGTTTGTAGTTGTATTCTTCTCAAAAGTACAATTTTGCTTTGTCACGTTTTTAAATTTTACTTTCTTTCAAGGGGTTTTTTCCCAGCACTTAAGGTAGCTGTAGTTCACTTTTTGAACGAAAGAAAACAAGCACACGAGCCCGTGGTCGTAAGTTTGTTGTAAAATTCAGTAGTTGTCACGGTATCCGGTCATTTCGCACCACGGTCATTTCGCTCCCAGTCATTTCGCACCAAACCAGAATCAGATCGTTCCGCGTAATGGCCACTTCGTTCCGTCATACAGTCAATTCACTCCATGTTAAAGTCGATGTTTACATGTTGTTGAGTAGAGAACAACAATTGCCAGAACATGATCACAAGCGTTTCCTGCCGATACTACATGTTGTCAATTTACCGTTTCATACTGGTCCTAGGGCATGCATGGAACGAGTTACTTTCATGTTTACATGTAACTGAGTGTTGGAAGAGGCGAAACGAAGTCCGGTAAACAAGGATCAAAAGCGTCATTTGAATAAAACTCTTTTTCCTTTTTACTAATCAAGAACAATATTTTTGCGATCATGATCGCTCCATTCCACGTTGGAACAGGTAAGACCTGGCGCGCTTTTCTCTCTTTCTTAATTTTCAAATGCTTTCATCTTGATGCGGCAATTCCAAATATTTTCTATAGGAATTCAAATTTTTGTCTTCGAAGCATGGCTTTGTTTGTTACTCATAACTTAAACTCAGAAAAGTTGACAGCAAACTAAAAACGATTACAGGTTTATGCGTCTGGTTTGGTGCGAAGTGACCATTCCGTGGAACGATGACTCTGGTTTGGTGCGAAGTGACTGGGAGCGAAATGACCATGGTGCGAAATGACCGTAAACCGTTGTCACAATGCCGAAGAATCATTGACGGTGATTGACCTTGTAATGATTACTTTAAGTTGGATTTTTATGCTACCATTTCACATTACGGTAAATTTGGGATCTTTTCAGCTTGATTTTGTCCCTGTACTTCACTATATATTCTGCAGGTTTACTACTTAGTTCTTTAAAAACATGATTTCACGTGCATTATCCCCGACAATTCACCTACAGCATCCTTTACAAAGTGTATGATACGAAAATCTAGCCATGTGTTTCGCTTTACTTAATCTCTTTTTATTCGTGAAATGTATTTCAATGAACTACAGACACTGTAAGGATTAGCATAGTTTTCATGGTAAATTTAATCCATGTCAAGCTTAAGGTTCATTTTTTATAATCAACTTTTGGGTAGACTTCCGTATCAAACCCATACTTCATTATGCATGGTGTAGCTGAATTGCCTAGGGTAATACATGTGAAAACATTTCTTGTTTCTGAATAACAAAACAGCATGGATCCAGCATACATAATAGAGTATGTGGTAATTTGGAAATCTAGCCGCAATTTTCATTTAGGTGCCTACCTGTTTTAGGAATCAAGTCGGCCAGCCACTGTTGCTAGTAATACACTTTCCACAGTTGATCCAGATGTAGATGATCTTTACATTAAGTACAAGAAACTTCAAAAGCAGCTTGAATTCTTAAAAGTCCAAGAGGAATACATAAAAGATGAGCAGAAAAACCTGAAGAAAGAACTGCTTCATGCGCAAGAAGAAGTCAAAAGGATTCAGTCGGTTCCTTTGGTGATTGGTCAGTTTTTGGAGGCAGTTGACCAAAACACAGGAATTGTAGGTTCTACAACAGGTGAGTTACTGAAAGATGTATTTCTCATATTTCTCAGTACTGTCACAGGCAAGCTCGGAAAAAGCGCAATCCAAGTTCCACCAAAAGGAGTTCAATGTAAGGCCTTTGATTACTGCTGAGCTATAGGAGACTAAGTGAGTTACTCTCTCAGATTAGTGTGGTATTGAATAGAGTATTAGCCCTTATTTTATGCCAAGGTAGTTGTGAGGAAAATGTGTATGAGTGTTGAGATTTATTCTTTCTTTGTTAGGAATTTGCCATACAATATTTTTCACGATCAAATTCTGAAAGTAAACCTTCAAAAAGATTTAAGCAAGAGAGTGATAAAAGTACGGTTTTGGGACACAGAGATTTAGTCAGAGATTTTTTAGCTTATAACCTAATTACTGATTAAAATTTAATCAAGAATTTACACAGAAATATTTTACTGATTAAATTTTGTGAGATTGCTAATGCTAGCACACATTTTGGGACACAGAGATTATCAATAATTTACTCAGAAATATTTTACTGATTAAGTTTTGTGAGATTGCTAATGCTAGCACACACATTAGTAGAATATTAAGCAACAATAAAAAGAAAATTTCTAAGACACAGAAGTTTAGCTAATATTTATAAAGTAATATTTCTGGGACACATAAATTAAGTTGATTAAAAACTTGATTTAAAGATTAAAAAATATTTACAAAAGTAATTATGGATCGATTCGATGATTTGAGTAAAACAAATTTGAAAAGAATTGCAGGACATTTAAAAATTAAGGGAAGATCAAAACTAGATTTAAGAGAAGATTTTATTAATGAGTTTAAAAAATTTAAAGAAGAGGAAATTATAAATTTAATTGAATTAGTCACCAATACTTGCCCCAATATTTGCATACATGAAAAACACAAATATTTTTGCAAAGAATGTGGAGGGTCTCAAATATGTGATCATGATAAAATTAAGTATTTCTGCAAGCAATGTAAAGGAGCACAAATATGTATACATGGAAGAGTTAAGTATCGCTGTAAAGAATGTGGTGGATCACAAATATGTGAGCATGGAAAACAAAAACAACAATGCAAAGAATGTGGAGGATCTCAAATATGTGAACACAGAAAACAAAAAGCTTCCTGTAAGGAATGTAGAATAAAAATGATTTATATGATTTAAAAATATAAAAATAAGAATAAAAAAAAATGGATGAAAAAATAATTATTAATTATTCAAATGAAGAAAGTTTGCCTAGTATTGATTTTATAGAGTCAATTAAAAAAGATTTGTTACAAAAAATAACAAAAAATCGTTTATTTATTAATAAATATAGACAAGTAATTGATTTTAATGTTTTTTGTGACTATAGAAATAACAATATATTTTCTTTTAGTTTTTTAATAGATATGGATACGGATGAAAAAAAATTTACTGAAAAGTTCACAAAAAATTTATTATATGAAGCATATAATTTTAATAATAATAATTATGGGTCTTTTCGTTATAAAGATTGTTTGTTTGGTTATGGTTGTAAATTTAATATTGAAGATTTTTTTATTTTTTCAATTTATGTAAAATTATACTTAGATAAATATAAAATATTACATAAAGATAAATTTTTTAAAGATTTACATGATGAATTAATGATTATAGCATGGCATCCATCTAGATATTTAGATTGGTGTATTGATTTTGAAGAGTTAAAGTTTTTGAAAAAACTATGGGGTGAAGAAGATTAATATTTTCTAATTATGTTATATAACTCAATAAATGGTTACATAACAAAAAATTATCTGAATCTTAAACTTAAAGTTATGAGAGAACCCTTCAGATCAAGTTTTTTCCATTCAATGTCTAAGATGCTTAAATCGAAGTGGTTTATGACACTCTCATATTTTTGAACTGGAATTGTTGGATAATCTTTTGAGGGTATGTTTGCTAGTAATTGTGATGGTGAGAGTTTCACAAGTTCTCCATATTTGGTGTTATTCATATATGATGACTTATTATCCACTATACTACACATAAGTCTCACCGGTTCCTTAATCTGTATATTTATGGGGTATAATTTACCAGGTTTTATAATTTCAGGCACCCCTAAACCAACTTGTAGCCCTCTCGTAAGTTTAATGTTGAAGTTCTTATTGGAATATAGATAGTCAACAGTATCAGTCTCAATGATTGTTATCTTTGCCCTATCAGTATCATTAAGAAATATCGATTGAATATTACGCAGCGAATATGTACCGGGTTGAATTATTATGAGAGGTTGATTCTTATCATTGAATAATATCTGTTGATCTTTGAAATTAATCAATCTTTTAGTTTTTATATTACAATCTAGGAGTTGTATCTCTCGAAGATTTTCCAGAGGAGGATCTAAATAAATCCTAGTTTCAGAATCATACATTGTAATACTTAGCATTTTGTTTTGATTACATCATATTCATCTTTAGATTTCTATAATCAAAACATTAACGAAATAGGAACCAAGCTATTGCGCTTCCAACAACCATAAATACAATCAGATTATTTTGATGTTGAGTTGTATCATTATTTTCTGGTTTAATTGCGTCTGTTTGAGCTTCATCTTTTTTAATTATAGGTTTTGGTTTTGTTTCGGGTTTATGAGGTAAAGAAACCTTTGAAGATCCTAAACTGTGACTTATTCCAACTGTTTTTGTTTCAACATTTAATGCATTATTTGCCCCAAAATTCATATCTTCAGTTGCTTTCAAGAGTTTGTTATTATACCCGACTACGCTCCCCGTGTTTATGATCATATTACTTGGCATCAACCAAACACCCGGAGCAACAGCTAAATCAAGCCGCAATTTAGTTTCCTGCACAGATTGTTGGTAATTTTGAATAGATTTAGAAATATCATTTTCTATTACACTACTCTCAAATAAGGCTTTGAATTCTTGTTGTGTTTCTATTGCTCCACCGCCGTTACCATAAATTGGGTTTCTAGTATTAACTTGTGCTCCCAATATGCAGTAAACAAAAGCTTCAGCAGATCGATTTAATCTTCCAAGCCCCGCTTTGGTGAGCCCATGTCCTTCCATAGGAATAAACCAAGCATATTTGAAATCACTAAATAGATCATTTCTAATAAACGAGATTTTATTTCCATCTCCATCTTTATAACCCTCATCAGAAAATTTATTTTGCCCGGGCCAAGTATTTGCATCATGATCATAATTTCTTACAATATATAAATTTTCATTCCCACCTGAGCTGTAATAAATAAATTGATCCCCCAAACCGTGATTTCTTCCACCTTTCCACCTAAAGTCAGAATTATTACTAATTCCAAACTCTTTACACAATTTATTATATGCAACTTTACTATATGGATTATTTTTTATCGAAAAAGGTTTTTCATCGGGCAAGGGAAGTTTCAATTCATACAATATTCGCCTTATTGTGAAATATATATGAAACTTTATAAAACTGCTAATTACTTTGGGGTAATTTAGACTTTCAAAAAGACTTATGCCACAACCAGATGTTGCACACCAAACTGCAAAGTTAAGTTGTTGAGGCCAATGATTAAAATCTGGTTTATTCAACCATGTTTTGCACTCCCTTGAGGAATTAAATGTTACAACTTGCGATTTAAATATATTTCTCATAGTAGCAACGAATTTCTTTTTATCTGTAACATATATATCTAGAGAGGTTAAAGTTTTTGTTACATCATTTGTAAAGTCGTCAAATTTAATAGCAGGTATTGGATAATATTGATTTGTAATTGATAAACTATTTGGAAACGAGCCAACTTTAGGTTTCTTTTCTAAGCCTAAATCTTCCCATAATAATGTTTTCAAATTAATGGAAAGATCATCAGTCCAGGTTTTTCCAGTAGGATCATCATTTGACATAACTGTTGTTCCATTAACTTTCCATTTAATATATCCCCCATATGAATCATTAACAAATGTAAATTTATCAAGGTTGGCGTTTGGATATCGGGTTTTGAAATCGTCTAATAACATTTTATTCTTTGTGTTTCAGATAATCTGGTCTTTAGATCTAGAATAAAATGTAAAGTATTATCAATTAACCTCTCTTCTAATTCCAACAAAACAATTACAACCAACATCAGTTCTTTCAAATGAAATTTTTAATGAGCGGGAGTTGTTAATTCTTTTAATAGATCTTCTCGAACTTTTTTCCTTATTATGGACATATCGAAGTTTTTTTCTGTATCCTTCCTAAATTTTTGTCTAATTTCTTGTTTTAGTTTTTGAAACTTTTCCAATTCCGCTAGAATTATAGAAAATTCTTGATCGGATATAACATTATCTTTCAAAGCCTTTGAAACTAAATCGTTAATGGTGTTTAATTTTGATCTTGCAATTGTAGCTGTTTGTTCATGTTTACTAACTTTACTAGAAAGTTTTTTAGCAGCAATACCAAATCCAACCGTTAATCCCCCAAAAACTCCACCAATAGCACCTAAAGGAACACCAACAACAGCACCAAACCCAGTAAGAGAAGTTCCTAAACCGCTTGCAGATAGAATAACTGAAATCATACTGCCACAAACACTTATTTTTGAAAATATGGCTCTTGCTCTATTATATTTTTTTCTTACTTCTTCGTAATGATTAATTTCTTTCTCAAGATTTTGTAATACTTCGCTTGATTTTTGTAGTCTGAAATTAATAGGATCTGGATTATTAGGCAATCCAGGGTAAATTCTATTGTATTCATCCATATTGTATTTTACTACTCAACATGATATCTTTAGATTGGCTTTGTTACTTTCTTTTCTTTTTTATACTTTCCACAAAATATAAAACCACAGCCATTATCAAGAGCCAAGCATTTTCACCTAAAAATCCAATAACCTGCCCAGCTGTTTTGAATAGAAAGCTCACGATAGCACCAACCATTCCTGGTAATATTTCACCGAGTTTCTTACCTATAGTTTTCAAACCATTACCTACACCCCTTCCTAAAGCAGATAAACCCTTTGAAAGATTAGAAACTATAACCCCAATAATGACACCCACAGCACTTAAAACAGCAAAAACTGTAAAACCATACTTTTTAAAGATATTCTTTAATCGCTCTCGTAATGGTAAATTTTTAATTATTTCGTCTTTTTTAGCTTGAATGTCTGATATTTGTTCATCGTTTGAAATTATTTTATTTCTAATTTTCTCTCTTAATTTATCAATCTCAGATCTTAATCTTTCATTGCTTCGCTCTAGATTTGCTGCATTTAATTTATCCTTCTTATATTTATCTATTTCTTCTTTGTATAATTTTATTTCTTTTAAAATTTTATCTTTTAGTATTTTTAACTCTATATTCTGTTTAGCGGTTTGATCAAAAAGTCTTTTGCCTTCAGAAGCATCTCTTTCCATATTTTCTTTTTCTGCTTTTTGACTTTCAATTACTAAAGCAAGCCTTCTTACTTTTTCTTCATATTGAGCAATTTCTTGTGGATGTACTTTTGAGGCGGCGTCTAAGCCTTGCAATGCATTATCTAAATCTATAATTTTTTCATTAGCTTCTTTCAATACATTATCTAATTCTCTAATTTTTTCATTAGATTTTCTCAATTCTGACTCAGAATTATTATATTTTTCTAGCATTGTTTGATAATCAGCACCTAGAGCTTTTCTCATTCCTTTTGGTAAATCTTCAAGTTTAAGAACACCATCTTTATCAAGTATTATGTGTTTTGATGCTCTTGGATTATTGCTATACGTTCCTGATATACTTCCATCTTCCTCAAATTCAACATTAAATGTAGCATCGTTAGGATTGAAATCTGGTAAATAACGTCTTAGCTCTTGTCCAGCCTCTCTCCTTCTATCATATTCTTCACCTCTTTCTCTTAAAACATCGCCCAGATTCCTTCTTTCAGATGGTATATCCCATTCTGCCCTTCTATTTTCTTCATCATAATCAGGATATTCCGGAGGGTTTGTGGATGTAATCGTATCCATTTCAATTGTATCATCATCTTGATTTTCATTATTTGTGTCATTTAAATCAGCCGGGTTTAAATCTTCACCTTCCATTAATTTTACTAACTCTTAATAAATCTTTAGACTAAAACCTTTTATAATAAAAAAATAATTTATTTGATTTAAAGAAAAGAAAATAAAATACAAAAGTAAAATGATGAACGAAAATACACAATTAATAGATATTTATAATTATAACCCAAAAGAAAGCATGGTCTTTTCTAAAGTAATTTTTGGAGAAATTCCAGGCACAAAACCAAAGATTGAATTTAAACGAATTAAAATTTTCACAAAAAATGAAGATGGAACTGAAGGAGAACTTGTTATTCCAACTAGCCGTTTATATTCATTTGGAGTTTCAGTAAATAAAAGCCAAGAAACAAATAAAACTACTGGATATGTTTTCCCTTTATGTTTATGGAGTGGAATTAAGCCTACACCTGAAGAAGAAAAATGGATTGATACTTTTAATAAAATAGTAGATTGCTGTATTGATCATTTATTAGAAAATAGAGATAAAATTGACAAATACGAGTTGGAAAGATCTGATCTTACTAAAAGCAAGGGAGGTTTAAATCCTCTTTATTGGAAAATGGTAAAAATCACAGATGAAAAAAATAAAACTTATATGCAAAAAGTGCCTGATAGAGGTCCAACATTATATGCAAAATTAATTGAATCTAAAAGATATAAAGGATTTTTAACTAAATTTTATGATATGGATACTGATGAAGAAATAAAAGTAGAAGATTTAATGCATAATGGCTGCTTTGCAGAATCCAATGTTAAAATTGAATCAATATTTATTGGTAATTTTATTTCACTTCAAGTAAAAATTTATGATGCTGCTGTAAAACAAGATGTTAAAATGAAAAGATTATCTCGGCGTAGACATAACCCAGAAGTAATTATTTCTAACGCATCATCAGCATCTGAACTTATGGAAAATTTAGATTTAGACTCTGATAGTGATGTTGGAAGTCTCTTGTAAATAGAATTATGTTATATAACTTATGTATTACAAGTTATATAATAAGTTAAAATAATTTACTGGCTGCGTAACCAAGAGTTAACATGCCTCCTCCTACATATAACATTTCTCCCGTCTTTTGATTATCGCTTGGTTTATAATAATCTGAGAATTTTGGCTCATGCAATTGGTTATATATTTCAAAAGCTTCATTTGTTTTTGAAATATTTTTTGATGCTTGATATTTTTCATCTTTTTGTTGCATTTTCCAATCAATTAGTTTCTGCCTTTTTTCTTGATATTCGGCGTAATCTTTTTGATATTTTTCCATTGCTTTATCGTGTCGTATTTTTTCTGTATCGGCTTTATCTCCCGATAGCTGTTTTGCAAGATAGTTTCCACCAACAAAGGCGGTTGCATTTAATATAGCTCCTCCAATCAACATTGCTATTGATGCCATGTTTAATTTGGTAAAATCTTTTGTTCCTCTAAATATGTTTTTAGATACATACTACCAGACAATACAGCTACCCATTTTGCATAATTTGTAATACTTGAAGATGGATCATTCAAAAATGATTCCTTCATCATCTTTTTAGCCACATAGCCAACTCCAGCCCCTAATCCTATAAGTACCGCTGAATCAGTAACAGTTTTCACAAGTTTGTTTTCGTTTGACATAATTTTTTACTACATCAGTAAGAAATCTTTAGATTACTTTAGATTATTCCATTCCTAAAGATTTTGGAGTTACAGAAAATGGTATCTTTTTTAGTTGCGGCATTTGTGGTACTTGTGATAAATCTGGTATCCTATTTTTATATTCAGTGTATCCATCTCTAGCTTTTTCTCGATATCTCATAAAAAGATCAAATGCTGTAAACCCCAATCCAACAACAGATAAAACAGTAGTAAAAGATAACTCTGGTAGCCATGATTTTGATTCACTATATGTATTTTCATTTTTCTCTTCTTCCTGTTTCATTTTTTGCTCCGCGGTCCGTAGGGTCTCTTCGCGTTTCATCTCCCTAGCTAATGCATCTTTTGCTTTTTTATTATATTCAGCTAATTTCTTACCAGCCGCGACTTTTTTAGGATCTTTCTCCCTCTTTTTTGGATCTTTATTTTCAGGTGCGGGATCAGCAGTAATTTGCTCAACTTGTTCATTTTGTTCAGACATTATTTTACATATCATTAAGAAATCTTTAAATCATGCTTAGTAAACAGTATCAGCCTGCTCAGTAGTCTGTTCAGTTGTATTTGAAATATCTTGATTTTTATGCTCAGTTGTATTTGTAACTTGTTGATTTTTGTTGAATTTAACGTGTTTAGCTACTTGAAATAATCCGCTAGCGAGTGCTGCCAATCTTCCTGCTTTCAATGCTAATAGTCCTACAATGTTTGTTAGTTCGCGATTAACTAAATCATCATTCTTCAAATCCTTGCAAAGCGAATCAATATCATCTACAGGAACCATGTAAGAAATAATTTTAGAAATTAATTGAAGGGATGAATCCACCACCCCACCACTAATTTTCTTACCCATTACCGCTTGATAACGATTAAAATATTTTTCAACATCTTTAACTGATAATTTTTTTACATCACCTAGACTCATATCAACCCCCAAATATTCCTTTGTTGTTCCTAAGGTTGCGAGAATGGCTAGTGATTCTTGTTTTATCTCAACTTCATTATCTTTTACCTCTGTCTTTACTTCAGTTTTTTCTTCAATGTAATCTTCAACGTTTGTCATCTTTGTTAAATCACTTCTGGTATCTCTAAATAGCAATTAAATGGGTACCTTAAAGATAAACAAAGTCTAGAATATTTTTCAGTTTTCAACAATTGAACAAATTTTTTACCTAATTCATAATCCAAATCACCACCATAATCTTCAAAAAACATTTTCATACCTTTCTGCGATGGATTATGAAAAGTAACAACGCAAGCCACATTTTCCCTGAATGGTTTTGCTATAGATGTCAATTGCTGAGTTAGAACCCACATTGATAAACCATGATGCCTTCCAGAAAATGCTAAATCTATAAACTTATTTGATCTTTTCTTCAAGTCATTAGATACAGCACAATCATCTAAAATTATTAATGTATTTGTTCCGGAGAATAAAGTTTGACAATCAGTTAATAAATCATTAATCTCGTCAATATTACTTGCATCAGGCGACAATACAAAGAAACGTTTATCTCCTAGAGCAAAATTATGATATGTTTTATTTTTAGAATAAGTTGGACAAATTAAAACAATATATTCAAAAACTTTTCGAAAAGGACCACGGAGCTGTTCAATTAAGTACTTTGTTTTTCCACAATTTGTTGGTCCTGTTATAATACAATGAAAAGGAATTTTATCTCTTAAATCTTCCATGATTTTTGTATCATAACATTATGTTTTTAGTACTTAATTGATCTCAAACTTGAATTCATAATCTCCATCATAGCATCAGCCACAACAAACATATGACATGTTGCAGTTCCAGTTCTGCTTTGTTTTCGTTTAATTTCTATTTTTACACCATCATGTGTATTATTTAGAGCTAGTCCTCCACCATGAATACCGTTATCAGGGTGAGTTCTAGTATCAACCCAAAGAGCAAACTTATCCGCGTAAAATTCTTTTTCTTTTAATGAAATTTGTAAACCATCATCCCTATGATATCTTTTTTTCACAGATTCCCAAAGATCGGATGGAATCATACCCCTAGAGTATATTCTATTTGGCACACCATCAACATCAATTTCTACTGAAGATATACCTGGATTATAAAAATTTTCAGAATCCCTTGCTCCCGCAGCTTGAGGTAATAAAAACAAAAATAATACCCCAGTCATTGATCTTCTCGGTAAATTAATATGCTGATTAATAACTCCATCACCACCAATAGAAAATGTAAAAGTTTTGTGTAAAGTAATATTTTCATAAAAGAATCCTTTACCAACTTGATATGTTGATTGTGCCTCGCGGGCTAAGTATTCGCTTGAAATTGAAGAATATTCTAACTCTAAGTTTTTGATTGAATATGATGGTGTTTTAGTTGTATCAGAATAAATAAGAATATTACTAATTGGAGCAAGTGTAATCTCAAATATTAGATGATTTTCCAATGCTTTCGGATAAAAAACACCATGATCGTTTAATATTGGATGGTTTATTGGTATTCTATACTTTGTTCCATGAACATTAGCGAGAGCAACTTCTTTTACATCTTGTGTTTTTGCATCTCCAGATTTTGTTCTAAGTTTTCTAATATTTAGAGAAGAAATGCCTTGCTTTAATTTATCTTCTCGCTCTTCTTCGGTTAAAAATAAATCACGATATGTTTGAAATAGATCATATCTTTGAGTATCTTGCAATGTTTCTCCTCCAAAAAGAACTTTTAATCTGGTTACAAGATTGCTAGCTAAATTATTAACAACTGTATTATTTGCATGGCCCTCAACATCCAAATCAAACAAAAGAGATACACTTCCAGGCACAATCACTAAATTCTCAGAAAGTTTTGGAATATTTATATATAATGTTTCTCCCGGACTGGCTGTGGATGGATTTAGAGTAATTCTATTTAATGTTGATTCCGCTTTCAAACCAAATGGCTCCTTTGGAATTCTATTCGGATTTATTTTTTCAGACGTCATTGTAATTTATAAGATACTTTCGTTAACCTTTAAATCCCTTTGCCTTATTATTATTATTCTCTAATTCGTTAATAATTTTTAATAGTTTTTCTTTCAAATTTGGTATTTTACTTAACATAAACAAAACAACACAATTAAAATCTTCATTATATAAATATTCTTCCTCAAAAATTTTATTTATAAAACTTTTAATAACAATTTTTGCTTGTGCTTTTACTTCTTCTTTTTTTCTATCTTCAATCATTGTAATTTATAAAATACTTTTGTTAATTTTTAAATGAGTAACGAAAATATACTTTCAAAAAAATCAGCGAAGCTGGGCCCGCTCTTCGAGCGGATATATTATTCAACTGAGGGATATTGGAAAGGATATTCTGCAATTCCTAAATTATCTGAGAAGTCAAAAGTAAGTGAAAATGTAGCAAAACAATGGTTACAAAAACAAGCAATATGGCAAATATATCTTCCAGCTCCTAAATATATACCTAGACCGCACTGGACCGTGGATAAACCTAATCAGATTCATCAAGCAGATTTATTATTTTTACCTCATGATAGGGTTGGAAGAAAAACATATAAATATGCATTAGTTGTGGTTGATGTTGCCTCAAGATACAAAGATGTTGAACCATTAACCTCAAAAGAAAGTAGAGAAATATCAAAAGCTTTTGAGAAAATATATTCAAGAAAATTAAAATATCCTAAAACATTAATTGTTGACCCAGGAAAAGAATTTATGGGTGAGGTTACAAAACTTATGAATTATCATAATGTTAGAATACAAAGAAGTGAGGCTGGAAATCATAGAGCTCAAGCATTTGTTGAAAACGCAAACAGAATATTAGGAGAAAGATTATTTAGTCATCAATATGCGCAAGAAATGGTTAGTGATACCCGATCTAGAGTATGGGTGAAAAGATTACCTGATATTCTAAAAACTTTGAATAATACAAAAACTAGAATAACTGGTAAAGAGCCCGTTAAGGCTATAAAAATGAAAGAGGTTGATATTGAGACTAAAATTTATCAGCGAGTTGTAGGTCTTGATGAGGATAGATTACCTCCAGAGGTTAAAGTTAGATATTTATTATCTCCCGGTGAACTTGAAGGTGGAGAAAAAATGAGGGCTACAGATCTTATTTGGAGTATCAAAGTTTATAATATTTCTAAAAGTATGATTACACCTAATCAACCGGTTTTATATTATTTAATTGATGGACCAAGGCGGGGCTTTGTTAGGGAAGAATTACAAGTTATACCTTATGATACTATGTTACCTCCTAATTCTGTTTTGGTAAGATAATGCCCATATGGAAGTGTATGTATTCCATCTTTACAAATGATCCTCTTATCATCTTCAGCAGATAGCGCTTTTTTATTAACTGTTTTTGTGTAAATATCATGTAGTTTTGAACCAATTAAATTTTGTAATCTCATTTGTGGTTCTTTTGTATTCAAACAATTTTTAAAGTCGTTAAATTTTATTGTTTTCTTAACAACTAATTTCTTTGTTCCTTTATTCTTCTTTATCTCTTTACCATTATCCATTAATATTGCATATTGTTTAGCTCCTAAACCCACAAATTCTGTAGGTATACTTCCTCCAAATTCATCTTTGAACATTCCAATTACTTTTTTGTTTACTCCAGTCTCAATACCTGATGGATGTTCTTTAATGTAATTACTCGTGTCAAACTTTTCTCTTACATCTGAACTTATATCTTTGTAGAAATCTGGAGTTTCTATAATATATACAAGAGAATCAGTATCAGTCATAAGTAATTCAGCTTTTTCTCCATATTTCTCTTTGATATAATTATAATGGAAATCATACATTATTTGTTTACTTAAATCTAAAATGGAAAACCCTACATAAATTGGTTTATTAAATCTTATTTCTGTTTTCTTCATATTTATAGCTGCTAGATCCTCAGAAAAGATAGTAAAATGATTAAAGTTTGGTTTTCTTATTAATCTTTTAGCTGAATCTATATTATTAACTAACCTAACATCTATCCTTTTTCTAAGATTTTCCATAGTTTTACCAAATACAGAGTTATTCATAAGTTTAAAAAATTCTTTTTCAAAGTCGTTTTTAGCTTGCGCTCTCAATTTAGTATTCAAATCAATATAGGGTTTTAACCACTCAGACTCTTGAAATTTAATTCCCTTATAAATCTTTGTTATTTTTAATCCTTTACTTTCATAATCTTTTAAAGTTTCATGGTGAAGTACATATCTTTTCTTATCAATTAAGTTTGGTATTAATTTCTTAACCTTATTAACAGTAAGTTTCTCTGGAGCTAAAGGTAGATCTTTATGTTTATCATGAAGATTTTTTGGGTATTCCAAATCAACTTCAAGTATACAAGGTATATTTCTCCAATTTTCAAACTCTTCATTTGGAATCCATTTAAATCCTCTTATAGGTAATTTCTTACTCATTGCAGCTCCATATAAGTTATTTGCGTCAAGATAAATAATATAACTTATAAGTTTATCTATTTCAAAATCTACCATATAAGGGTTATTAGCTTTAGCATATCTTTTTGATACTTGAGATGTTCCGCCTCTAATCCCTTTCTCAATAAAAAGTAGCATATTAACATCTGTAAGCAATTCCAAACTAACTTTAGTTAATTTTAACATTGCATCCCAAGATAGTCCTGGTGATGTAAAATAGTGAGCAGGATCTAAACTATAATTCTTCATACATACATTCCTAAAGTTCTCAAATACATCAACTAGCTGCAATACATCTGTTTTTAGATATAAATCATGATAATCTCTCATTGTTTTCATATCAAATGTTTTCCATACATTTTTAGCATGCTCATAATCTTCATCTGAAATATCTTGATTATTAAGAATTGATTTAAATGCTTCCTTTTCTGGAATTTCTGTTTCATTAAGTTTATCAATGCTATCAAAATAATCATAAGGGAACACACCCTTTCTCAACAATAATTTTAACTTTTCCCCTTCAAAATGTTTTTTAGTTTCTTTCATATTTTTATCTATTGGTGAAAAACACATACTTTCTGATAACTTACAATTCTTACATTGATCGCAATTACCAACACCTTCAAAAGTAATAATCTTTCCATCTTTAATGTATCGTTTCAAACATTTTCCTGGTTTACATGATTCACAATTTCCACATTTGGTAAGATTATCAACTAATCCACTAAGAGAGCTTTGCATAAATCTATAAGAATCGATGAATCTGATTTTTCTAACAATGGGTTTTGTATCGTCATCTTCATCATCATCTTCATCTTCATAATTATCACCCTCTTCACCTCCACACTCATAATTAATTAAAATTTTCTTTGAGAAACTAATATACTTTTCATCAGTGCATGCCAAGCAATCAATTTTACCCTTTGTTTTACCAAGATTCTTAATAAATAAATGTGAATCATACCCTGAAAGATTGTGAATTATTACTGGAATAAATTTAGGAATCACATATTTTAAGTTGCACATATTATGCGCTGCTCCCCTATATTTCCCAGTAAGATGACAATGATCTATTACTTTTTTAAAATCTTCTTCTTCTGTATTTTCATTAAATTTACGATCACATATGTGACAATTAGTTGCATTTTCATAATCTTTTTTATCCATTTCTGACATATTCTTCTTATTATAAAATCCAAACTTCTTCTTTTTTTCTTCTATTAACATAAAAATTTTTCTAACATCTCTTTCTAAATATTCTGTAAATATCTGCGCAACATCCTCATCATCAGATTTTGCAGTATACTTCACACACGTTTGAAAATCATTTGGTAATATACTTTCATCAAAACATTTGATATAATAGCAGAATCCTGATGCTTTGTGCATTTGGTAATTTTTAGTAAAGCTTTTAATTTCATTTGGTGAACAAGAATGTATTGGTATTAGCTGGCTTTCAAAATCTACATAAATAACAAAAGGTAATCGCATTTTATTTTTAAAATTTTTAAAGTAAATAAATTTTGGACTCCCATCTTCATTCTTTGGCATTTTTATTTTAACTTCTCCGTGTGAATCACAGTATTCTTTATGTTCTTGCAAAACTCTTTCCTCATAAAATGAATTAAAACATCTAATACAGAAATGTTTTTTGTTCTTATTTTTATCAATTTCGGAAGATAAAAGCCTGCTAACATTTTTTACTAAAATATAATGACTTTTTTCACCATTAGTTATTAAAATTAATGTTATAACTTTGCAATCGCATAACTTGCATTCATAATTATTACAATCACATTTATTACAACCACATTCTTCACATTCATGTTTTATACATTCCTGTTTTTTCTTACATTCCTGTTTTTTCTTACACTCTTTTTTCATACAACCACAATTCTTACATTTTTCTTCTTTCATACAATAACATTTATCGCTTAATCTTACAGGATATATTTTATCATCTTCTTCATCATATTTCAATATATTAACTGGATATGGGTTTTGTTTTTCAAACTTGGAAAAATCTTTTAATGACATTTTACCTTCAATACCAGAAAAGTCTAATTTTTTACAATTTTTCAACAATTCATTATTTACCCTCTCTCTATGATTTTCTCTTGGGAAAACCACCTCTGTTAATGAAAGTTGTCCACATTCTTCATCCTTATTTTGTATGTTAATAATAGCTTTTTTTGCAGCTAATCTTTTTGGTGTTGGAATATATGAACTTCCAGAAGTAACTGAATAAGGAGCTATTCCGATATCAACACGCGTAACAGAATCAAATTCAAAAACTCCAGAATCTGTATTTTCTTGAAATCTTTCAACCTCATTAATTATATTTTTAATTATATCATTATATTTTTCTGATAAATCACTTTCTTCAGTAGTTATTATTGGTTTAGCGTGAAAATATTTTTCTAATTCTTCCTTATTTTCATTTTGTGCAATAGATTTTTTTACAAACTTTGCTGATAATATAACCTTAACCTTATTTGTTTTCTTATTCTTATTAATAATATCTATAACTTTTGTTTTTATTTTTTTCATGAATTCTTCAATAGAATATCCTTTTTTCCCATCTATAGTATGTTGTTTCAAATAGCCGTTTTTGAATTTTCTTACATTTTCTTTGATAATTAATTCTTCTTCTTTCAACCTTTTTGATATTTTTGTTTTTGGTCTTGCTCCCTCCTTCTCATAATCTCTTTTTGATTTTGTTTGATTTGGCTGATTTTTAGGTTGGTTTATTTCATTCGCTTTTTTATATCTTTCTATAAAATTTTTGGCTAGTTCCTCTGTTTTATTTTTTACTTTTTCAGGAATATATGGTTTTACAAAATCCCAAAACTTATTTAATACATTTCCTAAAAAAGGAGTTTGTTTTGTATTTTTAACCAATTCATTTTTTATTACTTGTTTTTTAGGTTTTGTTGGAATAGGGGGCGGTGGGCGTGTTGGTTTGGGTGGAGGGGGTCTTTTTGGTTTAGGTTTATTAATATTTATTGTAGCTTGATTTGAAGGTGGTTGGTTTGGTGGGGTTCCTGGTCTATATATATCTGGCGAACCTGGTGGTGTTCCCGGCATTGGTTGTGGTATAGGAAGAGGTGGTTGTGGTTGGCGTGCTCTTCTCCTTGGCATATTATCTATAATTCTAAAAATTTCTCTCCTGTTATCAACGATTTGATTAACATTATTCATTATTTCAGGTATATTATTCAATGCTTGTATTTTATCCCTCTTAGAAAGCATTCTAGCTCTACCTTCAATTCTATACCATGAAAGTAAAGAGCTTAATTGTTTTGTACTCAAATCATCTAATCGATCCATAATTACTTTTGTAAATATTTTTTAATCTTTAAATCAAGTTTTTAATCAACTTAATTTATGTGTCCCAGAAATATTACTTTATAAATATTAGCTAAACTTCTGTGTCTTAGAAATTTTCTTTTTATTGTTGCTTAATATTCTACTAATGTGTGTGCTAGCATTAGCAATCTCACAAAACTTAATCAGTAAAATATTTCTGAGTAAATTATTGATAATCTCTGTGTCCCAAAATGTGTGCTAGCATTAGCAATCTCACAAAATTTAATCAGTAAAATATTTCTGTGTAAATTCTTGATTAAATTTTAATCAGTAATTAGGTTATAAGCTAAAAAATCTCTGACTAAATCTCTGTGTCCCAAAACCGTACTTTTATCACTCTCTAAGCATAACCCAACTGCCACATAATTAACAATTATTGAATGAGGCTGAGTGCGATATGAAGAATTATGCGGATAAAGGAGGATGTTATTGGATAACATTCTACGAGGATGAAAAACATGGTCACTCATTTGTTTTGTCATTTCAGGTTCAAACTACTATATTCGTATTCTGAGTACCATTGATCGAGAGTTATTGAAACCCAGCGCTTCTGTAGCTCTCCATAAGCATTCCAATGCTTTGGTTGATGTCCTCCCTCCTGAAGCTGACAGCAGTATAGCCATGCTAACAGCTGACGAAAAACCTAATGTGCAATACTCAGACATTGGTGGAATGGACATTCAGAAACAGGAAATGCGAGAGGCAGTTGAACTTCCTCTCACGCATTTTGAGCTTTACAAGCAGATAGGGATTGACCCACCAAGGGGTGTTCTCATGTATGGACCTCCTGGGTGTGGAAAAACTATGTTAGCAAAGGCTGTTGCACATCATACAACAGCAGCTTTCATTCGTGTGGTGGGCTCAGAGTTTGTTCAAAAGTATCTTGGTGAAGGGCCAAGAATGGTGCGTGATGTTTTCCGTCTGGCAAAGGAAAATGCACCAGCTATCATATTCATTGATGAGATTGATGCTATTGCAACAAAGAGATTTGATGCCCAAACTGGAGGTAAGAGAACATTTGTCACCCTTATTCATGTGCTCATGACAAGTGTTAAACTGTTGAAAGAGTATTTCAATTTGAGAATGCAGGAGCCCACTTTTTATTCTGAGATTCTGGGTCTTGGGTACTTTGAAGGGATCATTATATATCCAAAACCCTGTTTTTACACATACTGAGAGTTAAGAAATTCATTTTTCCATGCTGTTTGTGGCAAAACATGTTTCTAAAGTAGCTTTCATTTGGATCTTGCAAAACAAAAGTACAGCCATTATTACTCTGGCTATTCACAGCAAATGCACTCAATCCAAGAAGCCAATCAGAACTGATAGCAACAATAGTAGTCAGCACCAAATGTGGGATTATGCATGTGAGCTACATGTCAATGGATTAGTTTACTCTGTATTGGTTGGGAAAGTGGTCCAAGGTTCTTTAGTGAGTAATGTATAATTTTTAACAATGCGAAGCCAATGCAAGATGACTTAGGACTTTGACTTAGGAACTTTGAAAAACAATGGTCTGTGACCAGTTCAGAAATAGTGTAACTGTGGTAGAACGATTTAGCAAGACTGAATGCAGTGTCAAGTGGGAACTGCTCTCAAAATAGCAAAAACATCAACCAACACACAGGAATATTTTACGAACTGAACAGTCCAATTACTTGTATTCCAATTCAAGTCGTAAACTTCAAGGCAATGTAAACAAATTAGCATAACTAAATTAGTATAATTATGCAATAACAGATGGCAATCACTGAAGCACTAAGGGCAGGGGGCCGGGGATTTCCCCCGGCTACTCAGAGCCTAACCCCCGGCTACTTTCATCCTTAAATTAAACCAAAACGTGTTGTGTGTGTGTGTGTGTGTGTTGGGGGGGAGGGGGTGTGTGTGTGTGTAGTGGGGGTGGGGGGGGGGACATGACCGCTTGCGACTTCCCCGGCTACTAACAACAATTACCCGGCAACTTGAAATCTTAGTGACAACCCTGACTAACTAAAGGGCAATCTCTGACAGTAGGTGAATATAAATAACATAAAGGAAATGATTGCATTAAAGTTTCCTAAAAACAAGACAATACTGAATTGAAAGACTTTTACATGCCATAAAGGCTAAACGCAATCACATAAACAGTAGATCAAACAGAACATCTACCGAAACGACGCCAATGAAACTCAAACACAAGGCCAAACTATGATTGGGCATCCTACAATTGCACGGAATAAAGAAAGGTAAAGAAAAAACTTGCATATCGGTCCTGGTGTGCCAGTGGCTTGACCAACGAAAACCTTCACCAACTGACATGAGAAGCTAATTGAGAAAACTGAAACCGAAACCGACTACTGAAATGTAAAACTATTCCTACATCAACGGGGTGCCATACACCCAAGATTAGGAAATAATCATGAACAGTGATGCAAGGGCCGCTACAAATAGCCTATTTACATCTGCATCTGCACCGCAATCTAGCAATTCCCTTGTGCTTGGCTTTATCCTGCTGATTTTGTTTTAATGATTATGGTAATTATTTATAGCTGACAGGGAAGTACAAAGAATATTGCTGGAGCTGCTGAATCAAATGGATGGTTTTGATCAGAATGTGAATGTCAAGGTAGGCATTTGATTGTGTTAGCCTTACGTTTACCACTGCTGTAAAAAAAGCATAATTTGACAGAAGCTGTCATTTCAAATCTCAGCTTCTTTTTCATCTTATGGTGGTGCAGCTTACCAATAATTGATACATTGAAAACAAATTATTTGCTTTTGAACCCATGATTAACTCAATTTTTCACCTTTTTAGAATTTTTCCTTCTGTCATACATGTAAGTACATGTAGGATATCCTTAAACCTTCCAGTCTCAAGATGTCGCTAGCAGATCTCATTGGGGAATGCTATCCTCAGGGCTAAAAATTAACTCCAGTGCTTGGTGGCCAGTCGGGCCAGTTTCCTTGAATACTTAGTGGCCCATCCCAAAATGAAGGAGCCCTCAATTTTTTTTTCATAGTCAGGTGGCAATCACAAAATTAAAATGGTGTCTATACGTTGTGAATGTGGATCGCTTGTGAAATCACTGTTAAAACGGCTCGGAATTTCCACTACAGAGCTAAAAATTCACTAAAATGGATGATCTTAGAGTCCAGGCAAAGAAACGAAGAGAAAGGTAGTCCAATTAAACTACATATTGAGTTTTGTATTTGTAGCATAGTTGCACATCGGGTGTTCAAACCTTAACTTTTGGTAGCCCTGGTCAGTTTCATTTCACCACTGGCGACCATGCAACCGCCAATTTTTAGCCCTGCTATCCTTTGCCTTTTACATCAGTTTGGAGAATTTGATGGTAGATCAAAACTATTTCACAGGGCTAAAAATTGGCGGTCGCACGGTCGTCAGTGGCGAAATAAAACTGACCAGGGCTACCAAAAGTTAAGGTTTACAGAATTTTGAAAACTTGCAATGTAAATTATGTGAGGTATAAATTTAAAAATAAAACTCAACATGTAGTTAAACCACTGAATTTTTAGTTCTGAAGTGGAAATTCTGAGGCGTTTTAACAGTGATTTCACGAGCGATCCACATTCACAACATATAGACGCCATTTTAATTTTGTGATTGCCACCTGACCCTGACAAAAAAAATTGTGGGCTACTTCATTTTGGGATGGGCCACTGAGAATTCCAGGAAACTGGCCCGACTGGCCACCAGGCACTGGAGTTCATTTTTAGCCCTGATTTCAGTCATTAAATTTGTCTTTTATTGGTCATTCCTTTTCAATCTGTGCCTCTGGTAGGTGATTATGGCAACAAACCGGCATGACACCCTTGACCCTGCTCTCCTGCGTCCTGGTCGACTGGATAGGAAGATTGAATTCCCAATGCCTGACAGAAGACAAAAGCGGCTTATCTTCTCTACCATCACTGCCAAGATGAACCTATCTGAAGAAGTCGACTTGGAAGATTGTATCCTCCTATGTACATCATGAATAATTTTTTCTTAATTAACCCTGTAAGTCTCAGTAGTGACTGGCATCCAATTTTTCATAACCATGTTCACTGTTCATCAACCATTCGGGTTATGACAATTAACGATTTAATGATCACCAATAAAGAGTTGTATTCATATTTAAACAGATTTTCCTCACTGGTACCATCACAAATATATGACAACAGTTAGGAGAAAATGAATATCGATATTGGGGTTTAATGGTTTAAACAATTAATCAGTTTGATTGAGTGGTTCTTCAAACTGCTCAGACTTATCAGTACCAGTGTCGGCTGTAACTGTTTATTTTGATCTGTAAAAAAGGCAAAGTATTAGGGCGTAAATAGTTTGAACCAAGGGCTGGGTTGTTCGAAGCAGGGTTAAGATAACCCAGGGTTAGTGTGAAATTTAATTGCTGATATGAGAGCTTAAAAAGCACATTCATAATTCTTTTTGAGTACAATTTGATGATTGTATTCTCTGAATGAAGTAGAGAAAGTTACCAAGACATAAAGAAACCCAGGTTAAAATTTAACCCTGGGTTAGCGCTAATCGGCCTTTGAACAACCGGCCCTTGGAGTTTAAGTAGCTGTTTGTTGAGTTTGGTCATCTGTGTATAAGCGGTTCTGAAAAGACTTGTTGTTGATGTTGACTGATGTTTTGACAATCTGAGCACAAGTCATCATCAAAGACAAGTGTTAGGATGTGGGTAAAGTCGGTGCAAAGAACAAACTTCTGTCATGGGGTGCAGATTTATTGCTATAAGCCCAATGCAGCTGAGAGGATCCAGTGTAGAAGGAGTGCTGTTTGGATGATTATTTTGCTTAGCCCACTACAGTAATGCTCTTTATTATTTAGACATGAGTGTTTTACTGGGAATTACACCACTTGTAAAAAATTCATGCAAAACTACATCCAGGGTTGTGATGTCATTTCCTGCCTTGCTTGAGTCAGTTTGTGTGCAAAGCTGCTAAACGAACATCTCAATGTGTTTGTGTCTGTATAATGAAAAGAAAATTACATGTTACACATGAATTTTATGTTCAAAGTGGCAAGAACAATATCTCACTGATTCGCTGCGCTTATTCATGAGATATTGTTCTTGCCACTCAAACATACAATTCATATCTTCTCATCACTGTGTAATATCCTCTTTATATTTTGTTGTCGAGTTGTCTCCTTTACTCAAACGTTTACTTTCCTTTTTTTTGCATAATTATAGTAAGGTCAGTATAATAAGGAAAAGTTGAACCAGGAACAAATTTCAACCACAAAGTATACACTTTTTTTAATTTTCTTATACACATTTATTGGATTTTTAGTAATGTTTGCAAGAACTTGTTTTCAGTCGTTAATGATCATTATGCTTTGTACAAAGATGTATTGGTGATTATTTTGTATTGGAAGTTGTCCTTGACTGAATTATCAGATGTTGCAAGACCAGACAGGATAAGTGGAGCAGATATCAATGCCATTTGTCAAGAAGTATGAGTTATCAACCTTGAATATTTTTCAATGTCCGTTTTATATTTTCTTCCCATGGATCTTCACACATTGTATTTTATTCCTTATAACAGTGTCAATGTTGAGATGAAGCTTTTAGTTTTTTTTGGTACATTACATTACATTACATTATTTACCGTCTGCTTTTAGTGTCCCAGATAATTTTGGCCAGGATTGTAGGTTAAAATTGATATCTTCATTAGTCAGTATGGAAGAATGTTTATTTTCCCTCCTATCTGTATGAAGGAAAGAGGCATGAGACAAGTAAGCTTGTCAATTATACGAGGTTATGTCATTTGTAATATATCTTTTATCTTGAGTGAAGTCATGGGGGAGAAGAAAGCCATCTTTTTCACATATGAAAAATTAAATCTTATTGGAAGCTTTATCACCAGTTGTGTTCTGATATTGTTGTATCATGTGTGATGTTGTTCTTTCAGGCTGGAATGCAAGCAGTGAGAGAGAACCGATATGTGATACTCGCCAAAGATTTTGAAAAAGGCTATAAGAATAATGTCAAGAAGGATGAGCAGGAGCACGAATTTTACAAATAACTTAAGAGCATTCAGTCTGTTGATGGTTCTGTGAATAAAGTTCGGCTATGTACAGAGTGTTCTATTGACTGCCTGGTACAGTTAATAGCGGAGCCCCATAGCTAAGGTAATCTACCCATCCCAGAAAATTTGGTAATCACGTGACCGTACACCGACCGACCGCCGTCCGTTCGCACCGCAGGCATACCAATGAATTTTGGGTAGTCTGTGCATAATAAGTTTTGTTTTGGCGCGAAAACGAATGGCCACCCGCGTTTTGTGAAGTAAAAACAACTTAGTCCAGCGAAATCAACTCGGAACAGAATTATCATTACATTGTTGTTGTAATGAGATCGGGAGCGTCGCTTTTAGGCTTGGCTAAATATATATATTATTATTATCCTGAATCGACCAGTATGCAACCTCTGACAGTTTCAATACAGTGATGGCTCAGTGATGAACAACTGATGATGACAAAAATGAAGCATATCAATATAAATAATGACGCAGTATGAGTTTGTATCATGTAAAGTGTTTTGGTGCAGGAGTAGATTTGGGGCTGGGGGAAGGAGGGGGCAGACTTTGCTGGATTTTTGCATGTACATTTCAGTCTGTTAGAAATATATCCTCAGAAAACATTCAAACTAAAATGCTCTCAGGGGGATGTATCGTAATATCATGGTTTGTGGAAATAGCATCATAATTCTAGTATCTGTAAATAACAAAAGTTCACTTGGTCATTGTTGAAATTCATACAAAATATACACTGATGTTTGAGGTCTTTGAGCGATCCCTTTCAAAGCTCACACCCGTAAAGCTGTCAATGGTTTGAGCTTTGATGACTTCCGCTCAGTTCGTCGAAACGTCACTCGATGTCATCTGCATCAACAACAGTTCTTTATTCGATAGATTTGCATGCCGTGCTCTATACCTGCCTGTGGACTGAACTTGAACCTCACCGCAGACCCCCCCCCCCCTCTCTCTCTCTCAATTCCTCTTTCAGAAAGATCAGTCTTTTTATGACTTTTATATGAATATACGGCAGTACACTAAGTAAAAGCGACGGTTTCACAGCGGAAAATTGTCTTGCCTCTTTATGTCTGCCACATTTTGATGACAACAACCTTCCATAACGCCGTTCAGTTTCCGATAGTGGGAATTCGTTCGAAATCCGACAAAAGACCACAGAAGCCATGTAGAATATGTTATCTCTGCATTTGCAAAAAACAGACTATGCCTTGAGACTTAAGTATCAAATACTCCGTGTTTTACTCCTCCCAACGTGTACAGACCACTCAAATTAAGAGAAATCGTAGTTCAGACTTGAGGTGAATACTTCTAATCGTGGGAAAATTATAGCCCTACCCTCAAACCTCCCCCCTCAACTAAATAATGACTGGTCCCTTGAGGCATCGTTGCCTATTCTAAAGCCTCTTTTTATCATTCCTGAGACCATAGTCAAAAGGTGAGTGATCAATGTGTGAAGCGATTCTGGGAGAACACGACAGTATTTTAATGGAGAGCCTGGTGACTAGATTGTCGTGGCGCCCATTCATACTGCGAAGAACAATGTTGCTGTAAACTGGCATCGCCTTCCTATATTCGTCTAAATGCCTGTATTAATGTTCAGTTCCTTAGCAATAGGAGGTTTTGACGTCAATTCGTGAGGGAAACCGAAACTGAAGGTTGGTAAGTTAGCCGTTGTTGTATAGACTTCATTCATAAGAAAAAAACATCTTCATGCATGGTTTTTAAGCTTACATATTTTGAAATTTGTATTAACCTCGAATTATTCACTTCCGTAACACGCTATTTTGACTATCTTATCACGTCCATAATCCATATTTTCCAGTCAAGTTTGACTGCTTCGCCTTGTGTAGAGTATTTGTCAGAATGAAACGGTTGTGACCGCTTAATTCTTATTTTGATTAGATTTCCAGAATAATCTTCTAACCTATAAACATTTGTTTGGCTTTCGCGCGGATTCGCCGGTTTGAATTTACCTTATCTCAATAATCAATGGCTTAAACAATTGTACACATTTACACAGATAAGCAAATTCTCAGCAAACGTTGGATAAGATATTGGCTAAATTTCCACATCCCCATACTTCAATATGCATCCAGTACCGATTTGTTCATTGAGAATGAGAAATTTTACACGTGCGTTATCTTAGACAATGCAGCTAGAGCATGCCTCATGAAAACCGAAATCTAGCCAAGATATAATATATTCTTTTAATTATATATTTCACTCACTATAAAGCTTGAAAAGATAAGATTTCTGTAACACACACTGTACTTCGTTATAGAACCTATGATTATCGCCATACAGTTTGTTGACCTTGGTCCGCGGGTTAAAAATAAAATTTTGATAAATTATTTTGAATATCTCACTTAAATCAAAAGGGAAAGGCTTATTGGAAAAGCACAAAGCAATGAAGTCATTAAGTCAAATTACTACGTATACACGGTTCTGTCCGCGTGTACCGGTACACAAAGAGCCGATACAAAAGACCAAACAATATATTACAGCTAATTAAACAATGACTCCTTAATAAAGAAAGTACAGTGGTTATTCCCTGGTGTACCGGTACACGAGGACAGAACCTACTACACTTTGTTTAAATGTAAGGTGGAGAGGTCTTCTATGGAAATCTTTTGTTGGCAGAGCTTGTGTGTTTAAGCACATAAAGGGAAATCTCAAAAGGAGAGCTAGTACATCTCTGTTCTGTTTCCTTCCCTTTTACCAAAATATTTCTTTGTTGTTATAAAAAAGAAAAAGAAACTAACAAATCCTCCACACTTCTCCATGGTCTATAGCTATACTCTGCTGGGCCATAGAATAATACCACACACCTTATTCCAAAATGGCCACCTCTTAAATATTCTTTTGTTTTTATTCAAATTAGACCTTGATGCCTTGTTCATAAGCTAAAATTCAAAAGAATATTTTACCTTGAACGAGGCAGCAAGGTCTAATTTAAATAAAAACAAAAGAATATATAAAAGGTGTCCATTTTGGAATAAGGCATATAAAATGCTCAAAATTTTGCACTTCGTGGGTTATGATGGTGATGATGATGATAATGATGATTATGGTGACGATGGTCATGATGATGATTATTATTAAATTCATTTCTTGATTGATTGAATGACGGATATCCTGAATATAAGGGCTGTTTTTTTTTTTACTGCCCAAAGTAATTTCAACATTTCTCTGTTTCTGTGTTGCCTCCATAAGTGATTTGCAAATAAAAATATAAACAAATAATTATTGTGACAAGCTCACACTTGTTAACTGGCACTTGTTGGTTATCACATTTCTGCTTCTAGTGCTGATTGGTTGGTTAGTATTTGTATCTGTTTATTGGCCAACTGAATTCCTAAGGTTATGGTTTTATGATTGATTTCTCTGTGGGAGTAATATTCTTAACTGAACCCCTGGGCATGCCATAACTGCGTCATGCCAATAGATCTGGCTCTGGTCCCTGCCATTGAGTCAACAGACTCCTGTCTTACTACATTTGCTTGACTTTGACTAACACTACCCTGTTGGTTTTCATTCTGTTGGTTTAGTTTATACCCAATCACTGCCCTCCCAATTTTGTCTCTGCACAACTTAGGTGATGATTTTTAGGCTAGCTTTCTCAAACAAGTTGGTGTTGGAGATCCCCAGGCACCTGTTGGTCAGAATGTGGCTGACTATAAAAAAAAATCACTTTATTTAAATGCCAATGTGTTAAGCACTGCAGACATTGTAATTAAATGGAACAAGTAATTCAAATGAAATGTTACAAGGCTGAGAATCCTAGCTGGCAAGAGGGTAGCTTGTGAATGCACACATTCTTCCAGTACTCAGTTCTCTGTGGAGAGAATCAAGTACCAGAAGAATGCCTGTGTTCAAAGGCTAGCAGGAGGGGACTCTGCTGGTTACTTAGAAACATGGTTGAGCACAGGACTTGACCTTAGGTCCTTTGAATTGCGAGTCCAGTGGTCTAACCACTTGGTAACACTGCCTTCACCATTGTATTATCAGTGTAGAATGTCATTCCAAGGCCATGTGGGTGTGTGTGTTAGCAAGAGCTGCAGTTAAAGAGGTCTCAGATTTTTTTAATGCTTGCAGAGTGATAGCACTGTGGGTTCCCCCATATATCATATTAGCCCTTCTATTTCCCAAATCCAAGAAGTAATTGTCCTTGCTGAGTGCTATAAACCTCCTTGTACTGTTAATAAGCAATCTACCATACTAACCCTTACTAACATTAACTACATATAGCTTTAACCCTTTAAGCCCCACTATCAATATTCATTTTTACCTAACTGTTCTCATATAATATTATTTGTTATGGTACTAGCGAGGAGAATTTGTTTAAATGTCAATACAACTCTTATTTTGTTATCATTTTCGTTATTCTCATAACATGAATGGTTGATGAACATTGAATATTGTATTGAGAATTTAGATGCTAGTCACTACTGGGACTTAAAGGGTTAATATAGCTCACTGGTAGTGTCCAAACTAGTAATCTGGAATCAGAAGGGCTTGGGTTCATCTTCTATTGGGAGAACTCAGATTTGCTTTTCCTGAGTTTGCCTGTGACAGTAATGAAAAGTACATCTTAACAAATACAGTACACCATCTGCATTATTTCACAACCCTTTCACTTTGACGTTGAAATCCTAGCAGTATACAGGATCATAGTTAATCGAGGGACTGGTTATGAAACCCTGGAGATTTCAAAAGCAAGAACAATGCACTCGCAATAGATGTTGAATCGACCGTGACCCTGCACAATCTTTTGTTTTTGTTTCGCATGTTACTTGTGAATATATTAGTTGAAACTTTTGATTGGTTATCCTACCGAAAAAAGTGTGTTTTTGTGCAAGGTCAAGGCCAAAAAGGCGAACAAAAACATGAAACAAAGAAACTTGTCGAGTTTCATAACCATCTACATATATAAACTATGACAGGACGTCTGTCCCATGAACATAGTTAAAGGATTTGCTTCTTCCAATTTTGCCTGTGACAGTGCTGAAGATACTTCTTTCACCGAACAGCAACAGTTAACAAAATTAGTGAGTGTTCTCCTTATTGTCTATGTTTTGCTGAATATCTTGTGGTCTCAGACCTGTCTTCATGCTGTTCTTTGTTTTTTAAGGTAAGTCATGGCAGAGTTGAACTTCATTCCCAGTTCTTCTCTGTATTTTGCCATTGTTAGGTCTTGTTTGAGGTCGACACAATCCTCCTCGCCATATTCGCCGCATTTACTGTAACGAACTACGTGACCAATGTTTGGGTCAATTTCCCTGACACTGTAAAATTCTTCCAAAGTGTAAGGAAATGTAGTTGTGTGTAGAGAAAAAACCCTATCAGGACTGACAATGCATCGTGATAATTGTGTATTAGCTCTCCTTGTTCGGAAGTTGAATCGCTGCATTATGAGCTGACTTTGTGAGTTGCTGAGACTTGGAGAATCGAAGGTGTTGAAGGTATAACTTTGAAAGCAATGGCCCGCGTCGTCGTCTTGATGAAATCTTTCAAGCATCTGAGGAACGGTCCTTTCCCCTACTGGAACAAGAAATTCATTTAGTTCGCTAACGGCTACAAACGCGAACTTTCCTATGCTTCGGTACAGACAGTCGTTAATGGCTGCGCCTTGACCAGAGTTGTAAATGTTCTCGAGAATGTAGTATGGTGGATCCCAAGGCAATAAAGTGACGAGCCCTTTGTGTTTGTAGTAAGTTAGAACTTCATAAATTCTATTATCTGTGCCTTTGAGATGATAAAATGTTAAGTGTGTTACGCCAAGAATCTGAGACAGCTCGACGAACTCTACTAGTCTTGTCACAGATATCTGGCCAGTGATTGGTGGAACACAGAGGTGATAACTCGCCCTATCTGCCTTGTGCTCCGCTGCATGCAATGGAATAACTTTCGTGTTCTTGTCGGTTTGAGAATCTGCTTCTGGGTGCAGAGAAATATTCACTGAGCACAGTGTTGTGGTGTCAATTTGTGTTGGTATATCACACGACGCGAGAAATCCAAGATAAGACAAACCTTGACTGGTCCCCAGTCCTTCTACTTCCATCCAACTTGTGAAATACTCGTACGTTTTGTGGTCTTGAAAATGGCAGTACATTTGTGCAGGTACTCCATACGATGGCAAAATTGAGATTACGCGAATAAATGTTTGATCTTCAAGTCTGTTGTCCAAGAAAGCCGAGTACAGCACACTCCCAAGAAGAATTTCCTGAAATCCCGAGCTGTCTGTTTCTCGTTGCACACATGTTTGAAGCAGTGTTTTTTGTGAGCGTCTGAGAATGTCAGAGTCTGGCTGATTCTCTCTTGATGTAGCGTAAAATTCTCCTGCAACTATATTCCGTGCTGTTGTTGTTCTGGAGTACTGCAGTTGGTCACTTTTTGATGTCTGCGATCTGACAGGTTTTTTATGTGTGGACCGCGAATTCCAGTCAAGAAGGATGATAATCGACGGCAGAAACACGAATCCTAATCCTAAAAGCACACAAGCATTTGTCAAGAGTTTTCGTAACGTTCTTCGACGCATTTTCCTTTACAAAATTTAAGTGCAGCGTCTCTCTCAGCACGGTTGAAGTATGAACGTTCGATATGCAAGGAAAAGTTGAAAGAAATTTGATCATCTTAAAAGAGAAGTTTTTTGAATTGAACCTTAATTGCCTCAGTTCTAGGGAATCAATTTACACCCTCTGATAAGGATAGAGGTTAATGGACACCACATGTTTTTAAACGCACTCGGGATTTAAAATTCTAATCACTGTCAAAACAGGGGCCTATTGCAGAAACTTTCGTTTCAACACCTCCACGCTTTTATATTTTGACTCTGAAGTTAAGCAAATCTTACGATTTCATCGACATGCTTGTTGCGATGGAATCTCTCGTGATGTGAACTCTATTTAGACCGAGGGAAACCCAATATCGGTACACAGATAGTAGTGTAAGGCTGAACAGCTTTTTGTGGTTGGGTTAAGCAGGGGCATCGCTTGGGATGGTCCTGGGGTTTCCGCCTGCCCCCCCCCCGGGGGGATAATTGTTTTATGTCCCTAGAATTCAGGTGGCGAATACACGCGAATCCGAAGAATCAACATGCAGTAAATCTTTTCCAGCGCTAGATAGTTACATACTCCATTTGCAAGACCGAACATCCGCAGTGGACCATGTTCTTGTTCGTAGCTAAAATTATGAAGCTGGCCTTGTGATCCTCCTTTGAAAAATCCTAGCTACACCCCTGGTATGGCGACACCGACGACGTAGTTGGGGGAGGTTTGGGCGCAGTGCCAAGCTCTATGGGTTGCCGGGTGAAACTTGTGACTTACAGTACAAATAGCTTGCGAGCAGGCTTACTTGTTTGTTCCCTGCTAGCACGGCGCGGCAAAAATGAAAGGAGGGAGAGAGACCTCTGCCGGCTCCCGAAAATAAAATCGAGAGCGAATAATCTAATTGTTTTAGTAAAAATCATAATAAACAAATCATGTGTCAGTGAAAAAAAAAAAAACACCAAAATACCAGGAGCCCATTAACTCAATCTTCCTCCGAAACTTCGCTAAAAACGCCCATACGGCGCTATTTTGAAAGCGATCTTCAACCAAGTGCTGTCTAATTAAACAATAGTGTTTCTGTCGTGGAACTATCGGCTGATAGTTGCCCCGCGGAAATTTGATGTTCTTAAAACAAATATTTGCCCGAGAAGCGAAGCTTCGAGGGCAAATGTGCTAGTTTTAAGAACATCAAATTTCCAAGGGGCAACTATCGGACCGATAGTTCCGAGACATAAACACTCTATTGTCTTTATTGTTCAGATCAATCAAATATTTATCCATACGCACAGCCTGAAATTTCAATAATGCGCAAGTTACATTGCCTAAAAAATACACATTTTCACGGACGGGCACTATCCATCCGGGTATTTTCCTCGGAGGGGCACTATGCGCTGATAGTGTGTCTCCGCGGACGAATACTATCGCGTCACGTGATCAATTTAAACCAATAAGAATCGGAGAAAATTTAGTGGTGAACTATAATGGCTGATAGTGTGCAGTAGCTCAGCCAATCAGATTGCGGCATTTACATAAGTCTACAAGTAGATTTTTAGTAACTATTTTTATACACGGTTCCTGTGTTTATGACGCATGGTTAGAATTTTTGTGTCTTAACAATATATATTTATTGATTGTTTATTTTATTTTGTCATCAGAGTTTCGTAGTTTGTCAGGATGTCTCGTAAGCGCATGTTTTTCTGGTTAGCTGTTCTGCTTGTGACAGTGCTTCTTTTGAAAGGTAAGATTTCGCTACCTCCGTTATTTGTTTTCCGTAACAGATCAAAAAGTAGGTACACAGTGCGTACATTTGACTAGTACTGTTAAGGCTATACTAAAAAATACATTTTAATAATACTCCCAAATGGGTTTTTCAGAATTAATTTACATCGAATAAAAGACAAGAGGATAAGTTCAAAATGCCTAATTACATTCTTATTTAAAACACTACGATAACTTATAAACCCTAAAATTAAATCAAACTATTACATCATTACATCATCCTACTTGAATCTACAATCATCTTAATCGCTACATTTCACTTCGCGCGCACTTCTTGAAATGCGAGACTAAGTGCGAGTTCTTAGTCGCAACAGAGATATTATTCCAAACTTTAAGTGCCCAAGAATGGAAGCCACGCTTCACAGCTGATGTCCTACACATAGGTAAACTGACGTGATCTTTGTTTCGGGTATAATAATATACGTGAAAAAATTACTCGATTCTGATTGGCTGAGAGCAGTGCATTTCAAGTGTAACACCAGTGCAAAAAGTGTAACACCAGTGCAAATCATACAGCTATTTTTTTTCGACGATTCCATGTGCAAATATTTTTAAACGAACCGCTTTGAGTTCGTAGCGTTATCAGCTGATCTTCATCAGCCAGTCAGTAAATAAAGTGTCAAATCCGCGTCAAATGCTCACTTCCTGTCAGCATCGAGATCTTTCAGCACTTCCTCCAGGCGAATTTTTTCATGTTTATATTAATAAGTAATCATACGGTTTTTCTCGTTCAATTTGGAATTAATTTGCACTTGTGAGTTTTTCAAAAAGCTCACTCGTGCAAATTAATTCCAAATTGAACTCGAAACCGTATGATTACCTTTACTAAAATGAATGAGATCCAGAACTTTTAAAGAGATCAGCAGCAAAATGGGTTGGACCTAGAGCATTAATACATTTATAAATCATGGTAAAATCCCCCAGGATTGGTGAAATGTGATCAAATTTGTTAGTATTCCTAAGAATACGAGCAGGAAAGTTTTGCAGCAACTGCAGTTTGTGAATATTCTCTTTTGAAGTCCCAGGCCAAACCGTCGAGCAATAGTATAATTTACTAAATACTAGGGAGTTCAGGATTATTTATAACATAGCTTTTGAAACGCTTGCGCTATGATTGGTTAATACGCGCGAGCCATTTGCCCATGGGTTGCATGCTGACGTCAGATTGTTAACCAGTATAAAAGTTGTGATGTCTCGTGTTATAAAAGGGTAGGTACGTGGTGTAAGCATCGTGTATGGCTATGGAGAGCAATGTATGCCATATATTCACTAACGGGGAACCACTATATGATGCTTACACCACGTACCTACCTATAAAAGAAATGGTAAACGCTGGAGCTGTGCAGCCATCGAGTTATGGGCGCATATGGGAGGTTTGCTCAGCACTCAAGAAACTAGAGATGCTCTCTCTTACGCATGTTTCGTGCTTAGCAACGTCCTGCTTGTGTCCATAACTCGATGGTTGCGCACTGCACGTTTACTATTTCTTCAGTAGAAGGCATCTCGAGAAAACAAGTTCCGGACTCTATTTTAATTTGACGCAAGGTAGATAACAGGGAGGAGTTAGGTGATGTGAGTGATCATTTAAGGTTGAGTTTGATTCAAGTGTAAAATCTAGGTCCTTGGCAGACGACGCGGGTGTTAGTGCTTGACCGAGGAAAGGTATGGTAATATCCAAATAGCAACAGCTTGGTCTTGTCTGGGTTAACCAGTCGATGATTGCACAACACCATTCAGCTACGTGATGGAGATCCTCGGCAAGTAAGCCTAGTTAAAATCCTTTGTCAAGAAGCCTAGTTCAAATCCTTTGTCAAGAAAAAAAAAAGATATATGTTCGTATCATCCACTTTTGGTTCAATTTTGCTTGACTTGATAGCTTCTGGAAGATCATTCGTCGTTAGCTTGAGACCCAAGATTGAGCCTTGTGGCACGCCATGGGTTAATGTTAACGGTTCTGCACTGTTGTCTATTGGTAAGGTAGCTTTGAAACCGTAACAGAGCTTCGTTCGAGGTTCCCAAATGGGGGACTTTTTCAAGCAAAGTCGAGTGACACAAACCATCAAAGACCTTACTTAAATCAATCAACACCATTGCCGTGATTTTTTTTCTTATTCATGGCCTGGAATACGCAATTAGTTACCAATAGACTCAAAGTTTCTGTTGAGTGAAGCTTTCGGTTGCCACTTTGATGACGAATGAGGCGATTTTTCTCTGTCAGATATCTGTTAAATTGATCAAGCACTATTTACTCGGCAACCTTGGAAAAACTAGTAGAAGAGAAATAGGCTTTTTTTTGGGGGGGGAGTTCGTGATTTCCGTCCTTCAAATGAGGTACCACCTCGCTCCGTTCATGATACTTGTGATGGTCGGCAAAATATGCTCGAGACAGTCTTGCTACTGACATTGGCACCTTATCAAAGCCTGGAGCCTTGTTGGAATGTATGGTCATTATGACCTTCCGTACATCTGTACAGGACACGGGCTGAAACTTGAACTGGTCATCATCTGCATAACGCACATTAGCGGTGGTTACAGAAGGGGCGGATATCAGGGCCATGTGATCTTGCTAGTCGTCTAGATAAAGTTCACTACCCACAAGAAGGAAGGTGCTCGAAGAATAATACTTGAGTGAAGAAATTGTAAACGTCCGGCGTGCAACCAAAGGGGTATGGGCTCACGCGGGAGGTTGCTTAGCACGAAAGACGCACAACAGATGCTGGAGGCGCAGCCGAGAGCATCTCTAGCTTCTTGAGTGCTTAGCAAACCTCCCAAGTGCGTCCCTAACTCAACGGTTGCTCAGCTGCTGCGTTTACCATTTCTGTTATAACATAAGACTTCACAACCTGACATCAACATGCAACCCAGGGGCAAATCGATCGTGCGTATTAGCCAATCATAGCGCGCTCTTTCCCAAAGCTATGTTATAATACAAGTTTGTAACCATATCACTGCCAAAAGTGACCAATGTACAACTTCTTACAATATCTATTCATTGGCAAGGTGGCGGTAATGAGAATTTAGTAGATCATCAGCACAAGGGTATAGAATTGATTTAGCACCAAATACTTCATACTAACATGTATGGAAGAGCACAGAACTTACTAAGGAGAATTGCTACCCTGATCTAAAAAGTGGAAGGGTTAAACGGAAAATTACATTATTAGGTAGAGTGGTTGTAGTTCTCTTTGGTTTATTTTTTTCATGAGTTTGTTGGATAAACACTGAAATTTTTGCTGACCGCTCGGTTAATATCTTTCGGTTCACGAGACAGGGAGAACAATTTTTTTGAATATTCATTTTTTTCTGACTAGGGAAAGTTGTTTTGACCGATGCACATGTCAAAGAGGAGGACGAAAGCAAGCAGTCTCATTGCACATCTGTCGACCATTGTTCCTCTGATGAGAATTGTGAGTGAACCAAAATTCTCGCCATATTTCTGTTCTTTTTCTCTATTTTTCATTTTCTCAGAAAGAAATAAACAAGTGTAAATTGATCACAAAACTTACCATTGGTCGCCGCCAACTGAGATATCTGTTTCTTAGTTTGGAGAACCAGGTGTTTGATAAATTTAGTACCTTGGAGTTGCTGATCCTTTAATCTTATCACTTGCCTGCTTGGCAATGAATTTGTTGTGGTTCAATATTTTCCTTGGCTTGAATTTTATTTTCCTTTGTTTTTTGGTATGGTGATGTGTGATAATGAGTTTGAAACAAAGGAAAATAAAATTTAAACCAAGGATAAAATTGAACCACAACATATACTTATTGCAAGGAGAAGTTAGGTGCTAATCACCGCTTGGCGTGGTCTCTTTCGCAGCCATTGTCTCTCTCGTCACGCAACGCTCCTACACCACGCTTCTACTCCGCTTCTAACCATGCTGGTCACACAACGCTGCTTGCGTGACTGACCAGGCGATAGCTGTGAAGGAGACTGCGTAGCGTGAAAAGATAACACTTCGTAATAACGCTAAACGTGGTTGTTTTCCAGCGGCACATTTTGGTACCAAACCATCACCAGAAGAGTCGAAAGCAAAGTACAGTAGGGACGCACTCACTTTAATACCGGAAGGAAGGACACCAATATTAATTTGGTGGACCAGCGATCTTTTCCCGCATGATCGAAGTCACGCAAGTCAGGAAATTGCGTGCAACAAAGGCAGATGCATCACCTCGATTGACCGCGGGCTCAAAAATGATCACGCTACGCGCGCTTTTATTTTTTATGGCACGGACCTGCGCGCTGATGACTTGCCGCTTCCGCGGAGGCCTTGGGACGAGTGGGCTCTTTTTCATGAAGAGTCACCCAAGAACAACTGGATGTTGACTCACGAGGACGCACTGATGTAAGTAACTGAAACACTCATTGTTAAGCGATACAGAGGACGCACTGATCTAAGTAACATTACGTATTACTCCGCAGTTCAAATATATGGTCTTTCATATATTCACTTGCATTCTTCTCCATCTACGGGTATATTACGAACTCGCACGCAACATGACCAGCTCCCAGTTGGCTTGATATCTCAGTTGGTAGAGCACTGCTCCGGTATCGCAGAGGTCATGGGTTCGAATCCCGTTCAGGCCTGAGTTTTTTTTTTTTTTTTTTTTCCAGGCTTTAATTTCACAGCTGCTTAAGTTGTGTACATAACTGCGATGATCAATCAATGTCCTTACATATTACTACGCAGTTCAAATATATGGTCTCTCTTATATATTCAGTTGAAACACTCATTGTTAAGCAATACTTAGGGTGGGAAAAAGATAGGAAACACTTTTTTTTTTCATTTTTGACATTCCCAACAGCCATATCCAAGAAATGAGTTGCACTGTGTGACATGGCGCCATATTTTATTGATCAAAGAAATCAGTCGATTACTTCATAGTGTGCTTTTAACTTTTCGCTTTTAGCACTGTACTCCATAAATATTGTTGATGTTTTTTTGTTAAATTTGGTTTCATCAACGGAGAGTCTTTTGAACTAGAGATTATTTGGAATGGAAGAAACTTGCGCTAAGGAGAGACTTTTTTATTCTCCCTGGTTTATTTAGATGTCAAGGAAATGCGCTGTCTTACCAATTAGTTTTGATTATTTTTCATCACGAAGTCAAAGGAAAGTTTCTATTCTTGTGAGGTGAAAACTACGTTTCATTTTGGACATTCGTGTTAATTTGTTTGGGTCGGCTTAGGGCTAATTGAGAGACAAAAAAATTGTTCATCAAACGCATTGGTAATGTAATTGTACCAATGTAAGATTTAAGGAAAGTGACGTTTCGAACGTTTGCCCTTTGTCATTCGTTTTGACGAACGTCATCTTCCCCTGTAAACTCACGAGGGTACAAGTTGTATTATCAACTTGTCTGATTAACCATTCTACATGGGAAACATTTGCTTCCTCGACAATGATTCAGTAGTAATGATTCCTTGTTCGGTTGGGGCCATTTCTCGATTACTTTACGGGCCCGGAGTTCTATTTTTAGGTCGGAGTCTACTGAATGTTTTCACAGTTCTTAGAATACAAACCAGTCCAACGAGCTAGTGACCAAGAATTGTGTTTCTTAACCTTGAAAACCAAGAAAATCGTAATACCGGTTATATATGTTGTTTCAATTTTATTATTGGTTGAAATTTTATTTTCCTTTGTTTCAAACCCCATTATCATACATTGCCGTACCAAAAAAAAACAAAGGAAAATAAAAATTTAAAGGAAAGATAAAATTAAACCACAACATATACATTGCGTTCGTGCCCGCTACGTTACCGGGCCTTTGGAGAAACGGACCCTAGGCCCTCTTAGTAACCGATCTGTCTTGTTCTTTGACAGTCTCTTCAATCACACTGCTACGTTTCGTCGTGAGTCGGACTACCCGCTGTCCACGCAATGCATTAGAGATATCAATGACTGGACCGATACGCCCGCAATGTCAGTACAGGAAAAGAACAGGTTAGTGTTCAGCGGTTGATCGTAGAAGTGAACTACAATCCGGGACAAAATGTTTAGGGCAGTTACATGATTTCCCAGCTCCCTCAACGTCCCCCCCCCCCCCCCCACAGGAACAGTGTTGATCACGAGAAGTCACTCAAATGTGAAACAAATTGTACAGTTTCTCTGTGGTTGAACACTGGGCAAGACTTCCGCACAAATCCCTACTTCATTATGCAAGTTGTGGTTGGATTGTGTGGGGTAATGCACGTGCAAACTTGTCTTGTTTTCGAAGAACGAAACAGCACAGCTACCGCATGATGAATGAATTAGGGACCTGTGCGGAAATAATTCACAACACTGTATAGGGGAGTAGTTGTATATGGCCGACTTTAGCGCAAAATTTGATCAAAAATTAAAAAAATGTTAATAAAGTATCTGGCGCAATCTCCTCCTCCTACTCCTCCTCCTCCTCCTCATCGAGATTTTTAAAAATAGTTTACGGGATTGGCGCAAATGGTTTATAAAGTATCTGGCGCAATCTCCTCCTCCCCTAATCCCCCTCCAGATACTTTGCGACTCTAACCCACTTATCCTATAGTTAATTATACTAGCGCAAAAATTAAATTGGCTTAAAGAAATAATATTGTAATAAAATGATGGAGAACCAAACAGTAAAACAACTGAAAGTCCTTGCCAAAGAGCTGGGTATTAAAGGATATTATCGATTGAAAAAAGCACAACTTATCGAAGCGTTGGGTAATATAGACACCACCGTACCTAGACCCACCACCTCAAATGAACCGATACCTGAGATTAATGTTCAAAGACCTATCACCTCAAATGAAGCAATACCTGATAATAAAACAAAAAATAATAAGTATAAGTGTATTCATGGAAGAAAGAAATGGTTTTGTAATTTATGTGGAGGGTCTCAAATATGTGAACACAAAAGATGTAAGGCGCAATGTAAAGAGTGTCACGGATCTCAAATATGCTCTCATAATCGAAGGAGAAACATATGTAGAGAATGTAATGGTTCTAGTATTTGTGAGCATAAACGGGTGAGGTATATATGTAAAGAATGCAACGGGAAAGGAATATGTATTCATGGAAAACAAAGATGGTTTTGTAGGTTATGTATATGCGAACACAACAGACGTAAGGAGCAATGTAAAGAGTGTCACGCAACACAAGAGACATAACAAAAACATTAAGTTATATAACGCAAGTCAGTGTTACATAACAAAATTTACCTTGTGACTCATCTATAGAATTTACATTGACGTAATCACATTCCTGAGCGACGTTAGAAACCAGCCTTTTAAAAGTAAACTTCAAATCTACTTTTCAACTTGCTTGTTGCTATGTCGTAAAAGTATGTAATCTATTGTTCTCCACGTGGACACTAATTTACACACAATCATATCCACGTGAAATACTCGTGAACTACCGAAATAGATACCATGCTAATCCGCCAGCGACAATTATAAATGCTAATAGATTGGTTTCGTGTTGTGTTAAGTCTGGCTGCGTTGAGTCTGTTTTTACTAATAGATTGGTTTCGTGTTGCGTTGAGGGTTTTGGTTTCATCTCAGTTCTATGTGGTAGTTTAACTTTTGAAGATCCCATGTTATGTTTTATTCCAACCTGTTTTGCTTCAGTGTTTAGGGAACTATTCAATCCAAAACTCATATCACTAGTCGCTTTCATCAACTTGTTATTAAAACCAGTCACGCTCTCAGTGTTGATTATCATATTACTAGGCATTAGCCATACACCGGGAGCAACAGCTAAATCAAGACGTAATTTCGCTTCTTGGACAGCTAATTGATACCTTTGGATCGAACTAGAAATGTCATTCTCGATCACACTACTCTCAAACAGGGCTAAGAATTCTTGTTGAGTCTCGATCGCTCCACCACCACTACCGGAAATCGAATTTCTAGTGTTTACTTGCGCCCCCAATATACAGTAAACAAAGGCTTCAGCAGATCGATTCAATCTACCAAGACCGGCTTTAGTGAGTCCATAGCCACTTGTTGGGATAAACCAAGCATATTTGTAATCGGCAAAATCGTCATTACGGATGAATGAGATGAGATTACCTTTTTCCTTCTTACCTCCGTCATCAGCAAATTTACCACCTTTACCAGGCCATTGATCAGCTTCATCATCATAGTTCCTTACCATATGAACATTTTGATATCCACCACCCGCTCCATGATATCCAGCACCATAATCTATGAATATATCACCCAAACCTTCGTTTCGACCACCTTTCCATCTAAAGTCAGAGTTTTTTGAGATTCCAAATTCAGCACACAATCGTTGATATGCGACTTTGCTGTAAGGGTTGTTGTTGATTACAAAGGGTTGCTCATCAGGCAGGGGAAGACTCAATTCATACAATATCCGCCTTATAGTGAAGTAGACATGAAACTTAATGAAGCTACTCACGACTTTGGGATAGTTGAGACTCTCGAAAGGACTTATTCCACATCCAGAGGTCGCACACCACACTGCAAAGTTAAGTTGTTGAGGCCAATAATTCATATCAGGCGCATTCAACCATTTTCGACTCTGTTTACCAAACTTGAAAGTCACAACTTGGGATGTAAATATGTTACGCATCTTAGCGGTGAATTTCTTCATATTGGACACGTATATATCCAATGAGGTCAACATGTTTGTGATATTACTTGTGAAGTCATCAAAATCAATGGCAGGTATTGGGTAAGAGCGATTGGTCATAGTTAAACTCTTTGGGAATGAACTCAATGCATTATAATCCAATCCTAAATCTTTCCATAGCAGTCTTTTCAAACGGGGTGATAGGTCTTCAGTCCATGTTTTGCCAGTGGGATCATCATAAGACATGATTGTTGTCCCATTAACTTTCCACCTAATGTAACCACCATATTGATCGGCCACAAATACGAATTGACTGTGATCAGCCTTTGGATACCTATTTCTGAAATCATTGAGTAACATTTTATTATTTATGTTTAGAATAAGTTGTTTTTAAATCAACACCGTTCTTTTCTAATACCAAACTCATAATTCCATAATTCCAACGTTCGGGACTGGTTAACTCCTTTAAAATTTCCGCACGAACCTCTGTTCTTATCTGATTCATATTTAAGTTTTTTTCTGTATCTTTCCTGTTTTTTTGACGGATTTCGAGTTTTAGTTTTTCAAACTTGTCCACCTCTGCTAAAATTAGCGAAAATTCTTGGTCGGAGATGATATTATTTTGTAGTGCCTTTGAAACCAAGTCGTGAATGGTATTTACTTTTGCTTTTGCCAGAGAAACGGTCTGTTCGTGTTTACTAACTTTATGTGAAAGTCGTTTAGAAGCCGCACCGAATCCGACCGAAATACCACCACAAAGACCACCCACCGCTCCCAATGGGATACCAACAACAGCACCAAAACCAGTAAGAGAGGTTCCCAGTCCACTTGCAGATAAAATAACTGAAACCACCCCACTACCAACACTGATTTTTGTAAATATTCCCCTCGCTCTATTGTATTTTTTCCTAACATCCTCGTAATGTCTAATTTCCTTCTGAAGATTATGTACTACTTCACACGATTTTTGAAGTCTGAAATTATTTTGGTCCCCATTCAGAGGCACTTGTGGATAAATTCTATTGTAGTCTTCCATTTGTTACAATCAACAGGAAATCTTTAAATGAATTCGAAAAGGTTCGTTATTTAAGTCAGCCTTTCTTCCCTTTTCATCTAAAATCAACAAATCAAAGTAGTTGACCGGATTTTTGGTTTGTAAAACTTTTAAACAAGGATTCTTATCAGATGGAATAACAGCTAGTAGTTGTGAGGGTTTAAGTTCTACATTTTCACCTTCGGGGATACAACAATTGGACTATGAAGACTTTGGCTCTATAAGATCACACATTAAGTAATAAGGATTTTTAGACGACGCTTTAGGAATGTAACTAAATAGCATTTGTATCTCTTTTACTTGGGTTAAGGGTGGATCTAGATAAATTCTTGTTTTGGGAGTTAGCATATAGATAGATAGAAACGTTGTCTCATTCATGTTTTTACTTAGCGCCTCTTCTTTTTAAATTGTTCCACAAGGTATAGAACCGCAGCCACTATAAGCAACCAAGCATTCTTACTTAAAAATCCAATAACCTCCCCAGCTGTTTTGAAGATAAAACTAGCAATAGCTCCAACCATTCCAGGTAATATCTCACCAATCTTTTTACCAATCGCTTTCAAACCGTTACCAACACCCTTTGCAACACTGGTTAAACTCTTTTTTAGATTAGAGACAATCACACCGATAACAACACCTACAGCACTCATCACAGCAACGACTGTAAAACCGTACTTTTTGAAGATAGCCTTCACACGATCCCGCAATGACATTCGTTCCTGTATCCCTTCATTCTCACCTTCCAGATTGGCTATATTCTTCTCCTGCTCATCGATTTCCCTCTTGAGAGTCTCTATTCGGCTACTTTCTTCTGGGTTTTTTATTGGCTTATCCATGTGGAATTTTAGTTCCTCCTTTTTTTTGGTGAGTAGTCCTTTTCTCTTTGATATCTCACCATCATTAGCTTCCAAAACTTCTTCTGCTCTTGGGCCTAGACTCTCTTTCAACCCTTTCGGCAGTTTTTCAGTGAATTCACCATTGGGTAATAAAATGTATTCGTGAGCTTTTGCCCTCTTTAATTTCAAAAACACTTTCTCTATTCCTCCACTAATTGATCTGCGAACACCTTTGATGAACTCAGAAGCCTTGGCATATGGGAAAAATCTTTTGATTTCTTTTTCAGCATCATCTTGATCTCTCATCTTGGTATCTATCAAGGGTTGAGTTTCACCACCACCAAACGAGGTTTCATCCTCCTCATCAGGGTCAATTGGACGAGTGGTGGATGTCTTTGTGATTGGGCTCAAGTAAATTGTATCATCCCCATCATCATCACCTAGATCAGCTGATTTATCAAAAGGATTTTCTTTGTCTGGTATTTCTTGGTATTCAGCCATGATTTTTTACTTATCTGTAAGAAATCTTTAAACTGGTCACACACTTACCTAAAAGAATTTACTAGCCATATAACCCAATGCCAGCATACCACCACCCACATATGCCATCTCCCCCATCTTTTGATTGCTACTAGGTCTATAATAATCAGAGAATTTTGGTTCATGTGTCTGACTATACAATTTCAAAGCTTCATCAGTATTCGAAATATTTTGTGAAGCCCGGTGTTTAGCATCCTGCTGTTGAGAGTACCAATCAATGAGATTCTGTCTCTTTTCCTGGTATGAGGCATAATCTTTTTGATATTTTTCTATTGCCTTGTCGTGTCGTATTCGCTCCGCATCTGTGTTATCACCTGAGAGATATTTTGCAAGATACGAGCCACCTACGAACGTTGTCGCATTCAATATAGCTCCACCAATCATCATTGCTATTGTCGCCATTTATTAGTCAATATGTAAAATCTTTAAGTCGGCAAAATCTTTTGATCTTCTAAATAAGTTTTGAGGTACATACTACCGGACAGGACAGCGACCCATTTAGCATAGTTTGTAATACTTGGGGAGGGATCGTTTATAAATGATTCTTTCATAGCCTTTTTAGCTACATATCCAACACCGGCAGCCAATCCGATAATGACGGCTGAATCGGTAACAGTTTTCACAAGTTTGTTTTCAGTTGACATGATTTTATTGTGGGTAGAGAAAATCTTTAAACTGGTTTTCCTCAGAGCATTACTATTTTAGGAGTTGGTTGGGTAGGAATCTTTGAGGGTGGTGGTTGGGTAGGAATATTTGAGGGTGGTGGTTTTCTGTTTTTGTAGTACCTCATAAACATGTCAACTGCGGTAAACCCTATTCCAACAAGAGATAACACAGTAGTAAAAGATAGCTCTGGAATCCATGCTTTAGATTCGCTCTCTGCATTTATATTTTCTTCCTGGTTAGTCTCCGCTTCACGTTTCATTTCCCTAGCTGTTTCCCTAGCTAACGCTTCTTTGGCTCTTTTGTTATATTTAGCTAGTTTCTTACCGGCAGCAACCTTTTTAGGATCTTTCTCTTTAACAGCTTTCTTATTTTTAGGAGGAGGGGGATCTATTGTAATTTGTTCAACAACTTCATCAGACATGATTATTTATTTCCCATAGTAAAGAATCTTTAAATCAGTTGTTCTCATTAGTCTGCTCAGTTTTGTTGATTCTAATGTGCTTAGCAACCTGGAATAGCCCACTAGCAAGTGCTACCAATCTTCCGCCTTTTAATACCAAGAGACCTACAAAGTTTGTCAGTTCACGCTTAACCAACTCATCGTTCTGTAAGTCTTTGCTAAGCTCTTCGGTGTCATCTACAGGAACCAAGTAAGAAATGATATGAGACGCTGCTTGAAGAGCTGACTCTACTAATCCACTACTAACTTGCTTACCTAAGACTGCCTGATAGCGATTATAATATTTTTCAACGTCTTTTGCTGTGAGTTTCTTGATATCACCTAGACTCATCTCAACACCTAAATATTCCTTTGTATTCCCAAGAGATGCGAGAATAGCTAGTGATTCTTGTTTGATTTCAAAATCATCATCTTTAGGTTCTTTAACATCATCATCTTTAGGTTCTTCCATATAATCTTCAACGCTTGTCATCTTTTAATTTTGTAATAATACATAGATTCTTTTAAATCACCGCGGGAATCTCTAAATAACATTGGAATGGATAACGTAAACACAAACAGAGTCTAGAATATTTTTCAGTTTTCAGCATTTCTACAAACTTTTTACGAGTTTCAGAGTCTAAATCACCTCCATAATCTTCGAAAAGAATCTTCATCCCCTTTTGTGATGGATTATGGAATGTAACCACACAAGCTACATTTTCACGGAATGGTTTTGCTATGGATGTTAATTGTTGTGTCAATACCCACACTGATAATCCATGATGCCTTCCAGAGAATGCTAGATCTATAAACTTGTTCGAGCGTTTCTTTAGATCTTTCGATACAGCACAGTCGTCTAAAATAAGTAACGTATTAGTACCAGAGAACAAAGTTTGACAATCAGTTAATAACTCGTTAATCTCATCGCTGTTACTAGCATCTGGTGATAATGCTAAGAAACGTTTATCTCTGTGAGCAAATTTATGATAGGTTTTATTTTTAGCATAAGTCGGACATATTAGAACAATGTATTCAAAAACTTTGTGGAATGGTCCTCTTAGCTGATCCGTTAGATACTTTGTCTTTCCACAATTTGTTGGACCTGTTATAATGCAATGAAAAGGAACTTTTTCTCTCAGTTCTTCCATCTTTTAACTAATACATAATTGATCTTAAGTTTGAATTCATGATCTCCATCAACGCGTCGGCTACCACAAACATGTGACAGGTGATATTTCCTGTTCCTCCAACTTTTCGTTTCATTTCAAGTTTTACTCCATCTCGTGTATTGTTCAAGGCCATACCTTCTCCATGAATACTATTGTCAGGGTGAGTTCTCAAGTCAATCCATAGAGCAAACTTGTCGACATAAAAATCATTTAGCTTGACACCCTCTTTACCGAAACGTTTCATTACCGAATCCCAGAAGTCTGACGGTTTCATTCCCTTGGAGTAGATACGGTTTGGCATGCCGTCAACGTTAATGTCGATTGATGTAATATTTGGATTGACAAACTTCTCAGAGTCTCGTGCTCCTCCGACGTATCTCTCTGTGAACAAGCACAATATACCTTTCATTGATCTCCTAGGTATATTAATGTACTCGTTTATGTAACTGTCATTAGGTTTGGAGATGGTAAAAGTTTTGTGGAGAAGTACATTCTCGTAAAAGAATACTTTACCAACCTGATAAGCTGACTGAGCCTCACTAGCTAATTATTCACTTGAGATACAAGCATATTCCAACTCGAGGTTTTCGATTTTGTAAGTTGGAGTCTTGGTCTTGTCAGAATAAACAACAATATCGGAAACTGAGGCCAGTGTAATCTCAAAGATTAGTGAATGAGGTAACGCCTTTGGATAGAAAGCCCCATGCTTGCTGAGAATAGGATGGTTGAGTGGGATACGGTACTTGGTGTTGTATACTGCTGCAAGAGCTACTTCCTTATCATTTCCTGAGGTTACCTTATCACCCGCATTTGTCCTAAGCTTCCTCATGTTTTCAGAAGAAATACCTTGTTTTATTCCATTCTGACGATCTTCAGCTGTTAAGTATAAGTCATGGTAGGTTTGAAAGAGATCGTATCTTTGAGTATCCTGTAGTGTTTCTCCACCAAAAAGAACCCTGAGTCTGGATACAAGGTTACTGCCTACGTTATTCACAAGGGTGTTGTTAGCATGACCTTCAACAGTCAAGTCAAATAGTAGAGATACACTTCCTGGGACAATCACTACATTCTGAGAAAGTTGTGGAATATTTATATATAGTGTTTCTTCAGGATTAGCGGATGAGGGATTTAGTGTAATTCGATTCAGTGACGATTCCGCTTTCAAACCGAGGGGCTCTAGTGGAATCCTGTTTGGGTTAATTTCTTCAGATATAGCTTGCGACATGTTTATTTTAAAGATAGACGGATTATTCTTTAAATGAGGAAAATATACTATTCCACTTATGGATATTGGAAAGGGTATTCTGCCATTCCAAAATTAGCTGAAAAAGCAAAAGTTAGTGAAGCTGAGGCTAAAAGATGGCTTGAGAAACAGGCGCTGTGGCAAATCTATCTACCAGCTCCAAAGTATATCCCTAGACCGCACTGGAATGTGGAAAAGCCTAATCAGATTCATCAAGCAGATCTATTATTTTTACCACATGATAAAGTTGGAAGAAAGACATATCGATATGCTCTGGTTGTGATTGATATTGCCACTAGATACAAAGATGCAGAACCACTAACCTCAAAAGAAAGTAATGAGGTATCCAAAGCTTTAACAAAAATATACTCCAGAAAGTTAAAATATCCTAATACTATAATTGTCGATCCTGGTAAAGAATTCATGGGAGATGTAACAAAACTTATGAAAAAACATAATGTAACCATACAACGTTCTGAAGCTGGAAACTATAGAGCTCAAGCATTTGTTGAAAGAGCAAATGGAACATTATCAGAAAAACTATTTAGTCATCAATACGCACAAGAAATGATTAGTGATGAACGATCTAGAGTATGGGTGAAACGATTACCGGCTATTTTGAAAACTTTGAATAGTGTACCAACGAGAATAACTGGTAAAGAGCCTGAGAAAGCTATAAGACTTAAAGAGGTTGATATTGATCCTCCAAAATATAAACGAGTTGTTGGACATGATGAGGTTAGACTACCGCCTGGTGTTAAAGTTAGATACTTACTTGCTCCTGGAGAAGATGAAGGAGGTGAGCGCAGACGTTCTACGGATCCTATCTGGAGTTTGAAAGTCTTTGATCTGTCACGTAGTGTGGTGTCACCTAATCAGCCAGTGTTGTATTATTTACTAGATTGACCGAGGCGTAGTTTTGTTAGGGAAGAGCTTCAGTTTGTACCAGAAGATACTGAGCTGCCGCCTAATTTTGTTTTGGAACGATAATGTCCGTGGGCGTAAGTATGTATACCATCTTCACAAATGTGTCTCTTGTCATCAAATGGTGATAAGGCTATCTTGTTAACCGTTTCAGTGTAAACATCATGCTTATGGCTTCTGATTACATTCATCTGTCTCATCTGTGGTTCTTTATTGAATAGGCAATCCTTGTAGTTATCGAAACTGATGGTTTTCTTGACGACTGCCTTCTTCATTCCCTTACATTTCTTTTCTTCTTTACCTTCATCCATCCTGTAGGAGTAGAGCTTGGCCCGTAGACCTACAAATTCGGTTATCTGTTTACCACCAGCCTCATCTTTAAACATCCCGATGATTTTCTTGTTCACACCTGTCTCGATACCTGATGGATGATCTTTGGGATAATTACTAGTATCAAACATAGATTTTACATCTTTGCTGATATCCTTGTAGAAATCATCTGTTTCTATCTCATAGGCAAGACTGTCCGTATCTGTGAACAACAATTTAGCTTTTACATCATATTTTGGTTTTATGTAATTATAGTGAAAATCATACATCAATGTTTTACTTAGATCAAGAATGGACATACCTAAGTAAACAGGTTTATCGAAGACCAACTTTGTTTTCTTCATGTGGATGGCCGCTAGATTCTCACAAAAGATGGTGCGATGCTGATAGTTCGGCTTTGTTATTAATTTTTTCGCATCTTTTTCACTCGTAACCAATCGCACGTCTACCCTTTTTCTAATGTTTTCCATGGTTTTCCCAAAGACAGAGTTATTCATCAGCTTGAAGAAATCTTTTTCAAAGTCGTTGTCTGCTTTCGCCCTGAGGTTGGTATTCAAGTCGATGTACGGCTTTAACCATGCAGACTCTTCGAATGTAATACCCCTATGAATCTTGGTGACTTTTAGTCCTAGACTTTCGTAAACTTTCAAGGTCTCGTGGTGAACTACGTACTTTACCTTGTCGTTGAGGTTTGGGATCAATTTCTCAACCTTGTCAACCTCAAGTCTCTCTGGAGCTAGTGGATAGTCGTTATGCAAGTCGTGAAGTTGTTGAGGATACACCAAATCAACCTCGAGTATGCATGGGAGATTTTTCCAACCCTTGAGTTCTTGGTTATTCATCCATCTAAAACCATGAGTAGGGAGTTTTTTACTCATTGCCCCACCGTATAAGTTGTTTGCGTCAAGATATGCTATATACTTTGTGAGTAAGTTAGAATTAAAGTTGGTCATGTATGGATTGTTAGCTTTACCATATCTAGTAGAGATCATAGATACGCCTCCTCGAATGCCTTTCTCAACCATAAGTAGCATGTCAGGATCAGTTAGCAGCTCCAACTCCACTTTAGTTAACTTTAACGCTGCATCCCAAGCTAGTCCAGGGGCTGTGTAATACCAGGCAGGGTCCAATCCATAGTTTTTACTGCAAACATCTCGAAAGTTCTCAAAGACATCGGCTAACAGTAGTACATCTGACTCAAGATATAGGTCGTGGTAATCCCTCATTGTTTTCATATCAAAGCTTCCCCACACCTTTTGAGCATGTTGGTAGTTGTCTTCTGTTATATCTGTTTCATTGAGTTTTGAGTAGAACGCTTCTTTAGGTGGTAATTGGGTTGCGTTGAGTTTATCGAAGCCGTCAAACCAGTCGTATGGGAAAACACCCTTTCTCAACAATAGCTCTAATTTTTCGCCTTCATAGTAGCTCATAAGGTTTTTGAAAGCTTCTTTTGGTAAATTAGTTACTAGGCTGTCAAGGCTGGTTGCCATAAATTTAAATGAATCGATGAATCTTATGTATCGATCATGATATCAAAGTATTCCACATGGTCGAATTTCCAACCGGAGCCATTTCTTTTAAATTTATCAAATTTTACAAGTTGGTAATCTGTCATTGTATTGAATAAGTCTGATAAATCGGTTGATTCAGTAACCGTTTCTGGTTTTTTGGTATGAAAGTTAGGTGATGTTTCATCAATCTGTCCAGTATTAGGATTCTCTTTTATGAACTTACACGTTAAGATAAATTTCACCTTTAGAGGTTTCTTTTGCTGATTAATGAGATCTAGAAATTTTGGTTTGATATTAGCGATGAACATCTTTTCATCATGTCCTTTCTGTCCATCAATCCTGTAGGTTTTCAGATACCCCTTCAACGCTGTTTGATGTTCTTTTGAAGTGAAGTAGTCAAGTCTCTTGAATATTCGGTTAACCTTTTCCTTCATACCTTTAGCCCGCTTATCTACAGTCTTTTTGATTGATTCTGGTACATAAGATAGAATCCAATCTGTGAACTTTTTAATCACTTTTTTTATCGGTTTGGTAACTCTGCTCACTAAATTTTTAAGTTTTGTGGGTTGGGAAGGTTTGAGAATGGGAACATTAATCTCAGGTATCGGTTCATTTGAGGTGGTGGGTCTAGGTACGGTGGTGTCTATATTACCCAACGCTTCGATAAGTTGTGCTTTTTTCAATCGATAATATCCTTTAATACCCAGCTCTTTGGCAAGGACTTTCAGTTGTTTTACTGTTTGGTTCTCCATCATTTTATTATAATATTATTTCTTTAAGCCAATTTAATTTTTGCGCTAGTATAATTAACTATAGGATAAGTGGGTTAGAGTCGCAAAGTATCTGGAGGGGGATTAGGGGAGGAGGAGATTGCGCCAGATACTTCATAAACCATTTGCGCCAATCCCGTAAACTATTTTTAAAAATCTCGATGAGGAGGAGGAGGAGGAGGAGTAGGAGGAGGAGATTGCGCCAGATACTTTATTAACATTTTTTTAATTTTTGATCAAATTTTGCGCTAAAGTCGGCCATATACAACTACTAGGGGCGCAAAACAATATTGGCTGTTATTAAACGCGCAGAAGAAATCATTGAGACGTTACACAACGAAAACACCAAACTGCGCATGCCCCGAATCTGACATCCGAAAAATCGAGATTTTTCACCGCTTATATGATATGGAACACCGCTGACCCTCTCAAATAGTGTGCTGTCTCGCTAAGGCTCGCCAGCAATTATACAAAATCGAGCGCTCTGATTGGTTCGCTGTCTCGGATTATCAGCTGATAAAAACGGCTGCCAGTCGTTCGCGGGCTTTTGATGAAATAAATTTTTTTCGTGTTGTACAATGCTTTTTTCTTTTCTTTTTTTGAAATAATCACCTGTGTATTTATACTAAAACAATTATTCGCCTCAGGCTCAGTGATTATCGGTGAATATTCACCGAGAATCACTTCGCCATCGGGGAATAATTGTTAAATTGTTAAATCATCCTTTGATACGAGCTCAAACCACCTTCTCTCCACCCTCAGCTGGGAGAGGCTATCTCTTCGACGAAAGAAACAAAAAGCCTTAATGAGGTATAAAACCTTGAATGACCTTGCTCCGGAATATCTACAAAGTCTTTTCTCTCAGCGTCACTCTGCTTACAACTTAAGAAACTCTGAGGGAAGGTTGACCCTGTCCAAACCAAGCACCAATTATTTGAAACGAAGCTTCTCTTACAGCGGGGCCATGTTATGGAATAACTTGCCCAAAAACTAAAAAAATGCTGCATCCGTTGAGCATTTTAAGCGAAATATCAAGGAGGTAGCTGATATATCGGATTCCCACACGGCAATCATGTAAAGCAGTTGTAATTAGTTTTAGTTTTTAACTTAATCTTAACTGATGATTTTCCGTGTTTAAATAAAGATTTACATACATACATACATACATACATACATACAAACATACAAACATACATACAAACAAACATACATACAAACAAACATACATACAAACAAACATACAAACATACATACATACATACAAACAAACATACAAACATACAAACAAACATACAAACAAACATACAAACATACAAACAAACATACAAACATACATACAAACATACATACATACATACATACATACATACATACAAATACCGTTTTGTCCACGATTATGTTACAGTCGGACCTCGATTTTCTGGACTTGCTTCTCTGGTCCCGTTCTCATCAGAAATATGAAATACATAACATGCAAAATATTATATCTTATTTTGGGGCAAAACCTTGAATAGCACTGTTAAGTTGAACGAGCGCAACCTATGGTAGTTTGTATTTTCTACTAATTCTCTGTGTTTGTGTTCTATTCCGTTAGACTGCAAAAGGAGAAGGGTTTCGCGCCAATCGTGTACGTACAAGGTGATTGTTATACTCCGTCAGATCGTGAGAGTTACATGGAGGAGCTAATGAAGCACATCAAGGTAGACTCGTATGGAAGGTGTCTTAATAATCGTAAGATGCCTGCAGAAATTGACGGCTTTCACAAGCTTCACAGCCCAGAGTACTACAAGTTTCTTTCTCAATATAAATTTAATATCGCGTTTGAAAATGCCATTTGCAATGACTACATGACGGAAAAGCTTTTTAGGCCGTTTGAGGTCGGAGCGGTGCCAATTGTGTTAGGTTCAGCCGCGGCTAAGGACTGGATGCCAAATGAAAAATCGGCAGTTTTCGTAAATGATTTCAAGGGTCCTAAGGAGCTTGCAGATTTCTTGAATTATCTTGATTCCAACGACGACGAATACCAAAAGTACTTGGAGTACAAGAACCCGGAAAAAATAACAAACAAGTTTCTGCTTAAAGCATTGGAAACGAGACCGTGGCGAGTTCGGGGAGAGTGGGACAAAGTGAACTTTGGTCACCACATGTATGCAGACTTTGAGTGCCACGTGTGTGACCGCATATACGAACGCCAGGAGGCAATGCGAGCTTATCTTATGGATCCTGAGCGAAACCCTCCCCCACCCCCACGATTTGCGACGAAGGATCATCTAGCATGCCCCGAGCCTAAGAGCTTTGGAGACAGCACGCTTTATAACAAAAGTGTTAACTACTGGGAGGGGTTCTACGAAGCCCGGGCGTTGAAAGAAATGATACTGGCTGGAGAGACGAACACAACAAAATTCATATCAAAATACTTGAAGAAATTGACAGATAAGTATGACAAATGGGTTTATTGAAATGCCCAGGTGTATTCCATAGGGCTCAATATGACTTTACTTAGAATTATCATTCAAAATTCATCGATTAGTCGATTCAAAAATTGCCTCGTATATGATAGTAAAGAACACAAGAGTGTCAGTTCCTGGCTAAACTACAAAAATATTTTAAGTGGCATGATTAATTTTTAGGGCCATAGAGGAAATAATTTTTGTGTGTTTAACTTGAAGGCTTTTTGTCGCATAAGGATTGTGCAGTTTCTGAAAGGCAAGAACTCCTTTAGAGGCCGAGTATACAATCATGACAGGACAGTTTCGAGTTGATCCCTACATCAAATTTCCTAAGGTAATTTTTTTAGGAAGTGTGCTAGACTCATTAATGCTATGTAGATCTTGGGAGTGAAGCGGTTAAGTTAAAAAGCGTGATATCTGCACGTAAAATTTGGGAAACTGGTATGCTTCGTAAGCAAAGCACGTGATCTAATCAGCACTGGGCTGATTTCAGTAGTAGCCTTGCTAAAATTAGCCGCTTGCAGCTGGTGAATCAAAATAAGTGTAGCAAAAGGTACAAGATTTTATGTAGTTCTAGGAAGTACTGCCAAGGAATGATATGTAAATCAAGTAACGGCAGTAGATATCAGTTTTGTTGAGTACTAAGGTGTAGGAGTTAAATGTCCTCTAACAGGGCAGCGTATCATCAAACGACGTCTGCCCTCTAACGAATTTACGTACAGCTATATGTATTTCTCATCATATTTTTATTACTTGCAAATAAGAACCTTTCACACTTTATTTTCATTTTTTTTTCATTGATATTCTTGACCTTAAGGCTCTTTTTCATGGGATTTGACTGTATTTGTCAGTCTCGTTTCGTGGGTGTATGGCAAAGTGAAATGTGATAAAAACATTTCCCAGTTGTTGTAAACATCGCTAGGCTGATAAGAAAGGAGGAGATTGGGGTAGAGAGTAGGAAGTACGTGTTCATCTTTATTAAAACCATCTAAGATTTGCTTAGAAACAAACCTAGATCACATGGCTTAGATACCTTAGACTACCCCATTCACATTCGCATGGGAATTTTGGTCATCTTCCTTTACACATCACTTTTACTGTATTACCACGTCAAGTACTAGAGAGTTTCGACGCTGGTAAATACTGAAGAGAAAATTCAGTTAAAATGCAAAGTAATAAATAGCTCAGTATTCCAGCCTGACAAAATTCTCGTTTCCTTTTGGGGTCAAATATATGGTGCCCATGATCTTGGCAGCATTGCCCATCCATTGCTTGTAATTGTAAATGGGAATTTATGCGGAAATCGATGATGTTAAAGAAAAAGAAGCCGATGATTTTCGATCTGATTCCAAAGAATATCTTTGTTTTTTTTTTTTCAAGCACGACTCTTGTCGTACAGATAGTGGGGGTGTCTTAGTGTCATTCTGCTGCTATTGTTTTGTGAACATTTTTTGTTTCTTGTTTCCTATTTTATATTTGTTTCACGTTATTTGGCGATGGCCTTAGTACAAAAACTCTGCTTAAAAGCCGTTGTCATTGGGAAGAAAGGTCCATAATGTTATTAGTCCAAGAAATGTAGTCGTCAACACTACAACACCAGCCTGTTAACAAGATAAAAATACGATAAGAAACCAGATGCACACAATCCAGTAAACTTATCAGTCTTATCAGAATTCATAGTAAATACGTTTTTTTGTCTACTGCCTATGAAATAATGCAGTAGCCAATATATCAAAGGAAACACGAGTGATTAAGTGAAGGAGCCAATCAGCGCGTGCCTAGTATTTAGCCAATCACAATGCACTATAATTAAAACTTTTAAACTCGGAAGAGAATATGTAAAAGTAATGAAATCGAGGAAAAGCGATGGGTATGGCAAAATGGTCTGAATAAACTTAATAAATGCAGTAGCCACATGCATGCAATGCTTGCCTATTCTTAAACATGCTGGCGTCTATAGCAATCATAAGGGTGTATTAGCTAACTCATTCATACCAGCTGTGCGAATAAATTATGTGGCACGGAATATGTGGGTTTGAGCCTCGCTTTGGAGAGATTTTTCCTTTCTTATTTCAGTCGTCACGCGTGATATTCCTTGATTGGGTTATGTGGTTGTGCGTGACAACCCCCACAATAACGCAGATTACAAGAACTCGTTCCTGCTCATGCGTGCATGAGTGAGTTAAAAATAGTGTTTCGGCAATAGCCCTTATCAGTCGTAAATTGCGACAGTGATATCAAACCTAATCATAAAAATTACAATTTTCTCGATTGTCGGTTTAAAAAACCCCTGTTTTTCACTGATTCACTTGCCAAGCTGTTATCGGACAGTTCAACAATAAATGAATTTGAGTAAATGCAAAGTTGTAGTTTAAATCAACAAATCACAACTTGGTTTCAATCACCATAGAAACAGTGTACAGAGTCGTAAATTGGGGCTGTCTTTAAAATTTCCCTTCTAACAATGATAATATTTTCTTTCATAACCTACGTTTGGCTCTTCTTTTCTCGGAAATTGTAGTTTTTATGATGAACTGGTAATAAGACTTCGTGGCTTTCGAGCCTTGAAGTTATCGGGTCTTCCGATAAAAAAAGACGTAAGAAGAAAGAAGAACGCCTCTTATTAATTTGTTTCCAGATTGTCGAAAATTTGTTTAGTTGAACATGCTTCTGTCTTTCTCTGACGTTTTTACCTGTGCTAAATTTGTGTTTTCCTCCCAGAAAAGCTTCAGTTTGACACGTACAACACCAAACGCACAAGGCAGAAACGATTCGTTGTTATTTTCTTGTGAATCGCGGCACCTAAAAATAAAAATAAATCGTTTATCTTTACGACCATGAACAATCATCAAACGTTTTATGATATCAAATAAACTTTCAAAATTAACCATAAAGCTTTTGAGAATAAATTTGATCACTAAATCCACTCAGTAGCTGGAAGACTGACCACTGATAATCTTCTCTTTAAAATAAAAATAGGAAGTCAACATATCAGGTTATGGGAAAAACCGAATTTATGAGTGAACTCTTTTTATGATTGGCATGATCAGCCCGCTATATCCACCCCCCCTCCCGGGCTGTGCGCTTACTGCTTAGTGCCCTGGCCTTTGTATAGAAGCGAGGCTGTAGCTGACGTTGCGTGGTTACAAACCTTCTTGCCTTTCATGTGGAAATCAAATTACTTTACATATATAGCAGAAAGGTTTGTAACAAAAGAAGACCACCTTTAGTTTTACATATACTCTATTCAAAGGTTAGGGCGAGCACATACTGTAAAAGGATGTATTTGTAAATCTTGTAAAAATCTTTGTAAAAAGGGTGCATTCGATTGGGAAATCAGGATTTAGATTTTCAAAATGCAGACCCAGATCTTGCAATCGAACACAAAATCCGAAAACGGATCTAGTCTCACCAAGATCCTTTCTGGTCCTAGTAGTGACCAGCATCCAATTTCTCATTACAATATTCACTGTTCATCAACCATTCATGTTAAGAGAATAATGAAAATAAACACCAAAAAAGAGTTTTATAGATATTTAAACAAATTCTCCTTTCTAATAACATAACAAATAGATGAGAACAGTTAGGAGAAAATCAATATTGATATTGAGGCTTAAAGAGTTAAATTACAGCTAACTGTACTATGTTGACAACTGTATTTTTATAGCGTTTATATCGGATACATAAGCAGGTAAATAAGGTTCAGTCAGGCAGAGTTCATGTTGCGTAAAGAGTTGACCATGTGGATCTACTGATCTAAAAACGAACTTACTTTGCATAAAGTGAAGCAGCAAATGTAAGATTTCCATGCAGAACATCATGTTTGTCAAAGTCACTCCAGTGGATACCTACTAGAGTATAGTTGTACTCCACCATGTAAGCCAAGTTATACAGCGCCTATAACAAAATAATGACAATCATACTGAAATAAAGTCGACAAACGCGTCCTCTGATTGACTCGCTCCTTTACTTGAATCTGGCTATATGAACACGGCCAGCATGATGTCAAACCTAGCCTGCACAACAGGCGTGATTTGTTTGCGTATTTCAGGCGAACAGAGGCAAAAACGAGGCGCGCGCGAAGGCGAGTCACGCGCGAGGGGAGGAGCGCGAAAAAATAACGCGCCTCGTTTCGCCTCTGTTCGCCTGAAATACGCAAAAAAATCACGCCTATTGTGCAGGCTACGTCAAACCCGACTTCTTCCTTTGATGTTATAAAACAAATAGAAAATGGCTATTGTATGTCAAGATGAACTGATACGAACACGTCAAGAGTTTTAAAGATTTCAAAGTATTTACTAAAACACCAACCGGATAAAGTTTGACATTCTCTTATACTTCCTCATCAGAGGCGTGGCTACCTGGACGCATGGTACGCACGTGCGTACCTAAAAAAGTCGATTGTCTTTGAGGTGCTACACTCAGTGAACCGAAAAAGGTGCCAAAAAAATTTACGACTTAGTTGTCGAATTTTTTGTATGTACACTATTAAAAGACGTTGAGCCGTTTTCTCACCTGTGGAAAGTCGTTTTTGGCGGCGGCCTGTGCGTACATCTCAGCAGCAGCGGTGATGTTTTGGTGCACTGTTTTACCATACCAGTGGTTGTCTCCTACTTTTATCATGGCTAGAAAATAAAATGGATGTAGGAAAAATTCAATTTGTACGCTTGCCCGTAAGCTACAACAGCCACCGTTTAGTGGCAGAATTATACACATGGTTAAATTTAGGGTTGCAACTCACCAAACAAAATACTTTATTGTCAAAAAAACTCACCAACCACCCAAAAAATATATAAAAAATACAACACTTTATTGTCAAAAAACTCATCAAACACCCAAAAAATATAATAAAAACACTGTCAAAAAACTCACCAAACACCCTTAAAATATATAAAAAAACACAACACTTAATGTCAAAGAAAACTCACCAAACACTCAAAAAATATATTATAAAAAACACAACACTTTATTGTTAAAAATACTCACCAAACACCCAACCCATAGCCGCAGAACGGTTATAACAATGCCATGTACAGTCAACTGAGGCCACACCCGCTAGCTCTTCCTGGAAACAATTAAATGATGACAATAAGGACGCGATCTCAAACCCAGGTTGCAAATGAGCAGGATACAAAAAGCAGAACACAATGTCTGGTGCCTAAAAGTGTCATGCACATCAAAACATTACAAGATGACCGAGGTTTCGTCAGTTGCTATTACTTATCCAGAAACTGCCAAAATGCCTTGGTCCGATTGTCCGAATTCCTTGTTTTCTTACAGATGTTGGGTATTACAGTATGAGAAATCATACGCCCTCCCCCCCCCCCCCCCCCCGGACAACCCCCTCAAGCAATGTTGCTCTGTATTTCCAAATGTAATACATTGGTGATAAAAAATATCATTGTGTTTTTAAAATAAGTTACCCAACATTGAGGGGGGCAGGGGGTGGGGGGGGGAGAGCTCAGATGTAGTGATAATTATTTGTTCTGAACGAGAAAAAGCGCCTGTCGGTGTGATGATGATGATGAACTTTATTTGAGTGTCAACTGTATTCAACATTTTTAGTATTGTACTGTTCCGGTTTAACATTTTTAGCAAAGATTGTAGTTTCCGTAAGGACGGTGACGAAGCAATGCCAGGGGAGAAACTCTCAGAAGCTAGTGAACATCAAATTCAAGTGTGTTGAAGTCTTGACTGAGTGAATATTTTCGTTACCTTGTTTTCTTCGCACAGCAGGGCGGCGTTGTACAAGGGAACTTCCATCCCAACTTCGCCAGCTAATAAAAAGTTTATCAATGACTTGTACCTATGGACGAGAAGTCATAATGAAGTCATTATGATAATAATGCTAATAATAATGATAATAACTACGAGAATAATGATAATAATAATGATAAACACTAACATTAACATTGAAATCTTATATACAATTAGTAAAAGACTATTCAGTCAAAATACCATTTAAAAATTATTTCGATTAAAAAAGAGGAGGACTTGGTTTCGATCAGAAAAATTCAACTGATTAAAAAACGAGACGCCAAATTAAAATGAAATATATTGGTTGCCCCTATTTTAAAAGCGATAAAAATTTCACAACTTTAAGAAAAAAAAACCTTTCGTATTGACTTCAAATATGGAAGCCTACCAAGAAAATACGAAAAATAAGAAAAAAATATCGTTCTCAGATAGTTTTAACGAATATTTGTATGTCCTTTCTCGATGTCAAAGTCAATGTCCGACAATTCTAGATGGACCGTCCTCGTAGCTCGCGAACCTCTCAAGCATAGTAATGCTGATCTCAGCAACGCAAAGGACACTCTAGCCCTGATACATGACATAGAAGGTGCATAGCTTTCGCCCTTCTTTGTAGCAACTAACTCAGCAAGCCTACTATGGAATCGCTAAATAATAATTATGATAATAACGATAATAATAATGACAATAATAATGATCATTATTATTATCATTATTACTATCATTATTGTCATAATTAATTATGATCATTATCAATTATGATGATAATGATATTAATTATAATTATAATTATTATAATGAGAATTATCAATAATGATCATTATTATTATCATTATCATTACCATTGTTTCGCTTTCCGTTAGCAGGAGCAACGAGATATCTGAGGATTTCAAAGTGGGTGCGTATGATTTTTTATGACGAGTTGAGTGGTATCAGGAGACGAACGAGTGAGTTTTCTGATTAAACTCACCAATTAGAAAAGAAAATCGTACGCGCTATTTTCTACCAAAGTTGATCTGCTGCATGCGAGCCAAAACATTTCAGTGGGGGAAATAAGACGTATCGTTCAATCGTCGGCGCGAACGATAAATTCTCAATAGTAACGAAAGCTCGCACGGATATTGTTGTCTGTAATTTCCAAGCGTAAATCTCAGTACTTAATAACAACAAAACTACTGATCATACATGTTTCCTTCGTAGTAAGCTTCCAGTCCTCTCCTTAGTAACCACCCCACATCAGGATTCTGCTCTGCCACATAACGAAGGTACACTACTCCCAAGGGGCAGTTCTTCTTGACGTACTGTCCACTACTCACCCCCTCCCCCACAGTTATACACGACCCAGGGTGACCCTTGGACGCAGCCTCGAACCAGTAGTTAAACGCAGTTATCTACCAATCACAAAACAGCTTATGGGTAAGGCAACTTACTATGGAAGCCGGTCGTTTCGCATACAAGTCGTTTCGCATACAAGTCGATTCGCATACATCGAGGTCGTTTCGCATACAAGGTCTTGGTCGATTCGCATACATCGAAGTCGTTTCGCCGACACGATCTTGGTGGATTCGCATACATCGAAAAAGTGCAAAATACATTGAAAAAGTTCTCATAAACACTCTAACAAGATAGCTATAGGAAAGAGAAATAAACTTAACCTCAACCCGGCGATATGCGCGTGTTGTTATTATGTATTGTGCGTTATTTCTGTTCGGCACAGCGAACGCGTTGACAGCGCGTAGACTAAGTTCAAGTTTAACTTGCCATGCACTATATCTAGAAGAATTTTGTTATGTTGTTTAAATGCTTTTCGCGGTTTGATACTAAACCCGGCCACAAAATATCAAACGACCGACATCCGATTGTGTCGGCGAAACGACTTCGATGTATGCGAATCGACCAAGACCTTGTATGCGAAACGACCTCGATGTATGCGAATCGACTTGTATGCGAAACGACTTGTATGCGAAACGACCGACATCCCTTACTATCGAGTTCAGAATATCTGCTGGTTATAACAGCATGTTAGTAACGGTAATCATACGGTTTCGTGTTCAATTTGGAATTAATTTGCACGAGTGAGTTTTTCAAAAAGCTAAAATTGCACGAGACGCTTCGGTGGGTGCAATTTCCGCTTTTTGAAAAACTCACACTAAAATGATTTTTTTTTCTCTCCTTGCGCTGTTTAAAAAGAAATCTTAGTAACAGTTTGATTCAATTACTTCCAGGGCAAACTATAACTACGCCCAACCTAACCTTTATGGTACGTTTCCATAGTAACAAACCTACCTTATCTGGTGGATGTCCCTCTACCCAACCGTTGTCATAGGCAACAGCTAAGTTTTGTAGACCATCTCTGTCTCCTAAATCAGCGGCTCTCTTGAAGAACACAGTTGCCCCACTGTGATTGTGACGCATGTACGCTTCGTGGAAGCCCAATGCATTCAGAGCCGGTGGGAAATTCTAGTCAGCAAACATGAATAAAAAAGCATGCGCATAGTAATAAGTGAATTAACAGATTACTCAGAAAATTAGCGAAACTTTGCATTTTGTTTTCTTTTTATCATTACGCAAAGCAATAACTTGATGCAAAATAAAGATCAAGGCTGCAAATAATTTTCTTTCGTAGGCAGGTCATTTGTCAGGTCAGAAACAATCTGGTCGGACAAAAAAATTCCAAGTGAAAGAGCAAAATTACGAATTCAACAAAACAACCTATTTCACTGCTTTAATTGCACAATATTAATCACAGACAGGAGCTGTAACAGTTGTATTAGTCCACTGATCAGTCTTTACTGACGTCGCACTTAAAAAGACTCTCCTCAGAGTAAAGTATGATAATTAAAAGTTTAATTTGGATCAAAAGTGCCCGGTCAGAGTGACAGACCAGACAAATATTTCGCCGGTCAAAACGTCAAATTTACCGGACAATTGTCCGATGACCGACTGTTATTTGCAGCCTTGAAGATGGCTTGTACTGGAAAGCGGCAAACCCAAAGCTGGTTTTCAGGCCTGGATTCCAGATCGACACGAAACATGTACAACACAAAACGTGTGTTTATCACACGAGTTGACATTGTAAGTTGTAGCGCAAAAGAGAAGTTGACGCTTAGAGCGCTTGTTTCGTCAGAGCGAATAAACTCGCGTAATTTGATTAAGTTCAATCCAATTAACACACTGAAGGTGATTACGAACTGTATGTTCAAACTCCGCGGAAACTTTAAGAATTCATATTCGTTTAGTTTCAATGATACACTCAAATAGCTATAATTTGATGTAGGGTTTGGAGTATCTTCAACAAAACCGAGAAGTACTACACCCGTGAGAGATTGGAGACCCCCCCCCCCCGAATGTACACTGTCACATTAAATTCGCTCAAATGAAGCGTGAACACTCGAGACGCCGGCTTCTCTTTTACTATACTGTTTCATTCGAAACTAACGTTCATTATTTGATTACTGCAATCTTAAGATTCTAGACTCAACGCAACGACACCCGTAACAACAGCTTGTCACCCTAGAAACAGTTTCATTGTAAGCGGAATCAGATCGAAAACCCGCCGGGAAACTGTACGTTTGACACTGAGTTTGTCTCTTTCTTTGTAACTATTACTAATACGATGACGCCATGTTTCTTAGATCATTTTCGAACGCATTCCTCCTCACGTACACTACTGAATAACACTGATGAAACCGTGATGAGCTGGTTTGAAATCATAGGTGTTAAATGACCGCGAGCAACGAAACATACTGCAACTTACAGTTATCCGGCATCTCGAGTGATAAACCCATTTTTTAGTGTTTCAATTTCCCATCGATGCAGCACCAGTTTCTTTGCAAACCAATCCCGTTATAATTATCAAACACAGAAGTTCTGGTGGAGGATAGAAAACCTGAGAACCTTGGGAAGAAAATCTAGACGCAAACCTACAACAGAATCAACCAGTCCAGGACCCAATGTCGGAAATCGAAAGATCTCGTCATTAAACCATTTCTCATTCCAGTCTTTTTTAGGGAAATTTCTCCACCATTACCGGGACCCAAGCTTGTGCACTCTTATTAATGTGATAAAGTCAAACCTTGATTATTCGGACAAGTTTCTCTGCTTCCGTTTTTGTCATAAATACTAATAAGATGTGAAATTGGCAAAGCAAAACCTTTCTTAGCACTGTTGAGTCGGACGATCGCGAACGCTTTGAACTATCAACAGTTAGTTACACAAATTTAAAAATCGTCACGGAACAACACCTCTATATCCGAATATGATCTATTCACTACTACAGTCCATTTCCTTTATCTCCGTTGTTCACTTTTCTGTCTCATTAATATTCATCTTTTAGGTTTTCCGGACTCTCGATCATCCAGACATTTTGCACAAGGCCCAACCAGTTCGGATAACTGAGGTTTGACTGTAGTTCCAAAAACTCTTTGTGCTCTAACTCGGCGATCTTTTGTCGTCTGCACACCAACAGCGCAACTTACTTGCTCCGCTGATAACTTGAAGAGTTCAATGGCTTCTGTTTCGTTTTTCTCCACTCCATGGCCCTGTGGATAATAAAAGCTCATAATTAATGTCATTATAAAAGCTCATAATCTAATCCATTGCTGTCATTTTATTATCAACTAATGTGTAATGCGACAAAGTCACGATACCATTTCACTTCACTTTTTACCTTCAGTTTCGAGACACCAAGATTGTATAAGTCCCCTGGATCGCCATTTTCAGCTCCCATCTGGTAATACCTGACTGCTCTATTCAAATCTCTCTGTATACCGCGCTTTCCAAAATAATACATGTCTGCAAGTAAGCTCTGAAATAGAAAGCACTTATTGAAGTATCCAAAAACAATTGAATTTATGAAATCAATAACAGTTAGAAAATCTAATTAAAAAAGATTTCTCGCGGTCATAAATTTGTTTTTTATGTATATTAAGTCAAACCAAGATTGTGTTAAAAGATGAATGTCGTGAAGTAAAAGACCATAGAGTCACCTGGGCATCACTCCAACCATGCAGTGCTTGATGGGTAAGCCACTGAAAGACGTCAGAGTCGTTGCCTTTGTGATTGGCTAATTCGTCATAGTCATCCAAACGAACTGCCTCAGAATGGGTCTGGAAAAGGAAAACGTATCTTCTCAACTTATAATGCACTAACAATAATAATATTGATAATAATAATAATGATTATGATGATGACAAGGAAGATGACGATGAAAAAAACAGAAATATTTCTATATTAATAATAATGATGACGGCGATGATGATGATGATTATAATAATAATAATGATCTTAAAAATAATAATTGTTTGAGTTGGCACAGTAATCCAACGCTTTTTCTTGTATCAAACCAGTTTAATTGTCACTTGCATTACAACTTTCAAGAAATAGGCAAGCATTGTATGCTTGTGGCTACTGCATTTATTAAATTTATTCGGACCTTTTTGCCATACCTATCGCCTTTCCTCGGTTTTATTACTTCTACATATTATCTTCTGAGTTTAAAATAAATTGACTAAATACTAGGCACGCGCTGATTGGCTAAATACTAGGCACGCGCTGATTGGCTAAATACTAGGCACGCGCTGATTGGCTAAATACTAGGCACGCGCTGATTGGCTCCTTCACTCACTCAGTCACTCGTGTTTCCTGTGACAAATTGGCTCCTGCATTATTTCACATGCAGCAGCCAAAAAAAGGTGAAAACTAAAACCAAACGAAGAAAATATATAATGAACATAAAGAATTTTAAAGGGATTAAAAGAGAAAAAACATACATTCTGTGCCAAGAAAAGAGATATATTGGAAACAGTAGTGCAGTATCGTGTAAACACGTGCGACTATAACCTGTGTCCCCGTGACAAGCGACCAGAACATTATGTAATCAGGCTCTAAATGTCCCCAATACAATGGGTTCGAAAACGGAACTACAAAACACAAATCAAGTCCGGCACAACAGTTTTTCCATAGAAACAATAATACTGATAACAATAATGATAATAATAATAAAAGCAATTAAGCCTAGAAGAGCAAACAGAAGATGACTATAGAAGATAATGCTTCTTGGAGCTGCGCGTATTTTAAAGAAAGTTCCACCTATAACGTGAGCTTATTCGCGGTTAAGGACCAAAGCTTGACCCTGGACCCAGTAAAACTCTGAAGAAGCAAACTACATTCAACTTTATAAAGGTACGGTAGCACCACTGTGCGATCACTGTTCTAATGTATGAGACGCCTGCTAGGAAAAAAACTAGCCTGCTGGTTTTCAAGAAAGCAGGGAATGATTTCCGCACAGGTCCCTACTTCATTATTCATGCTGTAGCCATACCGTTTCATTCTGCAATAACAAGAAATGTTTACATGTGCATTACCCTAAACAATTCATCTGCTGCATGCATAATGAAGTAGGTACCTGTGCGGAAATCTTGCCGAAAGCAGCGCAACGGTGCAAGTAGTTTACTTACTGCGACTTCTTGGTGTTGTTGCAATAACTTGTCTGACGTCCTGGCTGCCGCTTTGTAATAACCTATAAACAGACAATCGCATGTGAACTTTTTAATGTCCCATGAAGTGAAGACTGAAGTGACTGGCCTGCGAGACTGAGGATTAAATGCATGCATTATATACATACATAAATACTGATACATTGTAAATACTGATAAAATGTAAATACTGGTACAATATAAGTTCTATACGTGATACAATGTACGGCCCCTTTCTTAGATAATAGTTTAAAAGTCACCAGTTGTTCTTTCAGAGCCTTCTCTCTTCCTTTTTTTAGAAAATTGTAATTTATTTTTATTTGTGCTTTCCTTTGAGCTTTTAAAATATTTGCACTTAATTAAACTTCTAGTGAGTGGCCATAACTGACGCAGGGCTCCCCTGCTGATACCAGCCTATGCCTGATAGGGCCACCTTGCCTGAATAAAGTTTGACTTTTGACTCTTTACGCTTGGTCATGACATACCCAGAGCTGATAATATAAATTCTTCATCAGTTGTCACACGATGTAGTCATTGGATGTTGATCGCGACGTTTCGACCGCTTACTGCTAGTCTTCTTCATGGGGTCGACTGATTCCTGCTCACCATTATGTAGCTGACCACGAGCTGAGCAGGAATCAGTCGACCCCATGAAGAAGACTAACAGTAAGCAGTCGAAACGTCGCGATCAACATCCAATGACTACATCGTGTGACAAATGAACAATTTATATTTTCATCACATTTTCCACGATGAACAACAACCCGTTCCTTAACATACCCAGAGCTATATCACAGTCCTCCTGCACCCCGTCAGCACCAAGGAGATGTCTGTAGGCCAGCGCCATTTGGGACAAGGCATCACCGTTAGCCGCTCCAAGCAGGAAATACTTCCAACCCTACAAAGGAAATAACACGACAAGAAAAGCTCGAGGTTTCCATCCGCTCATTCAACAACCGGCAAGTCAAAGCATGGTGATGATGATGATGAGATGATGAGAACTTTATTAAAGTGTCAAAAACCTTATAGCTTGGAGATAATACACCATACTAATTAGGGGACACTGCTAAAAAAAACCATACTAACTAATAATTTTTTCCATTCAGATGTCATGAATGGAACGTCCTTATAGCGCACTCTCATTCTTTACACAGGTGCTACTTCATCCAGTATGTCATTAATTAGCTATAGTAAGCGGCAAATCAAAGGCAAGGTAGTTATGTGAGGTGCGTACCTGCGTTCTGTCCAGTGGGACACCCAATCCAAGCATGCGCATAACACCCATTGTATAAAGTGACTTGGCATGCCCCATACAGCTGGATACCTGCAGTACACCTAGTGCAGTAGGGGCATCATTCAAGCTTACAACCTGAAACACGAACAAACTCTGTCTTAAGCTGCTGGTAGGTCCAGGAATTGACCCGCATTCACTACTGCAAGCTTGAGTAATATATATATCATGTGATATGATTAAGGGGTTGTCAGATCAATGTGGTAAACCCAAGACCGAGGGAATTGCTCAGGTCAATTGCAACAGATGCACACAATTAAATGAACCAAACTCTTGAGAGCTGATCACGATAGGCTTTGACGTTACTTTTGAATGCTTCACAGGGTCGCACGAGATTTTTGTATTTTCGGGCTTCCTACGGAGCCTGTAGATACTAAGTCGTTGTGTGTTTAAGTCCGTAAATAACAGTAGAACCTTTCGGCAAATAATCGCAATATCTCGGATTCTCTTCGTTGTCTCCGATTCTTTTCGCCAGGCTCCGATATCTTCCACGTGTGTTGACGCTTGCAAAGGGAAGTCTGCAGTAGCTATTTCTTATATTTTAATTCTTTTTGCTCTAATAATGAGACAGTTTTCACAGATGCGTGAGACAATTTTTGAAACGTCTACGTTGTTAGCAGGGCCATCATGTAGGTACAGTTTATATTCTATACAATCACCTTTCGTAGTCAAGCAAAACCAAGATATTCAGTGAATTGAAAACCGCTCTACATATGCCAGTTAATTAAAACTCGTGGTTTAACTATTTATATGATAACTGTGCCGGTTCCTAGAAAGGTGATTTGCGCTGACCGGGGATTGAGCGTTGGAGATACGAAATTCTCTTCTCATATTGAAAAATGCTTCACGAGTCAGCGCAGCGATTTCAACACCCGAGGAGAAATTTCGTATCTCCGCGCGTCCAGATAATCATCAGTACAATACAAATCAAATTGCCTAATAATATGCCACATGAAACTGATCTTTTATTCCAAATTTAACATAATAATCTTACCAGTTTCTTGTTTCCAGTTGAAAACAGCGAATCAGCTGCCATGTTTAGGTTGTTGTGGTACTGTCTCATGATTGGCTTCACAATACTGTCCACCTCAGGCGTCCCCCCTGATAATGTCACTGGACACTGCGGTCTGGATGTGTCAGAGTTTGGTACCAGTTCCATCAGAGACCTCCTTCTCGCTACACTGCTTTCTAAGACAAGGACACATTAGGCTAAATCGCGATTGCTTAATTAACATTGCATCAATATAAAAGGGGGTCCACATGAAACTGATCTTTTATTCCAAATTTAACTTACACCTACGATCTCGTTTATGGTTTACCTGGGCCTTTAGACCTGACCTTAAAACTATGTAACACTTCCTTCACTGGTGTCACAAACCTCACTATATATCTTATACTATAGATACATATGATTTGCTTGAAATTACCGACAGGTCGAAATACAGTGGAACCAAATCAAATCAGCTATCCTGTAAAACGATCAAACCTTCCCAAGGCAAGTTTTCTAAAAAAGATTGGATTTGAAATATTTTTAGCCTTTTCATAACTCCTTTGTTATAATAATTAAAGGGCTGAGAGCATAACCGTCTTATGTCGAATGTTGGACGTTATTTTTTTGTCCAAAATTGTCTGATTTTTTGCATGTGGCCTTGATTCACTAGAAAACATTGCCCATCTTCACCTCATTTTTCTAGAAATAACATAATATAAAAACGCGTTGGCATTCTAAATACTGGTATGTATTTTTACCTGACATTGTATAATAACAATTAAGAAAGAAGAAACAGCACTAGATAAATATTGATTAGAATATTGAAGACTTCCAACTACCTCTTGTCCTCTGCGAGAGTTCCTCTTCTGCCAAAACAGTCTCATGTAAACTCACTATTGTTTCACTGCATTTTACTGAGTAATCTCCAACATCTTACGCCAAACAAAAAAGAAAAAAAGTGAGCGGTACATTCAACAAAAACCATACAAGGCCAAACAGGGTTGTTCTTGCAGAACTGAAAAAAAAATGGTAGTTTTTGAAAAGGGAGAGGCAAATTAAAACTGGCAACACAAAATACAAGAAAATGACTAAAACATAAGAACACGCCTGTACTGAAATGAACGTATATCTGTGAAAATTTCATATATGTGCACTTAGGTAGAAAGATATTTAATAAATTAAAGATCATTGCACCTATGTAAGCAACAACGTCAGTTGAAAAAATTGACCTGAAAAAATTCAGGCTTGAACGTGATTCGAACCAATGACCTTGCGATATCGGTGCACCGCTCTAACCAACTGAGCTGTCAAGGCTTTTTCGTCGCTAGCAATGGAGTGCAAAGTACGTTCCAAATAAGCAACATTCATTTGTTTTGTTTGTTTTACCAGCTTTACTGGACAGCAAACCTGCCCAGTGGGGATAAGCACTAACGGGACTCACAGATCCCGTGTGAGGTGCCAACCCACAGGTCCGCACTAGGGGTGGTCACAGCCAGGGTTCGTTACGTCCCTAGTGGTTCTTTAACGTCCCACAGAATTCATTGTGAAGAGTTGTAAGACGGGACGTCTGGTTTATCGTCCTTTTCCGAGAAGACTAGAAACTCTAACCATTTGGAGATGCCATTGCAAAGGAAGCACTTTCTCCTCAGTTATTTTAAGACCCTGAGTGTTGGTCCTACCGAGGCTTGAACCCACGAAGTCCCGCACGGTAGTCCGGCACTCTACCAACTGAGCCAACCGGTCGCCGGTTTAAATAAAGTTTATTGTTGTTTGAAAGACCTTTTTAAGAATATTAAAGAGCCCCGATTTCAGATGGTGCGACTAGCTCCCAGTAGCTTGATAGCTCAGTTGGTTAGAGCGTTGCACCGGTATTGCAAAGTCGTGGGTTCGAATCCCGTTCAAGCCTGAACTTTTTCAAGTCTTCTCTTGGCAAGTGACTATGTTACTTACATAACTGTGAGGATATTTCATTTCTTAAATAAACCTGTATTGTTTAAGATTACAAAAATGTAATTTGAGGTTGTATTCCCGACCTATTCTGAACATCAAGTCATGTTTCAGTGGAGTAGAAACCTGAAACAAAACAGAAAGTAAAAAGTAACCAGAATTTTTATAAAACCTTCACAGAACATAACTGTTGTCAACTGTCACAAAAGAAAACTTGATTCTTTCATTTCCTTAAAAACAAAATAGTAAGCTTATAATTATTACAGAAACAAAGCACAATTTTGTTCTTAAAATAGCTTTCCCTTTCACTCCAAAGATCTGAATGGTAATTCTCTTTAGTGGGTGCTATATTCTTCCTGGTATGTTAAATTGGAGAATTTCTGGGTAGATTGAACCAATTCTTGAGGTGATGATGTTCTCAATTCTCCTCACACGCCCACTTGACAAAAAGCAAACATTGTCATTGTAAGGTAAGAAGAAAATAAATTTTGATGAGTGATGGAAAAATCCACTGGAGAGTTAAAAGTCTTGACCAGAAGGCTCTCAAAATGTAAAAAGGAATAAATCAAGTGACTTTCTCACCTGGTCTGGAAACAACAGGTGACGCCTATAAATACGGGTGTGTCCAATGATCCCTTTAAATGATGCTGCTCCATCTGTGGCACCAAGTAACCAGTACCCTTCAGTATCATCATAATGAAAAGAGCCCTGTGGAAAACTGAATGCACTCATGTGTTAACAGACCTTACTTTTTTTCTCAAGCATCTCAGCGGGCCGGAATCCCAAATCCTCGAATCTGATTGGCTCGTAACCGGTCCAGCTTTTTATGATACGGACCATGGTCTAGATTTTTATCCGCGCTATTCGCGGCAAATTGAAATTGTTGTGAAAAAAAAAGCCCGGTCCGTATGTGAAAAAACTGTGCCCGAGGTCTTGAGTACGGCCCGGTAAATAACATATATTTCTTCCACTCTGTTGGTCTGAAAACTTAGATTGGGTAGAAAATTCCCATACTAATCCATGGATGGCTACCATATCATTTTCAAGGAACAAGCCCTTGTCTGACCCAAGGTCTGGAAATCCCAGATCTGAAACCACCCTGTGCATTTGGTTAAAGCATCCTCATTGCCCTCAGAATTCTAGAAAGCTTGTGATATCAGTATGGGTACTCTCTGAAATTCCCCATTTACTGCAGGCTGAGCAGAGAAAACACACACTAGGTGAATAAACAAAATGTTTCTGGAAGTTCTAGAACATGCAGGTCTCAATTTGCTGAAGAAATATTTTAATACAGACAGACAAAGGATTGAAAAATGATAAACTGTTTTTCAACCTTTCCACAAATGAAACACTTTGATTATCCTAAAGGAAACTTCCTTTTACAAATAGTTTTTAAATAAAAAATGTACTATGCATCTATTAGGTGATGATATTCAGAGTCATAGCCAATAAGATGCAAACTGAGGCACTTCCCTCAGTCATTTTGGGACAATGCTGTGGGATTTTTGTCACATAATGTGTGATCTCTGTTTTGTGTTCAAATGTAACCATAACATACACCCTATTTAAAAACAACTCAACCTGGGACGTTGCCTCTGAGTTACTAATTTTTCTAGCTATGGACCTGAGATTTGTGAAGTTAATCTTAGAGCCTTTCTGTACAAACTTTCGAGCCTGGAGAACAGAGGTAACAGGTTGTTACTTACTCACGATGGACTGCATTTTCTTCTTTTTCGAACACTTGATTGTGGTAATGCCTTGTTGTAACATACACAGTTGTGTCATCAACTGACATCACAATCTGCACCCACTTCTTAAGGGGCAAACGGCTGTTAACAACAAATGCACTGGCAGTGTTGTCCTTGTAATGCATCTGTACATGAAGGAATCCTGTAAAATCAAAACATATTGAGATATAATACAAGAACTGGAACAATGAATTACTCCAAAGAACAAAAAGGAAATCAGTCCTGATGTTTCAACTGTGAACTAATATTTCATCCTACTACTGAGGATAAAAAGAACCACTTAAAAAATTTGACAGGAATTGAACCCATGACCTTCAAACCAGATCTACCATAATATTAATAATAATAATAATAATAATAATAATAATAACAATAATTTACCAGACCAGAAGAGAGCATAACAATGAAAGGTTCATACAATTTACATTTAATGCACCTAAATTTACCACAAAAATATCTTGTTTGTAAGCATTGTTGTTTGTTTTCGTTATCTTATGTCAATGGTGTAAAAATTACTAAGCCTTGTGCAAATTTGGTAAATAAACGTCACAGAGTCTATATTTGTCATGCAGTCTTTAATTGCCAGTCAGTTTGAGACATATTTGTACCTTCTTTTTGGTTTTACCCAAACTGTTTTCAGTCACTGAATTTTTGGTGGTCAAGTAACTGTCCACCTTTGTTCGAGATAGAAATAAAAAAGAGAAAATAGAAACACACACAAAAAACATAACATTTGAATTTCAAAACAACAGACTGCAACTCATGTAGACACAATCACCAATTGATCATATCCCTAAAAACACTAAACAATCTAGGATGTGTATTGACATAATCTTGGCATGGTTTGCCTTCAAAGAGGGTTTCACACAATCACCTATTGATCATATCCTTAAAAACACTGAACAATGTAGGATGTGTAACAAAATCTTGGCATAGTTTGCCATCAAAGAAGATTCATGTACGTCCAGATCCTCCTTCCAGCAAAAGAAACACTCAAGGGGCGCGATACGGAAATTGATATGGCTTACCCTCAGATGTAATGCTTAACAGTGGTGTCAACAACACAGTACTTCTGTGACTAAATATGCCACAAAAACCTTCAACACAAGGTTCCAGTATGAGAATCCATGTTGAAATTGTGAACCTAGGGAATAAACCATGGTATGAAACTGGGATAAATGTCAATATCTGGGCAACTATGCACCTACCCCTCCCCTAACCCAACAAGTTATAGTAAGTTAAAAAGTTAGCATTAATATTAGGTTAAGGGAGGGGTAAATGCACAGTTGCCCAGATACTTACTCTGATTACCGGTATGAAACAAGCAGATCTGTTTATAGTCTGCAGCAGCTCTGCTGGCATATCTGTCACAGATCTACAGATTGTCTACAGATCATCAACAGATTATCTGCAGAATGTCCGCAGAATATCTGCAAAAAGTCTGTTGAAGTGTAGACGTTCTGCAGATGATGTGGAATTTGGCTGTCTCTGCTGAGCAGATGAACAGCAGATGTGACGCAGATGAATTGCACCAATCGAATGCCTGAAATTGATACAAGCATTAATTATAAATAATAATAATAATAATAATAATAACGGTTTATTAGCATTCCACGTAAAAAATGGCTCTTCTATGCTAAAATATATACAAACAAAATACTATGATATTAAAAGATATATTTATATAATGATTTGAAAAATAAATTATATTGGAAAACTATAGATTGTATATGAATTATAAATAGATAAAAAGGAGAAAATTATAGATTTGTCCTTGCCTTGTTGATAAAAAACTTTTTACAATGAGATACAAACTGTTTATATTCTGTGCAGTTCTTATATGAGACTGGTAAGCTGTTAAAAACTTTGGCCGCCTGGTCTTGTAATGTGCCTGAGTGTTTTGGCACCTCCAGGCTCACAGCTGCAGATGATCTTAAAGTCCTGTTTGGATGGCGGACAGTGACCCTGAGATATGCCGGCCAGTTTACATCATACAAGGCTTTGAAAGTAGTCTTGCAAAGATTAAGATCCCTGTTCTCATTGAAGGGCAACCAGCCAAGGTCTATAATGTCAGGTGTTTTCGCATATCTTTTTATGACAAAACTGGCAGCAGCAAGTTGCACTCGTTGCAGACGACGCAATAGATAATTGGGTAGTTGATGGTATACAATGTCATTGTAGTATAACTTTGACAAGATCAAACATTCCGCTAACTGTTTTCTTACATGAAATGGAGCAAGATTTCTAAGCTTTCTAAGGACAGAAAGAGTGTAGTAACTACATGAGATTTTTGACTGAATGTCTTCATTCCATTTTAAGTTCTCTTGAAATGTTGTCCCCAGCAACTTGGTAGATGTAAGTCTCTCAAGTTTTGTACCTCCTGCTGACAGATTAGTTGGGTAGGCGTCAAGCTCGTGCACGCGAGAAAGCTGTTTGGTAGAAAACAATACCACCTTGGTTTTCTTGGCATTCAAGGAGAGGTTACAGCTTGATGACCAAGAAGCAAGACTGTCAAGAGCCTTCTGTAGTTTTTCCTCTCCGGCCTTTAAGTTAGCAGGTTTCTCATGGATGTATATAGTTGTGTCATCTGCATATTGATAGGATTTAATGGAATCCAAGTTGTCTGATAGATCATTGACATAAATATTGAACAAAACTGGCCCAAGTATAGAGCCTTGCGGGACTCCAAAGGTAACGTTTACATAGTTCGAAACCTTGTCATCAATTTGGACAAACTGTTGTCGTCCGGTCAGGTAGCTAATCAGCCATCTCAAATAGTCTTTTGAAAAACCAATACTGTGCATCTTCTTCAAAACAGTCTCGTAGGCAACAGTGTCAAATGCCTTAGAATAATCAGCTAACACAGCCATGGTGACCTCACCTCTCTGCATGGCCTGGAGAATATCGTCTCTCATGGCCAATAGCACTGTGGTGGTGTTATGTCCCTTCCTATAAGCACTCATGGAATCCTTAAGAATACCATTTGTGGGGTTTGAAAGGAAGTCAGCTTTCTGCTTCAAAACAAGGCGCTCGAATACCTTTGACAGTACAGGTAGTATGGAGATAGGTCTGAGGTCATTCTTTGATTTGATGTCGTTAACTTTAGGTATGGGGCTGATGCGTGCTATCTTCCACTGTCTTGGAAAGACTTGCTTAGAAATGCAGTTGTTTAAGATATTTGTGAGTGGAGATGCAAGACTTTCCGCAACCATTTTCACGAACTTAACAGGAATGTTATCTGGGCCGCAAGAACAATCGCTCCTCATAAATTTGATTTCTTTAATGACCTCTGCGCATGTCACTGGACGCATACAGAAAGCGTCTTCCTTGTCAACAGGGAAAGAGTTCACCAAATCAAACAATCATGTAGAAGGTGAGAAGTTTGAAACATACTATGGTTAACAGTACCTTAAAAATATTTCAAAACTATTTAAATAATTTTTTATAATATCAATTATATTGAAATCTTCCCCAAATAATAATGACAATAATTCTCATAATGATATTAATAATAATATTAGTAATAATATTAATTTAACCTAGGTTTAGTCCTTCTGTGTGCCTCAGCCAGTTCTTCTCTGGGCCATGACAATGGTGATAGAATTCTAGACAAAATATAAATAGATGGTCAAGGTAAACAATATAACTTAATTTACTGTCCTGAGAGAAACAGTTAGTTTTGTTTTCCGAGATTCCTGATGTTTACCGAGACAAAGTCTCAGGAAACATCAGGACTCGAGACAAAACTAACTAGTTTCTGAGGGATCATACATTAAGTGATTTGCTATATATTTAGAAGATCTTGCCATTTTAATTTAGCCTGATGCACTGGCCACGGGCTGTTGTATTCGGCTCATGGGAAACAACTATGCAGTTGTATCCCGGTTGGGATACATCTGAATTTGGTCAGGGGCACATGACTAAGAATCATCTAATCACAGTGCTTGTTTTGTTAAGTGAAACTCCAGTTATATAACAATGAAGAATAACTGCAGAAGTGATAACTGTTAGAAAATTTCATTTACTGCAACAAGAGTACAAATTGGAATACAAAAATTTCACATTTACCTTTTCACTCCAGTCTCTTTCCCTGCTAGGGCAACTGGGAATACCAGCAAGTCAACTATATCTGTTATTTCAAGGAAATATATAGATGTAGTAAAGTTAAAGAAAGCGTGACACTTGTAATTCATCAACGTGACTTGATGATAGATAAATTACAGTAGATTACAAGGGATTGAAAAACGACACCCATTTTTTTCCTTTGCAATTGAAAAATGACACCCATTTTTTTCCTTTGCGTTGTTAAACTGATCTCCCCACAATCACTCCACGAGCTTTGGTGGCTCAATCTTTAACTTCTTGGCATATATCTCTTCAAACTGCTTCAAACTAAAAGCCCAATCATGAAGACCAGACCCAAACCCAACATTTCCTTTTTCTGGAGAAACCTGGATGGGACTATTATCATCTGCATATGTAGCAATGACCACGTTGACACTCTCAACAATTTGCTGACAGGTCTGGTACAAGTCCTCCACCTCTAATTGAAGTTCCAGCAATGCACAATCCATTTTGTTCATGAAGAGAACATGCTTGATACGGTCACTGACGTCTTGATGGAGCGCAGTTTCAGTCTGAGCACATACTGTACACCACTAAAACAGTGTACGATAACAAGGGCACCATCAGTCACACGTAATACAGCAGTCACTTCCGAAGAGAAATCCACATGACCAGGAGAGTTAATCAAGTTGATCAAGAATCCCTTGCCATCATGTTCCTCCTTGACAAAGACCAGATTGTCATCAGACAACTCATAGTACATTGAGATAGCCATTGATTTGATGGTGATACAACGTTTCTATTCATCTTTTCTTGTTTCTCCCACTTTCTGTGATGCGATAATTCCTGCCTCGCTGACCAGGGAGTCTGTAAGAGTTGACGTACTTTCCATGATCAACGTGTGCAATCACAGACATATTATGGATGTTGTGTTTCTTGTCCATTAGAGCACAGATTTAATCTATTGTGAAGTTCGGCATCTTGGTAGCATTGTTGATTCACCAGCATGCAACCAATTTCTATGCTACTTAAACAGTGACCAGAGTTGGAAATTATCCAAAAAATAAACAAATTTTACAAATCACTGCTTTCAGAGATGCAGATTTTTAATTCTTATGTAAACCAACATGCATTAAAATTTTCTCACAGATATACTGTATATCTCTTGTTTATCAAAAACTCTGGGCTCTGAAATATTTGCTCACTTCTGGGAATGAAATATTCAATTGTGAATTGAAGACAAAAGCTGAAACATTCAAACTGAATACAGGCAGTTAATTATTCTAATTCATTATGTTGTGATGTGTGGAATGTTGTGACAAAGTAATCCGGTCTAAATATTTCCAGTCGGTGGTAAAATTAAGCGTAATCCATAAACAATTGTTAATCTGTAATAAATACTACACCTACCATTTAGACTGAGGCACTTTTCAATTTTCTGTTGTTTTAAATCGCGTAAGTATCTCTGAGGCCAAGGGAAGCTATAACCAGGTTTATGCGGCCTGCTCCAAGGTGCTACTAATGGTAATTTCATGAAATCTTGTAAAAACACAGGTTCTGAGTCCGGCTGTGAAGCTAATCCACCATCTGAAGCTTCTACTAACTGAGCTGTTACGTGCAATTCCTCGATGTATAGATCAGAAATTATATTCAGTGCCTTGTCCTCGAGATATACCAACGAATCTGGTAGAGCAACCTTAATACTAAGCGTTTGTGTTTCTTCTGTGCGATGAGCTATCACAACAACGTATTTGAACTCTGTTTTCTGTCTGTTTTCAATTCCAACCGAAGATAGTTCTAGTGAAATGCGCCTGCTGTCCTTGGTCCTGTATGAAAGTACGATGTTGAATTCTGCTTCCGCGTGTAAAGGTGCCCCGCTAATCTGGACAAAATCATCGTAAACTTTGCCAGGATTATTAAAGTCAAATGGAATATCTAATGTGATGCTTCTTTCTGGTCCGTTTGCGCTTTCTAGAGCAATAAGCTGAAGGAAAGATGCCATAAACAAAACGAACGCCATTTGTCAGTTGTCCTTTGCATTTGATCGGTTCTTCACCGCTCGGTGCTTGGTTACCAGACATCGATTGGAAAAATTTAGGGTGTTTGTTGTTACAATTTGTTCTGGAGATTTTCAAAACGGCGTCTACTTTAAGGTCTTTCCAACACGAGTTTTCTTCGGACACGTTCAATTCAAAGGGGGGCTTCTTCCGAAGAAATCTTGAAATTTATGCTCTTTGTGGCAGGCGTTCCAACAATCATGTACCGACAGAGTCTGGAAGACCCTCTCGCCCCGGCGGGGGGGGGGGGGGGGAGGGAGTACCCCCATAAATTTCAGATAGGAGTGCGCCGCGAAGGGTCTTAACGAACCAAACGAAAATTGATACCCTATTTAAGGCTCAAACCCGAAAAATGACACCCCATAAAAGAGAAAAACAAAAACTAAAAATAGCTTGAACAGAAAAACACAATTTTTTATAAAATCGCTTTGCTAATACTTTAACTTTAAGAGATCATTTGTTTTCCGCTTAACTGGGTATATTTACGCACTGCTATTTTAGCTGATGCAATTTAGGCACCCTACCAAAGGTCACATCGGAAACACTATGCTAACATGGACAAAAGTGATACCCTATCTAAGGATGGAGAACCTCAAAAACCATACCCTATCTTGCCTGCGTGCAGACGTCTCCTATTTCCACGCAGGCAATACCCTATCCCGCGGCACATACCTATAAAGCCCATATATGGCAGTACCTCCCCCCACCCCCCCACCCCCCCCCCGAGCTCTCGCCCTACTTCCCGTTGCTGCTTTCGTTCATGGATTACAAAGTTTTTGCCTTGTTCTCTTTTGCTCTAATTATTGGGAGGGTGCAGTTCGCTGAAGCAATTTTTTTTGCATAGCCTTTGCAGAGGATACCAGACTGGAACTTTTAATGTTCGCCTGGGAGCGACTGACAGGTGATAACTACAAACTACCAATTACACTGCTGAACTCAAGGTCTGTAAGTATTTTATAGATGCCATTCCGTTTAAATTGACAACTTTTCCGCACTAAATATTTCAGCGTCTTTGGTTTAGAAAAATTAACAGGATATTTGTTAGAAAAATTAACAGGATATTTGTTAGAAAAACTAACGGGATATAGGATATTTAAAAAGAAATTCTGGAATATCGAACATCAAAGCTGTCACTTCTTAAAAGAATAAAAAGGTCTATAATAGGGTCATTGATCAATTTTGAAGGCGATAAAAGTGAAAAAATATGCTGATTATTTTGTATTTTGTATCAAACATTGACAATACCTGCCAGTATCAGTATTGGCCCTTCCAGATAGTTTGTCTGAGAAAACCTCTCCCCCACCCCCTCAGGGTTCTTTCTATTAATTTGCCGCCACTTTCGCGGGTTGCGACCTCATGCCAGGCCACAAAGGGGACGAAAAACCCGCCATGAAATGGTTATCCCTGACCAAGATCGAACTGTTACCGATACGCAATTTCTACTTCAAACTGGAACGAAACGCCCCTGGAAAATGTGTTTCACACTGAGCGCTTACCATTTGAATGGAATTTTCGTTGAATTTTTTGTGACAAATGGTACTGTACTTTTTCTCGTCAAGGAAATGGAACGGACTGATCTGCACCATTTAATCCGAAGTCTCGGATGCCAGTAAGCTGGGACCTAGTATCAATGTTTTCCTGCGCTACTTAGCTCAAAAGCGCGAACCGTCAAAACAAAAGAAAAACATAACTATCAACAACCAAAACTTAAAGCTTTCACACCTGGGGTGCGATAGGTGTGTTGGAGGAACTTTGAAGAGATTTGGCGAGGAGAACAAGCCGTTTTCGCATTGATAAACTTGTAACACTTGATCATGATCATTCGCGATATCCGCTATGCTGTCTTCTCGCAAATTTCATCGCGAGGAACCTGGCACCAGTATTGTAAAATGGTACAGAAATTTTCGGATATTCCGGTACAACCGAGAAAAAGGTAATACCTTGGAAGGTATTACTTTTTTTCCGAAAACATTCCACCGGAATAAACCGCTCCATTTGAACTTTTACCGGAATTTCCTGTTTTTCGGGACAAATGGTAAGCGCCCATTATCTAGTACTCAAACATTTTCCCGCAATGACGTCATCAGCCCCCCAACAGCCCCCCTAATGGGGCCTGGAAACAGATAAGAACTTTTAAATGCCTACTAAAAAGCATTTGCCACATGTTAAATTCCGTGGAAGTGAAATCTTCTACTTTAAAGTATTTCTTTTTTGGAAAAAAGTATTGTTTTACCAAAGTTATTTACTTAAGTGGAATTTCACAAACGATGAACAGTCATAGCTAATAGCTTTACTTCACTCAGTCGCCCATGTCTAAACCTGAACTCATTTCACATGTTGTGAGAATCGCGCTAAAAAATAAAACTGTAAACCGACAGAATAAACAAATTGAAGAACGGAATGTACTTTCTCTTGTATATAAAAAGAGTGTTTTTAATGCTATGAGTGGCTCTACATTCTTTTCACCTATATCTACGTATCACTAAATACATACAGTGTATTTCATCGTGATTCTGACAAGTGATAAGTGAGAAGTCAGATAAGTTCGAAAAGAAACTGGCAATGCTATGCGGATGCGGGTGGTGTAAGCGACTGGATGAGAGAGGTGTAGAGTAGAGCAGACGAAAAAGCTAATTCAAGGTTACCGCAGGGGGGTTTCGAAATGAATTTTGACAAGCTCGCAGAGTATTGTCAACTATGATTCTACGTTTAAACCAAAAACGCATTAATTGAAATTGATGATAACTTAACTCTTATTCCGTTTCCGAGAATTATGCGGACGTTTTTAAGAGGGAATCCATCAGGAAATTGAGTAGTTTCAATTGTCAGTGGACAAAAACCTTGTACAAGAATAATTAAACAATATCGACTTCTTTTTTAGATCTAGACTTTTCAAGGCGGGCTATAGATTACGGCTATAACGGTTATTTCTCGCCGTTCGCCCGCGTGAAAGACCTCTGAACTTAGTTTTAAAGAAATAACTGTATCTGAAAGCTAAAATCGTTTCATTTCAGACGGAAACATGTACTAGTAATATATCTACTTGCTTTTAACAATGAATTAAAAACTAAATTGAAACAAACTAAGGCGGCATAAAAATTGTTTTGCCGATATTTTACATTAAAGTCATATCATGGCATGGAGTTCCGTTTTTTTACAACTACTTTTGTTCTTGAAGAAAACAAAATACATCTCAATTTGTCGCATCTTTAATTTCTGACAATCTCGCATAGGTAGTTTATTAAAAGACTGAAGAGGGAAGATTCATCAGTTTCATGTTTTGTCGCAGTGTAAACTAGAAACTGTATTTGTTATTATCATTTAGAGCCGGATAACATCAAAATCAAAGTAGCGCTCTATATATTGCCGCACTAAACAATGATAAATAAAAGTGACGCATAAACCCATTTCAAATTTTCCATTTTGGATCTCAAATTATAAGAAAATTCAAATTACTTGATCTCAGCGTGGATTAAATCTTTGATGGCTAGGAATAGGAAAATATGCTCAAAATGTTAGTAAAAAAGAGAGTTTTAGATCACGATCTGCTTCTCCATACATACGATAATTTGAATCAGATAAAAGGAGGAAGAAAAGAAGCAGTAACTGATCGGGCTAACTCGCAACTAAATATATGCGGCTTTTCCAGAATCAATTTCCGGCCACGAATGCTTCATAAGCAAGAACGGGGATTTGTGTTTAAGAGCAAAAATGAAATAATCAGGTCGTAATACCGCAGTAATAAGCAAAGTGCGAGAAGATCTTGAAGTAAAGGTTTGAAATAGGACATTAGAATAGTCGAGATTTCTTGCCGTGTTGGCTAGAGAGCTTGTTATCATCAGAGAGCATATATGGCCTCAAGGAATTTTTAAGTGCGAGAAGGATCATGCTTTATGATTATACAAGAGATGAATCCGGTAAGTAATTCTTGAAAGACTGAAATCACCTGCTTGCAGCTGCTCTAACAGCTACATTTCTTTTTCACCTCAAGTTTCATACCAACCACTGCGCGATAGGCTATCGACTCTATTTTGTCTTTTTACCACCCATGGCTCAATATATCAACTTTTACACAACCAATGAAACCCCTTGTCGCCAAATTATGATTTTGACTTTATCTTCGTCCAATCTTAAAACCCTGAGAAAACACCATATGAAGTAGGTCAAATTTTCACTCTACTTTACATTTTTCGTTTTCTTTTTTCTTTTTTAAGTTAGGCTTTGTAAACCAACCAAATAAATTTTCAAAAAGAGATTTTTCCAGTTGTAGTCGATCAAAAAAACTTGCAAATTACTTCTGTTTGCCTTGTTTATTGCCTGACGCTTGCAATTTAAGAAATGCAAATTTTTGTGTAAACCTATGGTTTCCTGTTTGCGGTATTGTCCTGTTACAGCTGAACAAGAAAAGAAATCTCGAGGAAATAACTCTCACTTAGAAGATAATTGGCCTTACGTTCAGTACTCGTATAATTAGTTGTCTAAGCAAATGATTTATTATTGGACGATAAAATTGCTCTGGCAAACAAGGAATTATCATTTCTTATATCGTCGTACGTATGTACCAGCTCTCATTAAATGGAGACACGAAATTTATACAGGTAGGGTATTTTACTTACTTTGAGAGAAATTTACCTTTATTCGATATACCGGTATCAAAACTGAAAGAGAGAATTGATGCCTAGATCTTTACAAAGAAAATCTCAAACTTTGAAGAAACATCGAGAATGCGATTTCTTGGATTTGAAAACATGGAGAACAAATTTAAATCAATAATCCGAGGCGAAAATACAACTGACTTTGGCAAAATTAATGTCTTTATTGCTAAAAGAAAGCTTTCGGTGAGTTAATTTAGCTGCGCTTGCGTTTGCGTAAAGCTAATAAAAGACAAACAAAAACAATTTCATTCAACGCTAGCCGCTTTCAAACATCGTGAATAGTGAGAAACTAGGTTAGTGATTTGGACGTACTCGGTCGGGAGAAAGTGGCACTGGAAGAACAAGCCGTGAGCCGAAGTTTGGCACAGTGTCCATAAACAGGCAGATAACATCGCAATATACTCTCGAGATCGGAGTTTTGGTACTGAAAACACTGACTGCAGTTAGCTTACGGTTGATTTAAGTATTAAGTGGCAGCAAACTGCCGTGAAAACGGTTCATTGATTGGTTCCATGCAGTCGCGACACACGCTGTGCTTGTTTTGTATTTTATAAATTGAGACAAATTGAAAACGTAACTGACTTAAGCACGTGAAATGATGAAAATGGTCTTGGGAAAATTATTAAAGATGTCTGTATTTTTCGGCGCTGTCACAGGCAAACTCGGAAAAAGAAAATCTGAGTTCTCCCAATGGGAGTCGAACCTAGGAACTTCCAATAACTAATTTGGATGCACTACCACTGAGCTATGGGAGACTCATGGGGGCAAGGCCATTAAACTAGGTTCATGGGACAAACATCCTGCATACTGTTAGGACTTGAAAGTAAAGATAACTAGTTCAGACGCTCTACCACTGAGCTATAGAAGACTCGTGGGAGCAAGGTCATTAAACTGGGTTCATATGACAAACATCCTGCATACTGCTAGGATTGACATGAGCATAGTTTCACAGTGTGATCATGTATTGAATTGAATTGAACTGAAGAAAGTGCATTGAACCAATGGTTTATCATGGGTCAGTAGATCATGGTGTGCGAAATTTACCCGGGGGGGGACTCCCATATGGAGTGGACGGGGATGCTCGTCGGAAATTTTGAATTTAACCCCTAAAAGAGACCAATCTGGGCGTGGCCGAACCTTATGCAGACCCCTAAAAGAGACCAAGACAAAGACATTTTGTTACAGTGGACCATGATATTAATGGTATGGAAAACTTTCTCTATATGAAGTGAGTAAATATGAAGAATCAAAATTCTTTCTGTTTTGTTATTTCTTCGCGTGCAACCCTTAACGAGACCTTGACGCCTAAAAATAATGACATTTTGCCCAGAACACCCTAAGCGAGACCAAAATCCGAAATTTACACCCCTAAGTGAGACGACGAGCATCCCCGTCCATTCCATATAGGAGTCCCCCCCCGGGGAAATTTAGTCAACACTGAACAAAAAGGCGCCACCGCCAAAAGCATTTGATCAAATTTTTCTCATAAAATATTTATGATCTACTACTCTTGATCAATTCCTAAAATACAATTTAAGTTCATTTGTAACGCCAGGGTTTACGATTGATCTATCAGGTTTTACTGCACCATGAATATTGACCAAGAAAAACTCAGCTGAGAGCAGTTACTGAAGAGAACGTGTGCTAGGCAGGCAGCGCGTGCAAAATTTTGAGGTATTGCAACTGTCTTTTTGGGTGTTTTATCATAGACGTTAAACTACACTTTTATTACCGGATAGGTCGTATGTTTCTTCTCTGTTTTTATTATCAGCATTATTATTATTATTATTATTTTTTTTTTTTTTTTGGGGGGGGAGGGGCGGTTAATATTACTGGAGATGTAATTTCTTTCTCAGGGAAAAAAAGATATATTTAATACACAGTAAAACGCCTGGAAATGAGCTGGACAATTCCATGGTCATTCAATTCATTCACGAAGCTATTTATCAGTTCGCTTTAAATTACTTCTTTTACGGCTGTTAATCGCAATAAATATGGAATAGTTCGTCAGCTATGGCGTACATCATACAATGAAATCCTCATCAACGTCTATAAAACAGGAAAGCCAAGACTTCCATTTTCAGTGTTTGCATTTCAGTTGTGACCTTTGCAAGCCGGTCCACTCAAAGTACTGTTGTAAAGTTAGTTTTGTCATGAAATGCACTCATTACAGACGAATTGTTTAAAATGATCCCCTCAATTTGGTGTATAGCGAACCCAGATGCAGGCATCGATCATGATTGACAATTTTAAGACCGTACTATTTGTGTGTTTACCTAGAAGGGTATTTTTTATGGTAATTAGGCAAAACATTAACACTTTCCCTTCCTTTTTAGAAACCATTCTCTACCACTTCTCACCCGTCCATTCGTCAATTTTAATTAATTTCGAGCTAGTTGGTCTTGATACGCAGTTATATCTAGCCTGAGGTTCGTAAGGTACGAAGCAAGCGATAGACAAGCTACATTCAATCCAACGAGGACTCCCAGCTGAAACAGACGCAAAAATGAGCAACTCAAACTCTACATTCACGAACAGCACAGCAGACAACGCTCAGGACTCTAGAAGCGCCGTGGAAATCTACGTACAGGCGGCAGTTCTTGGCATTATCGGCATTGGTAGCGTTGTAGGGAACGCCATGGTTATCGCTGTTGTGGTATTCAACTACAAGCTCCACAAGCCAACTTATTACTTCATCAGCAGTTTGGCCATGGCGGATTTTCTGGTCGGTGCGATCTACATTCCTTTTTACATGGCAGCTGTGCTCGCGCGGCAATGGCAGTTTTCATTGGCTTGGTGTCACTGGCACACTGCCTTCACTTCGCTCAGCTTGAATGCATCATTGATGACTTTATGCCTGGTTAGCTTGGATCGTTTTCTTGCCATAACGAATCCTTTCAGGTATCTCGATAACTCAATGCATGTTTTTCCATTTTCATTGCTTACTTAACCTTAGGGAACTGACGCCTTCCCATCGTGTTCATGCTTTATTCTGAAAATTCATTTGCGGTGTGTGAGTACAAAATGCAAACAATGGTTTATTGTAGCGAAGTAAATGGGTAAAGAAGTCTTAAAATAAACCACACTACAAAGCAGTTAAGTAGCGTTCACCTTCGATCAAACGACAACAGCCACAAGAAAAAACATATTTTCCTGTCCTCTTGGTTTAAATTTAAAACACGCCCTCTTCTCAACCCTGCCTTAGAGATCGCACAATTAAATTTAACATTCGAATATGAAAGAGAATAACAGAACAGGTAGTTGGCCTTAGCGACTAATCACCGTAGAAACATATCCTTTTGCCCAACAAATTTGTCAGAATTTTTTTAAATCTAAAAAGAAAATAAAAAAAATCTAGTCTAAAAATTTAGTTTTTACCTTTTTTTATTTGAGGAATGCCGAACGGCCCAAACGTTATAAAATTGTCGGACCTTTTAGAAGTTTGTTTCTTTCTGTTATCCCAAGTATACCTATATATATATATATTATCGCAAAGTGCTCAATCTGGCAGCAAGAAAAAGAGAAGTTTCTAAATGGCACAACGTCCATTAAAAGGTCGGCTTCGAGACAATCCCTCATTTAACAAGAATAATTTACTGAACTGGTTTATGGAACTGTTGCAGGTTGTAATTCAATCGCGAATTTGATGGAAATAGGAGTTGCTTTTCCCTCTATCTACAATGGTTCAAATATCGCGAATTTCCTTCACTATTGTATTAATTTCCGGAGATCAACCACAGAGTATTTTATCCTCCGTTTTAAGCTTATCCCATTCAAGAATCGATCCATAGTTTTACGTGTTTTGAAGTGTCAATTCAAAAGATTAAAACGTTACGCTATCATCACGAGATCGCATAAAAAAATTCATAATAAAACACCAACGATATTTTATCTGTTTTTGTTACTCAAATTGTTCGCGAGTTTCAAAGTGCAATAGCATTTTGTGAAAGTAAAAGTACGCCAGTCACTTTATATTTGTGTTAACTCAGGTAAGCAGCTGAAGAAAACATCTGCCTCGAGCAATTCTCTCTTATTTTCGTATTTGCATTCATGCCGCCTCTAAAAAAGCGAGAGTTCCTTCTACTGTCACTGTCGCATCAACATCTCGACTCGTAAAACACAGTGTCGAAATAACGGTAACCTGTTGAGATAAAAACTGTCGAAATTGCTGAAAAATGTACGAAAGTGAGCAAACTGAAGGCAATTACCACACTGACAGTTCACTTTTACATGTTCATACAAGAACCCAAGAGGGCAGAAGACACGTCTGCCTTACAGTAGTATCTCCATTGACAAAAGAAATTCTGACAACTCATTGTAAACCTGGCATACGTTACTTTACCTTAAGTTTTGATTCGGATCTGAATTTAAAAAACGCTCAAGTACAAAATCTTTAGCTATTTTTGCATGTGTTAACCGGGAGGTTTATAGCCCGGGGGGGGGGGAGGTGGGGTACTCGATATATCCCTGGGTGGGGAGGTGCGGCGCGCCCCCTCATACCCTGACCCTGTTTAAGACAAATATCGCTGATTTTCCTACCCTGTTTAAGACAGAATTCCGATTTTTGAATCCCTGTTTAAGACACTTAACCCGAAACCATACCCTGGGTAAGACAATAATAGCCTGTTTAAGACAAAAATTGAAAATTCGATACCCTGATTAAGACAAAAAATGATAAATTCGATACCCTGTTTAGGACAAAAATCCCGAAAAACATACCCTGGCTGGCCGCACGTCCCCAATAAGGGAGTACCCCCCCCCGGGGGTTTATAGTGCCTGTAAACGTCTCGAGCGAGTTACTCCTCAACTTTCGTTCCACCTCGCTACTGGTGCGAAATAGAAAACAAGCTCGGGAAAAACCCTTTAAAAGGGTTGAGCAAACAGTTTTAAACTATTAAATTTCCTACTTTGCTCAATTATTTCAAAAGAAATGTGGCATTTTCTGCGTTATTAATTTAGATTCATAGAAAATTTCTTTATTACACTTTGGTAACTTGTCAAACCAAAAAGGTTATTTGCAAACTTAGGGGGCAGATTCGTAAGTTGATTAAGGGAATTTTGTGAAGCGCTCGCCCAAGGAATTAAGTGATAACTACAATTTCTCAACCATTCCCATGGCATTAAAAATCAGGGAACTTAGCGAAAATAAAAGTTTTAAATCAGTACCAATTTTCATCCAAAAACATGACGTATCTCTTGCTAAGCACTGTTCCGGCGTAGCTGTAATTGTTTCAAACATTTCCCTCTGTTTTCGGTTTATTATTTTTTTTTTGATGAGAAAACCTTCCAAGATTATTTTAAAATAAGGAAAAGCGGTTTAAGAAAGCGAAAGTGTACGTGCCAAATATAATTACTCCGCAGGACTAAGTGAAATATCCAGGCAAAACAGGGGGTTAGGGGGGTTATGGGGTGCGCGGAGAATGGGGAGGGGAGGGGAGGGCAAGAAAGTTAAAACGGATAAGGCCACAACTTTCCCTTCTCTGGCACGTTCATACAATAATTTGTGACGGAAGAACTGCACTTTTCGTATTCCTTCCCTTGAATAAAGGTTTCTGTTAACAAACCTTCTTGAGATTATTTTTAAACTGGAGCTCTGTAGTAATTATAACTGGCTATTAACTGATCAAATCCAACATTTTCCTGGAAGCGGACCCCCGTATCGGTAGTTGTGCAAATTGCACCCCTTCCCTTCATTGGCTATAGCAGCCGTTTAGTGAAGTATCTTGGCTCCGCTTAGTCCCGATTATTAATTGACAAGTACATCACGCATTTAGATAGATTGGAGACTGCATTACTAATTAATCAGCAGTCACTAAGACTTCCTGTTCAAAAAGCGAAGTTAAAGTACCTAAAGGGGTTCTTGTCTTTTTTACAGTACTCGCAACTGGTTCAGAATAAACATGTTCTATCTAAAAACTAAGAAACGGCCACACTGACCTGATATTGACTAAATATTTATTTATTTACTTATTTTCCATTTACATAATAGCTGCTTTAAATACACCTAGGTTAATGGCGAGGAGACCTCAGGAAACCACAAGGCTTATAGGAGAGGCCACCTCGAAGGATAATATAAAAGTATAATTTGGTGCTGTGTGAGTGCGGCATAACAGATTCAAGCTTGTTTAAATAAAAATTTTAACATTTTTCTCTTGAAGGTAAGAAAACTTGCTGAAATAGGACCTTGAAAGAGAAATAATTAATTAATAGTTCTTCAGGGACGTAAATAAGACTAAACAGACTTTTTGTTTGCATTCCAAGAAATATTCATAAATCTCTGTCAATTTGTTTCTAGGTATCAGACCCTTTTGACAACCTTTCGCTCGATTGTTTTTCTCCTCGTGGGCTGGATCCACTCTACTCTCTGGGCTGTTGCGCCTATGATAGGCTGGGGAGAAGTTGTATACGATTCCAAGACCTTCACCTGCCGTCCAAACTGGGGAGCGCGAGGACTGGGTAACAAGCTGTATGCGCTGGGTTTGGCGCTAATTCCATTCGGTACTCCGGTCATTATTATGGTATACTGCTATTGTAGGATATATTTTGTTGCTAGATACCACATAAAGCACATCCAAAAAAACTCTGTCAGCGAACATTCAGGCACTTCAGGCCAAAGAGTGCAGGAGACGAAAGCAGTGAAGACATTACTGTTGGTTTTGGGTGCGTTCGTCCTGGCCTGGTTACCCTACACAGTCTACACAACAGCAAAAATGCTCTCCAAGGGATCATGGGATATTTCCAGCACCGGCGTACACGCCGTCATCACCATTACAATGTTTAATGGTTGTATCAACCCCATGATCTACGCTGCCAGGGACCTGCGGTTTCGTAAAGGAATGAAGAAGCTGTTGTGCCCATGTGCAGCTCAAGACGCAAGCGAGTTTACCAGCTTTCGGACCAATCAAACAAGATTCAGACAGGAATCCCACAAAGAACATGTTGAGATGGGGAACATTAACTACGCTAGCGACACCCAAGGGTGAGAAGAAAAGACTGGAATGAATACATCAAACAGCGGATGCACGGTTTAATCACATATCATGCAGCGTTTCATACATTAGACCCGAACTGAAATTAAGCCAACGTGTAAATAGTTTTAAACGTAATCTTAAACTAGACCTTTTAAATTCGTTTTTGTCTTAGAAATATTGTATTTAGAATTTGCCTTAATAAATTAACTTATTGCTTATTTTATATTGTCACTGAAAAGCCCCTATGGGGAGTTGTCAATAAAGTATTGTATTGTATTGTATTGTAACCCTAGCAATCGAGAAGAAAGCACAGCTCAGTATCTTTGACAAAGTTACAGTAGATTGATATGATAAAAGGACACATGAATCGTGTTGCTGCCGCATTGTTCGTTTTTATTCTCTAACACGTTGTGCCCCCTTCTTTTATTTAAGAAATAGAAAACATGTACCGTGTTTCTATCGAGTTTTAGTGTAAATCTACTAGCGTTCTATCACAAATGCCTCGCTCTGATTGGCTTCGCTACTCACTATCTATTCTGTCATAGATAGTGACTAGCGTAGCAGTGTGCCCTTGCCAACAAAATATGGCGGCTGCTTCTTCACGTTTTCGAAGTGTCCGTGAAGAAGATTTAGACAGTTTACTGATCGACGCTGTTCCAGAAAAGACAAAGTTTTGAACGACTAGTAGATTTATACTAAAACAATAAGATTATTAGCTCACGATTTCTATGCGTGATAGTTGACTCGGGCCTATCACGCGATAGAAATCTCGAGCTCATAATCTAATTGTTTAATAGAACCACGAGTGGAAGGTTGGGAGAACGACTGAGAAATGCTGTGGGAACACGAGCCGTAGGCGAGTGTTTCCACAGCTTTTTCGAGTTCTCCCAAACTTTCACGACGAAAAAAAGTAAACCAACTTGTTAACTTTGATGACCAAAATGTAAATTCACTCCGTAGTTAACAAAGGGACTTCTACAGAGTAGAGGGTCTCCCAGGGGGGTCCTTGTTCCCTTGTTCCCTTCCAAAATTGCCCTATGTTCCCATGTTCCCACACATTTTCGTAAATTGTTCCCCTTTTATCAAATCCGCTTACCAGCTACTTCCCCCCTCAATTTTCTCCCAAAAAAATGAAAAAATTTTGTTCCCCTGTTCCCAAAAATTGGCTAATGTTCCCTTGTTCCCTTCGATATTTTGCCAATGTTCCCTTGTTCCCCAAAACCCCTGGGAGACCCTCAGAGTATGACTTAAAAAACCACAGTCTTCTTTCCAATTTCACTTAAATCACGGATTCAGTTGGACACTGCTTTGTTACCATGTTTTTAGTAGGTGGTCACGCAACAAATAAACAGTGCGTTTACTTGTGTGTTGAGTCTAACAAATGACAACTTATTATGTCGGTAAAGAGTAATTTTTACAAGTTGACCACAAATACATAAACATGTTGAGTGGTGCAAGTTGCTTATTAAATTGAAACTTAGCCAACTACTGTATGACACAGTATGACCTTTTGTTCAAATTTGTTGTACTATTCGTTTTCGCCGCCGCCGTTGTATCAAGTCCATGTGAACCAAGATGTTGAGCTATTAAATGTTGTTTTTGTGTTACACTTTGCAACTGGTTTATGATATTGCCTGAAAGAACCCCACAACTCCCACTTTCCCTGAATATTTCTGGGCAATCAGTACAATAAAAAATATTATTTTACCAGAGATCGAACGTGCTTGACTAATCCATGATTACTACTGGTTGTTTCATTTTTGTTTACATCAAGCAGTCATTTAACCACCTAAAACCTCGTGGTTGGTTCAGGTCTGATCCGTTTTTGCTGTGTGTTCGCAATCATAAAACGTCTAAATAACCAGCCCTTTACGTTTTAATCCTCTAATGCAATAGTTAAACATTATTTGGTTCCTTCGAAATCAACACAAGATAAAGAAATTATCATCAAATCTCACTACGTACAATAACGTTTATTTCATCACTTCGTACAATTTATTTGGAAGTAAAAATGTCCTCTGACAATTAAAATATGTACAGATTTAAGTTTTAAAAGGAACAAATTTAGCTAGGTGATTCACACAGTAATAACAAGTTAATAACAACAGCAAACCGTGCTACAGTTGAACTATCATTATTAATGAATAAATTAACGTTTAACTATCTTTTTCACGCCTATCGTAAAGAAGTCAATTTGATGCATTCTGGAATGGTGTAAATTTGTAAATAAAAAAACAGCAAATCAGTAAACGTTAATCATGACTGTCGTGTTTTTTTTCTCGTTATCAAAAGTAAAACAAAACAGACTTGTAAAAATGCTTAGGCAACTATTAAACAGTACACGGTTCCATATGTAAATTATTTTGAGGTATAAAAATAGTGACCTTGAAACATCGTTCCCAGGGTCTCTTCTGCTTCCTAGTGTGGAGCAGAACGAGGGAGCCCTGGAAACGAGGTTGAGTGAACAAAGAGACAAAAGTTGTAACAGGGCATAGTTGGTCAAGGATCGACTTTAGGAGAAGACAACAAAACAAGCTTATGACGTTTGTGTACAGAGGACTAGAAGATGTCAGCAAAATTATTGGAAATATAAAAATATGTTAAATTCGATGAAAAGCAAATGCTCCTCTGAAAAGTACGGTACAAATTCCACCGAATAAAACCTTAATAATAATAATAATAATAATAATAATAATAATAATAATAATAATAATAATAATAATAATAATAATAATAATGATAGTACTTAATTTACACTCCCCTTGAGGAGCTTTTCAGGGTCAAATGAAACAAATATAAACAACATAGTTAAGAATCCCAACTGATGGGAGGCAGACCAGTTGGCTATTTACAAGGATGATCGAGGAGTTGAACCAGGTACTTACCCAGAACAACACCAGGTAGTGGCCAGAGCGGGATTTGAACCCGGGTCACCGCATTGAAATACCGCGCCCTAGACCACTCGGCCATCCTGCTTCCTAAACCATAAAACAGCAGAGCAACAATTTGGAGTCCGATACTTCAAGATATTGCATTACTCTCAATATTCGTTGGGCCAGCGGTAACTATTCAGAAGAGTACAGGATAATATAAAAATAAATCTACAACGTAGCTATTATCTCAAATAAAAAAGGCGCAAAGATTAATAAACACACCGAGAAAACATTTCTTCAATTATGTACGCCTAAAAGACTCATCTTAAATAACATTTAATTCAAATTGAACAAAGGCAATTTCAAGGACATAAAATGATTTCGTATAGGTGCCCAGTCTCCAGCCCCTATTCATTTCAAGGCCCACAATTTAGAAGGTGGTGATGCCCTTCCTAAAAGCATTGACTTAAGACAGGTACATAGGAAGTAAGTGCAAGGGTCCGGTTTCTAGGAAACTAATTAGCGCTTACCCAGGATTGGACAATAACTTACTTTTGATACTTATACCCTGCTTAGCACAGATCGGCTCCTTAAGTTACTTGATAGGATTAAACAGTTACAAAAGCCTAACAATTGACCCTGGCACACAGCTCATCAGGTTCTAAGAAGCCAGCTTCGCAGTCCACTAACTGCAGTGCTACTATCAGATTAATCAGCCCATGCTGCCATACGGCTCCTTTTGCCCGGGAGAGCGAGAATTTCTGGGGGGAGGGGTCGTTCCCAATCTGAATCGCTTGCCGGAAGTGACGAACTTGGAGCAGGCGGGGGAGGGGGAGCTGGTAACCAGTCAGGAACCTCGTCCTCCTCAGATGTAGCCCCGTCAGTAGTTCTCTTAGTAAGAGGTTCGTTAGTTGAATTCTTAACTGAATCGTTATCTGTTGTTTCCTTCTTTCGAGACCGATCTACTTGAGCATAAATCGGTATTTGTTTTACTTCCGTGGGAGGAGGTGGTAATAGCCAATCAGAACCACCATTTTCATCGGATACATTATCGTTTGACGCGGGAGCGTTATTTGAGGGTTCGTTCTTTGTATCTCCAATCAAATCTTCACCTACAGTTGCTTTCTTTCGCGTGCGATCAACTTGAGTATAAATCGGAACTTGTTTTACCTCCATAGGAGGTGGTTGCGACGGTGGTGGAGGTGGGAGCCAATCAGGTGGTCCCTCGTCTTCTAACGAGTCTTCATCAAGCACCGAACCCTCAATCAATGAATCCTCCACAGAAACCCTGTTTAAAATGTTTGCTCTTGGCTCCTTCTGAGAAATTCCAGGTGCCCCCCGCATGTTTTTATTCATTTCAGATGCGTTCGTTTTTTCTGTAGACAAATCGCTATAAACGTCTGAACCAAGACTCCCTAGATTATCATCAAGAGTTCGATTTAAATCAAGCTCCTCCTTCCTGCGATTGGGACTGGGGCTAAGTCTTGGTTTATATGTCTGAAGTCTTATTCCTTCACCGAGTGCGCCACTAGAGGATGACGGACTACCAAAAGTTCCCGGATCTAAAAAGTGCAAGCTATCGTCCTGTGAATGAGCGGAATTTCTGTCGCCCGCAAACATGCCAACGTCAATGTCGTCATCATTTTGAGCAAAGTTGTAATGTCCCTCCACACTGCCCTCGCTGTCGCCACCAACCGATAAATTAATGTTGTGCCTGGACCTGAGTCAAGATCACGTGACGGGTTAGCCACATTGGAGTTACGTGGGTGTCAATTACATAAACTACTGTGTCTTACAGGAACGTCTGCCACTGACAAATATCGTATCTGGACACACGTAAAAATACGATAATTTAACGTGTGTAAATACGATGATTTTACACAGTTTCGCAGGTTTCTTGTTTTGGACAGTGACAGTAGTCAGAGAGGTAACAGCTGAGAATGGAACCTTACATTTCTTTGAGCATTACAGTTGCATGTTAACGTTGCCTTGTAATTGGCTTTGAAAAGCAACTTCTTATAGTCTTTCCTAGGTGCATTCAATTGATCATAGTCCTGAAGAGCTCTTGCAATAAAATCGTTTTATGCAAGCTTGTTTCTTTTATAAACAGAACAATAAACGGACACTTAAAAATATGGAATTTCTCTTACGAGTTCAAATCGATATTTCACTCTCTCGCTGCTCCCCCTCGTGGGATATCGATTTCACCACTCAAAGAGAAATTCCAAATCGCCGCCCGTCACATTTTATTCATTTGCCACATTTAAGAAATGTAGAACCGTCCACCTTCAATTTTTTCCACACTGTTAGCGACCTATCACGGTGTACTTTTCAAACGCAGTTAAATGTGTTGATCATTTAACGCTTTTAAAATCTAATGGCGTACCAGATGACGTCACTATTGGAATTGGATGTCGAGGTCTAAATTGTAATTCTTTCAACTGGGTGCCATATAAGTGACGCAATTCTTGTTATCTTATTATTATTATCATCATCATCATTATTATTATTATTATTATTATTATTATTATTTTAAACACATTGTGCTAAATTAAATGACGGGGTAACCGCTGACCATATTGTTTCAAAATGGCCGCTGCACGAGCGAATAGCTTGGTGAAAAAGATATGTTTGTTTAAGAAGTCCTTAAAGAGCCGGAAATGAGGAATTGTACAGTTTTGTGGTCAAATGGCCAGGATATAGGTCGCCAAAATTGGCGACCTTCCTGACAGTTTTGGTCGCCAATTTTTTTTTTCTACTCGCCATGGCGACCACAACAGTCGCAGCTTTGAGTACTGTAATATAATGGCTCTCAAAATATTGTAATGCAGTTACGATCACGTTTGCATACAAGACTTCAAAATAAAAACACGGAGCCGCAAAAATTAGAAGTAAAAGTTCAATAACATTGAACATAAAAAGCAAAATTTCTTCGACACTTACTTGACAACATACTTCAAGGAAGGATCTTCGGAATAATTGATATGAAAACTGTGGCCTGGCGAGAAAAGAAAAGAAAATAGCGTGAAGTCAAAATCACGAATAAAATGCACAGCTAAGACGCTTTCTGACTGAGGTAAGGTAAAACTGAGCTCCACTTCTGCCTTTACTGTGGTAAGCCTTTGGTTGTCTTATTTCTTTGCCCAACAAACTGAGTCCAATTCTAAAGCCGATGGTTAAAAATGCGAAAATTCATCTGCAACGTGACATTGTTTTCAAGAAAAACTGACGAAACGCCTCACCCTGAATATGGTAATAACTGAACTCTAAAGAGGCTTTGTTAGGGGGGATAATCCTGAATAAAATTTGGAAATAATCTGTATCCCAATATTGGAAAAAAGAAAATATCCCTAAAATAAATGATTGATAATAATCCGTAATTTTAAAATGAGACGCATATAATCCGTAATCCTAACATGCAGTCGCCAATAATCCGTATCCTTTCTCAAAAACACCTAATAATCCGTAATCCTAAAATCCTGACAGGGCCTCTCCAAAACCGCGTGAAAACGCAGTTTACGCCAAATTTCAGAGAGGTGAATAGCAAAGAAATAAATTACATAAATTAAAAGGATATTAAGGGAAAGTGGGAGCGCAAAATTTTCCAAACGTGAGTAATAACACTACTTACGAGACCGGCTAGCTTGCCTCCCCCTGAAACAGGCAAAAGCAATGATAAGAATCAACAGAAGCAAGCCACACACAAGGAGGGGAATGGCAATTTTTAACCCAGAAGAGTCGTCACTGCCACTTAATCCTCCAGTCATGGCGAAAGCATCTGAAAAACAGTAACAAAAAAGCGTGACCCACTGGCAGCAACATAATGGACGTACGTTAACGCAAACCTAATCTAGTGTTGGGTGTCCTGTGAAATACAGACGAAATTATTTGATTATTTGAGTTTGCTGTTTCTCTGTTGTCGACACAAATTTACCCCCCCCCCCCCCCCCCACGGCAGATTTTTCCAGGGGCTTCGACCTTGCTTTCATTATATCGGCCTTGCTTTAACGCACTTCATGAAGGGATTTAGAAAGGGGTTTCCACAAAGGGATCCGCGTTATGTTCTGTCACTCTCCAGGAAATCTACATACCTTTTTGTCTGATCCTATTTGACGTGCGGTAAGGTTCATCGCCAGCTCCTCCTAACTACGTACAGTATATTGAACGCACTCTCCAATATACGATTAGTAATAGCAGTGGACCATACATTCCGGGAAAAAGTCATCAGAATACTTCACCGAGTACCGAAATATGACCCTCACACACACCGTCTCCAACCAATTATGTGTTGCTGTTTTGTTACAAGTTTTTCTGGACACTTACCAATGTCAGTCCCGACAACAATGCTCTCCGAAAACGGACCAATACCCGCATTGCTATACATCCGGGCCTTCACTTCATACTCCGTATTTGGCCGGAGGTTTTTGATGAGGTAAACAGCGTCTTTCATCCGGGGTATCTGAACTTTCTCCTCCAACGCGTTGCTCTTATGCTCCTTATACCATATATGGTAACCCGCGATTGAATATGAAGGAATCTACGAAGATACAGAAGAACCTCTTTCACGAACACTTATTGACCGGCCAGAAGTGAAAGTCCAGAAACAATTGTAGCATACTATTATAAGTTAACCCTCTATATTATATGGTTATTTCTGTGAGGGGGCAAGATAAGGCAAATCCTGAATTCTGATTGGCTACCCGAGAGCCCAAGATGGGTCTCTCTTGCCCACTTTCCCGTGTTGTCCCGCACAACAAAACAAATGTCCATATAATAAATCCTTTATGGACCAAGCTTGTTCGGTCCAGATGGCTGGATATTGGGCTCGTTCTTTTTTGCGTTTTTATTGACGTTGACTACAAACGCAAAAAAAGGGCATATAATTCATGGTAGACCACCATATATAGTGTTTACAGGGGTATACAAGGGTTTTCAAAGGTATATCCTTGTAAACCCTTGTAAACCCTTGTATACCCCTGTAAAAATTATACACGGTGACTATATGGTGGCCTACCATGAATTATATGTCAAAAAAAGACCTACGTCAATAAGTAGCCATTTTGACCTCACGCTTGGTGAATAACGCATATATGAAGTGATCACTTTTCTTCAATAAACGGCCGCAGCCACCTTTTGACCTTCTCGATAAGAGTTTTCCAATTGTCTTAACCTCTACTGAGTGATCGTCAAGAATTGCATGTACTTAATTAGGGTTTGTTCTAACAAATATTTCAATTTCGGAAACAAGAAAGCCTGAATGACAACTGAGGTTATGGGCGTAGTTTTGTCAAATCTAAATGTTGGGTTAAAGCGACACAACAGGAAGAATTTGTTCCCCATGGACAAGGACACTTCACCATGCCACACGGCAAAGACTATGCTGGTTTCTAGCGAGACTGTATTTTGCGGTCAACCTCCATTAACCCTTTAAGCCCCAATAGTGTCTCTATAGATTTTACTCTGGCTAACGGCAGACTATTTTACTCCTCACAGGGAGACCCCTCGGGGCTTAAAGGGTTAAGTGACCACTTGCCAGTACCCCCCCCCCCCCCTCGAGGGTGGTCGCTTGATAGATGTTCCACTGTCTATTCAAAATAAAAGAGATTATTTATCGTGGATACCGCCGCAGAGCACCAATTCAGTCAAGTGTCGCCTAATTGGGTCTTGCAGTCTGCAGTCAGAAAGTTGTGTCTCCAACAGCTTCAACGTGTTACTGTACCTTCCATTTAACCATGATCTGGTACGGTCCGTTAGCTGCCACAGTCAGGTCCAATGGATGCGTTAGAGGAACTGAACATGAATCGAAAGAAGGTAAAAAAAACTAATGATACACACTTTCATACTTTCCTAGGCTCAGAAGGTGCAGCGCAAAGGCACACCACCTGAGCGAAACACGTACTTCTCTAGATTTCCAACTCTTGTATGGTCTCATCAACAAATGAAACAGTTAAATAGTACGACAAGCAGTAGCACAATTACTGTAAATACTGTCCGGCAGGTTTCCAAAGGACACTAACACAGTTTCCGGAGGACAAATCACACGGAGACTCGAGAGCACATCCCAGGAGACAAATCACACTGGGATTTTGCCTTGCACTGGTTGAACACTAACAAAAGCACAAATTCAAACTTTCAAACCGCAAATCTTGCAAGAAATTGACTTTTTAGTTAGATCAATTTTGCGCGAGCACATGGCAAAACCTAAAACAGCCACCAAGGGGCATGCTAGGATGAGCCCGATTGGATAGTGAAACCGGACTGGACTAACGGAATTGAGAATTTGTTGAGGAGTAACCTCAACACACAGATAAATTAGCTTGGAAAACACTGTATGTTAAAATCAGTACTAGTACAGCAGATCGGATTTTGCACTGGTTTGTAGGTAAGCGAAGTTGTCAAGTTAACAAAGGAAAAAAATACATGAAATAACCAATATGAAACTCACCTAACTGCAAAGTGAGGAATGCCTTTGAAACATTGTCACTCCATCGCTCTACACCATCCGCTCTTCGTCTTCCGGCGGAAACTCTTATTAAGTACGTAGTGTCAGGTTCAAGGTTTGTCAAGGTGAAATTCTGAGGACTTCCAACCAGTGAGTGTTGTACAACGTGTTCTATTGAACTGTTGCCCTCTGGTGGTACATATCTTATACGGTATAAAACATCACTAAGCATTCCGTGAAGCTGGGCTGGTCTGGTCCATGATATGACGACCACGCTTGCATTCATAACTGTCAATTCAAGCTGCCGTGGGATTGATGGCGCTGCAGATAGAATTTGAAGGCAAAAAGGCATTGTACAAATTTGGAAGTACTACAAATAGGTAGTGTTTGTGCTATTTCTCAGCAGAATTATGAATATGTTATCACTAAAACAAGGTCTCTTCGAGTCAAACAAACTTTGCAATCCAGCCAAATGAATTCTTCCGTGTTGAATGGTAATTTTTGTTTGAACAAAAGATGCGCTTTTCGCTAGACCATTGCTTTACTTTTTTTTCTTGTAGGAAACAACGTTTTGAATACAACTTTTCAATGTGATCTTGTTGACGACAAAATTATCGTTCTTTTCCATCGGACAAACACTTTCATAATAGTATGGTGCAATTTATGGAAAATGAGTGGATAGACAACAAAAAGACAAGGTCAACTATAGGACCTTAAGTTGAATACGAAGCTGACATTTCGGTCGTTTGTCGTAAAGAAGGGCTGACGTTGAAAACATCAACTTCTTAATCAACTTACCGTGCTATAGTATACCTTATCAACTAGTTTCAGGTGCCCATTTTTTGTGTTCCAATTCTTTTTCGAAGCAGCACGACTTTCTTTGTTCAATTTGTTAATTGCGAAACAGCAGAAAGATCCACCAAGCCCAGTTAGTTATCTTAAATTCATCTCTGAATCCAGTCGTTTACTACTGGAAAATTAGAGAAGTGAGACAAACAGTGAAGAAGACATTAAATAGTTTAAGGTGTTTATAATAAAAACGATACTAACAATAATAACAACAACAACAACAATAACAATAACAAAAACAACAATAATAATAACGAAATCATATCCTTCATAGGACACTGCTAAGAAACCTCCCCAAATCAAACCAAAATCAATCAAACTGAACGTACTTTCTGGGTGAAAATTGCGGCGTTATGCATTAGGAACGCGGCAGTTTGTATAAGTAATCAAATGGTTTTGAGTGTAATTTGGAATAAATGAGCACAAGTCAATTTTTCAAAGACAAAAGAAAATGCACGAGCCTGTAGGGAGAGTACAATTTGTTGTCTTTGAACAATTTACGAGCGCTTACTTATACAAAATTGCACTCGAAATCATTTGATTACTTGATAATAATATACATGTAATTATTTAATTTCGAATTTTTGCACTCAATTTCAACTTTCTGGACTGTTCGGGAATACTTGACGTGCTGGCAGCCAATCAGCGCGTTAACATTTTTTTTACAATGTATGTACACTAAAAAAACAAAACTACTTCAATTGTCTTGAGATAGTTTTATAACTCCACTGACGTATTACGGTATACTCTCGAAATAAACTTAGGATACTCAAAAGCCAAAGTTCCCTCTTTTTTAATAAAACGCCTGATATTGGGTTACACTTTCCCTGAAGATCTGAACCGGGGTGAAAAGTGTCCCCATACCTCCCTCCAGCGTAGTAACATTTTCCGACACCTGGCTGAAGGGACCAGTTCCCAGTCCATTCTCGGCTCTGACTCTGAAGTTATAGACAGTGAATGAGGAGAGATTCTCTAACAGTGCTGAGGTTTCGTGGAAGCTGAGATTTACTGGATTCCATATTCTATCATTTGACTTCAACTCAAGCAGATACTGCAGAACAAGGTCAAAAGGATTGGTCTGACGCCATGATAATTCGACAGCTGTCTCCAAAACGCTTGTGATTGTGATCTGAGAAGGAGCCTCTGGAACTAAAAACATTCACAGTGCTCAAGAGACTACTTTTACTCTACCATAAACATAACAACATAAAATTGATGGGACTGTTGTTGAACAACTTAACACATATAAAGTCACGAGGTCCTGTGGGGGGAAGGGTGTAAAATCCAACAAGCAACACGGTTATGAAACAGAAACATGAAGAAAACAAAGCTACAAGGTTTCATGAAACTTCAAAAACGACTTAGTGTCATTGTATGCAATTCCAAGAGCTTCCAATCTTGCAGATGCCAAACGTTGAAATTGAAACAGGCGAACTGAAATAAAGACCGATCATACTGTTCTTTTTTTCCTTGATGTATTCACTTACTGCGTTCTTGTCTAAAAAAATGTCACCTGGTTCTGGATTTACTGAAAGATGGTAACCAACATCTTATTTATCAGCACTTACCATGGGCTAGCCTTGCTACTGAGCCATGAATGTTTGAACAATTACAAAGAAATGAGTTGTTTGCCAAGCTTCCAGCAGGAACATAGAGCTGTTTGTTCGGAGAGACATCAAATTTTGGGAAAATGCCCTTATTTGGTAGCAGAGTGTTCTGTAGGTACCAGGTCACCTCTGGAGATGGCGTCCCATCCACAATGCACTGCACTGTGATATGGGTTTGTGACGAAGGAACTTGCTTGAAATCTTGGATGCTTGGTGTTGCTAAAAAAAAAAGATTAACTTAAACAGGATTTGATTTGAAGCAAGCTTATGTGAGAATCAAAACAGTATTCTTTTTGTCATCAGCACTATTTTACTTGCCAAGCTTGCATATTTGGTATTGGTCTAAACAAATTCATTGGCCTTTTATCTGGACTTCTTGCTAGAAAAACTAAAAACAAAGGAACTGACACATGGGCCCTTGCTTTTTGTTAGCATTCACTGCCTTTGCTGCTGCCGCATTTTGTGTTTCATTTCTTATAGTACAGTACTACCCCTTTGTTCTCTTTGTTCTTTTTCTTATCACTGCCTAATTCCTCTTTGTTGCTTGTAACAGATGTTTATTTCATCTCATCTAGCTATCCTTGTAACTAAATGTCTCTTACATTTTTAGATTAGTATTATTAGTATAATATTATCACTGATAATGATTTGTTAACTCACACGTTTGTCTATGGGTTGGAAGCTGTTAATAAATATCTTACTATTATTATTATTATTATTATTATTAATTACATGTATCATTATTGTGTCTTCACTTCCGTCGGGATTTCTGGTTGCAAGCTTCTTCTCTAATGCCGTGGTCGAAATTTCAGGAACCGCTACATATCACAACATACTGCATAAAGTGATTATCTTGGTTAGACAAGCGCGTTGGAATAGTTACACCTTCTTGCGTTGACCATTTTGAAACAAACTATCAAACGGTGTTACATACTTCCTACTGATAACTGAATTATGGCATCACTGGATCCCAGATTATTTTCAGCCAAACAACTGTATTCCCCAGCATCAGGGGGTGTAACGTTACGGACAATGTACTGGTACCCAGTTCCAGAAAGGATTTGTTTATTTGGACCGCTCCAGGTTATGACAGCTGGGGGACTGGACAGAGGTTTGCACTCAAGCACAGCATCCTGGCCTTGAAGAACTCCCACGGGTTTGGGAGGGACTGGGAAACTGGGAGCAACTAAAAAGAAGAAACTTTGTTAAACTAACAAAATGCTAGAAAGCACTAAGAATTTATTCATTGGCTTATTACCTCATGAGAACTGGCCACTTATAACATTTCTTATACATAATATTATACCCTGGAAGAGGAGGGAGTACAGACATATATGTGCCACCCTACAGGGTATGGTTTCCAAGCAGTTTCGTCTGGTATACGTTTAGAATAGGGTACAGCAGTGCTCTGTGGAAGAGGTTTAGTCTCTACACTTTCAATCAATTCAAGAATATTTTATTGATCAGATATCTTAGAATCTTAAGCCACAAAAAGGGGTTGGGCACCCTCTAAGAAAAAAGTCCACCCAGCATTTGCTCGTTAAAAAGCCATAAGCAATGATGAATCCTCAGTTCAGTCTTGTATCGCATACTGCAGTAAAATTCCATGCTTCCCAAGCATAGGTATTCACAGATCCATTGTCTAACAGTTTCATTTGTAAGTTACTATTTCATCTTAAGTTCCAGGTGGTCAGAAAATTTAAATGTCCAGATTTCCCTGACAACATAACATAACATAACATAATTGTGGTCAGATAGAGTATCATTACTAATTCATACTCACATAACACATCCAGAAATGCTGTAGCAGTACTGCAACCAGCTGTATTGCAGGCTCTGCAAATGTGCAGTCCTCTATCACTAGGTGATACTGTCGTGTACTTGAGATCCCCTGTAGGGTCTACAATTGCTTTGCTGGAAACATTCACTATCACTCCTCTATGATCCTGTACCATCCATGTGATATGGGGCTGGTCAGGCCCACTGGCGTGGCAAGGAAGGGTAACACAGTCACCATCATTTAAGGTCACATTACTTGGTTTGGTGGTGAACACTGGAAGATCTTAAAAGCAACAGAAATAAACAACAGAAAAAAAATTGGGTATCGTATTGCAATTTTTCTGGGTTAATGGGTGAGTGATCGTTACTTAGGCTGCGTTCAAACTTAGTACTGAAAAGCTCTTGTTCTGGCATGAAAACCGACAGTATTGGATAGGCCTTCTTCTCACACAGGGAACTAGACAAATCTGGAATAACTGGCTGCTTTTAAATTCTTACCAGCTACTAGTAAATATCCACGCTTTTCGTAAAATCCAGCTGCATTAGAAGCACGACAAGTGTACCAACCAGTGTGCTCATTGGTTACCCCTATCAGCAGCAATGTCCCATTTGATTGGATACGGAAGTTTGCATCTTCCTTAATTAGCAGTCCTGACCTGTACCAGGTGACTAAAGGTGCGGGATCGCCTTGTGCTGAACATGGAAAAGACGTTGTTTTGCCTTTACCAACTGTTTGGTTCCCTGGGAAGTTAACAAACTGTGGTGGTTCTGAAAATAGAATGCCCAGTCAATTGATACAACAGGAAACAACACAGCACAATCAACAGGGCTCAAACTCTAGACCTTCTTCTCTGCAAGTCTGACATGCTAAGCACTATACTGACATGTCTCTATGCCTGGCCTAACAGGGTAATCTAATTAACAAGCATCCAGTGTGTTGTTTTACTGCATAGTCAAAAAGGAAAGCCAAAATGAAAAACCAAATAAAGAACGCACTGGTTTCCCATTTCATAACAGAGCCCATGGAAAATTTCAGCTCAAGTCATATAAACCATTTTGAATTCTACCAAATTGTCTTAGTCAAAGTTATCTGTCATTAGTTAGTTTTGAGTCCATAAGTGTGAAAATTTTTGAAGGAGATTAAAAATGATAACCTTGATTTGGATTGAATAAGGTCATGGATAACAATTTGCCCATGGGTACGACACATTTCATCATTGCTTTGTTTGACGATAAATACCTTTAACTTCTAGGAAAAAAGGAAATTAAATCAAAACATTATGATTCTTGAATCTTTACTCACTTTGTATCGTTAAGAAGAATATGCCAGCAACTGATCCCAATGAATTGTTCGCTAGGCATCTGTACAACCCTTGATCACGTGTGTTCAGAGAGAGCAGGCTCAATGTACGATTCCTTGAAATGACAGAATTATTAAAAAACCACTGATAATCTGCAGTAGGTGTGGCATATACTGAGCATTCCACAGTGAGTTGATTGCCAATACTCTTTGTGATGTTGACTAGCAGAGAGGAGAATCTTGGCATGGCTGAAAAAAAAATTGGATTTAACAAGGACTGTGACATCATACTGTTTGCTTACACTCCTTTAGAACAAGTGTTTAAAAATATCCATCAACAACTCAGGCATATATAAAATGAATCACATATTTGCACTGCAGATGGAAATATAAAACAAGTTTTGACCCTCCCAGTATGGACCAAGCCTGACGAAAGAACAGGCTGGAATTAACGATGCCACGAGCAGTAGCAAATAAAAATAGGTTAAATTCTTTTCATTTCATTTATGAATTCTTTTCACTTCATTTATGTATATCATATATACTTTTATCCTATGACCTGTCTGGTCACACTCAAGCAATCCCATAAAAAAAAGTATAGTAAAAGTTGACGTGTGTAGGGCTGGATGGGTTGACATGAGACGGTCTGGAAAAAGCTGTCTGGCCCTAGTGCACTTGTATGGCACTTGTCACGGTTCTCAATGAATTGCAAATGTCTTGTTCTGACTCAAAAGAAAAATGAAGGGAAAGTTTTCAGTGTAGAATCTTTTTTTGTGATTTTTCCTGAGTCTGCCAGGCTATTGCTAAACTTTTGAAATTTTCAAAACTTAGTCAGTGGTCGTATGATAAAATGGTTATTGACTCAGTTAGGTCGGCCCGGATGGGAAAATATTTGGCTCTCATGCATGACGAATGACCTCAAGTCAAATATTTTTATGTCTGGCCCTCCCACTTAGTCAATAAGCACATATCTTCAGTGGTTAGAAATGCAATCGAAGAACAAAACTCTAAAAATTGTATATAAAAAAGAAACTTACATATGGCATGCACACAAGCATTTCTTATTTCCTGTGTTGCACATACAAAAGGAACTTATGCATCATAGGACATGGGAGGCACTTTCTCCCATCAGTGTTGTTGCCAATCCAAAACCACACTAAAATTTTTAATGTACAACTTTGCAAGAGGGAGAGGAGAGCTGGAAAATCACCAAGGCTTTGTACTGGCAGCAATTTAAAGTAAGAAGGGATGCTCTTTACTCAGAGTGTCTCAACAATTTTGCAGCTTCTTTTAGTAATATATGGTGTAACAAGTTTGGAATGGAAAATACAATACAACAGCTGTTGTACACTCACTTAAAACAGTCAGCATAGCAGAGATGGATCTATCTCCAACTTTGTTTGCTGCTGTGCAAACGTATTTTCCAGCGTTCTCTCTTTGAACCATAGAAATAAGCAAAGAATTGTTTGCAAGCACCCTGATATCACCAGAGAACTGAGATGTGGAATTGTATACAATGCCATCTGGCAAGGTCCATTTTACAGTTGGCATCGGATCACCCTCAACCACACAAGGGAACTGAACAGAAGAGTTCTCTGAGGCCACTTTGTCTGATGGCTCCACAGTAATGTGTGGATAGCCTATCAGAAAATAAAAATAAAGGTTAGGTACAGTAATTCTGTAAAAGAAATACGGAGTATTACTACTGACGTGCAAAATTACAATAACTAATAGATTAAATTGATATATTTTCTAATGGATAAACTCTTACAGAAAAAATTAACCTGTGAAGTGATTAGTGCATACTGTAGATTTCAAATCATGAAGTCTTACAGCCAAATCCTTCTCCTGCAGGGGCCCATTCAAACAAGGGGACTTGTTCAATACAAACAGCAGTTGTCTCAATGAGTTCTGTCCAAGATTGTTGAAGAACAGTGAGAATGATGTTTTTTTTTTATTTTTAGGAAAGGGGGTAGGGATGGGGCAGCTGTTTTATAGATGAGAATGTACTTCACATGCTCCTCCTCTTTATTATGAACTCAGCAATGTAATGTAGCTAGGTTGATGCTCGATGCCAGTCATGTTTGTACAGCTTACTTGTCACACATTCTTCAGTTTTCCTGTTCTCACTTTTGCAAGGTAACTGTCTTAACCCAGTTGGTAGTTCTCCATGATTATGCTCTCCAATTTGTATAAGAATTAAAAGAGCTGACAGCAATGTAGAATTGGAACTTTTTTAGGTTTCACATACTAGTGATCAATAATTTATTTAAAGATAATTCCACAGCAGTGTAATAATTAAGTGAGTACGTCAGTCAATACTTGAGGCTGCTTCATACCAAAAAAACTGACAAAATGGTCTTTTAAGCTTGTCACTGGAATACACTTACCCTGTTCCCCATTTAACACTAAAACCTACATGTAGTGAATATGATAAAAACTTAATACCTTCAATCCGTAAGAATACATATGCTGTTATATTCCCCTGAGAGTTTTGAGCTGTGCAGATATAAACACCATCATCGTCAGGCTTTAGATTGATAATCCTCAAAGAACCTAGAGACGGTTCCTCTCTTCGACCAGCAGGAATCAGACCTCCTAATCTACTCCAGATGATAACAGGGGTAGGATTTCCACTTGCAGCACAGTAGAATGTCACCCTGTTTCCTTCATATGCAGATTGGTTAACTGGTCGTGTTGTAAATGAAGGAAGCGATGGTGGGTCTAAAAGAAAATAAAAAAAAATGTCTGAAATTGAAGTACCCAGTAATACATGCTTATGTTGCAGAGTATTACGTTGTGGTTCAGTTTTGTCCTGATTCAAATTTTACTTTAGTTTGTTGTATCCAAATTATCATACATTATATCAAAAAAAGATTTGAAATAAAAATTGAATTAACTGGAATACCCCTTTAGAGGAACTGCAAAGCAGCAAGGTAAATATTTCTGATATAAGATTAAAAAGAAATATTTTAATTATTTTAGTATATACCAATGAAGGAACCTCATTTACATCTCTTGTAAACAGCTGTAACTTAAAAATTGGCACTGGCCATTTTTGTCCTTAAAACAGAATGCATTTGTAAAAGGCTTTCCCAGAAGTGTGGAGGCATAGTAGTGTAGTGCTTAGCGTGTCAGACTTCCGAGCAGGAGGTTTGGAGTTTGAGCCCTGGTGCTGGCACTGTGTTGTTTCCTTAGACAAGAAACTTTACTCCACACTGTCTCTCTCCACCCAGGTGTATAAGTGGGTACCAGCGATATAATGCTGGGGGTGACCCTGCGATGGACTAGCATCATGTCCAGGGGGGAGTAATAATACTCCCAGATGCTTCATGCTATTGAAACCAGGATAAGCTCTGGCCGTGTGGGCCTTGACCTTTCCCAAAAGCCCTCTCTAGTTGAACATCTGAGATAGTAAACCACTCAGATTACTCAAAATGCCAGGGTTACTGAGTAGGTGTTTTCTGTGACCTGTTATAAATCTCAGGGATGTAGATAGATATTTTAACAGGCGGAAATGCTGATATCATAGGCGGGTATGATGAGCTGGTGGCTCATTTTATCATGCCTTTGGCACGATACATCTAGGGGGGTCCGGGGGCATGCTCCCCCAGAAAATGTGGAAATCTAGACTCTCGGAAACGTGCTTTCCTTCATTTCGGGTGCAAAATTGATCCCCTTTGGAACTTTTCCCAGTGAATTTGCGATTTCGCATTATTTTGTTTACATAAAGTATAAATACCGCTGACACAAGGGGTAGAGTCTGCAAAACAGAAACTCAATGCGATCGTTCGAACTTAACAAAATGGAGTGCCACTATACGTTCAGTTGAAGTAAAAGAGAAACAAAGGTGCGAGTACATAAAAAAATTGCTGAAATTCCTCTGGAAACATTTAGGAGAGAGAGTAAGTCCTTTTTGAGGTGGCTACTCGCCTTTACAGCCGGAAAAATCACGCTCACAGCCGGGTAATTTTCCCGGCTCCCGGCTTTTATCTACATCCCTGAATCTCTTTCCTTATTTTCCTCTCAAGCTATTTATGAGTACCTCACCGAAAAGCCCTGAGGGGATGTGGGATAAAATGTATGTATGTACTATTATTTATTCGTTCATTTATTGATTTATTTTATTTTGTGTGCGTGTGTGTCTGTGACCTTATTATAAAATCTCAGTTTAAGTAGCCCACCTAGAATAGCTCTGTTAACTGTGGGCTACAAAGGCCCATTTCTCACAAATATGCAAATAAAGTGAATATTGTTGTTAAAATGTTATTACTGTTGTTAGGTGTATACCAATATTACATATACAATAAACTAGGGTAGCAGGCCGCTAATTTACTGACTATGAAAGGGATGGTTGTTTATAATTTAATGACTAAAAGATGCAGTTTATCTATGTCTGAAATTTTGTCTCTAAACACTGTCACTAGAAGCAGATGATTAAGGCCCAAGTGCAGATGTGGATTGGATATAGCCTGCCTCAATCAATTTTTAATTTTCAACCTTTCCCTCTTGCTGTTGAAATCTTACATCACAGGTGCACAGAACGTTGAGCCAAAATTCACTGTTGATCACTACTCTGACATTTTATTTGCAAAGAGAGGGGTCCAGTATGAGACAAATATTGAAACATACCATTGACATGCAAGATAACACTGGCTGATGTTTTGCCATATGAATTCCATGCCTCACAAACAAACAATCCACTGTCACTCTTCTGTAATTGGTTTATTTTCAAAGATCCATTACCAAAAACTTCAAATTTGGCACTTGCAGTTATTACTGATCCAGCAGAGTTTTTCCATTTCACAGACGGCAATGGGTCTCCTACAGCAACGCAATGGAAGAAAGCTGATTGTCCAATGTAAGTAGTTATTGCATTGGGTGGTTGAGTTATATCTGGCTTTCCTAAATGGGAAAAAGGAGAAACAAAGAATTGCATTATCATAATCAAGCTCTATTTAACATAAAAATTCATTTTTTTCAGAGCAAATTCTAATGTGCGACCTGTGAAGCTAAATATAGGTATTTTAAGATAAAAGTGAAGAATAGGAATGTATCTGAAGCGTGCAAGAGAAAAAATACAGTGAACTAAAAGTGAATAATACCAGTGAATCGGTTTTTAATTTGTATCCCAGATTTTCAAGACATTAAGTTGGTGATATCCACTTAAGCCCATGCCTTCAGCCAATTACAATGTACAGTCCTCAGTCTTGATAATTCACTTTACAACCCCACCTAAAACTATTGTCTTTACTATGAGCATGAGTTTTCTATCATATGATACAGTTGTAGTTAATGGTGAAGCCCAAATTGACTTTTGTGCAAAGAAACATTATTGAAAGCAAATAATCTAATTTTTTCAGTATAATTTTCTAACACCTTTGGGATATATATGCGTCATTGACCAAGCATGAGGTTAAGATGGCTACATATTGGCTGAGTTCTTTTTTGACCAAGAGATAGTCCAAGAATGAGGCCAGTTATCAGCCATCTTGACTGAACAAGCTTGGTCAAAAAGAGGATTTATTATACGGCCATTTTGCTTTATTTTGTTTTGAAGGACAATGTGGAAAATCCCAAGCAGGCAAGATAGGCACATCTTGCTGCTCAGGTACTGTAGCCAATCAGAACTCAGGATTCCCCTCAGCTTTGCCTGCTTGCAAAGCCAGTCATATAATAAAAATCTTTTATTTCACTACAAATCTACTCAAAGAAGCTTGCATCATTTTGTTGACAATAGCACACTTTTCAGCTGTTCACATTACTCACTTTCTATCCCATAAGATGGATGTGAGTAAACAAAGCCATTAAGAGGACAGCATTTGTGACCAAATACTACCGAAGTACATTTCTATTTAGCCTGACTAGTAATTCATAGGAGCATACAATGTTACTCACCTTTAACAGATAGGGTTCCAACTCCACTTTGCCATCTTTGTCCTGTTTGGCTATTGACAACCACACACAAATAACTCCCAGAATCTGAAAATGTGACGCTGAAAAGGTAAAGGGTTGAGAGTGAGCCAGACAAGGTCACTGTTCCTCTGGTGATATTTCTGTTGTCTTTAAGCCAGAGGTAAGTATGTTGAGCGACACTGCTAATCTGACACTCAAAGATCACAGGATCTCCTTTATCAGCTGACTTTGAAGTTGGTTGGTTTAGGAAGTTTGGGTCTGCACCTATTCAATCAAAAGCAGCAAATGTTTAAAGTTAAAAATGTCAATAAATGTATAAAATGTTAACAGCAGCTTGCTCTGACTTATATTTATGGCTATTGTAACAGGTGTTAACTGGTTTGGGTCAAAAAAGAACAGCAAAATTTTTAAATCTAAAATTAAAAGTAAAATTCCTGTTATATTCTTAAATGTAAAAGGTTTGTTCACAGTTGTTGTTTGTACTTAACAAGTATTTTCTTTTCAAACATTTCAACCGAAGTTATGCTGTAAGAAAAAGTCTGTATTTTTTTTATTTAGTTCTTAAGTCATTTGAATTTAAGAACACTGTCCATAACAAGCCAAAAATTATTTCCTTAATGTTAGAGTTGCTTGGTGGTAGATTTAGTTATCTTTAGAAGCAACAGAAGAAACAGTTTCTTTGAAAATGAGGCAACGTTTGTCCATATTAAAGGAAAAAAATTGCTTGGTCATTAAAAGAAAATCTTGCCTGCTCGGCAGCCAATCAGAGCATGCGTACTATTGTAGCCATATAACAAATAATAACAATAATTATATACATACATACATTATATATATAGAGGATATTACATGGTGGCGCGAAGATATGAATTTTATTTTCGAGTATTCATATCTTCAAGCCGCCGTGTAATGTTCTTTTTATTATATAGACAAAAAGGCATCGATACAAATTTCGGAGGGAAATTACCGAAATTACGTCATCGATAAACTCACGTGTGAGATTATGGAAAATAAACCATTCGGGTCCCGGATGTAGTTTTTATGAATTTTACGAGTGGTATATTTTCCAGTAAAACACTCGTGTCTATATAATAAATATATATATATATATATATATATACATATAAAAAGAAAAACATAATAAAGATCAGATCTGATGTTCTGTGTTTTTTATACGCTGTATTAGAAATTTTGGGAATAGATTTTTGGATGCTTTTATACCCTGTTACATTGGATGGTTAAAGGATAAAACAACCGAAGCAAACCTTCTATTAAAATTGTTGTTTTAACAGTTGTTTCTAGTTATTAGGATCAAATTTGCATTGTAAAGCCTTCTGGACCGTCTTACCTTCAGAGAGTTGAAGATGAAAAAACAGGAGCGACACAAAAAGAGCCGGCCACTTCATTGCTTATACACTGTGGCAACATGGAATAGTGAATAAAAATAGATAGCACCAATAAACAAACTGGTTAACTCACACAACCACCTCACAACATGTGTTCCGAAACATAGCAACCATTGGCCACCTCGAAACCCGGAATCACTACACTTCCGAGCAAATTAAACAACTTGCTAATAAATTTAGGAGCATTACAAAGTTTTCAGATAACTTTTCAAGTACTATTGGTACATTTTTTGCAAATTAGACGATAATAAAAACACCTGTATTTGTTCTCAGAAAACGAAACCGCTTGATCTAGAGGGATCACTGTTTACATGAGTATACAAACTTTAATGTCACACCAGTTCGCATATTGCCTGCTGCGCGCCATCAAACTGAGATATTCCGAAAATTTCCCTACAAAATTTTCACGCTAATGAAGCATAAAATTGATACAAATTGTTCAAGAAGCCACGACACGAAGTGTTCATAGAATAACACAAAGAGCGGCCTTCACTCGGCATGATTTCGACAAACCACGCAAACAAACAGAAGTCATAAGGATACTTATAAAGATCGTTAAATCAAAACAGCCATCACCTTGAAGACGGCACATTTTCGCTTTGTCATGAGTCTAGCCCAGGAATTCTGGAAAACATAACGAAATCCACAGAGGTCTCAAACGGAACGATCACCAAGAGACATCAGTATAAAAGAATGCGCAACTCATGCAATCCGAAGGTGCCATCCAGTTAGACTAGAACCAGTCCTTCCGTATTCACGGCCATTATATAAAGTGGACCAGAAAGTTGCTGGATCAAAATGGGGTAGGTACTTCATATATGATTCCTATAGTGTACCGATATATAGATTCATATACTGCACTCTATAGTACTTGCGTACTTGAATGTCTTGGCTTACTTCAGTAACTTGGCGTACTTCAGATACTTTGCTTACTTCAGTAACTTGGCGTTCTTGAGGTACTTTGCCTACTTCAGTAACTTGGCATGCTTGAGGTACTTTGCCTACTTCAGTAACTTGGCCTACTTGAGGTACTTTGCCTACTTCAGTAACTTGGCGTACTTGAGGTACTTTGCCTACTTTAGTTACTTGGCGTACTTGAGTGTCTTGGCTTACTTCAGTAACTTGCCGTGCTTGAGGTACTTTGCCTACTTCAGTAACTTGCCGTACTTGAGGTACTTTGCCTACTTTAGTTACTTGGCGTATTTGAGTGTCTTGGCTTACTTCAGTAACTTGCCGTGCTTGAGGTACTGTGCCTACTTCAGTAACTTGGCGTACTTGAAGTACTTTGCCTACTTCAGTGACTTGGCGTACTTGAGGTACTTTGCTTCCTTCAGTAACTTGGCGTGCTTGAGGTACTTTGCCTACTTTAGTTACTTGGTGTACTTGAGTGTCTTGGCTTACTTCAGTAACTTGCCGTGCTTGAGGTACTTTGCCTACTTCAGTAACTTGGCGTACTTGAGGTACTTTGCCTACTTCAGTAACTTGGCGTACTTGAGATACTTTCCTTCCTTCAGTAACTTGGCGTGCTTGAGGTACTTTGCCTAGTTTAGTTATTTGGCGTACTTGAGTGTCTTGGCTTACTTCAGTAACTTGCCGTGCTTGAGGTACTGTGCCTACTTCAGTAACTTGGCGTACTTGAAGTACTTTGCCTACTTCAGTGACTTGGCGTACTTGAGGTACTTTGCTTCCTTCAGTAACTTGGCGTGCTTGAGGTACTTTGCCTACTTTAGTTACTTGGTGTACTTGAGTGTCTTGGCTTACTTCAGTAACTTGCCGTGCTTGAGGTACTTTGCCTACTTCAGTAACTTGGCGTACTTGAGGTACTTTGCCTACTTCAGTAACTTGGCGTACTTGAGATACTTTCCTTCCTTCAGTAACTTGGCGTGCTTGAGGTACTTTGCCTAGTTTAGTTATTTGGCGTACTTGAGTGTCTTGGCTTACTTCAGTAACTTGGCGTGCTTGAGGTACTTTGCCTACTTCAGTAACTTGCCGTACTTGAGGTACTTTGCCTACTTTAGTTACTTGGCGTAAATGCCAGTTCTAAAACACTGCAATTTCCACTTTTCGGGAACACTGAAAAGGTTGTCCTAAATTTTCGAAAATCTTTCCCGGAAACGATCTGTACCATTCGATTCCCACCCTAAATTTTCGAAAACTTCGTCGAATGGAAAGCGCACAAAATACGAAGGAACCGTTTCTTGCATGAAACCATTTATACGGTTTCGACTTCTCCGCATGAAGCACGAAACTACAGCCAGTAAGGGTATTTCGTTTTCATCATCGAACAAGAGCGAATTGACAATGAAATCGGGATCATAATGCGTAAATTTTTAAAACACCCGCCATTTTGAACACATACGATAAACGACGTCAAGAAGCCTGAGGCAAAAACTGACCACGTGACGACCGAGAATAAGCTCAAGCCGCAAATGTTTGGTGAATGTAAAGCACCCAAAATAAAATCGAGAGAATCATGAAAATAATTACGCCTAAAGGAATTTTGCTGTTTCAGTACGACTACGTACACGAACCATGACCATCCAAACAATTTTCATACAAATTATCCAATCACGATGGAATATCTAAACAATAGAATCTCTACTAATGTTTTATATTTCACCTAAAATGCATATAATTTGCTCTATAACTATTGTTCAGCGTCAAAAACATACATTCAAAATTTGTCTGAAAAGTTACTTTGGTGGCCTTTGTTCGGGTAGTTTTACTGTAAATCTTATTTTTACCTTGGGATGAGATCAAGAATTAAATTTCTTTCCCTCTTTTAGGCCCTAATTGCAGTCAAAGTTGTACTTAATAATTATACATGTTTAAGACAATGACAGAATTACTCTAAGGATTGGATCTGTTTATAACGGATTGTTTTTTTTTTTTTTTTTCAAAAACAAGGACGAATGGCATTTTTAACCTTTGGCCCCCTTTGAGAAGTCCAAGTAAATAGAAGAATGAATTTTTTTAAGCCCAAAATCATTATGTCTTCTGTGCAAACAGGAATGCTGCGTTAGTCATGGAAGACTGGACTCTAGTTGATCAAAGATCTAAAAATAGGAAAACATGGCGGTGTTCCACAGAGATCCATGTGGAATAATTTGTCTTTTCATCACCTATACAGCAGTCATTTATGCTGATTATTGCCTTATTCAGCACGTTATCCTTCCTACACTCACAGATAGGTAAAATTTTTTGTTTGTTTTTTTTGTTATACCAGCTTTTGCTCCGATCATATCGAAACCAGCTGTCATGTTTGTAAATAATTATTATGTACTGTGTGTGTTCTCGATCAATCCGTCATGTTGATTTTTTGCCTCTAGGTTCTGATCTGAGTAGGGCTATCAACCACTTATATTGGCTCTCCTAATGAGTCACAAAAACCGTTTTGAGAATTTTGAAACTCAACTGTTATAATCAGACTAATAGAATCCTTTTTAATCACGTTTAAACAGCTAGCAGTTTCGTTGCAAACATTTGTCACTTCACATTGTTAATATGAGACCGCTTCTTTCTTAAGCGTCAAATTAATATGTCGAAAGAATCTGTGTTTTTAACTGTGGGGAATTAATCAGAAGTTTTTGAAAAAGTTTGGACTCTGTGACTCCGTCCGGTTGTTTTTACACAATGAGTTTAACCCTTGTGCCATGTGCCAATTTCCTTTTTTACTCTTACGTGTACTTCCCTATCTGATATATATTTTTAATGAATTGAAATTGACTCGCTCGCTCCCAACAATGGAGTAGTACATCTCCATAACCCTTTAAGTATCAGTAGTGATCATCATTAAATTTTAATTTCTCATTACAATATTCACTGTTAATCAACCATTCATTTAATGAGAATAACGAAAATGATCACCAAACAGAGTTATAGTGATTTAAACAAATTCTCCTCACTAGCACCATAAGAAATATATGAGAACAGATAGGAGAAATGAATATTGATATCAAGGCTTAAAGAGTTAATGTGTGTAACACGGTTACTTATCAAGGAGGGAGGTTGATTTGGTTTAGACAATAGTAATTGAAATATAGTAAATGTAGTGCTTTCATCATTGTTAGGTTTTGCTCGAAGTTTCTTTTCAGAAATGTTTCCTGAAATCAACTCCCTCTTAATAAAATTATTCAAATAGCCCTCTGTATATTTTGTACAGATCCATTGCAGCAAGGTCCATACTGTCAAGATCTCTGTGTTTTCAGTGGCCAATAAATCAGTAATTATTGTACATGTGCCCAATTACCCATGGGCTCAACCTGCCAACTATTATTTGTAGTTTGTCATTGGCAGCTTACATGTATTTGCTAAGCTTTCAGCAGAGAAGATAAGCTGAATATTCATTTGGTATTCATCACTTGTGCATTTTCCTTGCAGTAACTTAGTGGTTATGATACAGAGAAACAGTATTGGCTTTTCTGAACCAGTCATTTTGCATTTCCTTTCACAGCATCTGGGGAAGTCTTCATGTTTGTATATTCAATGTAATTGTGCTTCTTCTTGTGATATCTCATGTCAGAGCATCGTTTTCAGACCCAGGTATGAATTAAAAATGCATACAGTTCTATTTGAGAAATAAAACTAAGATATTGTGTTTGTACAGGGTTATGCAGTGTACAAATGGAAGTGCGTTTGGGAGAATTCAAGAGCAGATTGTACAAATACAAGACCATAGGTTGAGAGTCTGTGCTTACCTTGAAAATTCTCCTAAATGCAAATATTGCTTAATAGATAGTGATATCAAAACCAGGCTTGTAGAGGCTAACATAAACACACCTCTTAAACTCGTATCTTGAGGGTCCTTGGGGGGGGGGGAGGGGGGTACAAATCCCATTTCCCAGCCCCTTTTTTTTAAATCCACTTCCCAGTGGCAGTATTCAGAAAAAATTCCCAGTCCCAGTGACTTAAATCCTATTTTCCCAGGGCAAACCCTGGCCAATCCCAATTCCCATTTTACCCCTTCAGGACCCTTATCTCATATTTTATGGTATTGAACATCTTATTTCATTCTACTGAAAGTAAATAATGGCACACTCAGTCCAAGGAAACCTACACATTTGGAGCATATCCCTGATTTATTTAATATAAAGAATGTTGCAGTATTGTTACTCTCTTCACAGGGTAATAGCAGAGAGTCAGTGTTGGAGTGTTAACAGAGTTTTATTAAGGTTTCTTGTTTATGTTATCGGTAGAATTTGATTTAACCTAGGCTGGTTGGTAATTTCTTTGTCTATATTTATGATAATGAATACCAATCACTAAAGAATTACAAACCAAGCTAGGTTGAATCATTTTGACCTGAAATCAAATTTGAATAGGTAATAGCATGGTTTTTAGTGATATTTGGTATAAATAAAACGAGGAATATTTAAAAATTGTTGTACGTAATTTCAAGAGCCGTTAGGCGAGTGAAATTTGAGACAATTTTGAAATATCTCGAGTGGTATTTATGCCAAATATCACGTACAAATCATGCTATTATTTGTTTATACTACTACTCGCAAAAGGTTTGTAATTTTCACATGCAGGTATTTCAAATTAAGCAGAAATACCACTGCTCTTAGCCAATCAAATTACAGAAATTTCTCACGTAGTAGTATAAAACCTGTAACATCTATAGATAAGGAAACAGTTCAGGTCCACCCATTTTCTGAATTTTCTAGAAGCCCAGATCTTCCAATCTGAGGGCAAGTGTGTTGTTACAGCAATAGAGTACTAAAGTGTGACGTCACAAATAACTCAGTTTTTGAAATCATGGGATTTATTAAGATGTTTGCAAAGAGCATGATAACAAATGCCTACAAGCCAAAAATCAGCCTCTCATTTCAATTTTGGAGTGAGATATTGCAACTTTTACGCTCCAATGATTCCATACAAATCCTTCTAATTTTGTCTCTGTTCTAAACGTTTGGAACCGAGACAAAATTAGAAGGATTTGTATGGAATCACTGGAGTGTAAACGTTGCAATATCTCACTCAAAAATTGACATGAGAGGCCGATTTTTGGCCTGTAGGCATTTTTCATCATGCTCCTTTGAAATGTCTCAATAAATCCCATAACTTTAGAAATTTAGTTTTTGTGATGTCATCACTTTAGTACTCTATATTCATTCCTTTTTAACATGAAAGTGCTTGTACACATACTTCATTTCAATAACATACTGTACCTGCTGATTCTGTGTTCCAGGTGTCGTTGCGCTTCCATCAACTAGTCTTGATTTTTCAGAAATTAACAAGACACAGAATACACAAAATCAAGTAAGTGCATATTTGTATTTAACAAGCTTATGTGTAATTCATTTTCCATAACTAGACGCTCTTGGGAGCGTTCACTCGGGCTACACTTGATAATACGGCTTTGAACAAACGTGAATGTGGGTTTACGCCTAAGTTTTGTATATATTGTATACTATATGGTTGGTTCCACGACCGCAAAAAACCTACCAGACTGTATATATCGCACCGTAATTCTTGTCGACGTCGTGTTTAAGCTGAGCGATTTTATCAGAAAGTTTTCTAAGGTTTTACAGAAATTTCAGTGATAGTTGGATTTGTTTACTAATCGAATTAATGTTGACCAATCAGCTTTCTTGGTTCCCACGGTAAAAAAACAGTCGTGAAACTTGACGCGATTCATCTGATTCCAAGTTATCGAAGGCGAAGAAGCAATATGTGGGAAAAACAACAATATTACTCGTCAATCGCCGGATATACTTTTCTTCCGATTTTGCCTTATTGGCCCTGTTCCCGCTAATCTCTTTCCACACGACCACGCAGAAAAAAAAACTTGAGTTTGAATAAGAAAAGATCCATGGATGATTTTGAAATAAGGCGCCTCGCTTTCATGCCTTCAGGGACACCCAGACCGCGAGCAGCGCAGGCTTGCTCATTCTCGACGTTGTCGGTAGACTTATAGGAAACCGAAACCTAGACTCGTGCTACCACAGGTAGCCCGAGTAAAAATATTTTTGCTGGAGTTATTATGACTATCACTACTTGGTTCACAATTATCCAATAAACTTAATTATCTCATGGTGTTGATGATAGTATGATTGCATGTTTTGTTCTAGAATGCAGATGACTGGACTGTTTGTGCAAAATGTGAAGCATATCGCCCACCTAGGGCACATCATTGTCGGTATGTAAATTATCAATCTTTATGTTCATATAAGTCATACAAAGTGTCACGCCTTTCCTTACAAACATATGCTTATTAAACCTTTTTACTCCCATTGAGCGACTGCCTTGCATTTAGTTTTAATGAAGTTACAGCTAGTTTGAGAATTAAGTTTGGTGTCAGATCAATTCATGATGTCTGAGTTGATCATTTCTGTAATTCCCATTAACAGTTAGCCATACATTGCACTGTTCTTGTATGGAGAAGTTCCATGCTGATCACTTCTGGGAGTGAAAGGGTTAAAACTGTATCATGTGAAGGTGGCATTGATCCAGGTTTAAAAAAAATTAAGTTAGTGTCAATTACTGTCGTTAAGTATACCATATCATTTGAGCTCCTCGGCCTTGAGCATACCTAGACTGTTTTGTGGTTACCCTTAACACGATATCTCTCTTTTCTTTTTTAAACTTTCTCAAACAAAAACTATTATTTTTATTTACAACGTGAAAGTGGCTGGTCCTAGGGGGTACTTCAGGAATTTCTGGGTGGGTATGTGCTGCTGGAACCCTGGAACCTTTAGCCTATACCAGAGCTGGTTCAGCTGAATTTTGCTACCCTATACTAGAGTAACCCCCCCCCCCCCCCAAAAAAAAAAAAAAAAAAAAAATCACTCCTATCCTAGATATGCTGTTTTCCAGAAACTGAGGTCACTAGCACAGTCTAGCCAAAACAAAGCCTTATGCCACAATCATTTCTCTCTCAAAAATTGGAACTTGCCGATTCCATTTTTTTTTATTTTTGAGTGGCAACTCCTGGTTCCCTTAATCTAGATAAAATCTTCAACCAACTGGTCAGTTTCATGAAAAATGATACCCTATTGTAGACCCAAATGCTCTGGTTTATATATTTTCTATGCTGGAGTAAACTGCTTGAAAACCATACCCTTCACAGCAGCACATACCTATATATATATATATATATATATATATATAGTTGTTGCAGGAGAAAAAACACAAACAAACTACAGGTTTATCCCTACAAGCCTGTTTCGTGGTTGCCCACTCATCAGGGGATATATATAGCTTGTAGGGATAAACCTGTAGTTTGTTTGTGTTTTTTCTCCCGCAACAACTACTTCGCTCTACGTTCATGTATTGAGCACTGTTTTACGATTAATCAACTTTTACACTTTATATATATATATATATGACAGTCCCCCCCTAGGGGGGGCTTGTATCAATCATTTCAGTAGATAGCATACTTTTGCTCAATCTAGTAGGTAGCTTGGAACTTCTTTTGTATGTAACTAGCATTAAGACTGTAAATGTTGAATTTTTGAATAAATGGTGTTCCAAAAGAAGCTGATTCATTTAACTACTAATCATTTTTTTCCTGGCAGGACTTGTGGACGATGCATAAGGAAAATGGATCATCATTGTCCATGGCAAGTTAATCATAGTTTTTGATCGTTTGCTGTTATGTTCCATACAGAAACATACTATTAGTTTCATCACAAAATATACTGTCAGACATCAATAATAAATTGATGTCTTGGCTTGTTTTGTGACCTGAGATATAACTCTTGCTGATGATATAATTTGAGAATTCCAACCATGAAAATGTAAGCATTTATAAAGTTGAACAGAGAAAAGAATAAATTAATTTTAGGCTTTTTATCATATTTTAACATTGCTTAAATAAAGGAAATGTTCACCATAGTGTTAAAATATATTTTTTGGTCATTGTGTTTGCTCTGCAATAAAATGAATGCTAATTAGACAGATAATTAAATACATCAAATGAGCAAGGGCTCTTGATGGTCATTTTGGTTCTTTAAGAAACTAAGTGTCATGTTAGCCAGCATTGTAGGAGTACTCCATCATTGACAAGTAACATACTTAAGGAGGTGTTGAGTTTCATTTGTGGTACAGGCTAGTTTCCTATATTTGCACAATATCATGGACAAAGCTAGAGCCAGACCAGGTGGTAGAGTGACAATGATTTATAAGCCTTTTGTAATAAATACCAAATGTTATGGAAATGGGAGATCATGTGCCATACAAGTTCCCCTGGAGAATTAAACAGGGGGGGCCAGGGTAAAAAGCAGAGTCAGTTTATTATGTTAGGATAATAAGGGTCTAGATAATTGATTTTGTTATTATGTATTTTGAGAACATTAATTTTATAACCTCTGCTCTTGCTTACAGGATCAACAATTGTGTTGGTGAAGCAAACCAGAAATTCTTTGTGTTATTCCTGTTCTACACAGGTAAGTAAAATATGCGCAGTTGTTGTTCAATTCCCTTGAGTTTTACTCTATGAGCTGTACGAAATATTGCTCATAAATTTATAAGTTTGATCAAACTAGTTACAAGTAAAAAATAATAATGTTTTTGTTTATTTTATATAAACTGCTCAATATGTGCTACTGAGTATTAGTTTCATTGTTATTAAAGAATTTAGTTATGTATGAAATCACTATTTTTCTTGTAAGTGATTTGGTCATTATAATGAATTTATGAGCAAGGAAAATGAAACTAAAATGTTTTTATTTATGCCTCACAGGTCTTGCATCATTGTACTGTATAATTCTAACAGCTGTATCATGGACTTTAGACTGTCAAGGTTGTACAAGAGAATATGAAAAACGAACAAGACTGTAAGTAAAATGCTAGCAGTTTTTGTTTAGCTTTGTTCACATGAAATCTTTCCAAGTAATTAGACATCTACATGTTATTACGATAACTCCCTGTCAATTTTATAATTTTATTTCCTATGAGCATTGGTGAGTTAACCCTTTAAGCCCCAAGAGTGACCTTATAGATTTTATTCTGGCTAAGGCCAGACAATTTTACTTGCCACAGGGAGACCCCTCGGAGCTTAAAAGGTTAATAACTATCTCCCTTAACACTTTAAGCCCCAAGAGTGATTCTGTAGATTTTACCCTGGCTAACGCCAGATGTTTTTACTTGCCACAGGGAGACCCCCTGGGGCTTAAAGGATTAAAATCAAGACTAGCCTGCAAATGCAGACATTTTTCTTATACTCTATTCTTTTCAACAAGTTTTCCAGGCAGAGAGTATCGATTGTTGGAAGAACTTCTGCTGCTGCAGGCCAGATCAAGGGCAGATACTCCTAGCTAAAGAAATTATTACAAAGCACCCCAGAATGATAATTTTGCATTCTTTTAGTGTGCATGTATAATTAACTTTCTGTTTTGGTGGAAGCTCCCTTAACTGGCAATCATTAGCCAACATGTGACACCTCCACTTAAAACTGGCTTTACAGTTCAAACTGCACTTGAAATCCTGTGCAAACTTTGTTTTGATACTTTTCTGCAAGCAGAAAAACACTCAGATGGAAAAGGTAATTTATTTTACATTGAAGCTTTTATGTTATGTAGGTAACTGTAACAAAAGTAGATGTCAAAAGTAATCGTTTGTATTTTTATATAGAATTTACACTGTCATCCTGTTGATTGAGAGTTGTCTGTTTGGTCTTTTTGTTTTGGCCATGATGTGTGATCAGGTAAGTGGACCACAAAGTGAAGACTAGACTTTGATTTTGCTAGTAATGCTTTAGAGATAACGGTAAGTATGCAGTGGGATCGCTTGGAATAATGCCTTCTTTACTATGATGATCGCTTTACTATGATGATCGCTTCACTATATGGCCACTTTGCTCCTTGCAACGTGTACATTCTCTTCCCTCCGTACTCCCCACCTCGCCCTGTGCAAAATGTTAGACTAGTTCCTGTATCTATGATAGACTGGAAGCTAGTTCTTGAAATCTAGTGTGGTAGACTGAAACCTGGTTCCGCAAATGTCCAGTAAGCCGGAGCGGCTGAAGAAATAAAGAGAGTGAAGCACATGGTCTGACAAGAAAGTTGTTTTTGTATGTGTTTCACCTGTTTTCTTGTGATTACAAGGCTTGTTACCCATTGAAGATAAGAGTCAAGTTACATATCAGTTTGCAAGAAAGAGTTTTAAATTTCTTTTTAACCAGTTGGGTTTTTAAAGAAGAGGGTGTCACCTGATTTCAAAACATGGGTATCATGTTAATGTATCTCTCTCATTTTCTGTGACAGTTCTCAGCCATTTTGAGTGACTTGACGGCTGTGGAAAATGTACAGAAACAAATCAGAGCCAGTCGTAAACCAAGAAGTGCTCTACTGGCTGAAGTATTTGGACGAGGTGGGCTGACTTACATTTGTCAATAGTAATAGAGAGTGAAAGTGGAGGAGAGAAAGGAAGGAGTGTAGGGGAGAGAGTCTGGGGGCTGATTATGCCCCTGTTGCAAATCCTATATAGAGGAATCTTTTCTTTTCTGTGTCATTAGCTGAAAAATTTGTCTCCTAAGATTTCTGTTTCTCTGTACACTTCCCCTTCTAATTATTTCTATTTTTATTTTTCTCAATTTAAAGGTGGATTCTTTTTGTGGTTCAGTCCGTGCACATCTCCAGTGCTTCCACACAGATTAACAGCATCAGAAAGATACAATGTATAATACTGCAAGAAATCCTGGTTTAGATGAGGCTTTAGAGATGACAAACAGCTTTCCAGGGACTGTCTTTATAGAACACAACTACACTCATGAACACAACTTGTGCATTTTGACTTTTAGTGGAATGTAAGGGCCAATGACATTTATCCAGAAGGAACCCACAGAGTTTCATTGCAAATGTCATCTATGAAATACTCCCTATTGTGTTGCATGCGATGTTTATAAATGTGGTGTAACAGTTTTACATTTCACCCATCACTATCCTGTTAGGGCCTAATATTGATCAGCATCCAAATTCTCGTGGTTTTATTAAACAAACTTATTAGTTATTAATTATGGTAAGAATAATTTAATGGGGTGATCACTGATGGTAAGTTAAACTGATGTTTAACAATTAGATTATGAACTCGGGATTTCTATGGGGTGATAGTTGATGAAGCTGAGAAGGCCGAATCAACTATCACCTCATAGAAATCGAGAGCAAGAGAGAGGATTGCTATTTTGAAAAGGATCTTCAACCTAGTGCTGCAGTCTAATGGCTGATAGTCTGCAGTAGCGCAGCTAATCAGATTGCAACATTTGCCTTAGTATACCAGGAGATTTGGACTGATATAACATATCCTCTGTACCAGTAAAGTATCTAATTTATGTGGACCATAAGGGAGAATTTGAATCTTGACATTGGGGCTTTAATTAGTTAACAAGCCTTGGGTTATGTCACAATGCAAACATGTACTTTTGTCAGCTTGCAAGTCAATATATGGGTACACTACCTAAAATTTTATTATTATTTTTTAAGTATAAATTTTTTAAACAAATAGTGCTTACATGCACAAGGTATTATTTATAAACAGAACTGAAAGTTCAAAACTGTTTTTGTTGTACATAATCATTGGTTAAAAAATCTGAGCAAAGCAAAGCAATCTGAGTTGTACAGTGTGGTGTTCAGTTGTTTTACATTACAATTTTTTCCAGTAACTGCAATAGTTATTGGAATTTGGCTACTTAAGAGCGCCTGTCCGTAAATCTCGAGAATGCGACGTCAGTTAGGAAAATTCGAAATTCTTTTTATTGTATCCAAAGAACCCCTTTGGTGAGTTGTTTTCGAAAATATGACTGAAAAGTCCCAGCGCCTTTTATTTTGCGAGAAATTACGAAAAGTTGGATTTGGCGGATTTAGGCCGCAAAAGACCGGTGAAATATAGAAGTTTTAAAGGCGGTCGTGACGAATAACCGTTTATCGTATTACAACCATCTTTTTACACCATCAAAATCCATCCTTATACTTCACAATTCTACAAAAAAATAATTTTATTTCAAAACTTTACGTGACTATTTGAGCGAGCAAAGAGGTAGCTTTTACGGCTTTGAGACAGAAGGCCAATTTTGGCGAATTTCAAAGCCTCCAAATGGTCCGTGGTACATGAGAAAATACCATAAAATTACAACCACTGTAAACGCCAATCATTGCTTTATAACATACTAAAAAATATCTGGCGGCAATCCAAAGCCCTTCCCGTGAGAGGTCAAGATGTAAAGTACTATTTTATGATATCGGCGAATCACGCCTGCAAAGTTCGCTGGTACTTTACTGTCACATTTTTAAATTTTACGCACAAAATGGCCAATACGAAAACATTTTACTCTTAAGACACCGTATTGAAGATTTACTACACTGTTTTGAGTCGTGAAAGCATTTAGACATGAATCAAAAGCATAATTTATCACGCATCAACCGATATACTGGAGTCGCGTGTCAACAGGTCACGCAATCACCCATAAAATCAACGCCTGGAAGAAAGAGAAACTGTTCTTTACGTTTGCTGGAACTTCAAGTTGACATTCAATCAAGTTTTCAATCAACTGGTTTTCAATGGAGCACAATAGCATCATGTAAGTTGACAATATTTACCGTAGAGTATTGCTGTTTTCGTAACATCGGAATGTCGGTAATGTAATTTCGATTTGAAAATTCGACTTCAGTCATTTTTGTTGTAGTTCATACTATGTTCGAAGAAAGTCCAAGAATCGAAACTTTGTTGTTTTTAAAACACAAACCTGAATATTTTCTTTACTTTCGCTCGCTTTTTTAATTCTATTGCTCTAAAGAAACTATTTTTGAATCAGTGAGCGTGACAATGTGTTTGTGTTTTGAAATGACACGTGACTCCTAGTATATCGGTTGATGCGTGATAAATTATGCTTTTGATTCATGTCTAAATGCTTTCACGACTCAAAACAGTGTAATAAATCTTCAATACGGTGTCTTAAGAGTAAAATGTTTTCGTATTGGCCATTTTGTGCGTAAAATTAAAAAATGTGACAGTAAAGTACCAGCGCACTTTGCAGGCGTGATTCGCCGATATCATAAGATAGTACTTTACATCTTGACCTCTCACGGGAAGGGCTTTGGATTGCCGCCAGATATTTTTTAGTATGTTACAAAGCAACTTAGGTAGGGGTGAGAAGTCAAATAAGTATGATAGATGTATGTAATCAATGACCAGTCAATGATATGTAATAAAATTTTATTTGTTGACTTGTGTGCATTGCGGAGTGCAAATACAAACATGCCCCCGGGGGGGGGGCACTTGTCAGAATAGGGAGGGGGCGTTCACCCCAAAATGGCTGCCCTTAAAGGTTTCCCCATATTAAGCAACATTTCCAGATTTCCTGCTGTTACCCATAGGAAACACGGATCAATATCAGTTTCTGGGCAACCGTGCACCTACCCCTCCCCTAAACCAACATTAACGCTAACTTTTTAACTCATTATAACTTGTTGGATTAGGGGAGGGGTAGGTGCACAGTTGCACAGAAACTGATCCCGAAACACTTGCTTTACCAAGATCTCAGTCTATTGAACTATTAAATCTCTGGATTACCAAAGTTTCATTCTTAGGATTATCACAAGTGCTAAAATTTTTCTGTTAATGTTTAGCTTTTAGGGTTGTTCTAAAAAGTAAAACTTAAGCTATTAGTGAAAATAATCATGTAAGGTGTTTGTTAATATTTTAGAATTAGTTTACTGAAGCCTGCATACCCAATTTCTTGTAGATAGGGGCATGGGTGTATTCTTGACTTGAAGTCACAAATTGCCTTGCAGACATGTTTATAAAGACTTATGGCTGGAAATCAGTTTGTAACGTCGAGTCCACACTCCGCACCAATTTAAGCAATAAGCAGTACAACTACAAACACAGTGAGACACTTCAATGAACTTTAATGAGATCTCCTTTCCAAGATCAACCAAATATCTCCTCACTTGTTCACCAAATCACGAATCTACAGCTAAAGGTCACACCAACCCTGTTCACTATACTTTGCACAAGTCCAAGTCAAATTAATGATCTGAATCAATAAGTTAACATCAATGTACAGGGAAACAACGCTACTGTTGAGGGTAGTAGAAATAAAAGCCGCCAGGATAAAAGACTTGAGGGGGCTGTGTGTACGGAACATGGTTCACAAACGGTCCCTGCTGTGTGACGAATGGCAGAGTCTGTTCACCGTGGGAACTCACGGGCAAATATGCCTGATTGCTGGCATTCATGTTGCCAGAAGCAGAGTGAGGCCTGGGAGGGAGACTGTTGCCATGAGTTTGATTGACAAGTCCCACATGATGAGCTGGATTGACAGCTCGACCTGGAGATGTCATGAGTGACAGCAGATGCTGGTTACTATGGCTGACAGGCGGTTGTGAAAAAGATGGATTAAGGACTTGTTTTAAAGACTGTTTCTTGTTGATAGGTGACAGATGGACTTCACCATGATGTGGGACAACGTGGTTGTGGTTATTAAGAAGCAAAGGTTGCTCCATTTTGGTGAGCTTCTTAGTCGGCGGTATCATCGGAGGTGGTGGATCAGTCTTGATAAAGCCGTTTCCTGGCGGCTGAAAGCTGTTTCCACCGGACCATCTCGTACCTTGACGACAGAAATAGTAAAAGTAAGCTGCAGTAAGCAATTTCAATCGCCATGTCCACGTCACATTTCAAGTTCACAACATCACAACACAATGTAATGACCAGCTTATTGATTACTGTTAGTTCGCTGTTTATAATAATTTGCAATGTGCATATTCAGTAGGTTTTAACGATTTAGTCTTGTAGATATTGTTTTAAAATAGTTTTGTGAATGTGTATTTTTAACTGTATCAGTTTTAACGTCCACATAAACCTTTGCTGCCATAATTTACTGACCTCTCAATACTGAAGTATTCATGTATGTATGCATGTTTGTATGTACACGGTGTGCCAATTCATTTCGATCACCAGCTTCTATTCCATCTTACGATGATACAGCTTACATCGTCAACTCGTTAGGGATTTTTCTTGTCAGTAAGGCAAACGCGTTATTGGTCAGTTTCGATCTGTTTGTTCTTTGAATGTCGTAAATAAGTCGTTTCGGTTTGTACGGTGCAGGTAATTGTTGACAACGGTTCAGCGACGCTTCTTCTTAGTTCGTGAACCAGCTCTCTTGAGGGATTCGTTGGTAGTAGTCAGTACTGTACATGATGCACTCAGCAGAAGTCGCAGTCGATTCTGTGGTCAGTCAGTAAAGAATGTTCAGCTATGTCGTTGGTAGTGTCGCAGTTTCTCGTCGCTGGTCTGTGCTCAGTCAATCGTACTTTGAGGTTTCTGCCAGTCTCACCAAAATAAGTGGCTTGATAGACACAGCATTTGATCTTACATACAGCTCCCTGTCGGTCGTTGAGAAGTTGTTTGTCGTTGACGTTTGTCAGTGGCTGTCGTAGTGTGGTTATAGGTTTGAGAGCAACACGAATCAAATCCGTGCAATGGTCTCGGAAGTGCCCTTGATGTACGGTATTGTCGCTGTGGTGACATTGTTGTGTCGGTTGGTGTTGCAGTAGGTCCTCTGTTCTCGTAAGTGTTCCGTTCGACGAAATCCAGACTGTAGTTGTTTACACGGAAGACATTGTAGAGGTACTATGTCTCCTCTGCCAACTTGTGTGGAGAATCGCAAACCAGTTGTGCACGTCTGGTTAAGGTCTGTACAGTAGTGGCTTTATAGGAAGCCAAGTAATCTGTCTGTGTGCGTTGGTTTACGGCAGATAGTCGTTTACAATAGATCATTGCACGACAGAAAAGAGAATGACGTTTCCAGCGTTAGTCCTTCATCCGAGCGAATGGCGCTCAGACGACATCCAATGACAATGGAAACACATCCCAGACAGAAATTTGCTCTCAAATTAGCATTTTTGCACTGAAACATGCTATGTCATATGATAAATACACCTCACCCGTCGTTCTGTAGATATAAAACGTGCATTTATTATATGGATAATAGTGTTTTACCGGAAAGGAAAACACTGGTATTTTCCATATTTTCACTCAGTGAAGATATGAAAAAGTTATGTAGCAAATGTCAGTCGCGGATGTACGCGCGCGTCCTAACAAAATTTTCCCGCCAGTTTCTTGTCCATAATAAAAAGAACATTACACATTATTTTCTCGAGTTAAAACTCGAAATAAAATTCATATCTTCGCGCCACCGTGTAATATCCTCTATATATATTACGAGTTGCGGTAAATAATTTTACCTAGGGAACGAAACGTTTAACGAGACGACTGTAAACCCACACCGAAGAAATGATGAAAAACATTTTCACAAAAACTTACCATGCACAGCAAACATCAGCTTTAAACGAGGTCCCTGAAGAAAGGGAACGATGAAATTAACGGCAATGTACAACTCTGATGCAAATGAAGTGCTCAAGTAGTAGAAAATAACAAAAAGAACAATTCATAATATTTGTAGGCCGAATATGAACTAGAGGAAGTCTTGAAAGTCCCAGCCCGCGTAGCAAGCGTTTCCGTGTGGTTTTTGTGCGCTTGAAAGCCGATTTTCGAAATTTGGATGCGATGCGTGCGGAATGGGGCGAGATGAAAAGAAAAAACGGAGGGGGAGGGGAAGGGGGGATTCGAACGCTTCTTTTTCTCTCACCCTATTCGGCACGCATCCAAATTTCGGAATTAAATCGCTTTTCAAACGCTCAAAAACCACACGGAAACCACTTGCTACGCAGGCTATGAAAGTCCAAGCGAATCAAACTATGGTGGAGAAGGGGGAAGAGGGGCTCGAACGCCGATTATCGCGTCAAACCCAGGGTTAAAAACTAACTCATCTCAAAAGTTTAAATCCTGTATTAGCGCTTCCAATCTACCCAGCCATAGCTGCTCTGTTCGAGGTTAAGTGCATCTCATCACTAAGCTGTGCAGCCAGAACGTCTGTATAGACTACAATGCCTGTTAAGAGGGTCCCCAGGGGTTTTGGGGAACAAGGGAACATTGGCAAAATATCGAAGGGAACAAGGGAACATTGGCCAATTTTTGGGAACAGGGGAACAAAATTCGAAAAATTACAGTACGAAAAAAATTACGAAAATGTGTGGGAACATGGGAACATAGAGCAATTTTGGAAGGGAGCAAGGGAACAAGGACCTCCCCTGGGAGACCCTCTGTTAAGTGCGCCAATCAGTCAATTGCATAGAGTGTAATAGTTGTGCTCTCCGGTGAGATAACTGTGTGTCCTCAATTAGCGTATGATTTTCCTTCCGTTAGATCTTTTTTTGACTCGTTAATAAAGTTATACTTTAGTTATCCTTCAGTCATTCTCTAACTATCACCACTAACCACTGCTGTCATCAAAGACGTTGCTGAGAAGGTGGGCATATCAATAGCGCCCACGCTCCATTGAACCGCGATGATGGCGGGTTATTACACGACGCTTATTCACACCTTATAATTAGTATATATAATAGGACTCCATGCTGTCCAATTAAGAAAATATTGGATGAGAAAATTCAGAGGAACACCAAAATTGGACAAGGCTGCAGGCCGAGTCCAATTTGGTGTTCCAAGGAATTTTCGAATCCAACATTTTCTTAATTGGACAAGCACGGAGTCCTGTGATTTGTTAATTATAAAGCTACCTCTAAATCCAATATTGGCAACTGTCCAATTTTTCTTAAATTAGATAGGTATCCAATTTAAGAAAAATTGAACAGTTGTCAATATTGGATTTAGAGGTAGTTGTATAATTAAGTAAACAATTCAACGCGGATATAAAACGAGCTTCACAGCCTTGCCTAATCACCCCTGAAGAAGACACTGGACAGGAGTGTCAAAACTTCTGGTCAGTGAATTGTAACTTTTTAAGTTACATTCATTATTTCAAACCAGCATAACATCAAACTGTGTCTGAAAGTTATTCTTTCTTTCTTTCTTCTCCTTTCTTTCTTTCTTCTCCTTTCTTTCTTTCTTTCTTCTCCTTTCTTCTTTCTCTCAGACATCTTATAAATTTAACTATTAGAGCAACTTTAAAGCGGTGTCTAACTAAATCTGTGGTTTACGTATAATTGGAAGGGTTCGTAACTGACCAATTAGCGATTGCTTCAACGAAAGAAATTCATTCGGAGTGAGCAGGTACTGATCAATTATTCTGGTGTGGTATAAACGAGACTGAAAGATTGAATTTAAATTGGAGCAGTACTAATTAACAATTACATTACGAGCTCGAGATTTCTACGGGGTGATAGTTTGATGAGGCCGAAGGCCAAATTAACTATCACCTCATTAAAATCGAGAGCGAATAATTTAATTGTTTTGGTGAAAATCACAATAGACGAATAATATGTTGTTAAAAATAATAATAACAAGACGATCTAAGATCGTGAGTCGGGCAACAGGTAGACGTACTGTTATGAGTGTTGACCACTCATGGTGCGGAATGGTCCAAAAAAGAAATGCTAAGGGTACCAAGGTCCAGATTTCAAACGTGGCATTTTTGTTATCGTTTCCTCGAGTTTCATCGCGAGGCACCTTGTCTTAATCAGCACATGCTCTTCTGTAACTCTATCCACATTTTCTCTCCACTGGTAACTCGCTTGATTTCTGGTTTGATTCTAGTGAGACATTCGCTAAATCCTTTGATTCTTTTGCTATTTTCAGTTCGCGGAACGACCCGTTTCGAAATATACGCTCATTACACATGCCATCTTTTAGAGTGGGTCTACCGCGAACGGTTTGTGGGTCTGTATGTTTGAGTGTAGAAAAGATGACACCATTTGTTTTCAACATATTCGCCATCGACTTCGACATCGCAGAAAGAAGTTTGCGCCCGTATTACGTGTCTGCGGTATTCCCCATTGCACGTGACTGCGATTTGCGATGAAACTCGAGGGTAAACCTATAGTCGGTTGCCCGACTAATAATAAAAATACTAAATCTTCCGGCGAAACTTCGCTAAAGAGCGAAGATGTCGCAAGTGCAGCACTCAAGTAGCTGATAGTGTGCAGTGGAAATGAATATATGAAAGACCATTAGTGTGCAGTGGCTCAGCCAATCAGATTGCGGCATTTGCATTAGTATACTAGTAGATCTTTACTGATTCAATTTAGAACGCGGTTTTGTTCAGAAGGGTCTAAGGCTCGTTTAAATAACCGGCCCTTGAGGTTTATACTAGTGTAGGTGCGATAGATACCTTAGGTATGCCAAGATTCTCCAGATCCTCCTCTACCATCTGGGACAGGCGAGTGGCATCAATGCAGTGTTCCTACAACAAAACACAATACAGATGCATTTTTAGTGAACACTTCTTTCTATCGAGGCGGTGACTGGGTGTCTGGAGAAAGATTTGTTAAGTACATAGTTGATGGTATTACGCGCTAACATGTCTTTGGTAAACCTGATTAGGCTCTCGACGGCGACTTGTGACTGAACGCAAACAAATGAACCCCAAACGTCAACTTGGGCGTTCCCTCTAATGCGCATGCGTGGTCCTGATACTTTAGTCAGTGGTTTCCTGGGACGAAATCTCGACGGGTGTCGTTCACAAAGAAAAGTCAGGATTTATTGCATTGAATACCCAAGTTAATTCAGGTATGGGTCTAATTTTAAAAGAAAACAGTTCTGATACCTCAAACACTGGTAAATACTTTTCCAGCCCAAGCTGTTGCAGCAACTGTGTCACTTCCGAGTTACTCTGAGGTGCTGACTGCTCTCGCCAGTTCTTTCTCATCGTTAGTCCAGGAGGGTACCCCTGTGACACGGAACGTGAATACTGCCAGGGGTGGGCTGGAATGCTGTTTTCACTCACAACTGGCTGGGACAAGTCGACGCTCGACCGTCTGACCGGCATCGTCAGACCTCCAGTCCACCCAGTAGAAGGTTCACTGCTGCTTAATGATCGAGGACTTTTTTGCTTAGACGCCCACGGCCGAACTGCAAGGTCGTCAACCGAGGGGTGACCTCCCACTGAAGGGGGGGCAGACTCTGGGAGGTTGTGTATCCGGGGAAGGGATGGTGAGGATGGGGCACTGTACGCGGCTCTACCTGGTACCCACTGCGAACCACTGGGTGCACCCTGGTCTGAAAGGGATGCAGCTATTCCGACCACGCCCTGTTGTGGGGTGGGGGTCAGGTCTTCAACAAACGCAGAAGAGCTCCACATGCCAGTGTTTGTGGGTACCTCGCTGTCCATGATTGATGACAGCTCCTGTCGACTGCTGCTTCTACTACTGCTGGTGCTGTCCGAGTTATTCCACGCCTGTTTTTCCGGAGACTCTTCATCACATACGACCGACAGTGAACTGGTGTGAGGTTGCTGATTCACGGGGGGACCCCAGATAGAGCCAGATGACAAGGGCTTGAAGGTTCCTGACGATCCTTGGAAATCTGAGGACCTCATATTCACCGTGGAATCCGAGGATCCCGGCTTCTGGGATAATGGAGATACCTTTTCTTGCACAGGAGGAATAAATTGACGATCTCCTTGATATTCAGGCTGAAAACAACAGAAATCACAAAAAGAAATTCAAATATGGCACCTACCGTAGCTATCGACTGTTTGAAGTATTTATATCTGGCATATATCAACATCAACAAGCACACAAGTATAAGATATCAAGGTAAAGTTTAAGTTATAACCTGTCCAGGCCAACTGATGCTGCGAGATCGCTCCACACTCTCATCGCCATCCTCACCAGTAGACCAGGGGTACGAAGACAAAGATCTACAAAAACCAACACATGCCCAAGATAAACTTGTTGATATTGCAACAGTTGGTCTTATACCACCGATCACTATATAAAATTTCATGGGATACCGGGCACGATGACGATTATCCACAAACACCAACACATACATGAGATACCGACTGTTAGCCAGTAGATGAAAATGATATTACACATGCATGTTGTCACAGGCGGGGTAGCGTTTTTATCGATTTGCTTCCGCTAGTTATACTACCAAATTTTCTATGATTTTACTAGAACCAAATTTTCTATGATGAAAAGAAAATTTCCTGGCCGCTTTCGAGATACGAAATTTCTCTCCGCCTGTTGAAAAATATTTCCCTTTTTTGCTGCGCTCAGTCGTGAAATAAACAAATAAACAAACAAGAAACCTCGCGCGGGCACGTAATTTCCTTTACCACTCACCCACTACTAAAGAGACTGCTGGATCCTGTGAAATATTCCACTGCTGGTAGAGACCCCTGGATAAAAAGGGAAACAACAGAATAAATTTCGGTGTTAGGGCACTTAAAACATATATTAAATTTTCGGATATAGTCAAGGATAAAATTGAACCACAAATAAAATACCCACGGGATAAAATTGAACCACAACACATACACCAAATCTCCAATTTCGCTTCCATCCGCGGTGTCATAATCTGATTTCATATTTTCAAACTTCTATCTAAAATACGTACTTGAGATCATACTCGTGTTTTTATTCCAAAAGCTGTCTATGAAACCTATCAATTATGATACAGTTGCAAAAACGTAAGGTCTAATGGCATATACTGGGATCCAGTCCCTGTGCCCTCAGTGTTATATGCACAGACAATCAAATGGTTTTGAGTGCAATTTGGAAGAAATGAGCGCAAGCAAATTTTTCCAACACTAAAAAAATGCAGGAGCCTGCATGGCAAGTGCAATTTGCTGTTGAAATCAAATAATTTGATTTCTTGTTAGTAATAAACATGAAAATTTTTTATTTCAAATTCGTGCACTCGATTTCAACTTTCTGCACTGTTTTGGATTAACTGACCCGCTCTCAGCCAATAAGCTCGTTGAAATTTTTGGATATAAATTACTAATGAGACAATTGCCTCAGTTGGAATCAAAGTGAGTACCTGTAATTGTCTCCCAGACGAAAAGCTCTCTGAACCAATATCAGTGATGCCTAAGAAAATAAACAATGTTATTTCAATCTGCAAGAATGTGATTTTTATGCGACTACGTACAGTCAAACCTCTGTTACGCGGTCATCTCACTGTAGCAGCCAATTCCTAGAATCCCGGTGGACAAAATTCTTAGTAAATTACTGTAACTCCAACTTCTATTAAACAGCCAACCTCCATTAAGCAGCCACTAATCCCTTCCCTGAGGTCGCCGCTTGATAGAGGTTCGACTGCATAGTGATAAGGTAATAAATAGCGTTATTCAAGCTTATAAAATGGAAACATGCCTTAGTGCTAAAGGATCTTGCGAGGGTTTATTCTCGTCACATTCAAGCTTTTTGGGTGGAAGACTGTTATAACAGTCACTAAGCGAAACTTTTTTTCTTATTTATAACAACCTAAATTTTTCTTACATCAGCGACATGTTCAAAGAAGAGCTTTTGCCATGTATGGTCCACAAATTTACAAATAAAACTTTGCCTACAGAAAGTTTTTGGTCAATCAAGGATTATGCCCAAAGGCATATGTAGAAACGAAGCGAAAACCCAAGTGGACAAGTAACCTCCATCTTGTATTTTACATTACCTGTGGATTTTGAAGCCCAAGGGCTGAAGCATGGGAAACTTGACTTATTTTGTTGTCGAGGAGATGGTAGCAGTCCTGATCCTCCATCACTGGAAGCAGATGTTCGATTCTTCAGCAGCGATTCTTTTTCTGAAGTTGGAAATTCCGGAGCAATAGTTTCAGCTGAGTGAAAGAGGAAAAGCGTACACAGGGAATATTACATGGCCGTGCGAAGATACTTTAAAATTTCTCTTCGAGTTTTGAAAAATATTTAACGAGTAAATCAGTGAATGTAGTTGTTAATTTTTAGAACAGAACTGCCTTCCATGGGACAATACTTGGCGTCTTTGTGTTCACAGCTCTATCCCCAGATCCCTTAAGAGATAAGGCGTTTTCCATAAACTGCGAAGCAATCAGTGGTGTTGAGGTCATCAGGGTCCAAGGTGATCGGCCAGTATTTGGCTGCACACTCATTCTATATTTAGATAATACTAGCCGCTTACCAACAGAGCAAAAGGACCGTACTGGCGAATATTGGCCCGAGATCGTGACAGTACGGACCCAGCGCAGCGTGGTACCGTACAGAAACGACCGACGGCCAATATTCCCCAGAACGGCCCGAGCAAGCCAGGTTAGTAAGTACAAGAAACTGGGTAAATCAAACGAATTGATTAAGTAATTTATACCACCATAAGGTAAAAGGGAGGTGCTGACGTTTCGAATGTTAGCCCTTCGTCATTCACTCCGACGAAGGGCTGACGCTCGAAACGTCAGCACCTCCCTTTTACTTTATGGTGGTATAAATTACTTAATCAATTCGTTTGATTTACCCAATTTATGCATCTCTACCTCTGGTTTCATACGCCATGCACACGTACACGTTTTAACAAGCACTTAGGAGTTCCACTCAGTCCCACTCTTACCGACAAAACAATTAAAACATTACTTGAATAGCATTCCTCGGGTCACAAAAACACCTACTGTAGTTACCACCGTCAGTACTTACTTTGGAAGGCAGTAACAACACCAGTGATCTCCCCTATGACACCAAAAGGCCTCCCAGTTAAATCAGAGTTCCTAGGGCTCTCCTGAAGGCTCTTTTTGTTGGACCCTATAGCACCATACCCAACACTGCTGGGCAAGTTGTTTGAAGGCTCATCAGGCGTGATGTGAAGTTCACGATGACTTGTTGTCATGGCAGCACTGGTACTGATTGACACTGTCGTTACTGATGACGTTGCAGAGTGACCCTAGATTGATGAGACAATAATATATGTCCTATGACAGGTAAAAACAACATCCATATCACCTACAACATCTTCATGATTTATATAACCACAGGCAGCTCAAGCTTACGATTGGCGCATTCATTAGACCACTTTACACGTTTTTCATAATGATGAGACAGACAAAATTTAACAGTTTATATGGAATTTGTCACAAATACTCTCCTCCCTTTACAATTAGCGCCTAATATTAAACCTTTCTTAATTCTTTTTTGTATAAGCTGTACTTTGTGGGCTTCTTGGGCTAGCTTATTGCATTTTCAATGAAACATTTAAGTTTCCGCGTTTCTACGTTTGGTCAACAGTTAGGAAAATTTACAGTGCAACGAACCCAACCGCGGCCGCAAATAGTTTGAAACGTAAAGCAACGGTTCTCGTTCTTGATAGGCTAATGAACTACTGAAGTCAGACTTCTTTGTTGTAACTGTTTTTTGATTGGCTAACGAACTATCGAAGTCAGACGCCTTTGTTGTAGACATGACCTGTGATTGGCCGGTTGAGTTCGTTGCACTGTAAACCCACCAAGCTGGAAAGAGTTTCATACTACTCTGCACCCAAAGGTCGATGAATCCTGTGGCGATTAGGAGTCACTACAAATGTGCTGATAGAAAGTAAAAAAAGATCGCCAAATAATGCCTCGGCCCTTAAATGTAATTTAAAGCCTGTAAAAGAAAGCCTAACAGATTAAGAAAGACCGTCTCCTGTCAAGCGTGAAAGATAAAATTTCCCACAAGCTCCTTTGACCATCTTGTTTGGACCATTCATGAATCTACGAGAAAAATTGTCTAAAAACAAAAAAAGGCGCTGAGAGAAAAAAATACCTTTCGCCAGTTTCCATGGGTATCAATGGCTGTTGACTCCTTTGTACCGACTGCTTTATTCTGTGACTGCACCACACTCTGCACGCTTGCGCCACTTTGCATATGGAAAGGTGAATATGACGAGACATCACTTCCACTGGGTTTAACGAAAGCCATCTGCTTTTTGGAACCCGTTGAGGTTAGAACATTCGAACTATTACTGCTAGCACTAGTGTATACAGCACTGGTAGAGACACCCATGCTTTGCGGTGACTGGCAGTATGGTTTCCAGGCAACAGAAGAAGATGACGATGATGACCAGGCAGGATCAGAGCTGACAGGTGATGCAGACTGTAAGGGCAGGGCTTCTGCATTAGAGGCAGCAATAACTTCGGTATTACCAACCACAGTGACAACGCCCTGTTCAACAACTTCTTGACTTTCCTCGCGCAATTCTGGTGAAGTTTTCAATTCATCCCTGGGTTTTCCATCTTTACTCACTACTGCAGACTTTGCTGTCTGCGTTGGTACTGCCATATTGTTTGCCTGTTCAATGGTAGGCCATTCTGCTGGCGAGGATGGTATCGCAGCGTAGTTTCCCCTGACAGGGGCAGGTGAACTGCTCGCGTCTGTCCTGTCTGAAGATGACATTGCATTTGATGTGGTTGCTGTTGAAGTGGTGGGTGTCATCTGACCCATAGTGCTGGGCGTGTTTAGAGCTTGGGTTACAAGGAATTTGGCCTTTTGAACTGCTTTACTGGAACCCTAAAATAACAGAAAAATAATAATAAAAAAAAAAATAAAACAATAAAGTAAATAAAACATAACAGCAAAAGGAACGTGATTTACAGTGCGAACACTCGAACCAAGGTCACCCAGATAAATTTTCACACAGATTTTGAACAAAAGACTTTTACCAACTAAGATGATTCTTGACTCAAATGAATATATGACAGACCATATATTTGAACTGCGGAGTAATATGTCATGACATTAATTGATCATCGCAGTTATGTACACAACTTAAGCAGCTGTGAAATTAAAGCCTGAAAAAAAATAAAATAAAAAAACTCAGGCCTGAACGGGATTCGAACCCATGACCTCTACGATACCGGAGCAGTGCTCTACCAACTGAGCTATCAAGCCAACTGGGAGCTGGTTTTGATTGGATAATTAATATGATTGATCGTGATTGGATAATTAATATGAAAATTTGTTCGGCTGGCCTTGGGTCGCGTGGTCACACTGTAAACCTCTTTAACTCTACAATTCATACTTTCATAATACGTTACAATACCTATGCCATTAAACTACGAGGCTTCCTGTGGGACAAAACATACCTTGATACTGATCACTCTGTCTGTGGGGTTCTTCGGCTCCGGCTTACCAATGGTTATCTGCGCTCCCGATTCTTCCTATAAATTGATTAAAATACTCAAAATTGAATCAATTATCAAGCTTGATTTTTTGGAGCTGGAATCATGCAGCCCCCTTCACCCCTCCCCTAACCCCTGGCCTCCCCCCGTCATCCCCTAACCCCCGCCCTCCCCCCGTCATCCCCTAACCCCTGCCCTCCCCCCCATCATCCCCCTAACCCCCGCCCTCCCCCCATCATCCCCTAACCCCCGCCCTCCCCCATCATCCCCTAACCCCGCCCTCCCCCCGTCATCCCCTAACCCCCGCCCTCCCCCCGTCATCCCCTAACCCCCGCCCTCCCCCCGTCATCCCCTAACCCCCGCCCTCCCCCCGTCATCCCCTAACCCCCGCCCTCCCCCCGTCATCCCCTAACCCCCGCCCTCCCCCATCATCCCCTAACCCCCGCCCTCCCCCCGTCATCCCCTAACCCCCGCCCTCCCCCCGTCATCCCCTAACCCCCGCCCTCCCCCCGTCATCCCCTATCGAATGATCTAATGATCTGCCCATAAATAAAGTATATTGTACCACGTGACCAAAAATGTGCAAATTTACATGTAATCTATTATTAACGTACAGTAATAGAATTGATCTTGCTTCCTCCTCGACCAATAACACGACCGCAAAGTGCATTGGGTGCAGTCAGTTGGAAAATTACGGTCCTGAGTTGAAGAAAAAGAGACACTGTTTTAATAATAATAATAATAATAATAATAATAATAATAATAATAATAGTAATAATATAATAAAAATGATGATGATGATGACGATGATGATGATGCTTGAAAATGACAGTATTCGGTGCAAAGTGCTCTCTAACTGAGGTTTATCTGACTTGATCGGGATTAAATAATCGATAGGCCTCCGGTATAAAAATATACTGTGCAAAGGGACAATAAGGATATAGTGACACTGCATTCATATGATTAGTGGAAAACTCATTATATGATTTAAGTTCTAAACATAATATACCTGCCAAACAAAGTTGTTAGACTTGGTTCCTCTTAATTTTAATTCACTTTTTCCAGCGACCGCAGCAATCGCAGCGATCATGTGGAAACTGTCAATCGTTACCATCTCTAAGGTACTTTTTTCAGCGATCGCGCCAATTTAGAGTTATCGTAGAAGTTGTAACGCTAATGGAAACCGTCAATCGCTAAGACCGTGAATATGCCTCTCTTTGGCCATCGCGGCAACCGCGACAATTACAGTGATCGCAGTGATCGTACTAATAATATGGAAACCAGCCATAAAACACTAATATGAACAAACAAGTAAAAAAAGTGCCTTACTTTGAATTGGTGTTCCGTGTGACCTCTTTCCAATTGTCCTCACCCCTCCCTACCTGGGGGTGTTGCTTTGACCTTGGGGAATGCACTAAGGAAAATCAAGAGTCTCCGTTACTGAGGCAAACTTTTGCTGCCCACTCTCCTTGTTCAGAGGGAGAGAAAAGATTTGTATGGCACCTCCAAACCCAATTTTTTTTTTGTTCAATTTACAACCGCTGTAGCACCAGTTTCTTTACACACTCATCACTTAATAAAACTACATATTTCACCGAGATTGGCCACAAACGGGAAATTGCAAGAATTGGTGATTCACGAAGGATATCTTGGGCCGCTTTTTCAAGCGATCAGGGCCGGGTTGTTCGAAGCAGTGTTAAGGTAAATTTAAATGCAGATATGAGACATTAAAAAGCACATTCAGTATAATTCTTTTTGAATACAATATGATGATTGTATGCTCTGAATAAAATAGAGAAAGTTATCGGGGAAAATGCTTTTAAACAAGAGGAAAAGAAACCAGGGTTAAAATTTAACTCTGGATTAGCGCTCGAACAACTGGCCCCAGGAGAAATTTAACGAAAACCAATGTGGCCTACTTACACAAGTTGCCTTGAGCTTGTTGCTGTTGGTGTGATTGGCTTACAAGAATGTGTACACCTAAGTACAAACTTTAGTTTGATTTTAGGACGGTAAATCGGAAGTGATAAAACACCCTTGGCAGCAGTTCACCCAAGTTGTCCGCGATAATACAACAGTGTTAGATTGTGACAACTGGAATCTTCTCATTTCATCAAACGCCTAGCACCTTCCCTCAACAATGGACTGAAATTCAGCAGAAAACTCTGCCTATTCTCCAGAGTAAACTTATTGTTTTCGTCTCCTCACCTAAAGTACTTAAGATCTAGCTTGTATGTTAATTTTCTTAGTCTGATAATGGTATAGGTTATACCGAAATATTACCGTTTACTTATCAAGCTCTTCATCTGTTGTCTAAATTATTGGGCACAATGAACGTATTCGGGTTATCCTTCGTTCTTTATGTACTGAAACTGCCATCAGGTACTGGGTTTTAAATCGGAATTGGCTGTAGCATAATTATTCTAGACAAAGGGAATTACGTGGAGACGTTCAACAAAATTTCGCGTGACTAACCTGGTTTATGTTCCCTCTCCACCTCGCTCTGAGCACTTCTGCTGCCACCTGGTGAGTGACTGGAGGATAACGCACCCCTGGCAGCAGTTCTACCAGTATCTGCTGCCGATGATCCACTGCTCTCTGTACTGGCCACAGACTCAACACTGTCCTTTGATCTTCGAGATGAGCCCTGAGAGGCATCGAATGAGTTCTTGTTCACTGATCCACCGTGAGTTGGGTCTCTAGGACTGGATGTTTTGCCGCCACCCTGGAAGGGGCCACCTCCTGACTGATGCTTGTTGTGAGGGCTCTTTTTAGGGCTGACAGCACTACTACTTGTTTTCACACCCTGATCTTTCCTTGTTGCGATCTTCTCAGCCTTACTTTCGCACTTTGTTTCTGTCTTAACACAGTTGACGGTTTGCGACTGTGTGACCTCGCTTAACGTTTTGGTCTTAATGTCATTCTTCTCTGCCTTTTCAGACTCCGATTTTTCAATGCGATGAGGATTACTTTTCTTTTTTGAAGGTCTTGTCACTTCATCACTCCTCCTTCTAACATTCTTTTCATGCAGTGAAGGGTTCTTTGCTTCAGAATCCTTACCAGAGCTGCTGCTGCTGCTGCTGCTACTACGATGCTCGCTTCTCTCATTTGAGCAAACAGAGTTTCGTGGTGTGGACACATCTCCTGTACTAAGCGGCCTCTTGGGCTTGACATGACTGGACAACTGTGAACCTCTGTCTTCGTTAGATGAAACTTTGAGCTGGTTTGTTTCATTGTCAGTTATCTGCCTACTCTTTAGGCTCTGCCACGCGAGCGGTTCTCTAGTTCCAATCATTATTTCCTTGTGCTCTGTCCCCATCTCTGGCTCGTCTGCAGCTGTTCTTGTTGTGTCCACTACGTCGTTCTCGCTCTCCTCGGGGTCGTGTTCTGAATCATCCACTATTAACTCCTGAGGTCTGTTTTCTAGCGGCAGATCATCTCCAGCATGGGTTCCGTTCTGTGGGTCCACGTCTTTAGCTGCCTTTTTCCTCCTTCGTTTATCTCTTCTCTTAGCAGCTGCTTTCTTTCTTCTTATGTCTTCTCTTTCCTTTTCATGTTCCAACTCCTGTACCACGTAACAGACTAGATTTAGACCGAGACTTTATCTAGAGATGTAGCATTTTGCATTCTTATGATACATGTAAATTATTCATCTATTTATTTCAAGGTGATGAACTAGAAAAGGATAACCTCTTTTTCTCTCCTCTTCACCTTTTAATAGACATGACTGTGAATAAACAGCTCTTTAACAGGTACAATGTCTCAGTACACCTAAACTTTTACATAAATTTTTCTGACAGCAACAGTAAAACCAACCTTAAGGAATATTTCTGTGTTTCGTTGGACTTTTTGCTCCCTTGCCTTCTTGGCCTAAAAGGAATTGAGATCTGATCATAAAACACCAGCTAAAACATGAAAGATAATACACACACCACAATAGAATTCAATAAATTTAAAAAGAAACGCAATGAGGTTATATGAAGAAGACGCAATTTTTATGTCAATCATATCATCATTTCCTTGATCATTTTTAGTTATCATTACTATTATCATCATCTTTATTATTCATTTATACCATGCAGTTTCTATGTAACTAATCACACTGTGTCTTGCAAGGTGAAATTACAATCACAAAGGCCAGACCACGGAACACCGGGATCTACGTTCCCTACTCGTCGCGAAAATTGTGTGTGGGTTCTTTAACGTCCCACAAAGTTGTTGCGAACAAGGGTTGAGAGACTGAACCTACGATTTATCGTCCTCATCCGAGAAGACTAGAAAGTCTAACCATTTACAGATGTCATTACAAAGGCAGCACTTTCTCCTCAGTTTTCTAAAGACCCTGAGTGATGGTCTGGTCCTGTGCTCTACAAACTGAGCTAACCGGTCGGCTGAACGAGGCTCAGTACTTTCGCAATACGTCACATTATATATTTCTTTCGTCTTGAGAAGTATACTTAATTTGAGCCACTTGTTCATAAAAAAAATTAGGAGATCTGACGTCCTGACATTTTCACCGAGATAGGTTTAATAAATTAAATTCCTCTTATCAACCGAGTTCGAGGTCCGTACTGTAAGTTACGGATCCTGGTTTTTTCCGCTTCAAGCGGAAAAAACGAGGATCCGAAACTTACAGTACGGACCAAGAAAACGAGGTTTGTAAGATATTTATTATATCTCAAAACAACGTTTTGAATTTAGCGGGCCGTACAGTGAAGTACGGCTCGCTAAATTGACCAATCACAGCGCGCGTACTAACTGAGAGATATAACAAATTTGCGGTAGATTTATCAACCTTGGTAACCAAGTCATAGCACTTTGTTCGTCCAAGCATCATAGCCTCGTGTTTGTCCTTGTCGTCTACTGGAGCCACGAGACATTTCTGGCACAACTCTTCAGATGGCAAGTGATTTACCACACCAATCAACCACTCCACAACCTAAAAATACCATTTAGTTATCACAATCAGTTAATGCAGTATCCTCTGGTATTAAATAGATTTAGGCAAACCTAAAAGCGGAGCTCCTCACACAGTCCCTCCAAAAATGCTTGAAAACTTGCAGAAAGAACTCAGCTTTATGCTTATGTCCCTCCAAAAACGCTTGAAAACTTGTAGGAAGAAAATTTTTCCTCCAAAACCGCTATGAATAATCCGTTTCTTCAGCAAAACATTGTAGACTGCTGTAGACTGCTGGGTGTAGGTTGTGTAGCCGCGGCAAGCCGCGAAAAGCGCGCGAGAAACAAAGCCTCGTTTCGGTTTAAGACCTTCTAAATATCCCGGATGACTATGGCCGCCATGTTGGGGCAACATCGTCGTCGTCGCTAGGCGCACGCGCCCGCGAGCCATGCCGCTAGCCACGATGACCATGAAAACTCAAACGCATGGTTTTCTCAATTTCTATCCTCGCACGGTAGTTATGGGGCTCCGCTCTGCGGCTCTTCGAGCCGCTGTGGAGCTCCGCTATTACTACAGCATGTGTTCACACTGGCTCCTAAGAGCAGAGTTACACTGCTTATGGTTTGTACAATTTCCAACAAACAATAATTATTCAATAACACGCTCGACTACTTCATTTACAATGTCAGATAGTTCAGCCTCCGTTGATGAAACTAGGCATGACGTTAATGGATTTTGTGTGAAACGGAGGAAAAGATCTAAACTTTGTTGTGTACAAGTTCACGTTTTCATCGATATTTTAGCAAGTTTTTTTTTTCGTATCAAAAAACGTTCCTTAAAATCATAAAAATTAACAGAGGAGTGATAGACCAAATAAGGAAGACTAAATATCAAGGAATTTTCAAGACCAAGAAGAGAAATCAAGCACTTTTCCAGGTCTATGGCAAATTCAAAGACCTTTCAAGACACCAGCTAAAATTCATGACCTTTTCAAGACTGCAGGCGAACCATGAGCGCTCTTAAGTAAAAGCCATTAAATCCTATGATCGTCATTGAATGAGGTTGAGTATGATAAACAGAATTAATCTTGCTTTAGAAGAAGGCTATGCCACACTTTCTTCCTCACTTAACATTTTAAAACTGCTGTCACCAGCAGGTATTTTACTGTATATTTTCATTTTACCTCACACCAGAAATTAACTGATTAGTTTGTTTTGTTTTCCTTTTCTTAAAAAAGAACAACATTTTTGGACCAAACAGGGTGGGATATATACACCTGAAACTAACCAGGTTCCCTTTTTTGTTTTACTTTGAAGTAAACAAAAGGAGAAACCCTATACATATCCATCCATCAGAATCGATAGTAAATGTATTTACTGGTAATCAAAAATGTGTTTAATCAATCCAACTACTTTGGATTAGAGCTCTCGACACCTGTGCAAACGAGAATTAATGCATTGTAGACAGGAGTCCTAGCCTACCTGAACATGTCCATTCTTCATGGAGGCAACTAATGGAGTGTTATTTCGTAAGTCACTGGCCTGCAAATGAATAAAAGAAGGTATTAGTGGATGCTAGAGAGCAACGAAAAGTTCCACAGTTCCTTAGGCTCACTGATATCCAAAAGATAATTATTGTCTTCAAAGAAAATGCTAAATACAGCAACAATTTCTAAAAACCTCATAAAAAAAATGGAAAGAGATTAGGGAAAATTCTTTTCCTATTTTTTTGGGGGAAAGGGTGTTTTTTTTTTGGGGGGAAAGGTCTTTTTTTGGGGGGGTAAGGGTTTTTTTGGGGGAAAGGGTCTTTCTTTGGGGGAAAGGGTCTTCTTGTAGGGTAAGAGTCTTTTTTTGGGGGGAAGGGTCCTTTTTGGGGGTAAGGGTCCTTTTTTGTGAGGGGGAAGAGTCTTTTTGGGGGGTAAGGGTCTTTCTTGTGAGGGGAAGGTTCCTTTTTTGGGGGGGTAGTCTTTTTGGGGAGAGTGGAATAATGTTGGTATCAATGTCTACCTCAGTATCAGCTCCTTTTGCATGCAGCTGAATGCTTATGTCCAGATGACCTTCCTTGCACGCCAGGTAGAATGGAGTGCAGCCTTTCTTGGTGTGGCATTCAACATTAGCATTTCTGCTCAGTAAAAGAATTGATTTAGTTAGAAAACTTGCAATATTAACATTTATCTCTATCAAGAGATACTACAGCACCAGTACTAGGAGTAGATTCATTGTTTCCTTACTAACAATACTGTTACAATAATACAAAACTGATATCAAAGTAAAAGAGAAAACCCTTAACATCAACAACACATAGATAGTAAAGTTACATGCTAGAGTTTTTAGTAAAAAAATTACTGAATTGGCAAAGCCATACACTTGCAGAAATATTTATGTAAACATATTGTTATGTACAAGGTGACCTTAACTATAAGCCTGCTGGTTACTTGAAGTCACCTTGCCATACTTTGAAGTATGTATTAATTATTAATATATTAAGAAAAGACAAAAATAAATGATGATGATGAAGAGTGTTGCTGTTTGGCGCACTAGCCTTTAATAGCAAAACCATTTTTACACCTCATATACCAGAGCAAGTCAGAAAGAAAAAAAAACACATTTGAGTAATATCAGTAAATAACAATGTTATTGTCAAAATATTCACTGTCATCTTATGATCATTAGTTTTATTCTTGTACAATTATGCACATGTATAGGATTTTTAATTTTCGAACTCTTGTATAAGCACAATTGAGCGTTTTCACGGAAAATGTATAAGTGATTACTATTATTATCATTTTCATTCTCATTATCATTATAAACATTTTCTTGCATAATTATAAGTATTTCAATCAATGTGGTTATAATGACAAAAACACAGTCAACCATCTAATGTTAGTGTAAATACTCAGGTGATTATGCAAAGTCACACACTTTGATCAGTTGGCTATCTCGAATTATCGTGTTGTACAATGCTCTTTCTTTTCTTTTTTTAAATAATCACCTGTGTATTTATACTAAAACAATTATTCGCCTCAGGCTCAGTGATTATCAAAGAATATTCACGGACAATCACTTCCCCTTCGGCGAATAATTGTTAATTATTTTCCTCTCCTATAAGAATTAGCCTCTCATTGTGCCAGTGTCAGATACTATCTAAAGCAACACTTTCACAGACAAATCTCATGAAACCCCCTAGTGTACATCATTCACCAGCACAAAGAGGAAGGCTTTAGAAGAAACCACTATCATTTGTTTCACTGGGTATCCCAGATGTTACATTTTGATTTTCCAGTGTTAACAGTGTTCAAAGGTGAAGGGAAATTCCAGCAAAGGCAATTGTTTTTATGCATGCCAGACCTCCATTCCACCTTTTACACCCTGCCATGATCCAATCACAATTTTGCATCTGACGCAAAATGACTCCAACATGTGCAGGGGAGTCTTGAAAACTGGCTTCAAAGGAGAAGAAAAATTTAAAAGGAAATTATGGCTCTACAAGGTAAATCATGAGATCAGAACCAGCCATACCTGTTTAAAAGCAAAGATACCAGTTCTATATGACCTTTCTCTCCTGCCAAGGTTAGAGGGTTTTCTCTGCAGTAAAAAAAAAACACATATTAACCCTTTCACTCCCAAGGGGTCTCCATTTGATCACGGTAAAATCATCTGGCGTTAGACAGATTAAAATCTATAAAGTCACTCTTGAGAATGAAAGGGTTGAAGGAGACAGTTTTTTTTAAGGGAGACAGTGTTTTAATATAACAATTTAAAAAATTGAGTGGTCTGCCAAGTGGTAGAAAATCAATTTAAATCCTATCACACATGTACAGATATAAATGATATCTGCACATGTGTTATATCATTGGTGGGTACAGTCTTTACAGATTTACTAAATTCAGTGTAATTATAAAAAGAAAATTAAATGGTTGCTTGGAGATATGGAATTCCTCTTCTCATGTTGAAAACTATGTTTTTTCAAACACTCAAGAGAATTTTTGTATTTCTGTGCGTCCACATGATATCCTCTATATAATGGGTACAGTAAACTGATTACAAACATCCAACTAAACAGTCACTTTAATGAGTGCCATAAACTTCCTATTATATCAGAAACTTGGGAAGTTAATTTTGGATTGATAAAAAAAGCAATGAGCCAATATCCTTGAGTTTATTATGTTCTCAAGTCTTATTATCTGTATGTAAGAAAAGTTACAGCATGCATTTTCAGCAACCTTGGCATTTAAATCAATCTGATTGGCACACTATCTTGAGATATTCAACACTATTCACCTCCAATGACATGAATAGTGCTGGATGTTCTGAGAAAGCCTTGTACTAGTGAGTTTTGCTGATGTTTAATGCCGTATTTGTGAAATAAAGTTTCAATGAAGTACTAAGACAACAAGCCCCTATCCATCAAGATTGAAGAGAAATAGAGGCTTTAGAAAGATTTAACTTACTGCCTCGCAGCTCAGTAAATATTCTGCCACATGTCTCCTTGATTTCAAAGAATAATAATCATTGTTCAATAGTCTAGTTGAACAGTGCACATTGATATATGATGGTCTCATGAAAATTGATAAGCAATGAGGATTCTCTCATGCAAACGGATTTTGTCACCAAACTAATAAAATTAGCTTGGCTGTCTCACTTTTTTCGACTTCTACAGTAATAAAGTTTTATCTCAAACCTGCTGTTAGGGAAAGGTGCGTTAACACTGGCTCCATAATCCAACAACAATTCTACAACATCCACATGGTTTTCCCGACAAGCCTGCAACAAGGAAGTCAAAGGTTCTTAAGACTGGGCAATCAAAACAGATCCAACGTGCTCTTGTCTTTATTTAACGAATTAAGACAATGGTTGCTATGATGAAAGCGAAAGCAAATACGTGTTACCGCTAAGCATCACAATAAATAAATCAATGGGAAATAAACAGAAAGCTAAGCGAAGTAAGAGAGCAAATTAATACTTACAAACACAGCGCTCGAAATTAGAAAAAAATCCAAGTTGTCCCTATGGCAAATGCCGGACAACCTGGCCCCTGACATTGGTTGCCCTGATAAGGACTTGGTTGCCCTTAACATGTTCTATGATTTTTGCCTAGTTATAGGGTTTGACCAGAGAAATAATACCCCTTTCAGTATGCCTCTGTTTTAATAGTTTTCGAAGTGCTGCGAATAATAAATATTTAATATTTCAAACAAAGTAAGTATAACCCACCCATTTATTTCGTTCTGTGTCAAGGTTCACTTATAGAATACTTACATTTGTATATACGCGTGCGCCAAAATATTTCGAGGAGGTCTGGGTTTGAAGACAACACGGCAACCTTATCGTGGATTATTGAATCGAACGAACGGCGTTCAATTAACGGTTACAACCTTCCAATTCCTTTGTTTTACAAATTGTCATGGATCCTCATCCATCTATCAGTATCAGGAGATAAACCTCACATTTAGAGCTGTTTTCGTGTCTCACATTTATAGCTTCTGTTCTTTATTCTGTTACGCATCACAGTAATGTAAGTACTTCAATTTTTTCCTGGGTTGTCCGACGAATTCTTCTCGGGCAACTAGCCCTTTATTTTTTCTAAAAAATGGTTGGCCGAACGAAGTTTTAGTTGTCTTGGGCAACCGGGCAACCGCTAATTTCGAGCACTGCAAACATTGCTTCTGCACAGGATGTAGGCTTACGCTAGGTTATGCTTCTACTTTAAATAACCTTGATTTCTACCAGTTGTTATGATCGTTAGAAAATGACACAAAAAGATTAAGTTACAAGTCTAAACGATGCCAGATTATGCAAATTCTGTTACTATGGATGGAAATATGCATGGCGTAATGCATGTGCAAATGGTAAGCCGTTTGCAGTAACAGTTCTTTTACTTTGGATTCTTAACATTTCTCACAATATTTGTATCCATAATTTGTATCCATAACAAGTACAGTGATGCCAGCTCAGGGAGGCAGTGTTAACCCTTTCACCTCCATAAACAACGTCGTAATTCCCTTAAGTGAGTGCCATACACATCTTTACTTATTAGACTGAAGAATTTACGTGGTAAATCAATTTAATCAATTTTCATTGGGGTGATCATTCTATCAATTTTTATCATCTGCTTCCTGACAATCTATACACATTGTAAGGAGAAATTTTGACATTGATCACTTCCAGTAGTGAAAAGATGAACAAGAAAATTGTATTCCTGACAATCATGACTATTATATAAGTTATAGTAATTAATTTAATAAATTTTATGCATTTTGTCCCAGAACCCCATTTAAACAATTTCTTAAAGGCAGGGAGAGCAAAAAATTATTAAAAACACATACAAAGGATTTCACTTTTGTTACCCATTGTTCCTTTAGTGGTAAACTGCAATATGTGATGTGCATATTACAGTGCCAGACATGGGTATTGCAGCACCTACATCCGCACAAAGCTAAGTGCAAGAAATATAGCAGTTTTACATGCAACAAATGCATAAATTATGTGTACATTTTAAAATGGTATTTACACGCCCTTGAAGAGCACATGAATGCAATATGGTGGTTTTACACATACACTACATGCACGTAATGCTGCAATACCCATGGGCAGTACTGTAGTCTTCTGTGTAGTGCTTGTTAATGTTTATAATACTTATACCCTCCCCCCCCCCCCCATGTAGAGTTCTTGTTCTGTATGAAGCACGGAGTGTGAATGTCATGGTTGTTGTTCTGATTCAATCTGAATCAATCCTTGGTTAAATCTGTAAATATACTACATTCTGAACTAAAGCTGTCTGTACCTGAAACAGAGGAGTAATGCCAGTTTTTGTTCTGCAGTCTCGGTTTGCAACATTTTCCAACAGAAGCTCAGCAACATCTCGATGACCTAATGCATTAGAAAGAGAAGATGAACAGATTAAGTTACAAAATGTCACTGGCACTTTGGGAAAACTCTCCTAACAAATGGTAAGTAAGATCAACACTGTGCTTTTACTGAGACTGCCTACATGCATCCATCCAATGGAGAATTAAACATCCCAAGCATGCATACTTCTAGAAATGCTCAGACAAACTTGACAATTTAAGTTACTTCTCTGTGTTAAAAATATCTACTATCAATAAAATAGATATTGCAATCCACTTTCTAGTACTATACTGCACCCTACTCTATATAATTAACTCAATACAAACCTTTCCAACAAGCCATAAATAAAGGGCTCTGGCCATAGTTATCAGGTAGTTCCACATCAGCTCCATTTGTTAACAATAGTTCTGCCACAGCTAAATGCCCTTCCCTGTAACAATACAACCAAAAAAAAATCAAACTGCAATAAATGCAGCAGTTTTTATATTAATCATGCACTGATTCACTAAATCTAATAATATTCTTAAATATTGCATAAAAGAGAGAAAAAGGAAATAAAGCAATGCCAAACCTTGTGGCTTCCATCAGAGGGGTGCACCCTGTCTTTGTCTGATGATCCACTTTTGAGTTGTGCTTGAGAAGAAGGTCAACTACTTCAACGTGGCCTGAAAGTATGCAAAAAGAAATGGAAGTTTGTCGCTATAGAAATCCTTTTTCACCATCATCATCATCATCATCACCACCATCATCATCACCATCACCATCACCATCACCATCACCACCATCATCATCATCACCATCACCATCACCATCACCATCACCATCACCATCACCACCATTATCATCATCATCATCATCATCATCATTATTATTATAAGTTACCACACACTACATCTACATAGCATTAAACACCAATACAAGAAATGCGTGTCTATTTCTCAGATTCACTAATATTCCTCGTATTAATGAGGCTTTTATATATATAGTAATGATTATAACTATTATTGCTATCATTACTGGATATAATAAGAGTGATTACCTTTCCAGCAGGCCAGTGTGAGTGGAGTGTCATCATTGCTACCTGATGGAGTGTTTATTTCAGCACCTTTATTCAGTAACAGCCGTGTAGTTTCCACGTGTCCCTCTCTATAAGCATAAAAATCCCCTGATTAGCACACCACTATTTTACATTTTTTGCTACACTAAGAAGATGGTTTTTAACCCTTTAAGCCTTGAGGGGTCTCCCTGTGACGAGTAAAATCATCTGGCATTAGCCAGAGTAAAATAATCTGGCGTTAGCAAGAGTAAAATATGTAAAGACACTATTGGGGCTTAAAGGGTTAATAGGCTTCCAACAGAAAGTTACTGAGTTGTTGTTACACTGTGCAACGTTTCAGGCCAGAATCTCATACTGTGCAATGAGTAAGGAGAACTCAGATCTACTTTATGCAGTTCGGTTTCTGCATTATGTTTTGCAACATTTTTGGCCACGCAAGGTGTGATACACTGTGAAATTTTTGATGCAACTTGTTTCGCAATGCCATTGCAAGACAAATTATGTGAGGGGGGTAAAGGGGGGGGGGGGTCCCAAGCAAGTTTCACATACATTAAAATGTAGAAATAATGTGTCACGTTTAATCGGACAAACTATTTTTAAGGTTCATGTATCATGACAGGTAAAACATTCACAGTTCACGGATTTTAATTTCGCGTTTTCACCAGTCACAACAATTAAAAACACTTAATCACGTATCACACAATAACCCCTTTACCGTCCTCTTATGTGACAAACTGCAAGATATAACAATAACTTTACACTGCACGCCTTTTCCCCAAGATTTTCATTAGGTTTAGAGTCAACAACTTTTCACATCCAAAACACCAGTCATAAGAATAAGCCACATTCGTTACAAAAACTTGTTCCTTCAAGTTTGATGAGCAGGAGTATCATTTTTGTTACAAGCTACAGTTATTATTACCCTGGAACCTCCATATATCTTCTAACATCAGACAAGCATCTTAAAGTACTTACAGCATCTTGCAGTACTTTGCATTACAGAAGTGTACTGTAATGTAGGACTGCCCTGTCGTTTTGTGTTGGAGTACAATGTACAATGTAAATGTGTTGCAAAATTAATATTGAATAAAGAGAAAAAAACCATCTAATTACCTTGATGCTAGCATCAGTGGAGTGCATCCTGCCTTGTTACGATGTTCAATGTTGGACTTGTGTTCCAGCAAAAGTTCAACCACATCTGTGTGACCTAAGAAGGAAATGGCCAACTTTACCACCCTCCTCCACTAGCTGCTGCTATAACTGCAGGTTGGTGATATCCTTTCTCTCATTATTGTTCTATTTGTATTCTTTTATCTTGTTAAGTTTATTTCTTTGCGTGTGAATAAAACTGTTGTTGCTTATTGTTGCTGTTGTTGTTGTTATCAATTGTATGGTTGCTATTAAAGCTCTTTAAAGAGTTAAAAAAATTCCATGAAAAAGAAATCAACAAACAAAGTCATCTTTCTTATTCTTTAACTTCGCCTCAGTTTTAATTATCTATTTTTCTCAACTGAATTTTCAGTAACCACTGAAACATAAAGTACATCATAAAGTACATTACTACAGTAACTGCCAAAGCTAAACTCCAGCTATGACCATGGGCTTACAATTTTCTCCCCAGAAAGACTACTATTTAGCCTTCAGTGTCCAAGAGCCAAAAAAAGTAAATGACAATATTGAAAGAGTAAACAACCATTAACTTATTCAATCCACTGTTGATAACATATATTTCGAAAACAATACAGCCAGAAATATATCCTATCAGAAAAACTTTCCTGTTTATATAATATCAGAATAAATTGTGCTGACTGCTACGAACATGGATATTATGAACAGAGGTAAACATTTGTTTTTGTAATACAGTATTTACTTTAACAAAGAAAGGAATGTTAATTGATTCATACTAACAGTAATTGTACCTTTCCAACATGCCAGAGTCAAAGGTATGTTGTTTTCACTTCCAGATGGCACATTAACTTCCGCATTGCTGTCTAGAATCAACTTGGCCACTGAGTAATGACCCTCACTACATTAAAATTATAACAGTCATCAATATTTAAACTTACTGTAAATAACATCAAGCAAAATCACATTCAACAATGTAAAAAGAAAAGAAGAACCAGAAAAATGTGGAAGGTTGCACGCTGTCTGAAAGTCTATCAGCACTACCCACAGTTAATTAACTTTTGTTAAAGTTGCTTTCAATAATATTTAATATCGAACAACACTAGAACTTTTAAGGACATTTTTGTTTCACTGTGTTTAAAGCTGTTAGAGACAATTTTATTTACAGTACTGTTACACAAATTACAAATTAGGTCCCTTGATACTACCAAGGCATGTGCATTTTTTCCACGAGAAACAGTATGGGAATTGGATTTAAGTCTAAAAAATAAGAATGCAAAAAGACATTAAAAGGGGATTGGTGGTTTTAGAAACTGTCTCCACGGCATATACATTTTAGCTTCTGATAAAGCAACAAAAAATGCTACCTCTGAATGTTTGAAAAAACATTTCATGATAAACTACCTGTTGAAATTTAGGCTGGAGAATTAAAAAAGTCTTGTGTGATGTGGCTGTAAAAGCACACAGATTTATAAAAAGAGTGTGAATCCACTGCCCTTTTTGGAAGTTCATAGATTCAAATCCCATTGGGAGATCTCAGATTTGCTTTTTGTGAGTTTGCATGTGACAGCATGAGAAAATACATCTTTTACCAATTCAGCATGTTTGTCCCATGAACCTACAAAGTCTAATGGCCTTGCTTCAAAAGTCTCCTATTGCTCAGAGGAAGAGCGTTCAAAGTAGTAATCGGGAGATCGTGGGTTCAACTCATATTGGGTGAACTCAGATTTGCATTTTCCAAGTTTGCCTGTGACAGTAACAACAAGTGCATCTTAACAAATTTTCCAGGCTCAACATTCTGTACACAATCTTCATTATTTCACAACCCTTTCACTTTGACATTGAAATCCTAGCAGTATACAGGATCTCTGTCCCATGAACATAGTTCAATTATCTGCTTTTACAAGTTTCCTATAGCTCAGAGGTACTTCAGAACATCTAAACTGGCGATCAAACGATCATATAGTAGCTTCAACTTCTATTGGGAGAACTCAGATTTCCTTATCCCGAAGTTTGCCTATGACATGCTAAAAAAAATATACCTTTCAAATACTGAATCAAACATTGTAAAAAAACATCCATTTTATTCAAAATGTTTATTCAAATATTTAATTTTCTTCTATCTGTAAACAGCCGCATTTGTCTATCTAATTTGTCTTCCAGTTCCAAAAATTCCCCTTAGTAACAGCAAATGTATATCCAGATAGCTGACTCATCTCAAAGAGATTTTGTCCGCTACAGTACTACAAATCAAACATTTTAAAAACAATGGAGTTTGATTGTTCAACACATACATAGTAAGGAAGGCACTGGAAATTTCATATATGTTTTTAAACAACAAGCAGAATCGATGGATCAAAACATCCATCCAAGGAATGCAGAAATTCTTGATGCTGAATGAACAACTACAGCAACAGAGTCTTCTCAGAATAAAAGCACTCTGCTATAGAAACATGTGGTAAATGAATGCAAAGCGCTTTATTATGCTTACAAACCTTTATTCCGAATTAATGGCACAAGCGTTTATATAGAAAATCAAACGAAAAATTGAACCTTTGAATTTCTATTTCTGATGAAGGCAGAAAGTGGCTACTGCAAGTTCAGTGACTAGAGACAGATCAGTTCAAACCAAAAAGAAGCTAAAAGTGATTCTCAAACCGATTGCCAAAGACTGCAGAACATTAATTACACCAGTGAAGTGAATGCAATAGGGTAGTGCAGAAAAGTAATGTAAACCAAACAAAATCAGTTACAAAGGAAGCTCAACAAACAATGCTGGCTGCTGTGAATTCACACCACTAAAAAACAATGGCTTTATGTATTTAAATAAGACAAAAGCATGATAAATTATTTTTTAAAAAAATAATGTTCTGGAAAATTTGTGAAAGATGTATATCTTGACACTGCCACATGCAAGCCTAAGTTCTCCCAACAGGAGCTTAACCTGTGACCTTTTGATTACTGGTTTGAAAAATCTACCACTGAGCTATAGGATTTCAATGTCAAAGAAAAAAAGTTGTGAAATAGTGAAGATGGGATATTTTGAGCCTGGAAAATTTATGAAATACATATTTTTTGGCACTGTCATGTGAGAGGGTCAAAAAATACCTATTTCACATATCAATTTTGTCACAAAAAACTGATAAAAAGAGAAAAATTACAGACCATCAAGTCTCTACAGAATCAAGTTTTCTATTTAAAGTTGTCAAAAAGGGGGTTTAAACTTCATTTATTCCCCTCTTTGTTTGACACTGGAAAGAAATAATCTTATTATGTTTTACTTTTTTCCTACACCCAAAGTCCAAAATAAGAAAATAATTTTTGTTGCACAGGTTTTGTATCAAATAATTCCTGATTTGTTTAAACTTTCTTTCTGTGATACCAACATTATTATTTACTATGATAGGGTCAACACACATTTACATAACCAAAGAAGTGTTTGAATGAAAAATAAAAATTACGAAAATTTCCTAATTTTCCTACATACCATACATATAATTTACCCATTTAAATAAAGATGGTTTTAAATAATCCATTTACAGCATCCTAAATGTATGGTTGTTTTTGGAGAATTGTTTATGCTTTTAAGAATACCCAAGAAATTGGTTTAAAAAACACACATTTTTATAAGCTTCCCAAAATGGCCAAAACATTATTTTTCAGCTCAGACCACAATTAGTGACAACCGCAAATATGAAATGTCTGTGAAAAACATATATGAATAACAGGCTTTCACTTAAAAGCAAATATAATTTCTAAAGCTTCAAGACAGTACATATAAAAAAAGAGAATTGTTTCACACATAGCAATGGTGAATTTCTTGCTTTGTCCCACAAACAATAAATTATCATGCTGCAAGAGAGATTTATACAAGGAGAATGAACAAAAACTGGACTGCTTGCACTCCTAACTAAAGGCTTTTAGAACGCTACAATAAAGAACATTCAGAGTGGCATAATAAAGCGTGTGCATATCTTTGACAAAGAATAAAGAAGAGGATCCATGGAAATTACTGCATTTTAAAACATTTTTCTAGCTCTTAATTACGTGAAAACCGGATTTTTAACCCTGAACGTACTTCATGACAGAGTGAGAATAAGCATTCTTAATTCCTATACATTGTAATACCCAGTTTGAGTTTCATTCCAACAGAATAAAAATCAAACAGATAAGTCATAACAACTAAACTCTTCCTGGATATACAGGTACACCACCTCTAGGTCTGGGTAAGAAATGCCCTCTTCCTCTTTGTTACCTGATATCTTTTAGCTAATTTCAATTTTAAGATAATTTTGTTTGATAAAAATTTATTACTAGTGAAATACTACCCTTCAACAAAAGCTGATCATGCACAGTTTATCAATTATAAGCAGGTTAACAGCCAGAGAATGGTTTTTGACTTAACATTATTAAAGATGTAAAAAAAAGTTGGGAAAAAGAAAGGTTCCAGTTCTTAGTTTTGGAACAACTGGGCACCACACAGTATAAGAATTGCTTAGAAGCCCTTTCTGTAATCTGAGCCTGGGAAGAAACAGGAAGATTTTAGAAGACACCATTTCCAGGAAGTTCATATACTTCAGGATCTGATTTGATTTTGGAAGCGTGCACGGTGGTAAAAGGTAGTAAACACAATATACTATTCTAACAAAAATGCTAGAAAAATAGACCGTTTCAAAACATACCGAGCTGCCAGCATGAGAGGGGTACAGCCGTCTTTGGTACGATGTTCTATATTGGAGCTGAATTCCAACAGGAGCTTCACAACATCATGGTGTCCCTTCCAACAGGCACTGGTAAGTGGAATGTCATTATTACTTCCACTAGGAACATTGACTTTAGCTCCCCTGTCTAGAAGCTTGCGTGCAACATCAGTGTGGCCCCCCAGTGCAGCAAACATAAGGGGGGTGAAACCCTCCTTGGTACGATGCTCAATGTTAGCGTTCCTTTCCAGCAACAGCTCTACCACATCGCAATGCCCCTTCCAGCAGGCAAATGTAAGAGGACTGTCTTTGTTGCTGTCTGATTCAACATTGATCTCGGCATTGTGATCAAGCAACATGGCAGCTACTTTCACATGGCCAGCCAGGGCAGCAAACATCAGAGCTGTACAGCCATCTTTGGTACGATGTTCCACATTAGAAGTTTTTTCTAACAGTAGTTCCACTATAGGCTCGTTACCAAGGGTGCAAGCCCACGTGAGCGCACTATCGGAGGTAGTCTCGGTTGGGGCATCGATGTTGGCGTTGTGGTCTAACAAATACCGAGCTACGTCCACATGACCTTGACTGCATGCCTCCAGCAGCGGTGTGTTGCCAGCTTTGTTCCGATAGTCAACATGGGCTCCGCTTTCCAACAACAACTCAACAATGTCGAGTTTACCTTGTCGACATGCGAGGCTCATCATTTCGTCCAAACTCACGTCGGCTTCGGCAACAGAGCGGAAAACAGGGTCCGTTTCATCCAGCTGACCACTTTCAACGCACTCATCGTTCTCCTCTTCACCAGAACTCATCGTCTACATTAACTATCGGAAAAACGTCGTCTGCCGGCGACAAGCAAATTACCTTGTGTTGAGAACGTGAGCACCCGTAGAGCTTTAGTTTCGACTTCGAAGTTTCATTTTAAAGCTGCCAATTTGTCAAAAAGAAAGGCGTATTAGACATCTAACGACATTGGAGAAACAGAAAAAATATAATCCGGCTGAAGAAGCAGGTAAAGTTTACTCTTTTTGTCCTACTTTTCAATTGGCTTCTCACGGGAACTGCTGTATTTAAATTATGAACCTCGACTACCGCACAACTTAATAATTCAAGAATAAAATTGAAATTTCTCTTACCTTGCCAAAATTCAGGGACCAAGCAGGGCCATACTCATGGATATTTCACACGTGAAGTTATAGGCATTTTGGGGCTGCCATATCGGACGAACTTTGGCACTTTTCCGTCAAAATTTCTCTTTACTTTACACAAAATGTTCTCTCTATCGGTGCAGCGCGCAGGATCAGGACAACACATGCACCTTTTTGGGCTTGGTAACCGAGCCGGCTGCCTCAACACCGTGGCACAAACTGAGAACTTCTCTTGACTCTTGCTTGTGTTTACATTGACGTAAAACTTTCGCAGTCTTAAAACTAAGAAATTACTTTAGTTCTATATGAAAAGTTAAGTTACAGCATTGTCCTCTGACTAAAATACAAAATGCTAACATTCAGGAAGGCAATACGAAAACATGACTTTTATAACGCTCTCTCTCATTGGCTGAGTCAAATTTATTCATCGAGGAACAGTAATAAATAACATACGTCACAGCGATACAGTCTACGTATTTTCAATAACCTGGAAACCCCTTCAATCAAAACAGTGCTACAGCGCAGTAAAAAATGATCCAATGAAAACTGCAAAAACAATGAATACAGCAAGGCTCCCTCCGGCCTGGTTATACTTGTACGGTTGCATTTTTGGACTAGAAATTAAACCCATGCCAAACTTTACGAGTTAAAGCGTACAGTGACACGCAGAAATCATAGCGATACATGCTACGTTAATTATGTTAGAAAACAAGGAAATTCTTTGAGTCATAACAAACTTCCCCTTTGGACTTTGTCACAAAATAATTGGTAAAATCCAACTGTTCCCCAAAAAATACTATCTAAAATTTTCAAACCAGAGCACATCGTTCACAGTCCGTTATGACATTATTCTTAAAAACTGAAGTCAATTCCATGACATTCTTACGTCATCGTAACGATCATAGGTATTCCGGTTTGCATTCCTTGTTATCAGGATTGCGTTACTTAACCCTCGCTCTGACGATAAGCTAACGCTCGAAACGTCATGTGGCGGTATACACACTTGCGTTTTCATCAACCATTTTTTGTGTGTTTCAATTTCCACCGCGCCGTACCAGTTTCTTTAGAGACTTATCGTCATCGCTATAGATATTCATGAAGATCTTAAAGAAATATTAGAGGCATTCTGACAACCACGACGAACACGTCTCCGAGAACGCCAACAAATAAAAACGTAATAAATAAAACAATAAAACTGCATGTCCAATATATAAAATATGAAAAATCAAAGTCTTTTCCTTTTGCTAAATGCCACGCGTTTCAACGCTGTTGTGGCTCCTCAGGCATAGCAAAGGATTGTTATTGACGTGTTCTAATTGTATAACTGACAGTGGTAATTAACAAAGTAATTACAGAACACGCGCGAGCAATTAACGTAATTTTAAATCATTAAGAGCGGGCTTAAATTTCAGAATGAAGAACCTTTCCTTGTTCTTTCTCATGCCTTCCGTAGAACTGAGAATTTTAGAAAACGGACAGATGGTGAACTGCGGTATTAGCCCAGCAGGGCATTCATCGATGTGTGCGCTTACACCTAACATGCGAGTGAATGGGTCCCTGATTTGTTGTTTGTGAACAGTAACTCTATTCCTAAGTACATCGCCCGTCTCTCCTATATAGTTCTGTCCCCACCCAGCACATGTTACAACATACACCAGATTGGTAGAAGTGCAATTCATTGAATGTTTGACCCGGAAAGTCTCATTTCTAGTGGAGAAGGTGAATTCTCTGCCTTCTTTTAAATAGGGGCACGTCCTGCAACTTTTAACTCCACACTTTTCATCTCCGGATCCTGGTCAATTCCCTTAAAGTAGGAGTTGGTAAGCATTCGTTTCTGGGCTGCCGTTGATTGTGTATTACTTTGGTACTGGTCATGATGGATTTTAAGGGAGCGCTTTGGTTCAACATGTTCAACATTGGCAGAGTTTTCCTGATAAGTTGGAAGACTAAAGGATTGTTGGGATTGTATGTCGTAACAAGACAAAGGAGGTTGTTGTCGTTGCTTCCCTTTTCTTTCACCATTCGTAGTTCCTGGGGAGTTTGGGCGAGCGCCTTCTCAACCCGGGGGGGGGGGACTCCCATATGGAGTGGACGGAGATGCTTGGCGGAAATTTTGAATTTGACCCCTAAAAGAGACCAATCTGGGCGTGGCCGAAGCTTATGCAGACCCCTAAGAGAGACCAGTTTATAAAACAGACAAATAAAAAGTACAGTGACTTTTAATGACGGCGAAGACCTTATTATCGAATCGGCTTCGCGTGCAACCCTTAACGACCTTGACGGCTAAAAATAATGACATTTTGCCCAGAACACCCTAAGCGAGACCAAAATCCGAAATTTACACCCCTAAGCGACACGACGAGCATCCCCGTCCATTCCATATGGAAGTCCCCCCCCCCCCACCGGGCTTCTCAATTCCAATACTAATAACATTTTCCGTGTACTTGATACTGAGCTGGATGTATTTAAGCTCTTGGAGACGCTGCTCTCTTTTCTCCGGGTGTTCGATAATCATGCATATCCTCCTACGGGCTAAGTTGTAGGGTGCTGCGTCGGTGGGGTATTGAAACACAAGAATAGGGTAAAACAAACGAATTGATTAAGAAAGTTATACCACCGTAAGGCAAAAGGAAGGTGCTGACGTTTCGAGCGTTAGACATTCGCTCCGAAGAATGGCTAACGCTCGAAACGTCAGCACCTCCCCTTTACCTTACGGTGGTATAACTTACCTAATCCGTTTGATTTACCCAGTTTCTTATGTCATTTTTAGTATGTCTCGGGTGACTGGAAGTGTATGGTAACCACTGAAATGAATCAGTCGGTTTATAATAGATGCCGGTTGTTAGTCTCGTACCCCCCCCCTTTTTTACCATTACATCAAGAGAGGGAAGTGCTACACAGTTTGTTTCCACAGTAAGTTGTATGTTATCGTTCAGACTATTTAGAATACGATGAAAGTACGCCCAAGTTTTCTTCACCATATGGCCAGGTTACATAACAATCGTCGAGAAACCTTTTCCAGTTGTTCTGCATGTAACGATCTTTATATTAAAAGAGGGTTACCAACCCCCCCCCCCCCACAAGGGAAGGGATGATAGATGACGTCATAACGCATTGTCGTCATCATTAGCATTGTAACTTTTGATCTGATTGGTTTATTTCCGACCAATCGCATTATTGCTTATATTATGCTGGCAACGCTTGCAAGAATTACAATTTGTTGGAGTTTACGAGGAAAGGTTTTAATTTTGTTATCCATGTTACTTTTGAGACAGTTCTAGTGGTATCATGAGACATAGTGTTTTAGTCTTCCATGTCTCAAATTATGGAGTTGACAGTTTCAATTAGTTTGACTGACAGATGAATAGCCATTTCCTGTTGTTACAAAAGGTTCATTGAATTAGCCATTAGCAAAATTTTTACACAATCGTATCAAGCAAAGTTGCCTAGGCGCGTCGGTAAAAATTTCACTGAGAGCGAGATTGTGACGAGAGAGGACGAACTTTATTGTGAAAAGACGTGAGTACCGTGGAAAAATAAACTGTGAAGTTTGCGAAGAACGGCCTAAGGGATGTGAAAATCGCTTGACCGTAAACCGAAATGGAAAAACTGGAAGCGGACATTGACGGTAAAGTTAAACTTTTTATATTTACCTTGGGGAAAACGCAAGAAATACAGCATGCGGGGAGTGTGCTCGCTCTCACCCGCCATCAAGAGGCACTGAGCACCATAGTAAAGCAAATAGATAGCTTAAAGCTTCAAGTTGTTGAAGAAAGATTCAAGAGGGGTGATTCTGACGATAATATAACAAAGTGGAGCGCAGAGATTGATAACCACGTGGCCCAAGCTGACACTAAAGTTACACTCTTCAGTTAAATGAACATTTAGCCTTCATAGATCTTAAGGCTCAAGAAACCGAAAGAGCCCGTAAGGCGAAGGAGCACGAGGATCAGCTTAAATTTGAACGTGCACAGCTTGAGCAGAAACTGGAATTTGAGCGCTAACTAGAAGAATCCAAGAGGAAATACGCAACGAAATGAAGCGAAGTTAAAGCCAGCGAGGCACCGCGCACTAAACTACCCAAGCTAACTATTAGTTCAATGGTTCTCATACGGATTGGCTCCGTTTCTGGAACATTTTCGAAGTCGAAATCGACAAGTGTGGCGACGTGCCGGCGGTAACTAAATTCGCTTATCTTAAAGATCTCTTGGAACCTAAAGTCAGAACAGGGATAGATGGTCTCCCATTCTCGAGTGAGGGGTATGAGCGGGCTAAGAACATTCTAATAAAGAAGTATGGTAAAGCGTCCGAAATTGTGAATGCTCATGTCTAGAACATCATGGCGTTATCTCTAATTAGTGGCTCAAACATGGTGAAGATTCACCAGTTCTACGAGAAGCTGTCGTTTAATGTGCAAGCTCTAGAGACACTTCCAAACTCAGAGCGGTCAATGGTTACGTTCGAATGTCCATCGAGAAACTAGAGGGAATCAGAGGGGACCTTGTAAGAACAGATGATAACTGGCAGGAATGGGACTTTCCGAAGTTCGTATACGAGCTGCAGAAATGGACAGAAAGAAACCCTTTACCTGTCGAACCGAGTGAAAGGAACCAGGATCCTCATCCAGCCGAACGAGCCTCACGTGACGCAATGTACAACACTCATCAAGTCGAGACGCGTCTGCGTGGCTGTGTTTACTGTAACAGTGCTGACCACAAGCCACTTGAATGCACTAAATCCACCAATACAAGTGAGCGAAGGAAGATATTCCGACAGAAACGCCTCTGCTTTAACTGTGCCGGAGACGATCACAAGGCGGCGGAATGCAAGAGCAGGAGAACGTGCTTGTACTGCAAAAGAAGGCACCACACCTCAATTTGTGACAAAGGAACCGCAGATAACTCGATGACAGCTGCGCAAATTGGCGATGGTCCGGTAGTGTACCCGGTGGTCTTTGTGGAAGTCACTGGAATCAGACGTCGCGCCCTTCTAGATTCCGGAGCGGGACGTTCCAACCTCGTTCCCAGGGCTTTTCCCTAGAAAGAAAAATGGCGGACGCCATTTTTCTTTCTAGGGAAAAGCCCTGGGAACGAGGTTGGGGACGTTCAGTACGCTTCGGCCGTACTGCTGGAGAGGATAGGTGCAAAACGTCATCATTGTGGGTTGCGTAAGGTAGAGATGATGTTGGGCGCGAGCAATCGTGTGATGGAAGTTTATCGAATCCAACTTCGCTCGGTCAGGGGAGACTATGAGATAGAAGAAGACGTCACTAAAGTAGAGAAACCGCAACTCTTGATGTTGGACAACCCACGTTACAAGAAGTTTGTAGAGAAACATCCTCATCTAAAGGGCGTGACGCTAGATGACATTGATGACAGACCCCGCCTTCCTGTCCATATAATCCTAAGAAACAGTGAATGCCCCAGAATCAGTACCATTGAACCTCCACGCGTGGGAAGAGAATGGGACCTGGTAGCCTGCTACACGAAGCAGGGCTGGACCATCACCTCTCCCGGTAAAGAAATCGACACCACCAGTATGCTTCTAACTCAAATGTCGAGCGTGGATTATGAAGAACTGTGCAAACTAGACGTGCTCGGGTTAGCTGACTCACCTACAAGGGACCAAGGTGTCGTATACGTTGAGTTCAAGGAAGAGCTGCGCAGGAGTGAAGAAGGGTGGTACGAAACCGGACTCCCGTGGAAAGGCGATCACCCTCCCTTGCCAAGTAACAAAGAGGGAAGCTTACGCAGACTAGCTAGCCTTGTACGAAAACTAGAGCAGTCCAAATCTCTCAATGATTACAATGCAGTGATCCAGGAGTAGTTGGCAGTTGGAATAGTTGAGCGCGCCCCCACCACTGTCGAAGGAAGGGAGTTCTACATTTCACACAAGGGCGTTGTGCGCGAGACAGCAGAAAGCACGAAATTGAGGATTGTATACGATGCCTCTGCACGGGCCTGGAACGGCGCGCCATCCCTAAACAAATGTCTAAACACTGCTCCACCACTGCAGAACAAACTCTGGAGCGTGTTGGTGTGGGGGCGATTCAACCCTGTTGCAGTGACTGGAGATATTAAGAAGGCCTTCTTGCAGGCGCGAATAACATCTGAAGAATGGGATGCACATAGATTCCACTGGCGGAAGGATTTAGAGACGAAAGAAGTCGAGACATTATGATTTACAAGAGAGCTGTTCGAGTTGGCTCCCTCACCTTTCCTGCTGGCAGGAGTCATCGAGCAACACTTAGACAGCTGGAGCGACAGGCGTCCTGAGATCGTGGGTGAAATCAAGAAGAACCTCTACGTTGATGACTTAATTAGTGGAGGAGCATCTACTGCCAAGGCCAGAGAAAAAAGACAGCAGCCACAGAGATATTTGCTGACGTCGCTTTCGAACTGCACAAGTGGCATTGTAACGTCCCCGAGCTAGAATCTGCTGAAGACCTCCCAATGACCGATCAGTTTGAAGACTTGGGCAGCATCGTCAGACAAGATGGTGGTGCAGGCTTAGACATCCAGAGCCGGCTAAACAAAGCCAGAAACACCTTCAGGATGCTGAACAATGTGTGGCGCTCGTCACAGTACAGTACACGTACCAAGCTCAAGATCTATCAGAGCTGTGTTCTGTCTACCCTTTTGTATGGGCCAGAATGTTGGCGAATGTTGGAAAGTGATCTGGAAAAGCTGTCAACCTTTCACACCAAACGTCTGCGAAAAATACTTCGCATCTTCTGGCCTCAGACCATTTCCAACAAGGATCTGCTTTCGTGGTGCAAACAGGAAGACATGGGTACTATTATTATGCAACGACGCTGGAGGTGGATTGGACATGTCATTCGAAAGGATAATGAATCCATCACAAAAACAGTACTACTCTGGACTCCTGAAGGCAGGCGCAAGCGTGGCAGGCCTAAGAACACATGGCGTCGCACTGTAGAGACAGAATTGAGGGGCTTAAAACAGAGCTGGAACAAGACCCAACAGCTGGCTAAAGACAGACAGAAGTGGAAGAACTTTGTTGCTGCCCTACGTGCCAGTGGGCACAATGGGCAGTGAGTGAGTGAGTGAGTGAGTGAACAGAGTGCTGGAGATCAAACGTTTGCTAAGCAACAGTTGGGAACACCAGAAGGGGGAGGCGGGGCGATGCTTGGTCTTAAGTGGGATAAGCGAAGAGATATCCTAAGTGGTGTTCCCTCTCACACTATGCGGAAAGTTGTTTTATCGTGACGCTTGCAACCTTAGAGTCGGTTGGGACGAGCAACTGCCTCCTAACCTTGCAGAGAGGTGGGCCAAGTGGGAATCGAGACAACCGGCAAGAATTACATTCGCGAGGGCGCTAGTCCGGTACCACGAACCAATCAACAGCATATCCATACATGTCGTTGGAGATGCAAGTGACCGGGGAGTGGCAGCAGGAGTGCTCACTATCGTAACGCAACCCTCGGGTGTCACACAAGTTGGGATTCTTAACTATGTTGTATGTTGTATGTAAAAAAGTGACTCTGAAAGGCCCCCGTGGGGACGAGCCACTATATGTATGTATGTATGTATGTAGTGGTAGTGATAGTGATAGTAATAGTGGTAGTGATAGTGATAGTAATAGTGGTAGTGATAGTGGTAGTGATAGTGATAGTGGTGTGATAGTGATAGTGGTAGTGATAGTGGTAGTAACAGTGGTAGTGGTGTAACAGTGTTAGTGGTAGTGGTAGTGTAGTGGTAGTGGTAGTGATAGTGATAGTGATAGTGATAGTGATAGTGGTAGTGATAGTGATATTGGTAGTGATTGTGTATGGAGGTCCATTTCCGCCAAAATTCGATCTCAGTTGTATTTGATACTCGACTTTCTCTATTTTATGCTACCTTACACAATGCGACATCCAACTGTGTCTATTGAACATGGTACTTTTTGTTTTTCAAATTCAATATTACCTATTTGGGTTGCCAAATTAACGATTTTCTTCTGTTTTTATAAAAATGTCAACAATGCAAGTTTCGACTTTCGATGTTTTGTTTTCAACATCCAAGTTCATGTATTCGGCTACGTTCGACATCCTTCCGCAATCCATTGAGAGAGAGCATCGCAGGCGCAGCTAATCTCCACTCCTATCCCCACGTTAACTGTGGCAAAAAGCCCTCCAGTAGAGTTGTGTGCAGTAGAGAGATTGATCCTACCCCATGACGGTCGCATCAGTTTGTCTTTTCAACATGGCGGTTCCTATACTGTGGAACGTACGCAACATTACAGTTGGAACTTTTGAATATGATTTTTGAAAATAGTCTACCCAAGGCTAACTTTGGGCAAAATATCAGGGATTCGCCAAATGGGTCGCTGACCGCCGATTAGGCCTTTCTCGATTATGCTAGTAAAACTGGCATTTAATGCTACTAGAAATTCTTGCATAAAGGCAAAAAAATGCTAAAATAATGCCTGATTTCTTTAAAAAATGCCACTTGAATTCCAAAGAATGCTTTGTTTTATTTCAAACAAAACGTACAAACTCTTACATTATATGCTCATATCAACAACAGGTGATACTTAATAATTGTTTGTTTATAAAACTTGGGGTCAGAATTAAAACTTTTCCAGCCAACAGCAACTAAACAGTCATATTTGAAGCACTACCTTGCGCTGGGTACACACAACCTAAACTAGCACAATTCTGTTCAACTTCTAACTCATATAAAACGTTTACGTTTCAGTATACTGTAAGCAGTTGCGAGCGCTTATCGCTTGTTGTATTGTGTACTGGCTTGAATGTAATCGACGAGAGCACAATCTTGCTGCTCATTGAATGAGGCTTTCAGGATTGAAAACACTCTTTCTGCCGAAATCTGAATCACAGTCATGAAAAATGACAGAAAATGCTAGCAATTCTTTTTCAATAAAAAACGAAAAAAAGTGCTCGTTTTCCCAAAAAATGCCGAAAAAAATGCTAGCATAATCGAGAAAGGCCTACCGCCGATTCTCGATCCTTAATTACAGACAACCACTCTTAAGATATGACTCCTGTTCTTTTGCTATGGGTTGAAGGAGTTTGTCTACAAATGCAGACAGTCTCTCTGTCGGACGTCCATCACACCCAAATATTATGGGTCTTCCAACCGGAGCTGGTTTGTGAATTTTTGTAAGCGTGTAGAACACTGGTATGCGAGGCGGTTTAGTCCTCCGCTCATTTTAAAAAGACAAACATGCGACCGTCATAGGGTAGGGTCATCCTCTCTACTCCACTCTACTGGAGGGCTTTTTGCCACAGTTACCGTGGGGATAGGGGTGGAGATTAGCTGCGCCTGCGATGTCCTCTCTCAATGGATTGCGGAAGGATGTCGAACGAAGCCGAATACGTGAACTTGGATGTTGAAAACAAAACATCGAAAGTCGAAACTTGCATTGTTGACATTTTTATAAAAACAGAAGAAAATCGTCAATTTGGCAACACAAATAGGTAATATTGAATTTGAAAAACAAAACGTACGATGTACAATAGACACAGTTGGATGTCGCATTGTGTAAGGTAGCATAAAATACAGCAAGTCGAGTATCAAATACAAAGATCGAATTTTGGCGGAAATGGGCCTCCATAATCGTGGTATTGGTAGTGATAGTGGTAGTGGTAGAAGTAGCGACAGTGATAGTGGTAGTGGAGTGGTGGTGATATTGGTGGTCGTCATTGTTGTAGTGGTAGTGAGAGTGGTAGTAGTAGTCGTATTGGATTGATTTCCGCATCACCTCGTACTTTGTTAAGCTGAATTCGTTAATGGAATGCACGGGAAATTATTATTTTTTAAATAACGAAACAGTAAGGCGATATCATGCATAATGAAGTACAGTGAGATACGGAAATCTAACTTTATCTTTTTTGGTTCTATCTCATTATCTCCTGTTTCCATCCCGTTAACGCTGGTTTTCAGCGCTTATGACCCTGTGAAACTTGAAAATCGGAGTCGTAAGCGGAGTTATAAGCTCGACGGAAGGAGTCGGAAGAATCAGAACGATTCCATTTTCTTCTAGTTCATCTTGTTACTCCGACGCTTATGACCAAGTGAAAACTAGATCGTCGGAGTCGCAGGCAGAAGGACAAACCAATCGTAAGGCCTGGAATCTAGCATTGTGATTGGTTTATTCTTCTGCTTTCGACTCCGACAATCTAGTTTTCACTAGATCGTAAGGGACGGAGTCGAAAGTAGAATCGATATTTTTCTTCCGATTCCATCGATTTCATTTTCACTAGATCGTATCGCTCTAAGCTTCTGACTACGACTCCGACTTCGTCACTATTTTAAACCAGCCTTTATTGGTGCTTTTCGACCGAAAACGAAAGTTGTGCTTGTCTCACAGAGGGATGTAAGACTCATGTAAACAAAGTGTAGCGAGTAGACTTTTGTAGACTTTTTGCTAATCAAACAAGCCAAGGTATAAGAACCCAGAAAATCATAAGAGCCACAAGTTCCATAATTTCGAGGTTGTGCAAAAAATGATCTTATCTACGTTGGTAGGATATTTGGAAAAGTGTTGTCATTCTTAGATCTCAAACTCAATAAAAATGCGTAAGTGAAAGGCAAAGGAAATTAATTAAGTGACGCGAAGTGTTTAGATATCGGATAAAAACGGCTCGGTTTTGTATCTGTAATTTATTTTTTTCTAATCATTTCTTTTCAGAGAAGTCTACAAACGAGTTTTACCGCATATCAAACACTGCGGGTCGTTTCCACTTCTGTTTCCGTTGTTTGACCTGTGATTCAACACTGTAACTCGTGTTCGATACATTACTCCAACTCGTGACTGATTCTTTAGTAGTTACGTTTGTAACACCAATATCAGCATTTGTTTCATGGAAAGAATTGTGACTTGATGACTGTTTATTACGCTTGGACTGCGGTGCGGTTTACCCTCAGGCCATGATGTAGACCACCGCCTGTGATTGGTGGATAAAATGAAAGCGGTATTGCCACAATGATCCTCTATTTTCATTTGTTAACCTCGATCAAACCAAAGTGAAAATCGCGGAGTTCGGGTCCCAGCCGTTTTACATGCATGACCGTACAAAAGCTCAATAATGTGGTATTCGGAAGCACTCGAAGTTGTTTACAAAGCGGTCTTCAAGAGGGATTAATCAATATTCATTAATTCAATTGCGGTGCCGTGTTTACATTCCCGCTGTGATGGAAGGCAGGTCGATGGCTATTTCACGCCCCAGCCATTCGCGGCATTCATTGAATAAAAGATGACCACCAGAACATTGCATTGAATTCGCTTCCGTTTTATATTCCTTTACCAAGGCAAACTAGAAAAAATAAATTATGATGCGTTTGGCATTTCCTTTCCAACTACAAAACTCGCCTCTATAGGAGGCCAGAGTGCAAGCGGCATTGTTATCAATATCTTGATCATAGTATCAATCTACTGACAAGCCTCTATAACATGTTACCCGATGCGATCAAATCTTGCTTTAAACAATCACGAAAGCAAAAATTTAATCGAATTTTAAAAACGTCGGTGGATACAATTCATGGCAATTTTGCCTGCTATGAAAACTGAATCGCTTCGTAAATAGATGAAGAACAGTCGCAAGAAGGGGGACTGCCATGCATTCGACCATGACAACCCGATCAATCTCGAAGCAATTCAAACTTTCTCATTACAGAGTTTGTTTTTTGTATGGACTTCAAATGTTACGTTTAGCTATTGAATTTTGACCGCAGATTGTAAACAATCCTCTTCATGAAGTTTTAAGTGTCGAAGCAAAACAGCAGAAGAGACCGTAAAATGATAGACGTTATTTTTACCACAAACCGCTAATCGTCCGTTTATGCCGCGCGTTTTTATGATGGAGTAGTCTACAAGTTAGGATTAAGTGTAAACGAAACGTCCATCAAAATCTTCAATCCTTACCGACTTTACTAATCTTGAGAAAATTAACTGAAAGCAGTAATTCCAATTAACACGATGGAATTGGTCTAAGCATAATTACCTTAACCAAAAGAATGCTAGCGGAGTAAAAATAGATACCTGCAACACATTCGCTTTTTAAGTATTATTGTTCTTAGAGCGAAAAGCCTTCAGTTGCCTAACAACAGCAAGTGAATTTATTTGGACTTTGCGCAATGAAAGCACTGGCACAATAACAAAATGACATTATAGAGGTCGCCTGCATGCTGGGTTCTATTTCACTAATGCTGCACTTTATACAGAAGTCTCAATATGCATGTATAAAGATATCTTAAAGTCACAAAATAGACGTGAATAATCACTGCTGGTGTCCTAAAGACTAGAAATATTTCACAAAGAAATTCAATACTCATTTGATGTCTTTAGAAGGCACTCAAACAAGAAGCCCAATGCTCCCGAGGAGACACGTACAGAAATCAAAAATGATGTTCGCTCTCTCAGCGTTCGACGTTATTAATTTAGTGTTTGTTTCTACTGAAGAGCACACTTTCGAATAAAACCTGCATCACTGTTATGTACAAAAATAATAGAGCGCTATTGTGTTTCGATCGCCGCTTCTCAAACTGAAGTTTCCGAATTGAGGCGGAGTACAAATTTGTTACTCTCAAAGTCGAACTCGTCCTCTGAAATTTCATAGTACGGAAGTTTACGAACAGTGACGATCAAAGAGATGTCTTCGTTTTTAAGTTGAAACACCGTAGACGAAGAAAGTGACTTTGTAACTTGTTCCTCACAGACTAAACTCCACTCTTGTGATCGCCTCTTGTGGGTGAACTCACCGCAGGGTTGATCGCTAACATATCGCTCCAGAAACGATTTCGGAGTCATATCAAAAGTTAGGCAATGAGCAAGGTGCTTAATTATTCCGTCCATGGAATAGCGATGATGCAGTCTTACAGTTCGTAAGTATTTTTGTAGCGGCCTTGCAAAGGAGGGAAACAGCGATTGTGCAGTTTCCTCTGGATCCATCGGCACACAAGGGCCGCGTTCGAGTTGCACACGCTTGATGTGCCCGAACGCTTCCTCGCAAGCATTCATCAATCGTGCTTTTCTTCGCTTTACTTTCCTATCGAACTCGGCTTCTTCGTAAAAGCGGTCGTTTCTTCCTGGATCGCGGCGTCGAGTTGAAGCCGCTGTGAGAATTGCTCTAGCTCGAGGGTTTACCTTATCGTTTTGCTTACCGTCGATGTCATAGAACTTGAGACTCGAGAACTGTTTGTGAGATGACCTGGCAGGAGTTTGGACCAGATAAGGATTATACTCTGGAAAATCCTTGTAATACTGATCCAACACAAACACGGCTGTCCGCTGGATCGACAATGGACCGATGTTGTAAAATTTACTGACTCCATCCATGCTACGAATCACCTTCAAAGTAAACAAAGGGTCGGTTTGACGAAGCCACAAAACGATCAAAGAAGTGTAGTGCAGGAAAAGCAAAGTATCAATCAAAGTCGCCGCAAAGCCAAGTATGTTAGCGTAGCTTTGTGCCTTCTTCTCAATGATCCTCAAACCATAGAAAAGCCAGTAGCATACTAGAACGAGGAAAGTCAGAACCATCATTCCCACACGTAGGACAAACACTCTAGGCATCGTGACCCGCGACTTTCGAAAATACAATGCCCAAATACCTATGACCAGAAGCACTTCTTTGACGGCAAAGCTGATAAACAAACCATCACAGTTAGATTCACAAGGAATAGGTTTCCACGTTACAATAGGAAGCACGAGAAAAAGAACTGGAGAGACCACAGCAAACAAGCTTAGAATCACTGGCGGCAACACTCTAAGATGGCGTCCAAAATTAAACGAAATGCGACGTCTCTCCTTTCCTACGTCGCTTAAGTCCGCTTCGCTGAGCGTGACAATCGAAGTCGCTGTTTCTGTGATTGAAGTCGCCGTTTCTCCCCAGTTATCATCTTGTGGAATCACTTGTACCTGAATTATACCTTCATCTAATTCTTGGCTTCCAGTATCCTCGACTCGTTCCCTTCTCAAGTCCTTATAATCACGGTCTCTATCTCGGTCACGATGAGAATCGCTTCGGTTATGCTCACCTCGCGGCATGATTTGATCACCGCCTTACATCAAGCTTTCCACTCAAGAAGATTATAACCAACCGAACGCCCAATATACTGGTTCCCGCGGCTTGTGATCTCTGTCCAACAAACAGCCAAACTATCCACGGTTTGGGACTCAAATGAATGCAAAAGCACGTTCTGTCGGAACGCTATTCTCACGTCACGAAGACCTCTTTCAGAAGCGCCTCCCATGGGACAAAATGATTGGTTCGTTTTAATTTATTTGCATTCTCCGGAATAATTACAGTGCGTATCAATGATCTTATTGGGAACAGTACACATGTGACGAATATTTACTTCCCCCCCAAAAAAATTAAATGTTTTTAATTTCCATCGACGTTGGATTTTAGACCCTGAAAGGTTGACGGTTTTTGGAATTCACATTAAAATATTAGCTGTTATTTTTGTCGTGCGAGATTTTTTAATAGAAGCAGGGTATTTGAAGCGTGACCACTCGTTGATATTCAATCACCCGATGAAAAGATTATTCATTGGAAGTCACTGCGTAATACAGGAAGTTATTTTGTTGCCGAATTAAATGCTAATGCTTTATGAGAACAAATCCCAAAGTGCTTTTCACTTACAAAACTTATTAGTCCCGTGCAATTCTCTGTGGCAAAATTGAAATCTTGAAATTAACTTGCTGTCTGCGGAATTTTCGGGTGTGAAAACAAAATATTTTAAGAATGCCTGTTGGTTGGGGTGATGGAAGGTTCAACCAGACAACAGAAGGTAAAAGGCGCAGCTCTGGATTCCGTTAAGTTTCATGTTACAACTGAGCGATTTGACAAATGCACAGGGGAACTGGGAACCCGCATTTGCACGCACGCAAATGCACACGTAGATCGAACGATAGCTCGCTCGCTTTCAGTGCCTTGCTCCCCGCCTCATCAACAGGAAACAAAATAAATCTAAGGCAAATGCGTTGCGTTTATAAAGTCGTGTTTTTCATATTACGCAATACTTTACCTTCCTCCCTAGAATTCCGGTCGGGTTTTTGATAATAGCAATATTTGACTTTTCATATGGTTGACCTTCACTACAAAGAGTAACAGATACACTTTTTCGGACATAAGTAAAATTTCAACTTCTCCTATCTACTGTATCAGCCGGTGTTGATGAGGATGTGTGTTGGTTGAAAGCCATGGAGTTCAGTTTGTTTTGATTATGATAGATGTTCCTCATCTTATTTATCAGGCAAACATTCGTGTTTTGATTCACGGAACTTGCAGGGTTTCCGCGCGGGAAATGAAATCGAAGACGCACCCTTCCATAAGGTGTTATGTCTGAGAATTGACCTCTATAAAACAGAACAGCACTCGTTTCGTGATCCGTTTATCCATGGTGCCTTGATTATTTTCAGCTGAATTCAATTGGATTAGGAACTCGCTAAATTAGTACGCAAGGTCAACCACAGTTCAGAACAAAGTATAAAGGATTTAGACTATAATCGATTCTAATGACACTTAGGCCGCGTCCGTGGGAAATTGAAACACACAATAACAGGTTTTTCAAACAAGTTGTTAAACAGAGTTTTATCACCAAAAGATTGAAAGGGTGCTGACGTTTACAGCGTTAGCTCTTTTTCAGAGCGAATGAAGTTCAGTCCTGTGTAATAGTTAATATAATCTAAGAAAACTCCTATTACAGATCAAAACCATGTCACGCTACGTTTCTTGAAGAACAAAATTAATTTAAGCTCTAATAAAATTTCTGTACAGCCTCGCGGCGCTAGGGCTATTGAGATCCACGGCCAAAACTGTGTGGTACAAACCAACAGCCAGAGTGTAGCAAGGCTGCAGAATACTCTGGCACCCCGTCTACTCTTTGTGTCTCCGCAGATACTAGTGCACTCGTAGACGTGTATACATTGATAGTGAATATATTTTTTCCCCACCCTCGCTTCGTGTGCCGGGGTATTCTGTAGTTGCTCTCAAACTACTCTCTGAAAACCTGGAGTGCAGCTTAAATCTAAGACCACTTACTTCGAAAATTCATTTCAATTGTCCACCTGCTGTCAACTGTACATAAGTTTTTTTAAGGCGTCCTGGTTGCTAAAGATTACTCCTTGTATTCATATGATCTGATGAGTAGTTCTCCTTACTGACTGTGCACTCTTTCTTCATAAATCAGGTTTTAAAGAAACCAACTAGAATTCCCACCCCATCCCCCACGACAAAGAATACGAAAACCATGTGGGCGCCTTCAAGATGTAAAATACTAATTGAATGGGGAGAAGTTCAATCAACAAGGTAATAGTTTCATGATCAGCTCACTTCATCCGGAAACATAAAAGTGTGCAGCAATTCTCGTGCGGTGCAGTTGCGTGTCAGAAACAAGAACAAATAGTGTGCGTTCGCTTAGTCAAGTCATTCTTAATTCTTTATTAAAACAAACTTTACCACTAAGAAACTTCTTGGGCTTTCTACAACAATAAAACCTCTTAACCATAATAAATATAATGCGATCACTGTTTCACAATCAACATGAACGCTAACTGAATGCTCTAGAAAGATAAAAACCACGAAACAACATTTATGGAGGCAAAATCGAAAAGAGAGTCTTAAGTGGCATCGAGTGAGATCTAACTCACGACACGTATTTCTACAAAATTCTACTATCCCGGGGGACCTAAGCTATAAAATTCTGCACTTAAGCTGCTTCTATTCCACGAGGCAATCCGTGGTAATTTTGAGCGATCACCAAGATCTTGGAAACGTTTCAACTTGAACGCGGTTTGTACGCTGTCACGTAAATAACAATGATACTGGTGAAATAAGCTGGTCCAAGGCAATGCTGCTTCATTACTTTAGACGAGGGAATTCGTCTGGCAGCAAAGCATGCACTCGACAGGTTGGACAAGTGCTCTGCTCGCCCAGTAGCCACTTTCGGATACACTGCAAACAAAAACCACTCGGTTAATCCTTATTTACTTACAAAGTACAAAGGCGCGCCACAAAGAAGACAAAGCAAAAACCCCCCAAGTAACAAGTACAAAACCTTATACCCAGAACTAATAAATATTCAACTTCCACTTAAAATGCTGGTACATTTACAGGCCAAACAGTGATGAGGATTGAGAAAGTTATCAACTCATGAATTGATAAAAATAGCAGTTGTGAATTGTGCCATTCATTTAAGAGAATTGCTGCTGACATCTTCGTGTTGAAGAGGTCAACGTTCTAAGATCCTTTCTCTACACTAATGCCATACAGAATAACAGATTTTAGAGCAGTTTTTAATTCGTCCCGGTAAAGCACCTGAAAACCAAAATAATTACTCTGGCTGATCTTGAGAGATGATCGCACTTCAACGAACCAATAAAAACTCGTAGCAAGCAGGATGTGATCAGAATGCTATGCAAGCAGTGTGCTCTTACCGATGAGTGGTATCTATGAGTGCACTCTAGAGTTACAATGTCACTACAATGGGCCAATCAGAATGCTATGCAAGCAGTGTGCTTTCACCGGTGAGTGGTATCTATGAGTGCGCTTTGGAGTTACAATGTCACTACAATGGACCAATCAGAATGCTATGCAAGCAGTGTGCCCTTACCGGTGAGTGGTATCTATGAGTGCGCTTTGGAGTTACAATGTCACTACAATGGACCAATCAGAATGCTATGCAAGCAGTGTCCTCTTACCGGTGAGAGGTACCTATGAGTGCGCTTTGGAGTTATGATGTCACTACAATGGACCAATCAGAATGCTATGCAAGCAGTGTGCTCTCACCGATGAGTGGTATCTATGAGTGCGCTTTGGAGTTACGATGTCTCTACAATGGACCAATCAGAATGCTATGCAAGCAGTGTGCTCTTACCGGTGAGAGGTACCTATGAGTGCGCTTTGGAGTTATGATGACACTACAATGGACCAGTCAGAATGCTATGCAAGCAGTGTGCTCTCACCGATGAGTGGTATCTATGAGTGCGCTTTGGAGTTACGATGTCACTACAATGGACCAATCAGAATGCTATGCAAGCAGTGTGCTCTTACCGGTGAGAGGTACCTATGAGTGCGCTTTGGAGTTATGATGACACTACAATGGACCAGTCAGAATGCTATGCAAGCAGTGTGCTCTCACCGATGAGTGGTATCTATGAGTGCGCTTTGGAGTTACGATGTCTCTACAATGGACCAATCAGAATGCTATGCAAGCAGTGTGCTCTTACCAGTGAGTGTTACCTATGGGTGCGCTTTGGAGTTACAATGTCACTACAATGGACCAATCAGAATGCTATGCAAGCAGTGTGCTCTCACCGATGAGTGGTATCTATGAGTGCGCTTTGGAAATACGATGTCACTACAATGGACCAATCAGAATGCTATGCAAGCAGTGTGCTCTCACCGATGAGTGGTACCTATGGGTGCACTCTAGAGTTACAATGTCACTACAATGGACCAATCAGAATGCTATGCGAGCAGTGTGCTCTTACCGGTGAGTGGTATCTATGAGTGCACTCTAGAGTTACAATGTCACTACAATGGACCAATCAGAATGCTATGCAAGCAGTGTGCTCTTACCAGTGAGTGGTATTTATGAGTGCACTCTAGAGTTACGATGTCGGTTGCGGTGCTCATGTCCTCGTGACAGATGACACACGGGTCTTCTTCATAAGTACCAAACCCCTTCTTTGTTTCGGACACCCCTGTGTTTGCACTCTGCGCCTGCTGGCTTTGTGGCTTGGACTGGCTCACTGGTGTTGGTACAAATGGTCTCTGTGTCGTATTGGCGTTTGGTCGTGCAGTGGGAGTAGAAGAAGTAGCTGGACCAGGGCGCAATAAACTGGCCTTGGGGACGGAAACAAAGAACGATATAAATCACTCTTGTTATACGAAATCCTTAGATTTCTTGGGAAGAAAAGATGAACGGAGCAGCTTGGAACCTTTAGGTCGAGTGCTGGTTACTTTGAAACTGTAAACACAAGCTGAGCAAAACTGAACACAGATTAAAACACCCCCCGACGGTTAATTTTGTGCTTTTTGGTCAACGCTGTTTCAGAACAAAAAGCCCGTACACTTTCACTCTTATACCATAAAAGAAACTCTAGAGGGCAGTTTTGATGGTTTTTCGAGACGAGTTGACCAAGCTTGGAACATTTTACCCTAATTCTTTCGAGTTGTAATGCCAGCCCATCCTTGCCATTCAACCGCCAACTAAAATAACAAATGGTTTGAGTGCGGCCGTATTGTTAGAGTTTGAGAGAACCAGTATTACCATTTTATGGTTTTCAACCTTGTACGGGTTTTTCTACAGGGCTCCTCTCAAGCACGCACCTTTCGTTTCTGCTCCACAAGTTCTGAAACACTGCTAACTATATCTTCAAGAGAGAGTCCAGTTAGCGAGCCGTGCTTATTTTGTCGAACTTCTTTGATAAATCCGGTCAATTCCAACCTAACAAGAACAAAGATCATGCAGTGTTATCAACAGATAGCACCCTCTTGCTTGTTTGCTTACTCGAAGAGAAAAATGGAATATTAAAAGTTTTTAGACTTTGACTCTGTTCGTTCTTGCACCTGAAAAATTTCGCACTCCTGTTAAGGAACGGGTTGTTGCTCAAAGTGGAAAAGTTGATGATAATATAAATTGTTCATTTGTAACACGATGTGGTCACTGCGATCAACATCCAGTGACCACATCGTGTGACAAATGAACAATTTATATTATCATTTCGTATTCCTCTCAACACTGAATAAGTTATAACCAAACGATACAGTTCGAGAAATATCGTCGATACAGAAATGAAGAGCGTTTGTATATGTTGTAGTTCAATTTGATCCTTGGCTTAAATTTTATTTTCCTTTGTTTCAAACTCATTATCATACATTACCACACCAGAAAACAAAGGAAACTAAAATTTGAACCAAGGAAAAAATTGGACTGCAACATATACGTAATGAGCAACTTGGGAATAAATACGTAAACGTAAATTTCTTACGCCTAAATAACTACTGCACGGGACCGTAAGGCGAGTGTAAGTTGTAATTATACATTTAGCGAGGACTTTTTTATTCCAAAGGGCACCCGAAATCGTTTGATTATTTGATGATATACATGCTAAAAGTGAATTTCAAATTTCAACCTTACTTTCTTCACTGTCTACGATTAATTGGCGGGCTTTTGGCTACTCAGCATGTAAAACGTTTTGCAGGTACATTATTAAAACGAGAATGGTAACAGACGGTTATAAATACCTAGAAAAATTGGGGTACATGGTGGAGAGACGAAGCATGATCTTTTCAAAGCTGTTGGAAGGTCTTCCCTTGTCAGCACCAGCAGTGGCAGCAGGCCCGGCACCAAGAAGACCCTCTCCATTGACAGGGAGGCTGACCCCTGCTGCACCTGAAGTAGCGCCTGATGTGGGTGCTGCAGCAGTCGAGGCGATGTTCGAGGGAGGGGTAGGAGCAGCTACGGCAGGGGTAGGTTGGGGTGCGTCTGATGCAGCCCAGTTTGCGACGTTGCTTTCTGCAGGGGCTTGAGGTTGAGGTTTTGGTTGCTGTTGTTGTCCAGGAACCTGGAGAAAAACATGAACAAAAGTAGGGATCTTTAGCAAGGACGACGTCGACGTCAACGAGAACGACTACGAAAAACATAAATTCGCATTACTGCAATAAAATTGCAATTATTCCAACACATTCTCCTTGTGAAACTCATGCCAACTGTCCAGGAATTTAACTTGCATGAACGGCGTTGATGTTTTCCGAGTAAACTGAACATTTCTCTGCTTGCGCTCACGTCCTCCACAAGACTTTAAATTTGATCATTTCACGTCGTTATTTTGGAGAGAACGGCAACGAAATGTACCAAAATGCGCAACGCTCGTGTGGGGCGTGCAGAGCCATTGTTTTTGCTCATTATGCCTATTGTTTTTTTTTTTGGCGTTCTCGTTCTCGTCTACGTCGTCCTTGCTAAAGGTCCCTAATTATGAAGGTGAACTGTTGCCAACCAGAAATAGCAACAACAAACAAAGAACAGCCAAGGCTCGAGGACACACTTTCACTAAAACAAACACCAAAAACTGAGGTTCTGTAAACAACCTGTCGTTTAAAGAGGAACCAAAAATTGCGATTATTAAGACAACTACCATCAAAAGGGAAACAAACCAAGAACGGTTCTCAAGACAAACTGACGATAGTACTGGCAAATACAAATTGACAGCAATGTCACCCTTGCAAAAAAAAAAACAACTACTACAGCGGTTTGCTTTGAACGTACAACCTAAACCAAAACCGAAACTTTAATCTCGAAAGCCCTCCTTTTCTTTTCTTTTTTTTTTTGTTCGATTAGTCCCTACACCAGACAAACCTTCACTGCCTTCCCACAACAGCTTTGCAACCAAGTATGGGGCGTCAAATGTAAAAAAAAAACGTATTTACCTTAATTACGACACGTTTTTCATTAGTTAATAAATAGAGTTTTATCATATGATACTATGACTTTAAATAATATGAATATATATTAAATAAATTCTGGCTTATTGTAAGGTATCATATCATAAAACTTCATTTATTAAATGATGAAAAAATGAAAAAATTAAGGTAAATGAGTTTTTTTTTTACATTTGGCACCCCATAACCAACTGCCACAAATTTCAATGCTTGATTTTATTCTGAGAATAGAAAGTAATCTATATTGTTTAGAGTGAACATGTAGCCTTTCTTGTAAGTTGTTTGTTCTTTTTCTGTATGTTTGAATATATAATAGATGAATATGTAGTAATAATAATAATAATAATAATAACAATTTTTTAAATAATGGTAATAATCTTTATTCAATACTCATAAAAAAGAACTATGTACAGTGCTTCACTTAGAAGGAATTAAAACGAAATTTGTACCTTGATATCTGTTAAAAAGAAAAGATCATAATATCTCAATATTTCTTGAAATATAATCCACGACAGTGTTTCTCTACTAATTATTATTACTATTATCTTTAGCAATTACCACCGATATTAAAAATCTTTTTTTCTCTTTAAAATCTGGCACGATAAGAATATTCAAAATAAAAATAAAGAATTCATTATTTACAAGTCATTTCATTCAAAAACACTAAAATCAAAATTAATAATAATAGTAACCAAAATAAAATTAATAATAATAATAACCAAAACCAAATCATCGCTCAAGTCAACTGCAACTGACAAGCAGGACTCACGTATATACTCAGCGTATAAATGTCGGGATCAATGTCAGAATCTGGGTAACTGTGCACCTACCTACCCCTCCCCTAACCCAACATTGACGGTAACTTTTTAACTTATTATAACTTGTTGGGTTAGGGGAGGGGTAGGTGCAAAGTTACCCAGATACTGACATTGAACCATAATACACATGCAAAAATTTCAACGCGCTGAGAGCATGTCAATTAAATCCAAACAGTGGAGAAAGTTCAAATTGAGTGCAGAAAGTTGAAATTAATCTTTTGCATGTCTATGTTGTAGTTCAATTTTATCCTTGGTTCAAATTTTATTTTCCTTTGTTTCAAACTCATTATCTTACATTACCATACCAGAAAACAAAGGAAAATAAAATTTGAACCAAGGAAAAAATTGAACTACAACATATATAATTAACAAGTAATCAAAAGATTACGAGTGCACCTTTGTCACAAATACGCACTCGTAAACTTTTCACAGACAACAAACTGCACTCACCTTACTGGCTCGCGGAATTTGTTTTAGTCTATTTTCGTTTATTTCAAATTGCACTCGTCAGTACTAACTGGCAAAGGATATAGCCAGAGATTCGTTAGCAACGGGATGCAAAACCAATACAATCGCCAAATTACCTTCGACAGTGCGTTAAAAATCGATCTAAACGACGAACGACGGGTTGACTTACCAATGACTGTAGAACAGGGATGGCTGGGTATTGAGGAGGACCCGGGATAGGTAGCTGAGGTATATCAGCCAGGGTCCGGCCAGCCTTGAGGAGCTCTATTTGATCATTGAACGAGGTCTGCAAGAACGTCAGCATTCCACATCAGTCATCATCAACCGACATATATAATACATGGTACAACAGTCAATCTACGCACACACAGCATTATTTATGTAAACATGTTGTTATGTCCGAGGTGGCCTCAAATATAAGCCTGGTGGTTTCTAGAGGTCACCTCGCCTTACATTAAAGCAAATTTTAATTAATCATGTATTAAGAAAAGAGGAAAAAATAAATGATGATGATGAATTCCAGGAAATACCCTTATTAATACAACTTATTACATTCGTTACATACCTTGCACTGCACGACCCGCTGATGGCACTCGGCCGCGTAACTCTTCCAAGTATTTATCAACTCTTCAACTTTGGGGCCTCCGATTCTGTGGGCAAAAGTAGTGAGCTGCTGTAGGTAAGTGAGTGCCAAGCAACGGAGCAGTCTCTTGCGTTACTATCGAGGTAAAGAGGGGATTATGGAGGGGGGGGGGGGGAGAAGATGGAGATAATAATAATTAACAATTATTCGCTGAAGTGATTCTTGATGAATATTCACCGAGAATCACTGAGCCTGAGGCGAATAATTGTCTTAGTATAAATACACACTTGATTATTTCAAAAAAGAAAAGAAAAGCATTTTACAACACGAAAAAGTTTTATTTCATCAAAAGCGCGCCAACGACTGGCAGCCATTTTGTTCGTCGAGGTGATTATCGGCTAATAATCCGAGATAGCGAACCAATCAGAGCGCGCGATTTTGTATAATCACCTGAGTATTTATACTAATAAATAACAATACCTAATATCAGGAGCCCATGATGGGCTCCTGATAATATTTTAAGAAGAGGCCTCCGATCACCATAAGGTGCTTTTCAGGAGGGTCTTCTAAGAAAATAAATGATCTAAAATACAATAAAAAAGCTAAAATACAATAAAAAAAGCTAACTAAAACAAGAATTAAAATACAATAACTAGTTAAAATGGTTCAATAAAAACTGGATAAAGGAGAGAGAACGGTACTGAAGAGATGGACATAAGGGGATAAAAAGAAATGGAGTGCAGACGGAAGCAAGCAGAAAGGAAAGGAAACAACGTGGAAGATGGAGGCGAGAGGAAAATGAGCGGCAAGGGTGGAAGACGAACGTACATGAAAAAACAAGGGAACGGGGCCGCTGGAGAGTGGGAAAGGAAACGGGAGGAAACGGAAAAAGAGAAGGAAAGGGAAAGGGGAGAGAGGAGGGGAGGAAAAAGGCGAGGACAGCGTAAAGAGAGGGAAGGGAAAGGGGAGGAAACGGAAAAAGAGAAGGAAAGGGAAAGGGGAGGGGAGGGAAGGGGGAGGGTTATGACACTGAGGTCACAGGAGAGGGTACGGAAAGAGAGGTCACACGCACCTGGCATTTAACGCCTGTATCAGATTATTGATGGTTATATGCGACTCTTGGTAAGCTCTCTCCAGGAACCTCAGTCCCACGTCACGACGAAGCTCCAGCAGTTTCACCTAACAACAAAAACAAAACCAAGTAGACCTGTGAGACTCGGAATTTTTCCATTCTATCTGAGGCGTGGTTATTCGTAATTTATTTCGGTTGCAACAATATCCCTATGACCTACCTCCCAAGACTCGCCTTCAACAGCTTAGTGCCAGAGCGTCAAACGATGTTACAATGGCCTTCGAGCAAGTAGGTCAGGTTATTTCTCTTCAATTTCTATTACTAAAACCTCTAAAGCAAGGCGGAAAAAACCATGTCCCTCTTGCTTTGACTTACACATATTGTTCATATTTTCGCCTCTTTTTCTTTGCTTTTTACCTATTACTTGTAATATCTGATCAGTAATGGAATTAATTTGGCACTCCGCGACTAGCGTTTTTTTGCCTAACTGCGTGCCAAGAAATTGTACAGGCAATATTATGATAATAAATGACTAGTCTTGTCTTGTCAAAACTAGTAATTGGACAGTCATGACTTCGATCCCTATTGGGAGAACTCATATTCACCTTTTCCGAGTTTGTCTGTGAAATACTAAAGAAATACATCTTTTCAACGATATGTCTGCTCATCAAGCTCTGCAAGGGGGGGGGGGGGGGGGGGGAGGAACAGGTTTGTGTAATAAGTGTTTTAAACAGCTTCCAAACTTTGATACCTCTGGCTTTTCGAGTTGAAAACGTCTTCCCGTCTTTCGAGAAATGCACCTCAAGTGCTATTCGTCTGAGAAATTTCTTTCCAGCGAATTTGTGCTGACTATTCAGTAAACCTAGCTTAAAGAACGGATAGCCATTTATCGGCTGGGTAGCGCTATTCACCCTTTAAACCACTGAGATTTAAATGCTATTTGCGATGTCCCTGGCATTGCGTAGTGCTCTTTTCCGAAAAACGTAATCTCACCTCAGCTTCTTGCGAGCGTGTTTGCTGTTGTTGACACTTTAATTTAACGTTCTTAATTAATTCGTCTTTCTCTGACTTATCCTTCAACCACGATTCTCTGAGAGGTAAAAGAAAGACAAAATTAAAGGTGGCAAAAGATTGTACATGGCCACAAAGTTCATTTGGTTTTGCAGTAAGAGGAAACCTAATTGCCACAAAGTTCGTTTGGTTTTGTCGTAAGACAAAACCTAAGTTCGCCTAGTGTAAAACCGGCCATATTTCAGCGTTTCATCCAGTGGAAAAAAATCCCAGGAGTTGTGAGCGCAAGCGCAATTTGCGAATTACTTTTTACGCTCAACCAAAAACTGCTCTAGTAGGACGTAATCAATCTGATCAATCACAGTGAATGTATTAAGTCATAAACCAATCGATCAGAACTCAACGAAAGTACATGTCGTCCGCACTAAGCACGGAAAAACGCGTGCTGGCTCGTCTCGATTATTTATAACTTGACTTCTGATTGGTTCATAAAACGGGGCGAGACGTTTCAGCCAATCACCGGCTGTCATTGGCTGAAGTCAGACAGCGATAGAGGAATTACTATAGTTACTATGGTTTTTTGTTACTCGAACAGTCGACTGAGAACCACTCTACCGCATCTTTGCACTTACTTTTCGGTGCTGAACTGTGCTTTACATAACACGACCTCCTTCTTAAGATTGCCCAAAGTACTGCACCTGCAGAGGCAAAAAAACGGAGGCTGACTTCGCTCACACACAAAAAAAATGGTTCATTATAAAAAAAAATAAGTTGTATACCGATAAGTAGCAAATCGATAAAATTAATATCACTGGCGTGGTAGCGTATTCATCGATATGTCACCACTCGGTACTCGGTAGACCACTAGAATATATCTATTTTATTATATGGAGAAGAGAGTTTTACTGGCAACTAAACCACTCGTAGATTCCATACGCCACTTCATCGGGAACCCGAGTGGCGTATTTTCCGTATGTCACTCTTTTGTGCGTGTCGTATCGTTCAATGACGTCACGACTCCCGCCTTTTGCTGTAGTCTCCATATATTCTTGCCACTCGAACATAAAATTCATTTCTTCACGCCACCGTGTAATATCCACTATATATCCCTCTAATGACGCTATTAACTCTGATTATATATAAAGAAAAATAAAATTACATGATCGCTTGGAGATTCGAAATTTCTATTCTCTTGTTACGACAGTAAAACTTTCAACAAATACTACACGGCGCTTAAGCTTAAATGTTCCCCAACAATCCAAGAGAAGTCTCGCATATCCGCGGGGTCCAGTAACCGGCTCTGTTAAGGATGGACCATTAGAAAAGTGATGGGGGGGGGGGGGGTGGGGAAAAAAAAAACAAAAAAAAAAATTCATGCAAGGGAAAATGCCAAAAAAAAAAATTCATGCAAGGAGGAAGGTAAAAAAAAAATTCATGCAGAAGGAAGGTCCAATTGTGACTTTTTCACACGTAGTAAAAAAAATTCGTGCAGAGGGGTTCACCTGAAAAAAAATTCCTGCACAAGCAGTGAGCGAAAAAAACAATTCGTGCAAGCTGAAAATTCCCCACCCCCACCATCACTTTTCTAATGGTCCGTCCCTAAGATTAAAGGGAAACAGACGTTTCAAGCGTTAGCCCTTCGTCAGAGTGAAGAACCTAACCTTTCTATATTTTGGCTCACTTCACTGCCACTGAGTACAATAATTGTTTATTCACCTTTCCTCTGCTTCTTGCAGCTTTTGAGTCAAGGTTTTGATTTTGCTATGCTTGTCTTCACATTGTTGCTTCAGTTTGCGTATCTCATCCAGGTTTTTCGATTTTACCTCTTGTGCTTCTTTGAGATGTTTCTACACATAAGAGTAAAAAGATAATCAAAACTTGTTAATTGAGCACAAACTGCAAAAAAAAAAAAAAATCTTAGGATGCTAACCATTTGTTGGGTAAGGCGCGCGCTTCTCTAAAAGCCATGGGAGTAATTTTTCGGACCCCAAAAAACTGTGTTAAAAACACGAACCACTGTTCTTGGTCTTTTGACAAAAGGAGGCCTCATGGCCCTTAACAAACAAACGGTTCTGATTGATTGAACTGGACCAATCGTTGCATGGATCCCGCCGCTGAGTGGCAAAATGGACGGGTATTTTTCGCGCCAAATATTGCGCCTTCAACGTTGAAGCTTAAACCCTTTCTTTTCGAAGATTGGAATAGCATTTCTCGAGTGCCTTCCTTGCATCTCTTTGTTTGTAAGTTTCACGAAATTAGTGTTAGATCAATTCAATATCCTTTGGAGGATTATTTCTCAATTCTCATTGTCTTTCCTTCACAGTGTGTTGATATGCAACTGGAGAAGTTACGCACTGATCAGTATCTTCTGAAAGTGAAAGGTTAGCAAATGATCAGATCACCTCTTTGTCTTGCAGAGCTTCAGTCAGCTTTCTCTTGAGCTTTTCGCATTCAGCTGCATTTTTATTAAGTAAAGCAGTGTTTCTGTCCGTGGCTTCCTGCAGTCTGTTTTGCAGGGATTCCTTTTCAGCCAAAGCTCTGTGATATTCCGCTTTGTACGGTTCAGGAATGGGATCAGTGCACACACCTTTTGTTTTCACATTAGGTTGAGTCTGTACCGCTTTTGTCTTATTAATTATCGCGGGCTCGCTAGCAAAGCTGCCGTTCAATTTTGCAGTCTTTTGAACTCGTGTCTGGTCTTCTTTCATAGTTGACAAAGCATCACTATGCTCGCAAGCAACATAAGAAGTAAGTTCACCGTGATCACTGCTTGACTCCTCCGAGCTTTTATCGTCTGCTTCTGCTGGAGCAGAATCCAGCAAAGGACCAGACTCGTCACGAATATCCTCATGTTCCATATGATTAGTAACTCTTGGTTCACTGTCCGTAGCAACTGTTGGTTCACTGTCCTCAGTAACTGTTAGTTCACTGTCCTTAGCAACGGTTGGTTCATTGTCCTCAGTAACTGATGGTTCACTGTCCTTAGCAACGGTTGGTTCATTGTCCTCAGTAACTGCTGGTTCACTGTCTTCAGTAACTGTTGGTTCACTGTCTTCAGTGACTGTTGGTTCAGTGTCCTTAGCAACTGTTAGTTGACTGTGATTAGTACCTGTTGGCTCACTGTCCTCAGTAACTGTTGGTTCATTGTCCTTAATAACCGTTGGTTCATTGTCCTTAGCAACTGTTGGTTCATTGTCCTTAGTAAATGTTGGTTCACTGTCCACAGCTGTTGGTTCACTGTCCTTAGCAACTGTTGGCTCACTGTCCATAGTAACTGTTGGCTCATTGTCCTTAATAACTGTAGGTTCATTGTCCCCATTTATATTTAAAGCGATTGATAGATCAGCTGTTTTGTTTCCTTCTAAGTTCTGACCTTCGACTCCCGTAACATGTACATTTCTTTCGTTTATAAATGAATCCTGAGGCTGCACAATGTAATTTCCTGTGTCAGACAGTGCATGGTCTCTTTTCTTTTCGCTATAATTATGCAGTTCTTTTGACTCTTCCACGACAATTTCATCATCCACTGACTCGACATCGCTGGGAGAATCCTCAACCGAATTCACCAATGCATTCAATGCCGCATTACGCAAATCTGCCTGCTGCAGTAGCTGCATTTGAGGCACAAACTCCTGAGCATTTGGGTTAAACAAAGGAGATCTAGAAGGCTGCGGGAATAATGATGATAACGACGATGACACATAAGTTGAAAGTGAACTTCCAGTGTCCACTTCACCTCCTTCATGCACACCATCCATATCACAAATTGATTCACTGCGAATACCCCTCTCAGAAAAACCATTTTGTTGCACTACATCGGGATCCGTTAAAACGCCAGTTTCCGATCTATTTAGGGTAGGGTTCTTAGTTTCTCTCTCTTTAGTTTCTTTCTGCTGAGTTTGTCGGACGTCTTGAAACGTTTTACTCGTTTTTGGAAGCATAACTTTGTTTCCGTCGAAAACAAACTTTCCAGATTGTTCAAGAATTGGTCTAAGACCACCAGCTTTTGAGATAATTTGCTGATAATGGTCTGGTAAAAAGCTCAGCGGTTGCATGATCTTTGGATCCGCAAGATTTAGCGGTCCATTTTCTCGCAAAATTTCTTGAAGCATCCTGTGACAGAGAAAGAAGCATCAACATGCAGTATCAGTATTGACCGGGCATTATAAGAATTTCGAAATACTGCGAAATTCGCTAGAAGTCTTATCAAACAGATGTCGGTACAACATATTTGAAACTTATCTTGGCTGTTGGGGCTGTTTACTTGCTGTAAACTTGCAAACTTACCTTGAACCTTCGTCACTGCAACAAGTAAACAACATCCTAAAACTACAAGGCCACGATGTAAAAAGCTTTGCCACTGGCGCATTTCTCGAGCGCATTGTTGTTGAGAGAGCAAATCATGATCTCTGTTAAATAGAACCTCATAGTCAAACAAATAGCAAGAAAAAAAAACAAACACACACGCACACAAACGGGGGTTTTGAGCACAGCCTAACACTCAAATGTTCTAGCAAAATAGCCGGGGTTAGAAAGGCAACATTTATAAGTGGTCGGTGTTTGTTGTTGTTGTTGTTGTTGTTGTTATTGCATAGGCTAACGCTCATCACTTTCCCCAAACAACTGGCAAAATTGCCGTCTTTTTTTAAAAAAAAAAATGTCCTTCAAATCAGCGCAAAACCGATCGCTTTCCAGTGAAGTTTGCCCAGAAAGTTCCAGAGAAATCGGCCGTTTGTCACTGATCGTTTTTCAGCGAAATTAGCCCTGAAAATTTCTGCGAAATCGGCCGTTTTTTCCCGCGAATTTGTCTTTGAAAACCCGCGAAATTTGATAAGTGAAAACCCTGTCATATAACAATTTATTTGAGAGTGAAGAAAGTTGTGTGGGGAGGAGCAAACATTCTTTTTTCTTCGATGAAGTTGAAGATTATTTTGGTAAAAAACACAATTTGGAGGATTATTTCACTTTCGTTTCATATGCACATTAAACTATTTCCATGGGACAAACATTCTGCATACTGCTAGGAATTGAATGTCAAGACGGTGAAAGGGCTCTTAACTAATGAAGATGGTGAATTTTGAGCATGGAAAATTTTTAAAAGATGTTTTTTTCGGCACTGTCACAGGCAAACTCGGAAAAAAGCGAATTCGAATAGTTTTAGAATAGAATAGAATAGTTCTAAATTGCAGTAAACGGAATTTTCAGTTTGAGCAACGTCTTTGTTTGCACCAACAAAACCACAAAAAGGCAAACTGAAACGAAGAGTCTTTAAATTTCATAGTTCTTCCAAGTCTATCTTAATCAGAAGTAAACTATTTCGTAGAAGAGCAATTCTAATGTACAGTACTTACGTGCTAACATATTCCATGACATTTTCTACCTCACTTTGTTCTGATGATGCGAAAAACGTGTTCACAGCCCTGTACCTGACCTCAAAATCAGCAGCTTGATCTTGCAAGTGCGGCGGAACGGCAAATGGTGCTTCCATCTCGTGTTGACTCCACCCAGGGGGTGGTGTAGCTAGATCAACCTTCCTAGAAAAACAAGGAGAGCCAGACACAAATTAGACATGAGCTTTCCTTCACTCTGACCGCAGAAAAACGTCCAAGGATGTTAACATGATACAGGGTCGACTTTCGTTCTGGAGCGAGTTCACTCCTGTGGCTGTGTATTTTATGGGGAGTTCACATGACCCCGGGGCGACTTCAACCCCCGCACGAGTTCACTTTAGTTCCCACTTGTGGCTCAGTATTTGCTAACATGACAACACCAGCAAACTAATGATGGAGCGAGTCATACCGGAGCGAGTTCGCTCCTGTGTATACGCAGCAGCGAACATCCCGTTTCGGTAGAAAATCTCGCGCCTATATCACCAGGAACGACCTCAAGATTCGGTGTTAAATCGGCACTTAAGAGTATTTTGTAATTCATGCATAATTTAAGTAGATTCATTTCTCGCGTGTATTTACCGGGGCCCAGCCGAAGGCTGGCACCGGTCATAAAATGCAGACGGTTTCTGTCGTTTTTTTAACGTTACATTGTTAGGGATATATCGCTGACTGAGATATATATATCGCTGGCTCGTTACTTTTGCTCGCTGGCTCATTGAAATCTTATCCGCCATTTTGAAAAGCACAAGGCATGGAGGACAGTCAAGAGAAAGATTATAGCTTTTTGTTCCCCAACCTTTAGGATGCACTAGTTTATGAGCGAAAATGTAAGAGTGAATATTTGGAGAGACAAATTTACGAGCGATCACTTAAGAGTGAACCTTCCATCGTGAAACTTATCGAGAATAAGAGCGACTTATCAAAGCTATCTACATTGAGTGAACCTTCCATCGTGAGAGGTGCGAGAGGTTAACTATGTCTATGCAATCCCGTGTCCCACTGGGCCCCGGTAAGTTCCACGTAGTGGTTATTTATGCTTTAATAAGATACTCCTAAAACAGTAAAAACTATACTAGGAGGGCTAAATTTACATCAGTGAAATATAATTCATAACAGCTAATTCTTAAATAAAAAATAAATCTAATTAATATCCTAACTAGATTAGTGGCATCATACCATAGATTTAATGGTTGGCATAATTGTTGATTGAAAATTTAACAAAGGTAGATTACGTATAGGTAGTTGATTCCACATCACGATCGATCTTGGATAGAATGAATATTTATATATATCACAATTAGATTGGATATGACGATAGGGGGAAACATTTGGAAGGCGAGAGGTCCTATCCAGAGGACACACCTCAGGAGGGAGTGAGATACCTACTAAGCCCTGTTGGATCTTGTAGAACAAGTTTAGTTGCGACAATAATCTACGTTGTTCGAGGGTGACCCAGCCAAGTTGTTTAATCATGGGGGAAACAAGGCTAAATCTAGAATAGTCGCGTAAGACAAATCTAGCTGCTCTGTGCTGGACCATTTCAATTTGATTGATGTTACGTTTAGTGCGTGGATTCCACGCAGAACTAGCATATTCTAACGTGGGACGTACAAGGGTGGTATATGCTCTTGATTTCACGTCCCTGTTACAGTCGCACAGGACTCTTCTTAATAGGCCAAGTGTTCCATTAGCCTTGCTGCAAATGTAATCACAATGCTGATTCCAATTAAGTTTCTGGTTTATAATAATACCTAAATATTTTGTGGAGGTTGTTTCAGAGATGGCACGATTATTCAATAAATAATTATAAGAATGTGGAACAGACTTATTGGTGATTCCTAAGTGGTAACATTTAGTAATATTAAAATTCAGTTGCCAAAGGTCTGCCCAAACACTCAAGTTGTCTAAATCCCGCTGGAGTATCAAGTGGTCTTGCTGATCGTTGATCTCTCTATATATAACACTATCGTCTGCAAAAAGACGTATCTGGGATTTAATGTTATCCGTAATATCATTAATATAGAGCAGAAAAAGGACTGGACCCAGGACTGAGCCTTGGGGGACACCAGAAGTAACAGGTTGAGGGTTAGAGTGTGATCCATTGACAGATACTACTTGAGTACGATTGTTAAGAAAGGCCTTGATCCAGGCTGCAGGTCTGCCACGAATTCCATAGAATTCCAGTTTAGATAATAAACGGTGGTGTGGGACAGAGTCAAAAGCCTTGCTAAAGTCAAGAAGAATCACATCTGTTTGGGTGCGCTGATTAATACTTTTAGCCCAGTCATTAATGGTTGAGACAAGTTGAGTTTCACAGGAAAAATTTTGTCTAAAGCCATGTTGCTGATTAATGAGAATGTCGTTGGTAGATAAGTGCTTGGCAATGTGACTTAGCATTATATGTTCAAAAATCTTGCAACATATGCACGTAAGAGAAATGGGACGGTAGTTAGCAGGATTCGATCCTGCATCCTTTTTGTGAATAGCAGACACTAGTGCCTTGGACCAATCGAACGGAACAGTACTTGTGTCATATGACTGTTGAAATATGAAACATAGCCAGGGTGCAATGGACGGTGCTAGTTCCTTGAGGACCCGACTGGGTATTTCGTCTGGGCCACAAGCCTTGTTATGATTCAGTTGTAGAAGTTGTTTATGTACCCCTTGAACAGAAATCATCAGGTCAGGGATGGAGTTATATGGTGAATTAACTTTGGTAGGAATTGGTAATTTTTCCTTGGTAAAGACAGAATGAAAATAGGAGTTCAAGGCCTCAGCTTTGTCTTTATCAGAGGAACACAGCTTGTTGCCAGATCGTAAGGGAGGGATGCCATTTTCTTCCGATTTGCAGGTGCGAATATAAGACCAAAATTTCTTTGGATTTACTTCCAGGCTAGCACCAATCACATTGTTCAAGTAGTCACTGTGAGATTGTTTAACAAGCCTTGAGACTAAGTTTCTTTCACTCTTAAATGCCTCCCAATCACCTTGGTTACGGGTGCGGAGAGCTTTCTTATGTAGACGGTCTTTCGTTCGCATGCGGCGTTTAATCCCTGGATTAATCCAGGGAAGTTTGTATCGAGTTGAGGACTTCCGTTGTGGGATGAAGTCATCCATAGCCTTGATCAAAGTGGATTTGAAGTGTGACCAGTTATCTTCTACAGAGATGTTTTGAGGGTTGGAGGCAAAGAATTCGGCTGTGGCATGTTCCATAGATTCATTTAGGCCGTCAAAATTTGCTCTCTTGTACATGTAAACCTTGTGAGGAGGCTTGCAGGATCTAGATGTTTTAACATTAATGTTAAAGAGGACCACTAAGTGGTCACTCATTCCAGATACCAAAGTTACGTTAATATTAATGTTGTTAACACGAAACGAAATCGACCGCCGACCGGTTAGCTCAGTTGGTGTCGTGCGGAAGGTCGTTGGTTCGAACCTCGGCCGGACCATCACTCAGGGTCTTTGAAAAACTGAGGAGAAAGTGCTGTCTTTGCGATGACAACTGTAAATGGTTGGACATTCTAGCCTTCTCGGATAAGGGCGATAAATAAACCGTAGGTCCCGTCTCACAACCCTTGTTCGTAATAACTTTGTGGGACATTAAAGAAGCCACACATTGTTCACGAAGAGTAAGGGATGTAGAACCCGGTATTGTGGTTAGGCCCTTGTAGTTGCAGTTGTAATTTATATTTGTCGAGCGTTTCTTACATGAGCCCCTGGCTCGGGAGATTGGGCGACCACTCCCACGTTATCGACAATAAATACATTAATTGATTGATTGATTGAGTAGTCATTCCGACGAGCTTTCTCGAGATGCTTAATCCAATCGCCTGCAAAAAGACTGAGTGCAACACCACAGCGATTGCCAAATTGCTTGCTTCAGTGAATAGAGAATTGTTGTAGTATAGTATATTACCATTTAGGCGGTGGAATTTCATCAGTATCAATATTATCCATGGCAGATCTCAAGGGAGGCGGCTGTCCTCCAAGATCTTTCAGAAATTCATCAAGTGTCTGAGTGTTCTGTAATGAAAAGATGCCACGAAAAAAAAAAGAACGATTTATGTCAGACAAGTTTTCAGACAACCAAGCACACTAAGACAAAACATACAAACAAAAAAAGATTATCTGGAAGAGAAAGGATAGAGTGTCTGGGCGATTTTGAAACCATTCACGTGGAATTAATCTGTAAAACCACGTCAAAGATGTCAGCAAGAAACAATGACCAAACTAGAAAACTGTAACCTCAACTGCAACCATTTCGATCTCGCCATTCACAGCTAAAGACGAAAAACTTGACGACAATCTTTTTATAACTGACATCAAAATCTTAACTTTTTTATTTTTAGAGCAGTATAAGGACGTTGCGATCTTTTTACAACTGAATGTGCATTAGTGATACTTATATTTTTGCGCTATGGCTCCTGTAAGAATTGAGAAGATCAACTTGGTAAACAAACCTTTAATTTCTTCTTCTTGCTCTTTGCCTTGACCGCGCCCTTAGGAGGGAAGCGAGACCTTAGTTCACAGTTGATGAACGGTTGTATAAGGCTGTCCGCCTCGAACACAGTAATGTAAGTCTAAGATTCTAACACAGTTTGGTTGATAGGTTTGTTGATTGGGATTCTAAACTAACGAGTTAAGATTTAACTGAGAAATTGGAATTTAGAAATTAGTATAGCCTAGGTAATCAAATAGTTTTGAGTGCAATTTGCAATAAATGAGCACAAGTAATTTTTCGAAAGACTTAAAAATTGCACAAGTCTGTAGGGCGAGTGCGATTTGTTGTCTAAAAATCGATGAGTGCTCATTTATACAAGATTGCACTCAAAACCACTAGTTTACTTGTTAATGATACACATACAAAAATTCAATTTCACATAAACTTTCGGCACTGTTCGGGATTAATGGACATCCTCTCGGCCAATCAGTACGTTTTTTGAAAAAAAAAAAAAATATGCTTGAGAACGATCCTTAGAGCATTAAGGGAGAGGGCGAAGAGAGTGGAGACAAAAAGGAAGGAAAAAAACCAAGTCAACGAAACCTTCACTAATCCAGACTTCCTACCTTAGGTGGTTCTTCATCACACTCCTTTCTCAGAATGTACACACCATCATCTAGACACAAATCGAAAACACGCTTGTAGTACTTGACAATTTTTGTCAAAAAAATACTACACATGGTCAACTGTACCATCAATTGACAAAGGCAAGGGAATACTTATTATAAATATTATGATCGTGAAAAGAAATAGTTAACAAACCTGTTGTCGGAGGTCCAGTATCTTTATTTGAGGACTTATGTCTTTGCTGTTACAAAAAATAGTAAAGTATTGGTAATCATACGGTTTCGAGTTCAATTTGTGATTTATATGTACAAGTCAGCTCTTCAAAAAACTTACAAGTGCAAATTAATGACAAATTGAATGAATATACATGACAATCTTTGTTTTGTAATTTGCTAGATGGCGTTACACTTTTTGCACTGGTGTTACACTTGGGCTGCACTACTCTTAACCAATAACACTCTAGTATTTTTTTCATGTTTATTACAGTGCTCGACCTTAACTTTTTAAATCGCTGGTCCTTGGACTAGTTGAACTGAAAATTTACTAGTCCTGAGTAAATCTGTGGTAGTCCTGTGGTAGTCGGAACATTGCGAGGAACGCATCGAAACAGCGTTTACAAGACGTATATTTTGTTTTCACCTTGTATTATTTTTTAAACATTACAAACTACAAAGTAGTTACTGGTCCTGTGACTAGTGGTTCTAAGTTTCTACTAGTCCAGAAGCATTTTGCACTAGTCCAGGACTAGTGGACTACCGCTAAGGTCGAGCACTGTATTAACAATAAAAAAATAAATCAACAAACGGGTCAGGCTTGGTAGCCCATTTTTCTCAAGTAAGAACTTTACTCTAGTAGCTTGAATGACTGTAGCGTGAATCATGGATGAAGTTTCATGGATCACTGAAAAGAATTTTAGAAAATCTCAAGTATTTCAGACATGGGGTAAAATTTGGTAGAATTTTAGAGAAATATGAAGTTCCAAGTGACTTTCGCACAATTTTACACAATATGCTATATCTTCTCCATGCTTTTGCTAAACAATGAAAATGTACAAGTGTTCTAAGAATTTTTGAGAAGTTCAGAATTTTATAACTTTTTTTTTTTTTTCAAGAATTTTACAGATTTCTTGTATAAGTTCCGGAAA